>CM045758.1:146047030-146783432 GCA_025200525.1 Camellia lanceoleosa
TTCGTAGTTCTAGGCTTGGGATTTGCTTTTAGGACTCATATCCTTAGTGAAAAACTCAAACAAATTCCCCTTAGAACTTCAAGAATCCCACCCTCAGCTAGTTTCTCCAAGGCTTAGCCGAGGTTCATTTCCTCCCGAAAACCCCGCGACAAAATACTTTGCATTTATATTATGGGGATAACGAGTTACAGGCAGATACCCTCAATTGGACTAAATTAGGAGTACTTCTTAGGCAAGAGTTCTTCTATCCCAAATGAAACGCTCAAATCAAATTGGTCGTGAGGATAGACTCTATCATTCTCGAAGGACTACATGCCTTTTCCCATAGTCTCCATCATTGAGGGCTGAGTCAAATTTCCCTACATTTTGTCTGTCGTGAGAAGTCTTCCACTATTATAAACTCAATCCTATGCACCGGTTGTTACTCCTTTAGAATTATCACTGGTATTAGCCGAGTCGGCACGAGGGTTATTAATGCCGTAATTGCTTTAGCCGATATCCAAAGATCAGGCAGTATTATGCAGGGCCTTAAGACCAACACTAGCTACACATACTACCTCGCCGAGATCCACTCAAGACAAGTTAATAGTCACATTCTAGACTCCAATAAGGGCGCAATGATGACTAATTCGTTGTCTCGCATAATTGGAGTTCGCGCTGCATTTATAAGCTCCATCTTTTCTCATTGCACCGTGAAGTTTTAGGATGACAAGGGTAAGGACTTAGTCCCCCTCCTTCAAAAAAAAAAAGTCCCTTCTATTGCCTTTATTTAACAATCTTCTATTAATCTATTCTAATGCTCTTTCTTTCTATCTTTAGCCCTTTTCTCAGAAAAGAACTTTTGCTGCATATATAAAGTTAAGCAAGGACTTGGTTCACCTCCTCGGCTTACCAATCGAAGTCTCAGAAGGCTCCAATCCTCCTCAACTACATCTCGACGATCGAGCCCTTCCGCTCGACGCCCCTTGAAAAAGCAAGTCTCTCCATTTGTCACAACTCCTCCAATCGCGATCCTTAAGGCCAAACCAGTTTCCACCGATCTCGCAGCATCAATGCATCAACTTACCGCCAACTAATTCCTCCAAATTTCAATGCCAACGCCGACGTTGAGTTACTTAACGCCTCGCCAGTTAGAATCCTCGCACCGCAGATGTCAAGTCCTCGTTATCTCGCCACGACGATCCAACCCTTTAATTGCCTTGCCAACAATTCATTTTGGTCCTAGAGTCACCATTGCCACTATAGCCGGCGAGATGGGCCAAGCTAAAATCATTCTTGATGACCTTTTTTCGACATCCCTAGAATGGTGTTGGTCAATTCTTCTTTACCATCCCGCCTCAACCAAAGCCAAGAGCCAAGAGGTAAAAAGGCTAAGGCGAAGGCCCTCGCCACGTAAATTGAATTTGGAGGATACTGTTGATCTCAAAGTTGGTCAAGATTGAGAAAAGATCTTCGTTGTTTTAGAATAGGCCTGCCGAGGCCCGATTATCCGAGGAACCTTCTTAAAGAAGCCGAGGTTAGAGGACACACCATCCAAGCATTTTTCATGCCGACGAGCCCTCGAAAGCTCGAGTAGTCATGGTGGGAGATTGACCTTTGTTGGCCGAAGACAGGGCACTCGATAATGTTGAAGTCAATGCCGCACTCTCTACCGTCATTCTCTTGTCGACCAACCTCAACCAAATGGCCGAGCTTACTGAGTATGAAAATTACGCTTTAATGATGCAAAATTGCGCTTTTGGTAAGTTCAAGATACTTTGTTCTTCGTCTAGTTTTACTGGTTTTGTACTTAACAAAATCTTCTATTTTCCTTGTCTTCTTGTAGGGCATTCAAAGAAGGCCACTCCTTCAAGGGTCAAAGCTTTAGGGTTCAAAAAGGAGTTGACAAACAAGACCAAGGAGGCAAACCAAGCTTCTTCACCGAATCAGCCGAGGCTCAGATCCGAGGTTTGCTAGATTCCACAGGGTAAAAGGTCGCCTAGGCGCACTCTAAATCAAAGTCGAAAATCATGTCGCGGTTGAGAATGTTGCTAGGTTGTAAAGGCCAAACCAAAAGAAGCTAAGGATAAGAAGGCCTGTGCCAGATTGAGCTCCAAATTACACTAGCCACCAAAAAGGCCGATCTCAAGGTGCCGACAAAAAGGCCTATATCGAGGGACAATGACGTCTGCGATGCCTACAAGAAGCAAGTCAATCAAGCGTGCAACAAAGGATATACCTTGGCTAGATGGTCGCTGAAGGAGTTGGCCATCCTGCATTTACTCGCTTTTCTCGATACAAGCCGACTTGTCATGCCATTTCTCTACTTCCAAGCCAATCTATGGATGAGGGCCGAGGAGAAGCCGAGGTCAAGTTGATGTCAAGAATTTGCCGGAGCCAAGTCCCTAACTCAATGAGCCAGCCTTGGACTTGACTCAAGATGAAGAGAATGATGAGGTCCCAAAAGTTTTCGCCCAAGAAAAACAACCCTTGAGGCCGAGGTTGCAATCAGAGAAGAGCCTGGATCAAACTCTTTAGGAGATTGACACCGAGGTCGCAGCCGAGGTCGAAGTCAAGAGGGCTAAGGACAATATCCCCCTAATCTAGCATTTAGAATTTGTTCTTACTTGTACTGTCTTCTTTCACTTTGAATAGTTGTAACGCTTTTGTTTGTTTGTTTGAACAATTTTAAGCTTCAATTTGGCCGATGTGCCCTGCTTTTTGTATCTCGAACAAGTTACTCTTATTTCAGTCAAGTGCTATTTTCTCTCAGATTTGAACAAGTTTTCTTTTTGAATACATGTTTCACTTTTTTCTTTCTAAGTGTTGAATGCTTGTCTCTTTAAGCTCTATCTATCTTCATTGTCTTGTATGCTTCCATATCAGAGCTCGACTTTTTGCATCTCTTCAAAAGATGATAAGCTCAGCTTTGACTCCGTGTTCTAAATCGATTTCACAAGTGCAATGTGAAATAGATAAACACAAAAGAGTCCAAATCCAACAAATTTTTTGAAAATCGGTTTTAAATCAAAATGACAATAATGGATCGCTTCCAAACACAGAGTCGCAACCTAAACATTTTTGAAAAATTTAGGAAATCCACAACTCGTGCTAAAGGCCACGTGGTCCGCTATCACCAAGATTGTCTCGGCTCGGGAACTTAGGTTCGAGAGGGAAGGTCATGAATTGAGCACCCCACTCGCCTAATCAAAGATCACCTCTACTAATCATGATGTGATTCTTATTTACATTATATGCTCTTGTTCCATTATTAGGCTAACTAGCTATGCGACATGACACAAGTATATATTAATTTGCAAAAAATTAGAACACTTTGAGTTCATGTTTGTTTTAAAAATTGTTTTAATAAGTACCACTTGAAAAGTGATCGATATGTACATTACTCAAATTATTATAATTCTGCCAATTAGCCTTCATCAACAGTATTCAAGCAATTATATAAATTACACTTAGCCTCATGGCAAGCATGCTAGACATGGCAACAATCACACTTATGCAAGATGTTAAAACAAATAAAAGCTCACCTAGTACTCCAAGCCAAAAAAGATGACAAAGTTAAAATAATGGATAATCCTAACTATGCAATATGACTAATGCAACGCATACGATATGCAATTTACTAGGCCCGACTACTAATATAACGTATGAATCAATTTGATAGCATGCGTCTAAGCACGTTTTCAAAGAAGTATTAACTAACAATGCAAATTAGTATAATGCACCGAGCTCAATACATGCAAGACAATGGATGCAAGGCATGTGAGATGCTAAACGAAAGATGATGCCCTCAACTCACCATCATAAGCAGGTAAATAAAAGAAAGAAAGATGGGGTTGGAAGACATACACATTATTATAATTGTACCTCGCGTAGGAGGGTCTGAATAAACTAACTAGCTAAGCTAATTACTATGAATTAACTAACTATTACAAACCAAATAAACTAAATATGCTGGCTAGTTATTACAAAACTAATTAATTAATTAACTATTCTATGGAACTAACTGATTAATTATACTAATTAATTAATTACAAATTAGAATTAACTAATTAATTACAACATGAATATAACATGAAAGAAGTAACTAAGCTAACTAATCAGTCGTGGGAAACAAGGAATGCTCATGCATGTGCGGATTTCTACCCAAAAAGCCCACTATTCTGCTGCCAGAGTGCCTTTGTTGCACAATTAGAATATTTTTTCACCTCAGCCTCTACTCTGTTCTGTCCTAAAAAGTTGCTGCTCAATTCGACAAAAGTGGTCAAAGAGTAGGCTGCCGGCCACCACAAAAGGTAGCATGTCAGTCAAAAAGGTGGCCTATCAGTGCCGCCACTAAAGCCTGGTTCCTCCTACTATAACAGAAAGCATATAGAGCACAAATAGGGTATTCTCAAGGTATGTTTGTCCACCTCGCCTCTCCTTATTATCAAACAGCTCAAAGGAGTGGCAAGCTCAATTGTAGTTCATCAATCAATGCAATTTCATTGCATGATGGCCTATCAACCAAGGTGTACAATTTCAATAAATGCACAATAAAAGACTCTCAAACCTCCTCCTATCATGGATTGATCAAGGAAGTGAGTTGATTTGAAACTTGAACCATTTCATCACTAGCAAGTATGAAATGTCCAAGTTTCCATGTGTTCAATTAACGTCCGATTGAACACCAAATTGCTTATTATCTTGCATCATTTTAGTCCCAATTTTATTACTTCATTTTAATTACCAACCATTCCTTGGTTCATTGAGTCCAATAGTGATCTTTAAGTCCTCTAATGGAAAGAAATATAAAACAAAGAGTTGTTTTGGGCATGAGAGAGACACCATGCCGCTGGTAATGAAGCCCCAAATGAATTAAACCATTAAGCACAATACCTCAATCTCATGTTTAAACAAACACTTGGTTTGAAACAATTTTCAAAAAAAAAAAAAAAAAAAGCCAAGAAAGGAGGAGGTTCCGTATGATTAGAGGTGATCACAAGTATGAAAAGCAAGAAATAAATACTATTAACTCGAATAGGTTGGTGGCTAAGGCCTAAACCTCCAAACCTATGATGACCATTACACTACAAGCATGCTATACAAAGCTCAAATGCAATGAACAACTAAAAATAGTCCTAAAACATGCCGAATTAAGACAAAAATAGTTAAAACAATAAGTTACAACATGGAGCAAGTTCAGCTAGTAAACAAGCACAAGAAGGAGGCTACTCTATTTTTGGGACTTCAAAACAAGGTTTTAGCCACTGAAAAACCTCTGAGATTCAGTATTAAAAAGCTCAAAAAAAGTTGACTAAAAGGTGGGAAACACAAGGGTAAAGGCTTGAGAAGTGAGGTAGAAAGAATGGTGATCCACCCCTCCACCCTCAATGGCCTTAAACCACAAGTTTCAGCCCAAAAATAGTTCAAAAATAGTAGGAAAAATAGAAAATAAATCAAACAAATAAGCCAAGACTTATACCTCTTGAAGATGAGAACCCTTTCTAAGTGACAAACCAACACTTACACACCCTCAAGAGCTCAAAGTAAGCTCAAAAGTACCTCAGCTCAAATACTAGAAGGTTTGGTTTAGAGTGTATAGGCAAAGGCTTAAGAATTTGCAAGAGAGAGAGGGAATTGTAGAGAGAGAAATATTTTTGCTCCAAAATTTTCAACCTTCAAAAATGGAAGGGGAGGTCTTCTATTTATAAAAAAACATGAAACTCCCTCAGAAATATCCATACATACATGTGTGGGCAAATGTATGCACTTGTGGAAATAGCTGGCACAACTAGCATAACACTGCAAAATCCAGTGGGTTCAAGCAGTTACACAAATGGATCTGCACAAGACAGGGCCTTTGTTCCACACTAGTGGGCCTACATGTTCTGTGGTTTTAAGCTTGAAAAACTATGGTTTTGGTCCAAAACAAGGCAAAAAGTGTGTAGGGTTTGAAGGCTTAAAGCTATGGTATTCTGCTAAGGACTTCGAGCACTTGACAAGCATATACAAATTCATCATTGGGTGCAAACGTGACGCCAAGTTATAAAGGCGGTAAAAATGGGGTGTCTACATATACTTGTAATATTTTGGCACTTCTCAAGTACAATGTTCTTGTGTGATCACTTTGTAGAGCCCTCGAACCAATATCACCTCTGGTCCAACCTTAGTTAGTCACCCTGACTAGCTTTATCTTGGATGCATCTATGGCTATGATCTCGCCACTTAGCACTTCATAAAAAATTTCAACAAGTGTTCCTTCTTCACTTGTACTTGTTGCCTTTTATCAAGACTTCACCCTTCCAACTCTTTATGGTTTGATAACCTGGTTGGTGATCTCGGGTAACAAATAGTTCGAGTGTCTTTTATCTGGGTACCTCAGCTGACTCCAATTTGTAAATTTTTTAAAAATTTCAACAAGTGTCAAGCCTATTCTTCATTCCTGCTTCATGCCCCCTAATGTGAACCTAAGTACCACTTATGTTTACATTAAGCATGTATTTCCAATTTTTACTGAAGTCTGATTCAAACAAATTTTAGCTGAGGTATTCTACCTTGGTGTCTCTGCTAATCCAACTAGATCAAACTTAGTTCAAATCTACTATATGACTAGTGTTAATTTAACTCTACCATATGGCAAGTCTAAGTTATTCGTCATGTTTCAATCGGAAACATCACCAACTTAGTTCAACTCTATTCTATGGAAAGTATAATTCAAGTCTACCATATGATAAGTATAAGTTATTTGTAATGTTTCAATCGAAAACATCACTAACTTGGTTCAACTCTATCGTATGGAAAGTATAATTTAACTCTACCATATGATAAGTCTAAGTTATTCGTTATGTTTCAATCAGAAGTATCGTCATAAGACTGTTCAGTCTCATTGCACACATTTCAAATTCATAAAAACAAAATCGAACTAGCACTTTATTAAAACTTTGGCTAATAAAACTATGACATAAATCTCAAAAAACAAAAATTAATGATAAAAAACTTTAAATTGCAAGTGTTCCAAGGTCTTGGCAACTCTTTGCCATCGTTGTCTTCTGCCGATATGCACTATTGTCAGTTGAGATGATTCTATATGGCCCTCCCGCTTTGGGCAAAGTTTGCCTTCCCTAGGATCCTTCTTGTTGTCGATAACTTTCTCAAGACAAGGTCCCTTACCTTGAATTCTCTTGGGTTGACCTTCTTATTGTAAGCCCTAGCAAGTCGTTGTTGGTATGCCCCACGAATTCATCGCTTCTTCCTTCTTTCTTCCAATAGATCTAGATCTCGGCAAGAATGCCTCGTTGGTCCCATTCTTCACTCGGGTTCTAATTTAGGAATGCCGACCTCCGATGACAAATTCAATGCCATAAGCCATGGCAAATGGAGACTCCTAGTTAATCTTCTACAGAGTCCGACATGCCCACAAAGACATTGGGCAATTCTTCCATCCACTTTCCATTGGTTGCTTCCAGTCTTTTCCTAATCCCATCCAAGATGGTCTTGTTGAATGCTTCTACCTGACCATTACTCTAGGGGAAACTAGGAGTAGAGTAATAGTTCTTAATCTTGTACTTTACACAAAAGCTATTAATTAGCTTACTGTCAAACTAAGTGCCATTGTCTGCTATAACGACCTTTGGAATCCTAAACCTGGTCATTATGTTCTTCCAGATAAAGTTCTTTACATCAATATCTCGAATCTTTACAAGAGGTTCAACCTCTACCCACTTTGTAAAGTAGTCTGTGGTTACTAACAAGAACTTTCCTTGTCCAATTGCCTGTGGTAGTGGTCCCACTAGGTCTATGCCCCACTGGACAAACGGCCAAGGATTGGATACTGGGTTTAGATCCGTCATTGCTAATGTATTAAAGGTGCAAACCGTTGACACTTCTCACACATCCTGACTTAAGCTTCATCATCATTTTGCATGTATGGCTATCAGTATCCTTGGGATATGGCTCTATAGGCAAGTGACCGCCCCTACATGGCTTCCACAAACTCCTTCATGGATCTCAGATGGAAAGTCCTCAACTTGGGATAGATGCACACATCTCAAGAGGGCCCAGTGAAGGACCTTCAGAAATGGCCTTCGCTAATAAGCGTAACCTTGCCAACTTTAGTCTTATTTTGTGTGCTTCCTTTTTGTCTACTAGCAGCCTACCATCTCTGAGGAATAGAAATATCGCGTCCATCCAACTTGGACCCATCTCTACACACATTGCTTCGTATTCTGCGATGAGGGGGTTCTACACTTGGCCGTCAAAAACCGGGCTTGCCTGGCTGGAGTTCGGTTTTCTCAAACAAGGTCAGGCGTGATTTGGTCTAGGCTTGCTTCTATGCCCTCCCGATGATCAAGTATCCTAAGAACTTACTGCACTGACTCTAAATACACATTTCAAAGTATTGAGTCGGCGTTTATATGTTCTTAGGATATCAAAACTACCTTCAAATCACCAGATGGTTCCTAAGCTCCTTGGTCTTCACGACCATATCATCAATATACACTTCATCGTTTTCCAATCGATGTTTAAACATCTTGGTCACTAACCGGTAGGTTGCTCTGTATTTTTTAACTCGAAAGGCATTACCATGTAACAATAGAGTCCTTTCTGAGTGATGGATATCGCCTTCTCTTCATCCTAAACATACATTGCTATCCGATGGTAGCCTCAGATGGCATCTACTAACGATTAATCTTAGGCAATGGAAAACTATCTTTGGAACAAGCCTTATTCAGTTGGTAAAGTCCACATGCACTCTTTACTTACCGCTTCTTCTTTTTCAAGACTAATGTGTTGGATAACCAGTCGAGATAGTGTACTTCTCAGATGGCCTAGGCTTCCAAAGAGCTTGTCTACTTCCTCCTCAACTAATTCCACATGTACTAAAGTTGGCCTCCTTGCTTGTTGGATGACAGGTTTAGCTAACCTGTCTATGATGGGCCTATGACAAGGGACCTCGGGGGTGATGCTAGGACTCTCATTGGGCGTGCAGGCAAACACAGCTATGTTTGCTCGCAAAAAATCTACCAACTCCCTTTCCTCCACCTCGGCTAAGCTTGAGTCGAGAATGAAGAAGCCCTCCTCATCATCTTTCGAACCTAATCTTCTTCAAAGCCCCTCACTTTTGCCTACGGTTCTTTGCCAACATTATCTAGGACCTCTATGTCCTCGTCTTCAATTTCAATTGTTTCTATTTCTCGCACATTGCAGGTGGACTTCATTGTTACTATGGAGCAATTTTTTGCCTGTACCTAATCCCATCTGACCTCCTCAATCCCATGTTCGTTGGAAATTGTAATAACCGGTGCAATGTTAAGGAACAACCTCATTGCATACATCCACGGCCCCAAGATAACATTGTAAAGAGAAGGGGTGTCAATTATTGTAAACTCAATGCTTACCTTCTTGGTGCTTGCACCTCCAAATTTGTGGCGCCTAGAGGCCATGGTGGCATTCCGTTGAATCCAATTGTTCCAGATTATCTAGGAAAAGACCAAGCTCTTTGTAATATCTAACATATATAATGTCACAAGAACTACCTTGATCAACCAGTATGCACCTCAACTGACACTCTCCGATTTTTAGCATTATAACCAGAGCATCGTTGTGAATGTCAGACCATATCTAGGTCTACCTCAGTAAAAGAAACCATTAGCCCCTAGTACTCATTTGTCCTTGGCTTCTTTTGCTGGACCTGATACACATGTTGTTTGTGCCTTACCCTCTGAGTCTCCCTACATAAATCATTCTCATTGACCTTTGAGTGAATCACATCGATCAGCCGAGGTCCATCTGCTTGCTGTGGTGGCGGTAGTGGAAGTGGTGCTGCCAGTGCCTGGGGTAACCTTGCTTGCTCTTCCCTTGTCCTGGCCTCATCGACCAGGTCTCTCAGGTGACCCTGTTTGACCAGATCCTCTAAATGTGTCTTCAGAGCCCTACATCCTTGAGTCAAGTGCCCATCCTCATTATGGTAAGCACAATGCTTCCTAAGGCTTCTTCCTATAAAGTCGTCAGTGATCTTCTCTAGTGTTTTGTAATACGGTTGGTTTCTGATCCTTTCCAGAACTTTGTAAACCGATCCCGATAATCTGCAGGTGACTACCCGTGCACTTTCAACCCTATTTCTTGCCTATTGAAACTAGTAGTTACCTCGCCTCGCTGAGCCATTTCTCTTCTCTGCTTTTGGTGCCTTTGCTCCATGTGTGTCTTTCTTTACTCGCATATTTCTCAATTCATGCCATGAGCTACTTCCATACTTTTTGGTAGAGTTTTTGCAAGTGACTTTCGCTCCAGATTCATCCTTCAGCCGTTTTTGAAAGATACGATTGCCAACTTCTAGTTGCATGCCAAGATTCTGCTAAACACTTCATAATACCGCTTAAGTATAAGCCCCAAGGCTTTCACCCTCGTTAATGTTCAAAGCCAAAGATGGAGTCTACCTTTAGTGGTCAGAAGTTATTTGTTACAAACTTGGTTACAAACATCTCGCCAGCCTTCCCAACTCTTCACAGTTCTTTTAGCAACTTGTGGAACCAATTCAATGTGATTTCCAAAGGATGAGGGGAACATCTTGCACAAGAATCGCTTATTTCCGCTATACAAAGCCATTGAATTTAAATATAAGCCAACATGAAAGTTTGGATCGACTTACTGCTATAAATCTAGAACCTCAAAGATATGGAATCTCTTTGGGGCCTCAAATCTATCCAACTCCATAGAGAACGGCGTTCTCAAATTGACGGGATGTCACCTCGGCTGGAGCCATTTCTCTAGAGGTAGTCCTCAGATCCTCATTCGCTTGGCCTAGAGATCGACTATCAATGTGTTTCAAATTTTTCGCACGCCGCTCCATACATTGTGTGTCCTCTTGACTTCTCTTCATTCACTATATCAAAGCAAAGTCTCATCCTCGGATATGCCGAGGTTCTCGACATAGGTCCCTTGGTTCGTGGTGTCCTCAGGACTCAAATCTCATCGACTCTACTCGCCCCCATATCCCGTGAAGGCCGATGAGCGCCCTTTTCCTTGCCATGTTATGATTGCTTGGATTGTTTTTGTTCCCTTTATGGACCTTAGTCTCTCATGCTGGTATTGACATGTCTTGTAACAGAACGGGTTGCATCACGTTATTCTACATCATGAAGTTGACAACCAATTGAAGGTCCGCCAACTTGTTCGCCATCCCTTTTATCTCGCCGCCCTCTTCGTGCATCCATCATTCCATACTTGGGGGTTGCTTTCATTGTAGTACTTATCTCTACCACTTTCTTTTGAGCATTCCCTTGTCGACATCCTTCTCCCCATGATTCAGATCATGTGCTTTTTCATTACGCTTTTTCCCGACGTTAGGATCTCTATGTTCACAACTCTCATTATTAATGTCATCCCCAATCTTTTTTTTTGTCCGTCAACCATCTATTCTCCTTAAGTTCCCACTGCATAACTCCAAATTGTGGGTGTTGATTTTGACCACATAACCAAACAGGGAACTCACCTGGAGAGCACCTGCAGAATAGATTAAGCCCAACAACCCGCACAAGAAGATGAGAATCAAGCGGTGGTTCGGCCACTCGGAGCACTCCGACGATCAAGTCAATAATCAATATCTCTCAAAGATAGAAAATTATACCAAACTCACAAGAAAAACCTACCTCCGACCCACGAGGGTGCTCTTACTTTTATAACCAAAGAAGACTGATTTCATTAGAAGTTTCATTTCAGTAGACTCAGGCTCAATGCTCATCTTGGACCCTCATCTAGATAGAGATAAAACTCCTCTTGTGCCTTATCTTTATCTAGTCTAAGATGCTCATCTGTTCTAGGACTCTTGTCCCTTATCTCGCTTATCTCTGATTCCTGCATTCCACAAACAATCTCGGACATGACCAAGCCACATGACACCTCAAATGACACTTCTGGCCACACCTTGGCCACGTGTTGTCATTCACAAAATACGCCCCCACAACTATTATGCAAATGTGATAACTATTGAATTATAGGGGTTGGTTTAGTGGTCAAGGACTTGAATTTTAGAGTGTATTTCTCCTATGGTCTAAAGTGTAAATAATTTTTGAGATAAGTTCATATAAGCTTTTTTTTTTTTTTTGTGAATTGGACCTCGTTAGTAGACGTGGGATTAGTCTCCAATTTAGTCATTTTTTGGGTTAAAAACAAATTATTTTTGAAAAATAATGCTTTATTATTAAGTAGTGACTTCTTATGTTAGTGATTTTGAGGTATAATCTAACGTTATATATGTTTGTTTTAATAGGCATAATCTTAAAATATATAACTCCCAATTGGGATTCAAAATCCCAAGAGGTGGTGAGATAGAAAATGGGAGAAGAAAAGAGATTTATATTGGTCCTTTGGTATAGTGTGAGAAGGTGATTATAGATTATAGCTTTAAATATAAGTTGTTAACCTGCTTAGTACAAATTTATGGGATTATAGATTTAATCACTAGGGCAGTGTTTGGTTGAATAAGCTATAAAATAGTTTTTTATTGTGTAATGTCCTTTTGTCCTTATAAGATATAAAATTTGTGATTTCATTTATAATACATTTTTTTCTTTTTCTTTTCTTTTTTTTTTCTCCTTATTTTCTTTTCTTTTTTTTTTTTTTTTGTTTTTGTTTTTTCCCTTCTTCTTCTTCTTTGCTTTCTTTGTTAATTTTGTTTAATTTATTAATTCATTAAAATTAATACCAATTAATATTCATGTTCTAATTTATATTAATGTTGCAATTTCATTACATATTATCTTTTATATATTCATTTTAATTATTTATATCTGTTTTTCTTTTCTTTATTGTTATTATTAATTGTGATTTTTGTTCATCAATTAGTATAAAATTATTTCATTAATGAAAGTTAATATAATTAGTATCAATTAATATATATATTTTTTATTATATATATATATATATATATTTTATATTAATGTTGGGTACAAGATCGAGATGGAGCGCCGATCCGAAATGGCAGAGGAGCGCCACAAAACAATGCCAAAGATGCGTAGTTGCCGATCATCATCATCACTGTTCTACCAAAACCCTAGCCCTCTTCTCCTTTTCCTTCCCCCAAAACCTTAGACTTTACGGTCTACCAAAACCTTAGCCTGGTTCTTTGACCATATCGCGAAGAGAGAGAGAGAGAGAGAGAGCTCTGGTTCATTGATGTGATGGCGATGGTTCTCCAACCAGATCGCGACACTAGGTGAGGGAAGGGTTTGCCACTCAACGCGATGGCAACGAGAGGGTTTTGCCCATCTAGTTAGGGTTTTAGATTACGACGGTAGTGGTGACGGAGAAAGAGTTTCAGATCGTGAGAGAGAGAAAGAGAGATAGAGAAGAGATAGTGAAGAGAGGGAACTCTAGTTTGCCTCTGCCGGAAATCATTGCGTAAATCACCTCTCTCTCTTTCTCTCAAGTGAGCAAATGGATAGTGTTTTGAGGAATGGGGTTTATATAGTTGGATTTTTGATAATAGTTGAAATTGGCGAGGGCATTTAAATCTATAATCTGGGGTCTAAAATCTGGAGGAAACATGCCCATTAATAGGCTAAACAAAATTGATAAAATTTTATCAAATTGTCTTGAGAATTTTCAAGCCAATATCTAAATATAAAATATGATACACAATCTAAAAAACTAATCACTTTGTTTGGTTTTGATTTTCAAAATTCACTTTTCAAAAAAAATTATTTTTTTATTATTTTTTATTTTTTTTATTTCCACTGAATTTTTTTAATATTTTAAGAATTTTTTAGAATTTTTAGATATACCTAACATAAATATACTTAAAAAGTATAATATTTGTGATTTTTTTTTTAAAAAGTCAATAAATACCAAAAATATATATAAAAAATGAAAATTTAGTACATTTTTCGTATTTTTGTGTATTTATTAATTTTTTAAAATATTTTTTTCATAAATATTTTACTTTTTAGATACATTTAAGTAAGATGCATCTAAAAAAGTTAAAAAAAAAAATTTTGATTAAAATTTAAAAAATATTCACTAAAAACAAACACGAAAAAAAACTCAATTTTCAAAAAATTAAATTTAAAAAATTAAAACCAAACACATTGAATAATATTTCAAGACTAGTAATCTTTAAAATGCTAATCTTATTTAATTCAATGCACTAAAACAAACATGACTTTAAAAAAAAAAAAAAGTCCAAAATATTTTAGGAGAAAGAACAAAGGAAGGATCCAAGCCGATTGGAGCTGACTAAAGTGCCACTGTTCCACGTAGCATTTATGCAACAAACAGGTGTCACAAAAACCATGCAAAACCTTGCATGCATTGATATATCTATATACACACATACAAGATTTATGGAGAGAGAGAGAGAGAGAGAGAGAGAGAGAGATATGTCAAAGAGATTGTTTAAAGAACAGAGAGTTCCAGTGCTAGAACACCCTGCGGGACAGGAACATGCAAAGACAATGGTTGAACAATATCACACCATTAAAGATAAAATCAAAGCACTGAGGAAATAGTTCGAGATCTACAGATGGAGCTCAGATCACCCCACCCTCAAGCCTTACCTCCAATCTTACTTTGTTGACCTATCTACTTGTGGCCCTATTGTAATTATCTATGTCCTAAATTGCATAAAACGCATTAGCATTATAAGAAGATTGTCTGATTTTATGATTGTTATGTATTTTTAGATTTTTTTCCCATCTATAATTTTTTTCAAAAAATCTCATATTATATACTATAGGTAGTCCAAAATAGAGTTAATTAATGTGGATATCATATTGAATATTATTTTAAGCTTTTGTGGGTGTTGATTTTTGATCACACAACCAAACAGGGAAACTCAACAGGAGAGCACTGACAGAATAGATTAAGTCCGAACACCTTGGCACAGAAATATAAGAATCTGGCGGTGGTTTGTCCACCCTGGGGGCACTCCGACGATCAAGTTAGTAATCAATATCTCTAAAAGATAACCAATAGTGCTTAACTCACAAGACAGAATATAAAAGCATACCTTAGACCCACAAGGGTGCCTTACTTTTATAGCCAGCACTAACTTGATCCCTGTAAAAGCCTAGCTTTAATGGACTTTGGCTTAATACTCATCTTGAACTCCCAGCTAGATAGAGATAAACTCCCTAAGAGTTTTACTTTTATCCAGACTGAGGTCCCCTCCTATTCTAGGACTCTTGTCTCTTATCTACTTACCTCAGATTCTAGTATCTCCGCAGATAACCTCGATGTAGCCGAGATCACCTCGGCATCAGGACTATGCCACGTGGCACCTCGGCTGACACTTCATCGTCACTTTGGCCACATGTTGTCATTCACAAAATATGCCCCCACAACTGCCCCCTAGGTTCTATTACCTCGGTAACCTGAGGTGATGGAACCTACATCGCTAGCTCATTTACTACATCGGCTAAAATTCATTCATGCCAATCGACCAAGATCATCACTCATCGGCTTCAAGTGCCAAACACTTAACTATCCATTTTTATCAAGGGCCAAGAACCAAGAATCAAGTTCTTTAGTTATTCCAAATGAGGTCGCTTTCTAGCCGAGGTTGTTGCTTCATTAACTTAAGAACTCCAAGAGTTTAATCTACACATGAGCTGTTATGCACGGCTTCCTCAACCGTTTCCGCTATGTGTCCTCTCATTAGTTCGTACCTGACATGAACCATTAGGTCACGCTGCTTCGAGCACGCCGCTGTACACGCCGCCCAAGGCGATTCATTTTTTTGCCGCTTTTTCAAGTTTCAACAAAACTCTCTCGCTCTGTCTCTCTCTTCTCACTTTGTATTCTTGCATTCTCTCTTTGCTCAAGATTTTTTCTCTCTAACAATTCCTCAACTCTACAACTCAGGTTCGCTCATCTTCTCCGTGAAACCTTTTATCGCCCTGCTTCCACTCGCCATCACTGCTCGATTCCGGTGATCCTCAAACCTCGACCTCGGATCCAACTGGTGAGTTTCTAGTTTCTTTCAATTTTAGTTTTAGCCTTCCATTATTCTGAATGTATCCCCTCTTTACCAGATGTCTATTCTGTTGCTATTTAAACATGTTTTCATGGTTGCACTCTGTTTTTTCTTCGATTATGAATCAATTTCCTATTCTTGAACCTTGAATCTGTGTAATCTTTCAAAAATGCCAATCATGTTTTTTACTTGAGACATTCGCACACTGTTCTTCATACACTCCCTCAGTGTCTTGAAGTTTTGGATATACATACCCGTTTTTTTGCTTCACCCCTGATTTTTGAATTATATTTCTTTTTTGGTTTTCTTGCTTTGTTTCCAGAGTCTTGCATTTCATTATTGTTTTTGTATAGACTTAGGCTTGGGAATTGCTAGAAACCACACACTTAGCAAAATTTGAAACAAATCCCTCTTGATTCTCATAGATCTTTATCCCAATGCTTTCTAGGGTTTAGTCGAGGCTTTCAAACATTTACCAGTGATCTTCTTCTGAAATCTTATACCATCTCCCATTTAAGTCGACGTTATGGGCATGTTTAAGTGGAGAGTAGACACCCTAGAGAAACTAGAGAACTTTAGGAGAGAGTTCTCTATCCCAGCCGACGTCCAGATGAGATTGGCTGAGAAAGAGAACTCCATTATACCTGATGGAAATCTTATGCCTTTCCCAGTAGTTGCCTTTGTAGAATGTGGACTGAGGTTTCCCCTAGACATCATTTTTGGGGAAATCCTCCACTATTATAAGCTCAACCCCATGCAACTAGCCATCAACTCGCAGGTTATCAATGGCATCACAAAATCGCACGCCAAGAAAATGCTAGGATCACGCTTAGCCGACATTCTGGGCTCATACACCATGTGTGGCCTTAAGTCCGAAAAAGGCTACACATATTACCTCAAGCCTAGATCCACCGCCACAAAATCGTGAGTCGACCTTCCTGACTCCAACAAGGGTGTTGGGGATGACTATCTGATCGTCTCGGGCAACTGAGAGTTTGCACTAGATGATGATCTTCATCTTTTCCCACTGCATCGAGGAGTGTTTGCACCAGGCAACTGTGCTTCCTACCAACTTTATCTCTGCCCAAAACTTGTGATCCTTTATCTGTTCATGCTAATGTTTCTTTTGTTTGCAACTCTTCTTCAGCCAGCAAAAGACTTTCGCCAGACATTCTTCTCCAATGAAGACCTAAAAAAGCTGCTGGGTTTGCCTATCGAGAAATGCAAGGCCCTATTACTGCTTGACTACATCCCGACGCACAAATCTGTCTTGCCCGACGTTCCCCGCCGAAGCAAAACTTCTTTATTTGCAACAACTCCACCATCTGCATTATCCCTAAGGCTAGACCAGGCCTCCTCATTTGACCCAAGAGCTACCTCTACTTCGCTCCAACTCAATTAATCCTACCATCTCAATGCCGACGAGAGCTCCACTAAACGCTTCCAAAGCAAGATTCGCAACTGCACACATTGAGAATCAGTATCCTCAGCTTACGACCCAGAAAACCCTCCAACCACACTTCCAGCAATTCACTTTGGTACCAAGGTTACTGTCGTTGCAACATCCGACGACATGGGTCGCAAACCAGCACTTGTTGAAGATCTCCTTGACAACCTTTCAGGGGTGGTGATGATGTAATCCTCATCTTCTCCATCCCAATCAACGCCAAAGCCAAAAAGAGTAAAGAAGGCTAAGGCTAAGGCCATGTTAACTTAGATTGACTCTGAGGACACGGTGCCAATCTCAAAACTAGCCGAGGTCGAGAAGAACCAAACTGCTGCCGAGAAAAGGCCAACCAAGGCCGATGCATTTGATTCCCAACCATCTAAAAGGTCGAGATTTGACCAACCTGATGGTTGTTCCTTTCCTCTCAATATGACCTAGGCTCCCGAGGTCATGGTGGGGGACAGACCCTTGACAGTAGGCGACAGTGCAATTAATGACGTCAAGGTCGGTGCTCGCCCTATCAACGGCTGTGCTTTTACCCGAGGATATGAATCATATGGCCGACCTCCATGTGTATGAAAACTTTGGCCTTATGATGCAACACTCAATCTTGGTAATCCTCTTTATTTACTCTTTTATAGTGTTTCAACACTTGGTCAAATTTTGCTAATCTGTTTTACTTCTTGCAAGCTATCCAACATGCTCATTCGTACGTGGTCAAGATCTAGATGACATGGAAGCAGTTGGCAAAGAAGACTAAGGAAGCTACCAAACTCCTCTCCTCGCTCAATCATGTCGAAGCCAATAATCGATCTCTGTTAGACGGCCAAGGTTTTCAAAGCCGCCGGATCAAGTCGAGGAAAAAGAAAAATAGCGGTCAGCCGCAGCCTCTAAAGTCAATCTTGAGGCTACCCAAGCCAGAGCAGCTGAGCTAGAGGCCAAGCTCCAATAGGCCCTTGACTTAAAAGAAACTGAGGTCAAGGCAGCCGATGAAAAGGCATTTGAGAAAGGGCAAGTCACCGTCCGAGATCAATATAAAGAGCAAGTCAACTGCTTTCAACAGAGGTTATTATCTCTTGGATGGCAAAGACTAAACAAATTATCCGTTCCAATAGACTTCGACCTCTGAGACATCACTTAACTCCAAGTGCCTTTCCTCCAAAGGTTTAAGGATTCTCAGAAGCCGACGAGGATGGTGATGTTAATGAAGAGGAGAGGAAATCACATCGATGCCAAGTCCCCCACCCTAAATGAGCAAGTCCTTGACTTGACTCAAGATGAGGAGGATGACTTGGCTTCCAAGGGCGCCTCTCCCAAACCAACCATTTCTCAAGCCGAGGTCCAATGTGCCAAAAAGAGTTTGAACTAGACTCTACTCGAAATAGATACCGAGATAATGGCGGAAAAGAATGGAATGCTAGCAATCGCGGTCAATAAAACTCCAACAGCCGATGTTGAACAATCCCAGACCAATCCTAGTGGTTAGGATAATTCTTATTTATTTTGAACTCTTTCTTCCTTCAGTTGTATTTTGTTTTTTTTGTAAGTTGAACAAGTAACCTTCTAGGCTAGGCCGAAGTGCCTTCTTGTCCTTAAAACAATTTCGTTTATGAATGCATAGTTTCTTTTGGTTAAGTGTTGAATGCTCTTTTCGTACATGTCCACTGCTGTCTTTTATGCTTTTCATACCTTAGAATATTTTTGTATTTCCTCAAAGTATGCCTTCACTGCATAGTAACTTCGGGATATAATACCTTGGATATAAACCTTGAATGTTTTCCTCGACTAACCATTAGCATACCTCGGCTAACATTTTAAAAATACCCAAGTATTTTTACAAGTGTTATTTAGTATTACTTTTTTTCCCTCATATGCTATCTTTTTTTAAGACTTCACCTTTCCAAGTTTGGACAACCTGGTTGGTTACCTCGGGTAATATGTATCTCGGACACTTCATTCATAAGCACCTCGGCCAACTCCAACTTGTAAATTTTTCTGACATTTCAACAAGTGTTAAGCCCTTTCTAAAAATTTCAACAAGTGCCAAGCTCTCGTGTTTATTTTTCATTCCTACTCGCCTCTAATGTGAACCTAAGTTCACATTAAGTGTGTCAATGGTTTTTCAAGTCATTTCAAACAAAGATTTGCCAAGGTGTTTTAACCTTGGTTTCTATGAATGACCTTAGTTTTCTTTTGAGTTTGACTCACGATATGGTATGTCCAAGTTAATTCAACTTAGTTCAACCCTATTATATGCAAGTATAATTCAACTTCGCCATATAATGAGTCTAAGTTATTTGTCATGTTTCACTTAGAAACATCGTCAACTTAGTTCAACTCTATTATATGCAAGTATAATTCAACTCTGTCATATAATAAGTCTAAGTCATTCATCATGTTTCACTTAGAAATATCGCCAACTTAGTTCTACTCTATTATATGCAAGTATAATTCAACTCCACCATATAATAAGTTTAAGTTATTCATCATGTTTCATTCGAAAACATCGCCAACTTAGTTCAACTCTATTATATGCAAGTATAATTCAACTCTACCATATAATAAGTTTAAGTTATTCATCATGTTTCATTCGAAAACATTGCCATGGAACTGGTCAATCCCATCATACAAATTTCAAATTCATAAAACTAAAATCTTATTAAGACATAAACTTCAAAAAACCAAAAATCTAGTGATAGAAAAACTTCAAGTTGCAAGTGTTCCAGGGTCTTGGCAACTTTTTGCCATCACTGTCTTTAAGCCGATATGCTCCATTGCTGGCGACCGAGATGATTCTATAAGGCCCCTCCCAATTTGGGCCAAGCTTGCCCTCCTTAGAATCTTTCTTGTTGTCGACTATTTTCCTTGGCACAAGGTCCCCAACTTTGAACTCTCTTAGGTTGACCTGCTTGTTATAAGCCCTAGCAAGTTGTTCCGGCACGCCTCAAATTAATTGTCGCTTCTTTTCTCCTCCAGTAGGTCTAGATCTCAGGCTAGAAATGCCTTATTAGTACCATTTTTCACTCCCTGGGTTCTGATCCCTGGAATGCCGACTTCCAGTGGGATAACCGCTTCAATGCCATGAGCCATGGCAAACGGAGACTCCCCAGTTGATCTTCTCGACGTAGTCTGATATGCCCAGAGTACATTGGGCAACTCCTCCACCCATTTTCCCTTTGCTGCTTCTAGCCTCTTTTTGATCCCATTCAAGATAGTTTTATTGGATGTTTCTGCCTGACCATTACTCTGAGGGAAACTTGGAGTAGAGTAGTAGTTCTTGATCTTGTACTTTACACAAAAGCTTTTGATTAGCTTACTGTCAAACTGTATGCCATTGTCTGCTATTATTGCCCTTGGGATCCTAAACCTGGTGATGATGTTCTTCTATATAAAGTTCTTCACATCAACATGTCGAATCTTCTCAAGGGGTTCAACTTCTACCCACTTGGTGAAGTAATTAGTTGCTATCAGTAGAAACTTCCTTTGCCCAGTTGCTTATGGCAATTGTCTAACAAGATCCATGCCCCACTAGGCAAATGGCCAAGAGTTGGATACTGGGTTCAAATCTACTGCTGGTTGATGTATCAAAGGTACAAACCTTTGACACTTCTCACACTTTCTGACGTAGACTTCAACATCCTTCTGCATGTAGGGCCACTAGTACCCCTGAGTAATGGCCCTATGAGCAAGTGATCTGTCCCCAACATGGCTTCCACATACCCTTTCATGTATTTCATACAAGAAGTCTTCAACCTGGGAGGGGTACACATACCTCAAAAAGGGGACCAGTAAAAGACCTTCTATAGAGATGTCCTTCGGCTATTAGGCTAAACCTTGAAGACTTTAGTCTGGTCTTATCTGCTTCTTTGCAATCATTTGGTAACTTGTTGTCCCTATGAAACATTACTATTGCATCCATCTAACTTGGACCCATCTCCAAAAACATTGCTTCATACTTTGTGATTAGTGGTTCCACACTTCGGCCTGACAAATAATCAACCATTATTGTCCTTGTTTCTCTTGATTTCATTGCACTAGCCAGGTTAGCCAAGGCATCGACATGGTTGTTGTCATCTCGGCTGACCTGTTGTAGTCAGTAATCCAGAAACAAGGCTAGCAATCTAATAATTTTTTTGATATAGACTGTCATTCTTTCATCTCGGGCTACATATTCGCCTGTTGCCTGGTTCATAATAAATTGGGAGTCACAGAAGATTACTACCTCGTCGGTTTCCATTGCTGCTGCTAATTTTAACCCTGCGACCAGTGCTTCATATTCTGCTTCATTATTTGAGGCTTTGAACCCCAAACGGATAGACTGTTCCAACATTTCCTTATCAAGTGATACCAACACCACTTCTGCTCCCGCTTCTTGATGGTTTGAACTCTCATCAACAAACAGGCGGAAGGAGTCGTCGATGTAGATATCGCAAGGCTTTTGTTTTTCTTCTTTTTTCTACTCTGTTGTGGGGTTTTTCATTCCCAACTGGGTCTCATCTTGTTCCCCTAGACACCCTAAGCTGCGGCTCACTGGAGCCCGATGTGGGATGGCACCAGGTAGGGGTGTGCGCGGTGCGAGTCGGTGCGGTTTGAGAGAAAAATAGAAACCGTATGGCGGGTGGCAGATTGATAAAAGTGTCACTAGAATTTGCCATTTTCTTTATCAAAAACCGGCGGTTCGGTTGGCAAATAATGACGGATTTGCCTTGGCGGTTCGGGCGGATTGGCGGTTTATAAAAAATATAATTCAAATTACAAAACTTAAATCAAAGAGTAAAAAAAAGACGAGAGATACCGTGATGTTAAGCATCTTGCGAAGCTTTCTTCTGATGCAGCAAGTGTAGCAACAACATGATAATATCAACGACTATGCCATCAATTCATTACAAGCATCTGTGGAAGCTACAATGATCAAATACAATACATAAAATTAATATCATTCAGGGTTTACAATATATTGAAAATGTTTACTGTTGAAAAGTATTTAGATTGAAAAGTGAGCTGATGCAAGTTTGCAACATGGCCACAAAAAAAAAAAAAAAAAAGATTAAAAAGTGAATTGGAATCCAACTTTATTTTGGATTACTGACATCTTGAATTCCCCTCGAGCAGTAATGTAATACTATATTCTAAGGTATAGAACAACAAGCAAACTTAAGTAAAAAAGAATTTTTAGAATCTTATAAAATATGATTTAATAGCAGTGCGGGTCGGTGCGGTTTGGCAGAAAAATAGAAACCGGCGGATTGATAAAAGTGTTACTAGAATTTTCCATTTTTCTTACCAAAAACCGGCGGTTCGATTGGCAAATAATAACGAATTTGACTTGGCGGTGCGGCTCGGTGCGGTTTTGGCGGTTTCGGCGGTATTATGCACACCCCTAGCACCGGGTGTGAACTTGGCCACAAAGTCGGCCATAACCTAGCCTTTGATTGCCGTTCTAGGTATAAACTCTAAGTCATATTGGCCCAACACTACTGACCATCTAGCTACCCTGCCTGTCAGATCTTCTTGTTGCAATAGGGACTTCAAGGGGTGCTCAGTCAACTCCACGATCTTGTGAACTTGAAAGTAATGATTCAGTTTTTTTGAAGCCATCACTAAGGCTAGTGTAAGTTTTCCAAGGGTAAGTACCTGGTCTCTGTACTTGCTAAGGTTTTACTCATATAGTACATTGTACTTTGTTCTCCTTTCTCTTCTTTGATTATCACTCACTTACTACGTGCTCTAAAACGGCCAAGTATAAAAATAGCTCCTCTCCAGGTACTGGATTTGGCAGAACTGGAGTTGTAGTCAGGTATTTCTTCAAGTCGGCCAAGGCGACTTCGCACTCATCTGTCCACAAAAAACCTATGGCCTTCTTCAATAAACTGAAAAATGGTTTACACTTATCTAAACTTCTGCTTATAAACCTATTCAGGCATGCGGCCTTTCCTGTTAGCATCTGTACTTGTTTTGCCAATGTTGGGCTCTCTAGGCTTGCGTCAATGCCCCTTCTAGTAACTGTAAGACCATGAAATATCCTCTCACATGGATGTTGTGGAGATCCAACGAAGAGAAGAGCTTCACCCCTGTAGATTTGTAATGATGAACATAGTCGGTGCCACCCAACCGGGGTTGCCGGCCAGGAGTACTCCGATGATGAAGTTAGTCCTTGAATCAAGAAGTAAAATAGTATATATATTTGAAGGGGTGTGTGTTCTGTAGAGAGAGATCAGACCTCGTTTTCACTTGGGATGCCCCCCCTTTTATATAGATGAGGGGTGTGATATTTGTTTGGGCTGGACCCATCGTAGACTTTGTTTGGGTTAGGCCCAATAAGCTAGTACCTATATTTTTTTGGCTCCCACAATTGCCCCAAAACTTTCATTGTTTTCGGTAGAAGGAATGAGAGTTTTTATTGCCGAGTTATACTGTTCAAATAGATGTTAGGTCATTTGACAAAGAATACATTTGATAAATGAATAAAATGTATGAATAAATGACTGCATGTATGCTTGAATGTATGTATAAATATATATAAGTTGATTATAGGATGAGGGGGGTGAGCTAAAACCCAGAAAGGAATACAAATAAATCATAACGATAGCCGCGGTATTCTAACCCCCGGGTATAGATGTAGGCCGCAGTATTCTAACCCCGGGACATGGGTGTAGGCCACAGTATTATAACCCCCGGGCATGGGTGCCGGCCACGGTATTCTAACCCCTGGGCATGGGTGTAGGCCGCAATATTCTAACCCCCGAGCATGGGTGTAGGCCTTTGCTAACGGCGCTTTGTGCTGAGTGCGAAGATTGCGCTGTACTCGGAGACTTTTGTTGATTTTAAGTGGCAACCAAGTGCTAATATGGCAAGGACTTTGAATAATGTATCCTGTACCGAATAAGGTGGACGTGTTAATCACCAATAATATTGCTGCGCTTGTATGGAATTGCCAAGTAGATATTGGGCCAACTATTTACTTGCTGAGTTGCTCGGTTTGCGTTTAATCCAAGGTTGACTTGCCCCATTGCTTTTGAATGACAGGTGTTAGTCGGAAGGAATGTAGATTTCCATTGCCCTATGTTGCAGGGAAGATTTGGCTTTGGTAAAATGATGGCGCGCAAAAATATGCAAACTGCCGACTGCCAAGTGTGTAATGTATTGCCCCAAAACGGGCCCTTGCTTCAAGCTATGTGAAAAGGAGCGGGAGTTTGTAACTCAAGTAAACGTCGTTGTAATGTTTGTACCAAGTTGGCCGAGTATGCATGCATATCAAAGGTGCCGAGATGATGATCGGCTGATGTGCCTCAATTGGAAAGCGAAAAATTGACTGATGTCCCAGTGGGCAATTGTTTTGCCAAATAATGTTGTTAGGTGAATAAAGTTGCCGAATACTGTGGCCAATGTTGCTGCATAAAGTTTGGCAATGCATAAAGTTGACCAATAATGTTGTTTAGCCGAAGAAGGTTAATGCACGGCCAAATAATGATCATACATAATATTGAATTAATAATGGTGCCGAATAATATCGCTGGGTAAAATTGATGCACTGCCGAGTAACTAGTGTCAAAACATCGGTGTCCGTTTACACTTGGGTCGGTGATTATGCCGATCGTTTGGTCGGCGATTTTTTCTTAGCTTCGCAGTGTGCTGGTGATTTTTCTTAGCTTCGCGGTGTGTCGACATTCCTTCGGAGTTAGATTTGCTAAGAACTTGGTTGGCAATGGTTGCCAATTTAGTGAAGTTGAGCTTCTTGTATAACGTATATTTGTTGCCAATTTAGTGAAGTTGAGTTTCTTGTCCAACGTATATTTGCCCCATTGCTTTTGAATAAGATTTGTTATTCAGAAGGAATAAAATTGACTTGGGCCAAAATTGCCAAGTAGGCCGATAATGATTTGAAACGGATTCCGTGCCCCTGTTCGGTGCCATGGCAAAATTAGAATGAAGCCGAGACAAAGTAGGGTGCTTGGTGATATTGGAATCAAATCTGCAATTTATTTGTATTTTTATTTATTTATTTATTTAATATATATATCTTTTTTTTTTTTTGCGAACTAAAATTGCATATTTTGACCGTACAGATGTATCCAGAATGCGTCAAATAACTGGAAAGGACTATTGGAACGCTGTGATCAGACTCCTGATGGCGTAATTGTAGCCAAAATAGAGTTGATGGCTTAGATCAGTTGAGAATTGTGAGCCGCGAAGCACTGGATAACTTCTCTTGCATGGTTTGCTAGTTCGTCGTCCTCAGCAAATTCGTTGATTCTGGGCAAACTTCCATCGGCCCGCACGGCGTCGTTTTAGCTTTGATTTCGACGCTGTTTGTTACGTTGGACTCGTCTCAATGAGTACTTCACATTGGTATGGTCAAAACTTGAGTTTGACAACTTTGAAATTTCAGTGTTCGGCGCGTATGATCCATTTCACGACTTTCGGCGGACTTGGGTTGCTTCTTGGCTCCTCGGGTTGATGGGTTTGGACTCTTTAGGCCGAGACGAATCCTGTGGTGTGTTCAGATGTGGACTTCGGCAAGCCGAGATGTTAGTTCTATGCCGAGATATTAGTGCCGAATAAGTTACAACCTTGCCAAATATTGGTGCGGAATAATTGTAAACTGTAGTCAAAGAATGTGCCGAATAATAAATGGTACGGTGTGATTTTGCTGAATAAGTCGCCTAAGCTGAATAAGTTACAACGTTGCTAAATATTGATGCGGAATAATATTGTAAACTGTAGTGCCGAATAAGAAAATTTACGGTGTAATTTTGCCAAATAAGTCGTTGAAGCCGAATAAGTCGAGTTGATCATATGCATGCAGCGTTCATAATGCCGATGAATTCTATTGCCGAATTGTGGGTGATATTGGCAAATAATATGAATTAATAGTGGGCCAAATGGTGCAAGGCCAAATTCTTCGTGCTACAGGTCATGAAATGCAGAATCTTTGATTCAAACTCCGAACTTTGAGCCCTTGTATCTCCCTTGTTTGAAGTCCGATTGGCCTCATTTTTGCAGCGTTGGATTCACCACTCAGCCTAGTGTTCATTCCACTATTCAGATGCGTAAGTCCATCTCGAATTGGATACCGTTGGACCTCTGAAAGTTGACCAAAAATAAGATTGGTCTACTATTTTTTTGTTCGGCTCTTCAATGTTGCAGAATAAGAGTAATGGAGGATGGTTGCGCAATGTAAGTAACTCGGCAAACTTGCTATGGCTAAAGATATTTGTAAACGGGTTGTGATTGCTGAAATCAGAAGTGTTGCCGTCCGATGGTCCGTTGCCGAGCTTGACTAAACGGTGGCCAAAGCCATTGCTAGACAACCGCTCTTGAAAGAAGCTGACATGGCCGAGTGACATGGTCGTGCTTGATGAAACTTATTCTTGGCCTTTCATTGACACTGAATGGCTTGCACTTTTTGTCGAGAGAATGTCACAAGTCTGCTTGGTGAGTTTGGAAAATCGGCGGTGACTTGGGGTGCTTCGCGACAGCTAGTCAAGCTTTGGTGAAAGATGTTTGCATTTGTGATCGTCGCCGAGAAGAGCCTAGCTTGTTATGGGTGCTAAACGGTTTTGTCTAGATTTTGATCAGCATCAACATGAGCCATTCATGACAATTGAAGTTGCCTCCTGATTTGACTATTTGGATTTATATATATATATATATATATATGTGGCCAGCCAACTATCACAATTAATTAAATAAGAATAATAATTTGTTTGCTCTCATAACTCATGGTTCATTCTAGAGAGAGTAAAATTGAAGACCCAGCCTTGGATTCTACAGAAAGCTTTAGCATAGATACACGTGCATACATGTTAAGAATCAACTTTAGGCTAAGTTTTGAGAAACAAAGAATAAATAAATAAATGGACAGACCCACGTATGAATTTAGCCGAATAACTTTATTGAATTGCTGAAAAGATGTTTGCACCAAGAAAGGTGTGAAACCCATTTTTAGAGAGAAAACAACTACTAACTTCATCTTGTTTTGACAACCTTTCTAAGCAATATTAATATTCAACAATGCTTTGATCAAATTTGTGAGCATAAATAGATACATACATAGATGTGTATATATATACCTGAACTTTAGCAAAAAAACATAATCAGAATGAAAGAAGCCAAAAACCCAGTTGTGGGCCGTATTACTTGGGATTGATTTTGCTTTTGTAGAAAGTGCACTAACCTCGAAGCAACCAATATATGTTTACTTACAACAGTATATTTGTTGTGTTCTTCTTTGATCTCATTCAGTCGTTCCCACATACGGCGCCAATTGTGAGACCATAAAATATCCTCTCACATGGATGTTGTAGAGATCCAACGAAGAGAAGAGCTTTACCCTTGTAGATTTGCAATGATGAACATAGTCGGTGCCACCCAACCGGGGTTGCCGGCCGGAAGTACTCCGATGATGAAGTTAGTCCTTGAATCAAGAAGTGAAATATTATATATATTTGAAGGGGTGTGTGTTCTGCAGAGAGAGATCAGACCTCATTTTCACTTGGGATGCCCCCTCTTTATATAGTTGAGGGGTGTGATATTTGTTTGGGCTAGACCCATTGTAGACTTTGTTTGGGTTAGGCCCAATAAGCTAGTACCTATATTTTTCTGGCTCCCACAATAACCAAGTACCCCAGGAACTTACCAGACCCAACTCCAAATGTGCATTTCGAAGCATTAAGTTGGAGTTGATATGTTCTAAGAATATCGAACACTGTCTTCAAGTCGACCAGATGATTCTCAGGTTCTTTGGTCTTCACGACTATGTCATCAATATATAATTTCACTGTTTTACCGATCAGATGTCAGAACATCTTGATCACCAACCTCTGGTAGGTTGCTCTTGCACTTTTCAACCAGAAAGGCATCACTCTGTAGCAATACAGCCCTTTTAGGGTGATAAATGTAGTCTTCTCCTCGTTAGAGGGAAAAAATGCTATCTAATGGTACCCCTTGTAAACATTTAGGAAGCTCATCCTTTCATATCCCGAAGTGGCATCCACTAATTGATCGATCTTGGGGGGTGGAACCTGTCTTTGGGACAAGCCTTATTCAGGCTTGTGAAGTCCACGTAAACCCTCCACTTTCCATTCTTCTTTTCTACGACAACTTGTAGACACCCCATTTTTGACCGACCTTAAGACTCAGACGTCATTGATTGAGCGCTCGGTGATTGTGTATGTTGTGCTCGTTCTGAGATTTCGGAGTCTCGACTGAGAGCCTTGCCTCCGGACTTTAGGACACTCTTGTGTTTTGCCTCGGTTTGCGAACCAGGTTCTATTTTCTTTTCCCGAAGAAAGGGAGAGGTCTCGTAGACCATCTCTCAGTAGCTGTAGGCTACGTTTCGTGGTCGTAGGCTGCTTTTCCCGTTTGGAGACCGATTTTCGATTGGTTTCAGGCCGTCGATCGGCGCCTCGGTTCGGGACCACTTAACTTTTTTCGTTTGCTCCGATTTTTGGCACACACCTTGTTTCCTCTCTCTGGAGGGACACTGTGGCCCAGGAGGCCACTTTCGTGGTTGCACGCCACTTTCGATGCTTAACAGTTAGTTTTCGAGGCACCCGGCTGCGCGTTTTGGCCCCCGAATCCTCGTTTTGCATCCGTCTTGGTTCATTTTTGGTATGGACCCTAATTTCATTGTTTGGAAGGTGGTACAAGGGTAGGAGACCACCTTTTCTCCCGCCGGTCAATTTTCTTGTCAAGAAGCTGGTCTCCTTGGTTTTTGAGCCACTTTTGACTGGTCTCCACCACATCACTTGCTTGCTTTGAGTGTGAAGACCACCCTAGGAGCCAACCGACCACCTGAACCTTTTGACCCTAGTCGACTGACCAGGGGGAGTGGTCGACGGACCACCTGAACTGGTCGGCCAGCTTTCTCCTTTTCTGTCTCACTGAGTTGGTGCCAGCTGTGCCAGTTGGAAGCCACAGATTGCATCCTCCATACACATGTATGGAGGATGTTTAACCTTGGTTTGAAGCTTCTTGAAGAAGCTTTAGACCCTTGGCTCTATAAAGGAGGGCCTTACCTTCCTTGTAGAGGGTTCAGAAATTATTTTGAGGCTTATGCATACACTTCCCTCTATATCTCTCTATCTTGTGTCCAAGAGGCCATAGTTCTTGCATATTCACACTACACCTCTTAGCCTAACACCTCCAATGTAATGACCCCAAAACGTATGGCGTAATTATCGATAATTACTTATGTGATTACATGAATTAATTAAAGCATATCTGTTTGAACTAGCAAAATATCTGTTGGAATGGGACTGAAATCGATGACCGTAATGGGTTCAGAAAATGGAATTGAACACGCCTATGTAATACTGGGAATTTTTAGGACCATTTGGGATATTTAATTGGAGACTGAATTTCGTCTTATTCGTAAGGCTTGTTTGGGTTAAGTGTTTTGGCACAATGGTTTATTTATGATATATATGTTTATAGATAAGGATGTGGGACTTTATTTGACCTCATTTGACTCAATAAAGAGGAAAGAAAAATCTAGAAAAGAGGGAGAGAAGAGAGAGCTCGGGAGAAAGAGAGAGATCAAAGGGAAGAAGAGAAAGGAAAGAGGGAAAGCAAGCTAAATCTCCTCCATTTGAGTAAACAAGGTAAGGAACTTCTCTAAAGTCCTGAAGTAAAGGTGATTCATGCATGATCTCATGTTTAAAAGAGTAATTTGAGCATACCTATGATAGAAAATTGATGATTCATGGTCACATTTGGTAAATGTGAGGTAGAACCTCCATGGATTAGAGATATGAAGCTTGTATGTATATGTTCATGGTTTTTCATCTTAGTTCATGGGTTTGATCTTGTTTATGAGCCATGTGGGTTTTGAATTAAAGAGGTAATAGTTAAATCAAGTTGTTTTGCAAGTGTATGAGCCTTGAATTTCATGATTTTGGAGGTTGCATGTTGGTTTGAAGCTTGGAAGAAGAACCCAGATTTTTCACAGTCCGCTCGAGCGGGGGTTTGGCCGCTCGAGCGGGGACCTATTTTTCAGAAAATTCAGGAAATGTTTCAAGGCATGATTTGACATCCTCATCGCATTTCTAGCATGTTTAAGCCTCAATTAAGTTAAGATAATGAGATTATGAGCATGAAATGAATATGAAAGAATGTAAAAGAAGTATGGAATGGCATGAATTATGAGATTTGATGATGATATGTTAAGAAATGTATTATACTGTTGATGATTTGCAGGTCAAGAAGTGAAGACCGTGCCATCGGTTTTGGAAACCCACTGTGAGTAACATTTCTGTAAAGTTATGTTAATATGCAACGTATTTGAATTGTTATACGAAATGCTATACGATATGATATGTTTATGAAATGTGATTTTTAAACCGTGAACGAATGTCCTGATTTACGAATCTAGTATGGCATCCATAGATAATTCAGTCATGGGGGCGAGAACATGCAGGCCCATGCGCTTTAGTCATGGGGGACGGCATGGAAGGACAAACCCATGACCAGTTTACGAGATCTCGGTATGTGTTTAATCGGTGTCCGGGACCGGTTACTCTAGTCGTTAGTCGACACATGTTATGTCCTACGGAGTATGCCATTATGTATGTTCTTATGAGATGACTATGATCATGTTATGAATGCTATGTTTTACGGATTTCTATGAAATGTTGGAGTTTGTTCCCTAACCCCTTTACGTTAATGTTACTTGCTGAGCTTTAGCTCATTGTTTGTATTTATGTATTTATAGGTGAGCATTCTGGGAGCCAAGCCTAGGCGGAGTCCGAGTCGAGCCGCCGTTTTGAAAGGCTACCTGAGTTGGTGCCTCCGAGCTGGGGCTAGGCCTGGAAGGCCGTATGAGTTTTGTTTCAGTTGTTTGGTGGCATGTACCTATATATTTTGTATATGAACTTTTGACACATGTTTTGTACAGTAGTGGGTAAATTAACATATTTTTGGCATGTAATGTATGTTCATATATATGCACAGCTCTTTGGACTATAGTTATGTGTTTTTGCTTCTGCGAGCCCCGTTTTATTTATGTTACGTACAGGAAGGCCTGTGGTAATCTAGGATTACTGGCCGGTTACGATGCCAACCTTTTAGGGGCGGGTTTGGGTCGTGACATCCAACATCAACCTAAGCTTCTTGGAAGGTCTTGAGAGGTCCTAAGGTCTGAGTTTTTGGCCTCAAAGCTGCTGGAGTTGCTGAGCTTCAAGGGTAACACTTCTTTCCCTCTTTTGGTCTTTATTTTGCTTTATCTCTTAGCCTAGTTTTCAAGCATATTTGGGCTTTGTCATAAACTGAAAAAATTCTTATTTTGGGCTTCTTAACATGTTTTTTTAAGACCATTTTTCTGTTGGGGGCCATCTACCCCCTTGCATGCTTCATTTCCCTTTGTTTTGAGCCATGCATTAGGGCCTTTGTGTTGAGCTTTGTTGGCCCTTTTGACCACTGAAATCTAGCAGATTTTTAGTGGTTATTATGTTGTTTTGAGCACCAAAATCAGAGAGGGGTGACCCTCTCACCCCTTGTCTTGTTTACTAGCATATTTGGTCTAACAAAGGAGCCCTCATTTGCATGCTTCCAAGCCATGTTTCAGGCCATTTTTGGTGGGTTTTAGGACCTGCATAGGCTCTGTCTAGAGCCCATTTTTCCATTTTGGGTGTCCATCATGCATGTGTAGAACAACCCTCTTTATAGCCTATCATTCTTGCATGCGTAGACCACATTTCAGTGGGTTTTTGGGCTTTATTTGGCATGTCATAGCTCTGAATTTTGTTGGTTTAGTGACCACTTGAATGATCCATATACTTGTAGTGTAAACCCTCTTCACTAGCTTGTATTGCATGCTATTTTGGTCTATGAATCTAGCACTTTTTGGCCATGACTTAAACTGATTTTGTGCATGTTTTGGATTGACTTAGCTCTGTTTTTATGCCTCATGGTCGAATGATGCTTGCTATGCATGGTTGTAGTTCAATACTCTTGCCTAGCTTTGTGTTTTGGGGCCTATTGCATGCTTATGTTGAGGTTTTTCCATGTTTTAGGACCAGTGTGCATCATATTTCAGAGCTTACATGTATGCCATATTCCCATATTTTCCACTCTTTAAATGCGTTTGAGAGTCGTGCCAATTTGCCTCGTTTTTGGACCACTACATGAGCTTCATTTCTATGCATGTTGAGCCATCTTTTTAGACCATTTTCCCACTGTCTTGAACCTACCTAGGGTTTTTTTGGGGCTGATTTTTCCATTTGTGCATTGCTTTGTGTACCTCTAGTGTAACGCACTTCACTAGTTTCGGTATTTCGGCCATCTAGCATGCATTGTGTGACATATTTACATGATTCGAGACCATTGCGTATCATGTTTCAGAGCTGGAAAATGTGTGTTTGTATGCCATATTTCATCCCTTTCCATGCTTTGGTAGAGTGGCATTTGATGCCTTAGGTTCGGTCCCTTGCATCGGGCATGTTTGCATGAGTGTTCCTACCTTTCATTCCATTGTGTTTGGCCACTGATTTGGGTGTGGCTGAGGCTCACCCATCTTGGTTTAAGTCTATCTTGCATTGTGTATGCCATTCTAGTCATAGCATTGAGCATGCCATGTAGTTCGTTGCATCGAGTATGCCATTTGATATTCGCATTGTGTATGCTAATCATATGTTGTCATATTGTTGCATAAGGTGTCTTGCATCGAGTATGCCATGTAGTTCATAGCATTGTGTATGCTAGTAGCACGTTTGCATGTCATTCTCTGCATGTTTGTATCACTTAGTCCATGTATATTGCATTGTGTTTGGAATAGTGTTTAGTCCAAACACGGGAAACGAGGGACGTTTTGTACTCCAAGTGACGAAACGTGCCTCGATTCTCGGTCGCCGACACTTCGGATTACCCATGATGGAGTTTAGGCCTTGTTGTGTCTATATGTGCATCCATTTCATATTGAGTTGTGCAGTTCGACTCCCCGGCCATCATGCATCGGGATGCGTGATTGGTGGCATGAGGATCGAGGACTACACTCCCTAGAGCTTATGCAATGACGGGGAGAGTGGTCATGCGTACATATGTTGAAAATACTTTGCCATGCCCCTTTCTTGCTCTCTGTTGCAGCAAACCGGAAACCAACAGCAAAAATTGGTCAGCAGCCTTCTGGAGCTTTGTACAGTGTTCCGGGACCAGTTGCAAACAGAGGCAAATCGGGGCATCGCGATGGATTTCCCGACAAGGCGACTCGAGCATGCATGCATCCCTATCATTCGGAACAGAGCTGAGGTAGTTCATTTTTGTTTAGTTTGCATGCTAGCTTATTTATCTTAGTTAATTTGTTAATTAATTAGGGTTATGTAATAATTAGCTGTGATTCGTTATTCATTCGGTTGTGTATTATTTATTCGGACCCTCCGAGGAGGGCAATGTTGTAATAAGCGTGCGTGCGTGTGATGTATGTCTTCCAACCCTACGTCTTTCTCCCTTTTATTTACCAGCTTATGATGGTTAGTTTAGGGCACGTTTCAATTAGCATCTATATATTCGCATGTTTGCATTCATTCATATGTCTTGCATGCACTGGGCTCGGCACATCATGCTAACTGCTTTGTATTTCAATTATGAGTTGAATACATGTATCAGTTGTTGCATTTCATATGTCATTTTAGAATAGTCGAGCCTATCTTAGTTGCATTTTTGTATGTGTTGCATTAGGCATTTTAGCATAGTTAGGATTCATGCATGATTTCTAATTAGCTTCTTTCTGTTTTGGCTAGGAGTACTCGGTGAGTGTTTATGCTTTAGCATCCTTGCATGCATATGAGTGATTGCCATGATAGCATGCTTACCATGTGGCTATGAGCTTATGTGATATAACTGCCTGAATGCCTGTAGGTGAAGGTTGGGTTGCTTGAGTTGGAATAATTCGTCGAAACCCGTGTTTTAGCCTACTTGCGAGTAGCAAACTTCAATCCATTTTCAAAACAAATGGATATGCGATGATTTGTTCCAAATTAAGCAATCTAGTCTATACTTGTATGCTATGTGCATCACATAGTAATTCTAGGCTAATAACCGGAATAAGAGCTCATATTGTTTTCAAAACTCGATATCATGGTTAGTAGAGGCCGATCTTTGATCGGGCGAGTGGGAGTACTCACGAAGTGACATTTCCCAATCGTACCCAAGTTCCTAAGCCAAGGAAACTTTGGTGATGATGGACACATGGCCTTAGGCAACGAGTCAGGGTTTCCTAAATTCCCCCAAAATAAATATTTAGGTGGCGACTCTGTATCTAGCAAAGCAGTCCATGTTTGGCACTTCTTTCAAAAAATCTGTTTTCAAAAACGATTTGCCGGATTTGGACTCTTTGATGATTCATCGGTCTTGTATTGCACTCTGTGAGATTAGATACAGGACTGTGACATTGGGTCCTGAACTGTAGTGAGCCCAATGAACAAAACGGGATTCCCTCCCGGGACGTTCGGGGACGTCTACACAATTGTATTAGACAACCAAGTTGGGTAGTTTACCTCTCGAATGGCTCTGGTATCTAATAATTTGTCCATTTCCTCCCCTACTGCATCCACATGAACCAACGTCGGCCTCCTTGCTTGCTAAATGACAGATTTAGCCGACCTGTCTACGTTTAGTTTGTGGCATGTGACCTTGGGGTCAATGCCAGGCATCTCGTAGGGCGTTTAGGCCAACACCTTTATGTTTGCTCGCAAAAATGCTTCTAACTCCCTTTCCTCTTTCTCAGCCAAGCCTAAGCCAAGAAGGAAGAAGTGCTTTTCATCCCCTTGTTGGACCAGAATTTTCTTCAAGGCTTCCTTGCATGTGTTGACCAGCTCTTTGCCGACGTCCTCCAAGACCTCTATGTCCTCATCCTCAATCTTTACTGTGTCTACTTCTCGCACGTTGCAGGCGAATTTCATTGTTGCCATGGAGCAATTCTTTGCTTGTACTTGATCTCCTCTGACTTCCTCAATTCCATGCTTCATTGGGAACTGCAACAGCTGGTGCAGTGTTGAGGGAACAGCCCTCATTGCGTGCAACCATGGCCTTTCCAAGATAACATTGTAAAGGGAGGGGGTGTCAATTACTGTGAACTCTGTGCTTACCTTCTTGGTGTATGCCTGCATCTCAAAATTTATTGCTCCCAGGGGCTATATCGGCGTTCTATTGAACCCGACCATGGGGCTATCCAACTGCTCCAAATCGTCTCGATGAAGGCCGAGCTCCTTGTAATATCTGACATACATGATGTCGCAAGAGCTTCCTTGGTTAATTAAAATGCGTCTTACCTAGCATTCTTCAATCTTTAGGGTCACTACTATAACATCGTTGTGTGGATGCTGCACCATGTCTAGGTCTGCTTGAGTAAAGGATACCATTGGTCCCTGGTACTCGTCTATCCTAGGCCTCTTTTGCTGGACCTGATACACATGCTGTAAGTGTTTCACTCTCTGAGTCACTCCACGTACCTCGTTCTCATTAACCTTCAAGTGAATCACATTGATCACTCAAGGTCCGTCTGCTTGCGGTTGCGGTACTGGTGGAGGTGGTGCTGCCGGTGCCTAAGGCAGCCTTGCTTGTTCTTTCCTCATTCTAGCCTCATCTACTAGGTCCCTTAAGTGACCTTGTCTTACCAGATCTTCCAAATGCACTTTTAGGGCTCTACAACCCTATGTCAGGTGTCCATCTTCATTGTGGTAAGCACAATGCTTTCCCAGGCTTCTCTCCATAAATTCGCCAGGGATTCTCTCCGGCGCTTTGTAATACGACTGGTTTTTGATCCTTTCTAGGACTTTATAAACTGGGATCCAGAACACAGTGGTGACTACCTATGTAGCCCTCAGTCTTGTTTCTTGTCTATTAAAATTTGTATTACCTTGGCCTCACTTCGGCGAGTCATTTCTCTTCTCTTGTTTTGACGCCTTCGTTCCTGTCGTATCCTCTTCTACTTTTGCATATTTCTCGATCTTGGCCATGAGCTCCTTCATACTTTTTGGCAGAGTCTTTGCTAGTGACTTTCGAAGCATGCAGTCATCCTCCAGGCCGTTCTTAAAAGATATGACCACTAACTCTTGGTTGCATCCTAGTATTCGATTGAACACCTCGTAATACCTTTTGGCATAAGCCCTGTGGCTTTCACCCTCGCCAATTTTCAGAGCCATTAAGGAGTCTACCCTCAACAGTTGCAATTTGTTTGTAACAAACCGAGCCACAAACATCTCGGCCAGGCCTTCCCAACTCTTCACAGTTCCTTTCGGCAACTTGTGAAACCAATCTGATGCAATTTCGCCAAAGGATGAAGGGAACACCTTGTAGAGCAACGGTTCGTTCCCGGTATACAGTGCCATTGAATTCAAATATAAACCGATATAAAAGTTTGGATCGCACTTACTGTCATATATCTGGAACCTCGACATATGGAACATTTTTGGGGCCTCGAACTTATCCAACTCCACTGAGAATGGTGTTCTTAGATTGACCGGAGATGTGACCTCGGCATTCTATCGCTTCCTCTAGAGGTAGTCCCTCAAATCCTTCTTAGTCTAACTAGGAGCTCGGCTGTCAACGGATTTCAGCCTTTTTGGTATGCTGCTCCCAGCATTGTTATAAGTCCTCTTGGACTTCTCTTCATTCACCGTGTCAAAACAAAGTTTCTTTTCTTGAACATGCTGATGTTCCTTGACATACATTTCTTTGGTATGAGGCATCCTTTGAGACTCTCCTTTCATGCTCGGACGGCGTCCCGTAAAGGTCGATGTGAGCGTTCCTTTACCTTGTCATGTTGAGGGACTACTGGGACGGCTTTCTGCCCTCCTTTCTGGGTATTGTTCTTGGCTGCCAGAATCGACGTGTCCTTCAATGGAAACGGTGGTTGCATGACGTTGTTCTACATCATGAAGTTGACAACCGATTGTAGGTCTGCCAACTTGTTTGCCATTCTCTTTATCTCGCCGTCCCTCCTTAGGCATCTATCTTTCCATATTTGGATGTCGCTTTCGTTGTAATACCCTCCTTGATATGCTCTCTTCGATGCGTCTCCCTCTTGGCCGACGTCTTTTTCCCCAGGATTCTAATCCCGAAGTCCTTCATTACAGTTCTCCTCCTCCATATTATAATCAGCGTGCTTGCCACTCCCACTAGGGATATCGTCCCCGACCTTTTCTTTCTGCCCGTTGTTGCCCATCTATTCTCCTTAATTTCCCACAGACGGTGCCAAATTGTGGATGTTGATTTTTGACCACACAACCAAACAGGGAAACTTAACAAGAGAGCACCGGTAGAATAGATTAAGCCCGAACACCTTGAGACAGAAATATAAGAATCTGGCGGTGGTTTATCTACCTGGGGGCACTCTGATGATCAAGTCCGTAATCAATATCTCTCAAAAATAACCAATAGTGCTTAACTCATTAGACAGGATATAAAAGCATACCTTAGACCCACAAGGGTGCTTTACTTTTATAGCCAGCACTAACCTGATCCCTGTGGAAGCCTAGCTTCAATGGACTTTGGCTCAATGCTCATCTTGGACTCCCAGCTAGATAGAGATAAACTCCCTAAGAGCTTTACCTTTATCCAAACTGAGGTCCCCCCTATTCTAAGACTGTTGTCCCTTATCTGCTTACCTCGGATTCCGGTATCTCTGCAGATACCCTCGGCCTAGCTGAGATTACCTTGGCATCAGGACTATGCCACGTAGCACCTCGGCTGACACTTCATCGTCACCTTGGCCACGTGCTGTCATTCACAAAATATGCCCTCACAACTCTTAATTTGGAAATTATACATTTAGACCTTTCAACTACTAAAAAAAAAAACTACTAAAAATTATACAAATATCTTCTAAAGTGATGCAATTTTGTAAATTAAACTAATTCAAATGTCTAATTTTAATGGTTGAGGGGTGTCCGTATAATTAATCTTAATAATATTTCTATATACAGATTTGCGTTGTAAGATTTGTTTTTGAAAATTTTAGTACTTGCCTTTTAAAGATTTTAAAAATAAAATAAAAATAGTAGTATTGTTAGATTTTTCCATATAATTTTTTAAATTGCATGTATATTCCTCCATGAAAATTAATAACTTGCCTCCTTCCTTGGTGTGGATGGAACAACCATAAAAAGTACCCAGAAAACCATACCATAAAAAGTATCCAGAGGAGTGTATCTATAGATTACAATCATTCTCAATGTGATTTATATTTATCAATTTTAAATTTACACCATTCATTTCATTTTCGAGATACAATTTGGAGCACAATTTCACGGTAAATAGAATGAATTGTGTTTTGGAAATTGAATGTGCTACAGAAGATAAAAGTAGAGGATGATTCAACATTGACATATAGGATGTCATGTAGGGAAGGGATATGTGGGTCATGTGCTATGAACATAGATGGGAGCATGCCTCAAGCCCATTGATCCAAACACTTCTAAGCCCACTACAATCACTCCTCTCCCTCACATGTTTGTCATCAATGATTTAGTTGTTGATTTCTCTAATTTCTACCACCAGTACAAGTAACTGTAACATCAACTTCTTTATTGTTAGTTGTTATCTATTCCTATTATACTTAGGAGTCTTGTATTCTTGTACACCTAGGTTTCCGATACACCTAGGTTTCTTGGCCTATATATACAGGCTTCTCCTATTGTAATTGATAGATTGAATATATACAATACATAATATTTTCCTCTCTCTCTATTATTCTAACATGGTATCAGAGCCTAGGGTTTTCTTCTAGCCTCCTTTTCATCTTCATCACCTTTTTTTTCTCTTATTTCTTCTCTGGCAGATTGATTCATTCTCACGTTGGTTTTTACGTATCTCGTCCTTTCCTGTTTCAACGATTGGACTATACGATTATCTTTGTCTCATCAAGACGAAGCCAACACCATCTGAATCATCTCCACGTGTCACCAAATGCGCCGCCAGAAGATCAGGCACGCGTTGTGCCGTCTCCTACGTGCATTTACGCGTCTCAACTCCAATCGCGAGCTATCTTGCACCACGGCCTCACCTGCTAACGTGAGTTTAGGTATTACGATGTCATCGGCGTCACCCTAGTTATTTGTCTTGCCGCTCGCTTTCTTGCTATCGTGCGCCGCGCACCTCTGCTAACGTGCGCCACGCGTTTCTAACGTCAGCTTCTTTGCTGACATCAGCCCTAGTATTGGTACTCCTTTTTTGGTCAAATAACTTTGACCAGCTGGTTTGCTGCCTTTCTGGTCGTGTTTTTGGCCTATTCAGACCCTATCCCACCTATTTTCAGCCTCTTGAATCCACTGGTGTGTTCTGTTTTGGCAAAATTAGCCTCTAAAAAGCACCATCTTCTTTTTTTTGCACTGTTTGAGCATTATGGATCATACCGAGCACATCCACTCTGTTTCTGTTATCCTTCATGGGTCAAATTAAGTTAGTTGGGCCCAAGCTCTCTCTAGCTTCATCAAAGGGAAACGCCTTTGGTATATCATTACTGGTGCTCTTCCCAAACCCAACCAGAAAGCGGATGAGACTAACTCTGCATTTGATGACCGTCTTGACAAATGGAAAAGTAAGAATTATCAAATTATCACCTCGTTCCAAGCTACCTTAGTTCCCTTCATTCATCTCCAATTTGGCCAGTTCCAAAATGATGCTCAAATTACTTCCCCTGCCAAAGCAATTTGGGATTTCTTGAGGGACCGTTATTAGACCACTGGCCATGCTCATCAATATCAACTGTTGCAGACTCTTTATCACATATGCCAGGCACCCGGTCAGTCTATCAATGAATTCTTATCCCAGATGTCATCTATTTGGGACCAGCTAGCTCTTTCTAAGCCTACATGGGCATATTCTGAGGATGCACAGTTGTTTATTACTTATCGGAATCATCAGCGACTATTATAGTTCCTTATGGCTCTTCATAGCACTTTTGAGCCCGTACGTGCTTCATTGCTCCTTCATTTGCCCTTGCCCACTTTAGAGCAAGCCATTACTGAACTATTATGAGAGGAGTCTCGATTTGGGACTCTTAAATCTCAGCATATGGATTCTGTTCTTGCTACACCATCCTCACAGAGTTCCTCATCTTCACAGCCCGCTAGTTCATGCCAGTATTATTCTAACCGTGGCCTGCTAGCTACTTATTTTTTGTTCAGTGCCAGGTTCGCGAATGCTTTACTTGCCGTAAGACTGCTCCCGGTCATCTCCAACGCCATTGTCCTCGAGCCCCCTCTAAGAAAGGGTCTTTTCGTTCTGGGTATCAGTCCAAATCTAGCCAAGGTTCTCGCTCTGCTGCTGTTGCCTCTGAGGGTTCTTCTTCTCACCACTCCATTGATTCCGCTACTCCTTCATTCTCTATGGATGATGTTCAGTCCATCATCCAACAGGTGTTTACCAAATCCGGTACTCCTCCCTCTGCTCTCTTTCAGTGACTTTAGGTAATTCTCTCTGGTATTTTGATTCCGCATGTTGTAATCATATGACTTTTGACTCCGCTATGTTTTTTTCTCTATCATCATCGTCCTCTGTCCCCATTATACACACTGCTGATGGTTCTCATATGACTGTCCGTCACATTGGTCATATTTCTACTTCTATTGTGTCTCTTTCTGATGCTTATCACATTCGTACTCTTTGCTTAAACCTTATCTCTGTTGGTCAGTTATGTGAACTTGGTCTAACCACTATCTTTTCTGCTAATGGTTGTTTGGTGTAGGACCCTCAGATGAGACTGATCCTTAGGATAGGCCGTTAGCATAGATGTCTGTGAGAGCTTGCCCATCTTCGCATTCCTCACAAATCATGTACTGCTACTCTCTCCACATCATCTACTGCTACTCCTATTGCTTCATTTGCTACATCTACTTTTTCATTGTCTTCTTTACAGCTTTGGCATTGTCACTTAGGACATGTGTCTTTTAGTCGTTTGAAAACTTTAGTTTCTAGTGGTCAGTTAGGTTGTGTCCGTTTTGAAGATATCGATTGTTTATCTTGTCAAATTGCTAAACAACCTGCTTTATCTTTTAATAATAGTACTTCTATGTCTACTGCTCCTTTTGATCTTGTATTCAGATATTTGGGGGCCTTTCCCACATCGACCATAAGGGGGTTAAGATATTTTGTGATTTTTGTTCATGATTTTTCTTGTTATACTTGGTTTTTTCTTCTCAAACATCGATTGGAACTTAAACAGATTTATTATGATTTCTCTGCTACAGTTCGCACTCAGTTTTCTCATACTATTAAGATATTTTGTTCTGATAATGCTAAAGAGTACTTGGATTCTAAATTTTTGTCTTTTCTTTAGGCTAATGTTACCCTATCTCATCACTCTTGTGCAGGTACGTCCCAACAAAATGGACAAGCCGAAAGGAAGCACCATCATATTCTAGACACTAGTTGGGCTCTTCTCATCTCATCTTCTTGTCCTGAACAGTTTTGAGGGGAAGCTGCCCTCATTGCCATCCACACCATAAATCGTGTACCTACACCTGTCATAACTAATATTTCCCCTTATAAGAGCTTGTATGGTTCTCCTCCTGACTACACCACTCTTAAAGTTTTTGGTTTTGCTTGTTTTGTTCTATTTCAGTCTCTTGAAAGCACTAAACTAGAACCTTGCTCTTGTCTTTGCTATTTTCTAGGGTATGGTATAGAACATAAAGGGTATCGTTGTTGAGATCCTATCTCCAAGCAACTTCGTATTTCTCGTCATGTGGTCTTTTGGGAACACAAAATGTTCTCAAGTCTTTCCAAGTTTCACTTACCACAGTCCACCCACTCACCAATTTTTACTGATCTCTCTATAGACTTGTTTTCTAATGACTTTGATGCAGATTCTGACTCCATGCTTTCACAACCGCCTACACCTATTGTCCATCCTGAGGATCCTGTGTCTGCTGATGGCCCTACACCTTCTCCTGTTGAGGTTCCTCCTCTACCAAAGCGTTATTCCACATGGGTAAGGCAACTTTCTGTTCTTCTCCGTGATTATATTGTTGGTTCTACTTCATTTTCCTCTCATGAACCTACTTTCTATCAAGAAGCTTGTTCTAATCCTCTTTAGCAACAAGCTATGACTGATGAACTACAGGCTTTCGATAAAACTCATACCTGGGATGTGGTTGATCTTCCTCCTGGCAAGAGTACTGTTAGTTGCAAATGGGTTTACAAGCTCAAAACTCATTCCGACGGTTCCATTGAGCGTTACAAAGCTCGCCTTGTCACCCGAGGGTTTACTTGAGAGTATGTATAGATGCGCCCTTGGGCCTCATGCTACAGTTCGGACTCGATTTGTCACGGTTCTTAATCTGAACCAAAGAGTTCAAATCCGGCAAATCATTTTGAGAAACAAATTTTTTGAAAGAAGTGCCAAATATGGACTGCTTTGCCAGATACAGAGTCGCCACCTAAATATTTTTTAATAGGGGAATTTAGGAAACCCTAACTCGGTGCCAAAGGCCATGTGTTTGTCATCACCAAAGTTGCCTCGGCTCGAGAACTTGGGTACGATTGGGGAAGGTCAGCTATGAGCACCTCCTCTTGCCCGATCCGAAGATTGGCCTCTACTAACCATGATATCTTGTTTTGAAAACATTATGCGTTCTTATTCCGGTTATTAGCCTAGATTTACTACGTGATGCGCACAGCAAACAAGTATAGACTAAGTCGCCTAAATTGGAACAAAACATTTCATGTTTGTCTATTTAAAAATGGTTTGATGGTGCTAACCGCAAGTAGGCTAAGACATGAGTTTTGCCACCCTCAAGTGGACTTAGAAAATATGGTTTTGCCACTTTCAAGTGGGCTTAAAACTCGCATTCAATGCATTATTCCAATTTAAGTAACTCAACCTCCATCCACAGGCATTCAAGCAGTTATATCACATAAGCAGCTAGCCTCATGGTAATCATGCTATCATGGCAACACTCACACTCATGCAAGGATGCTAAAACATAAATGCTTACCGAGTACTCCAAGTCAAAACAGAAACTAGTTAGTAATCATATGTATAATCCTAGTTCATGTTGAGATGGCTAATGCAACACAAGCAAGATGCAACTACAATAGGCTCGGCTAATCTAAGAATGGCATGTGAGATGCTACAAATAACACGTATTCAATTTGGAATTTGAAATACAATGCAGTTAGGATGATGCGCCAAGCCCGGTATATGCAAGACAAATGAATGAATGCACGCATGCATAGCATAAGGATGCTAATTTAAATATGCCCTAACACTAACCATCAAAAGCAAGTAAGTAAAAGGGAGAAAGAAGTGGGGGTTGGAAGACATGCACACACGCACCCACACTTATTACAAATTTGCCCGTGCTCGGAGGGACCAAAAGAATAATACAATTTAATTAACCTTCAAGCTAATTAAATAATACAGACCACCTAATTAATTAACAAATCAATTAAGTATTGAAAGCAGTAAAAGGCCTCAGGAAGACGGTCCAATGCATGCGTGTTCGGGTTTGCTCGGAAATCCACCGCCATGCACAAGTTGCCTCTGTTTTCCCTGCTCTGCTCCTCTGAAAATTGCACAACTCCCAAGGTATGCTCTCTGGACACTGTGGAACACCACCAGTTGAGAGAAATAGCCACCAGCCAAGGGGAATGATCACCGGCCGCTGATTAAGATATTGGCCACTTATGGATGGCCGGTCGGCACTGGAGATGGCTGGCTGGCCAAATCTTCCTGCAGAATCCTGTTTTGACAGCAGCAGAGGGCAAAACATGTCATGGCAATGCATTTCAAGCAAATGTATGCACCGACCCACTCCTTATCATGTTTATGACTCAAAGGAGTTTGGGACTCGACCCTTGCACCACCAATCGCGCATTTCAATGCGTGATGGCCCAAGATGTCAAGTTGTGCAATTTGATATCAAATGTAATGCACACCAAACAAACATATAAATCCCAATCTCTATCACTTGGTCAAGAGACAAGGCATGCATGCGAGATGCAATGCAACCTAGGCATGCAAGCTAAGGATGCATTATGAACTTGAGGGCAAGCAATGCAAACATGCAATGTACACTAGGTACACAACACTTCAGCATGAAGAGACAACTTTTAAGCACACTTAAAAGGAGATAATACTGGACTAATGGCATGCATATCAAGCTTTGAAAACATATAGAAGATGATGCCAAATCAACCTATCAATGCAAGTAAGACATGTAACCAAGCCCAAGGACTTAAACTAGGATTAAATGACACATGAAGCAAATGACCAAAGTGAGTCAAAACAGCCCTAAATCATGCAAAAGTAAGCCCCAAAAACCACTTAGATGGCATTTAAAAGGTCTAAGTATGGAAGCATACATGAGGGTCCAAGTATGGAGCATAAGACAACAACCTTATAAAGCATTAAAGGGGCATCAAATGTAAGCATACAAGCATACCACAAGGACTGAAATGACATGGCAAGTAGTTCCAAACCACTGAAATGATGCAAGGATGGCATGCTAGAGGGGTCAATGCTTAAGGCATACAAGGGGGATTACATGGTAGCTATACAAAGTAAAGCATGGATGACCCAAATGACCAAAAACAGACTTCAAGCATGTCAAAAAAAGCATAAAAGCTTCACAAAGCTAAGCCAAAACAAGCAAACATAGTGGTCTAAATGCTAGATACATGTTAAGGAAATTTCATGGCATTACAAGACAAGTATGCAAAGCAAGCATGGTGTGTCTAAACCAACTTAAAAAAGTGCTATAACATGTCAAAATAAGCACAAATACTAGCTAATACATGGACAACAAGGAGAGGGGATGGCCCTCTCCTTCTTAGGACCTTAAACCACCATCCTCACCACTGAAATCCCTCAAGATTTCAGTGGTGAGGAGGCCCAAACAAGGTGGTCCCGGAGCTCACCAAAAATAACACAAAATGGGGCCAAACAAGGCCTAAGAGGAGGTAAATGACCCCAAACAGAAAAGTGTTCTTAAACAAACTTAAAAAGGAGTTCAAAATAAGACTTTTTTCAGTTTATGAAAAAGCTCAAAAATGCTTCTAAGTAAGGCTAAAAGACTGTGCAAAAACGGGAAATAAAGAAGGAAAAGGAGTTAACTTTGTAGCCAAAAGAGGACAGCAGCCTTTGGTCCCAAAAATCAGTCCCTTAGCCTCTGAAAATGTCCTCCAGGAAGCTTAGATGGATGAGGGAGAGGTGTGGTTGAGAGGTGGTGTGCAAAGGGGCCAAGAACCAAGCAATTTGGAGTTAAAATGGAGGAGATATGGAGAGATATATGTATGAAGCTTTTAGACCAATTCTTAGAACCCTTGCAATAGAAGAGAAGCTCTTCTTTTATAGAGGAAGAAGGGTCCAAGCTTCTCTTAGAAGCTTGGAGCAAAGGGGCCAAACTTCTAAGAGAAGCTAAACAAAAAGGGTCAAAGGGGGCAAGCTTCCAAAGGAAGCAAAGTCAAAGGGCCAAGCTTCTTGGAGAAGCTAGACAAAAGGGCCAAGCTTCTCTTAGAAGCTTGAAGCAAAGGGTTCAAGCTTCTAGGAGAAGCTAAGCAAGGGTTCAAGAGGTGCAAGCTTCTCTTGGAAGCTTAGAAGGGTTCAAGTTTCTTGGAAAAGCTAGAACCAGGGTTCAAAAGGTTCAAGCTTCTTCAAGAAGCTAAAACCAAGGGCTCAAAAAGTTTAAGCTTCCTCAAGAAGCTAAAACCAAGGGTTCAAAAGGTTTAATCTTCTTGGAGAAACTAAAACCAAGGGTTCAAAAGGGTCAAGTTTCCTTAAGAAGCTAAAACAAGGGGTTCAAAAGGTTCAAACCCTCTCAAGAAAAGGCCTCGGCCAGAAAAGGTGGCTAATCGGCCAACAAAGTTGGCCGACCAACCGCAAAATGTGCCGACCGACCATCAATAGTGCCGACCGGCCATCACCAATGGCCGATGGCAACAAAACACTGGTCGGTGGCCTCTAACCATGGCCGGTGATGTGTGGGGATGTCTCACAAGCCATTCCTTGCCCTCCAAAAGCAAAACACAAGTGTTCGGTGCAAAACCAAACACAAAACAGTCGAGTTAAGAGATCCGGAGGCAAGGCGCGTAGCTAAGACCTCCGAAAACTCAAAACGAACACAAGCATGGATGATCACCGAGTGTTCAAACGGTGACGTCCAAGTCTTGAGGACGGTCAAAAATAGGGTGTCTACAGTTGTCCCTCTTTGACAGAACTCGAAAGTCATAAAAATGACGGGAGTGAGTGTCAAAGCCCAGAGATGACCCATTTTTGACAAGGCCGGAAACTTAGACAAAGCAATCAATATAGGCATGCAGAGATGCGCCCGGAGGTTGGGGCAAAATGCAAATGGTATGCAAGAAGATTTTGATAATTGGACTTATATGCTACGCGAAGCTAGTTTGTAATTGGACTTATACGCTTTCGCAAAGCCGATTTGTAATTGGACTTATACGCTTTCGCGAAGCCGGTTTGTATGCAAAACAATGCAATGTACTAACAAGTACAGGTAAGGTGCGCAAGATAGCGCGAATGAAATGCTATGACAGTAAAGATGCAAAGGGTGACAAACTCCAACCATGCCGGAATCATGAGAGGAGGTAAGCAATTCCAAACACGCTGCAATCGTGTGAGGAAGGAACAAAGAGATAAACATAGGGACATATCCCAGTGTTTTGGAATGGTATAAGCATTGGAACGTATTCCAAACGCTCTTAACTAAGAAAGGGGGAACATAGGGATGTATCCCGGTGTTTCGGAAAGATAAGGGAAAACATAGGGACGTATCCCAGTGTTTCAGAAAAGAAGAAGAAACATAGGGACGTATCCCGGTGTTTCGAAAAGAAGAGAGAAACGTAGAGACGTATCCCGGTGTTTCGGAAAGGAAGGCGAAACGTAGGGACGTATCCCGGTGTGAGCATTGGAACGTATTCCGAATGCTTTTAACCGAAGAAGGAGAAACATAGGGACGTATCCCGGTGTTTCGAAATGTTGTGAGCATTGGAACGTATTTCGAACGCTTTTAACCGAAGAGGGAGAAACATAAGGACGTATCCCGGTGTTTCGGAATGAAGGAGAAAGGGAAACGTAGGGACGTATCCCATTGTTTCGAAAAGAGAGAGAACTGTAAAGACATATCCCGATGTTTCAGAAAGAATGGAGAAACATAAGGACGTATCCCGTCGTTTCGGAAAGGTAGGAGAAACATAAGGACGTATCCCGGTGTTCCGCAAGGAATGAGAAACATAGGGACGTATCCCGGTGTTTCAGAAAGAAGAGAGAAACGTAGGGACGTATCTCGGTGTTTCGGAAAGAGAGAGAAACATAGGGACATATCCCGGTGTTTCGAAAGAAAGGAGAAACATAGGGACGTATCCCGGCGTTTCGGAAAGAGAGAGAAACATAGGGACGTATCTCGGTGTTTCGAAAGAAAGGAGAAACATAGGGATGTATCCCGGCATTTTGGAAAGAAAGAGAAACATAGGGATGTATCCCGGTGTTCCGCAAGGAATGAGAAACATAGGGACGTATCCCCGTGTTTCAGAAAGGTGTGAGCATTGGAACGTATTCCGAATGCTTTTAACCAAAGAGGGAGAAACATAGGGACGTATCCCGGTGTTTCGGAATGGTGTGAGCATTGGAACGTATTCCGAATGCTTTTAACCGAAGAGGGACAAACATAGGGACGTATCTCGGTGTTTCGGAATGGTGTGAGCATTGGAACGTATTCCGAACGCTTTTAACCGAAGAGGGAGAAACATAGGGACGTATCCCGGTGTTTCGGAATGTGTGAGCATTGGAACGTATCCCAAACGCTTTTAACCGAAGAGGGAAAAACATAGGGATGTATCCCGGTGTTTCGGAATGGTGTGAGCATTGGAACGTATTCCGAACGCTTTTAACTGAAGAGGGAAAAACATAGGGACGTATCCTGGTGTTTCGGAATGGTGTGAGCATTGGAACGTATTCCGAACGCTTTTAACCGAAAAGGGAGAAACATAGGGACGTATCCCGGTGTTTCGAAAGAAACGAGAAACATAGGGACATATCCCGGTGTTTCGCAAGGAATGTGAAACATAGGGACGTATCCCGGTGTTTTAGAAAGGTATAAGCATTGGAATGTATTCCAAATGCCCTAAACCAGAGGAGGTCTAACCCGTCGCACGCGCGAGGAGAAAGAATGACAATTGCAAGTGACAAGGTGCAGAACAATGCAAGTAATGTGCATAACAATGCTAGATAGAACATGCGTCACAATGCAAGTGGAAATGGGTGCATTTTCTATGCAATTGGAATGTGCATCACAATGCAAGCATGAGAAGTGCATAACAATGCGGGTGGAATGGTGCATAATAATGCAAGTGGAAGGTGCGTGACAACGCATATTTGAAACAAAATGCCGAATAAGGGAATACAAGTCTTAACGAGACCAAATTCAAACGCGACCGATTTACCTTTCGGAGGGGTTTGCAACACACTCAGCTCAAAAACGGGCACACCCTATTCATATTAGAGAGAGATAACATCTGCTGCTGCTTTAATTACCATTTTGACTTAAAGCAGGCTTAAGTTTGGGGGCGAGATACATTCATACTTCGGAGTAGTGACAAGGTCGAAGAGGTACATCCGGAGTACAATCACGGAATTCGCTGAAGGTGAAACACACTTAGATGCTTGGATATTCCCTCTTTTCTTTTGCCTTGCAGTCTGGAACCTATATAGCTTCAGATAGGTCCTTGTTTTACTGTTCTCACATGACCTGGGTTGAACCCTGTAGTTTTTGAAAGAACAAATTCCTTTTTTGCACAAATGTGGAGAATGGCACAGCACTCTGAGCACATAACAAATCATTTTTGAAATTGAGAAAATGAGTTCTCGATCGGGTTTTGAGCCTACAACTGAACACAGTAAAGACGACCCAACAATGGAAAATAAAGGTAAACAACCTAAACACATCCATCGACACTCGAAGTGACTCAAAACAAGAATCGAGACAGACAAAACAAAACACAAGACTCAAATGTGCACAGGGAGCCTGTTTCACCGGGTATTATTTCCCACCCTTTTCTCATTTGTAATTCTCACATCACTCGGCCCTCAAGCTCGATTTTTCTCTCAAAACCCTTTTCTCGCTTTTCTCTCATCGTACATCTCTCTATTCTTCAATCTCTCATTTTTTATCCCTCCCCTGAGTGGCTGATGGATAAACCGGAAGTTGTGGGCCCTTGCCCCTAGCATTCCGCTAGATTCTCTTTCTTCTGCTCACAACAGTGAGTTTCTCCCACAAAGGGGTTGTGCTACAACTGGGTGTAGGAAATCTGCAGCTAACATTGGTTGACGATGTTCTGCTGGGGAGTTTGGACGTGATCAGATCTGTCCAGATAAGGGAGTGAAATATCTTGTCCCATTCCGGTTCGTGCTTCGCACTTGGCTTGATACCTCGTTGCTTAGAAGATGTGAGAGCTTTCTACCCTTTTGCGGTCAGCTTTAGTGGTGCCCTTTTCTGGCAGGTAGAGTGCCCTTCTTGGCGAATGCATTGACAACAGGGCAAAGACAGGACACCTGACTCAACTGTGCCCCTAGGTCATTATTTTGACCATTTTTTTGTTTTGGTTTTCTACTAATTTTGACCAAAATGAGAGTTAGATTACCATACTTGTTCGATTTTTGATTTGAAATCATGCAAGTCAGGCTATGAACACTGAAAATTTTCCTGTTTTTGGGTCCAAGAAAATGGTCCAGTTTTGAAAATATTTTTCGAGAAAATGGTCAACCTCAGTAAAAATTCTCAAAAACGATTTTTGCAAACGGCCAATACTGAACGAGCACGGAACCTACTCTTGAGATGCACAACCTCAGATCTGAAGGAAAATTGCCCCTTGCTTGATGAGAGCTGTATGGCAACGGAAAGTTGTCCCTTGTTTGAACGGCACCGCAGCGCATTGAATAGCAACGAAAAGTTGCCCCTTGTTTGAATGGCACCGCAGCGCATTGTAGTCAGTCCTTAGAGCGATGATTGCAACCAAACTCTCGGATATAGAGAAGGCAAGGATGGTCAAAACCATTATATGGACACAGTCGAATTTGAAGTGTTTTACGGCTGGACTTCAGAATGAAGTTGCCTACGTATCCCAAAGATGGGAATCAAGCCTTACGTAGTTTGGGGTTAAGGTACACTCGGGTATTAACCCTCTCCTTTTGCGCTCTAACTTTTGCCAAGGCCACCCTTTTTGGGTTTTCAACCTTGCGAGCTTTGTTTTTCTTTTCTTTATTTTCAATTCTTTTCTTTTCTTTTTTCATCTTTTCTATTTTCATCTTTTCCTTTCATTTTTTTTTTCATTTTTCTTCTTTTTCATTTTTTGTTCTTTTTGTTCTTTTTCTTGCTCTAACTTTTGTCTGGGTCGCCCTTCCGGGTTTTTGGCCCAGCGAGCCTCTCAAGGGTAAAAGTGTAGCTTTGTCCATGTCAAATGGTTTTGAAATCCGGAAGTCATCTGAATCCAGAAGAATGGCTGCTGTTTGCTAACGATGTAGAAGTCCATCCAATGGGGGCTGAATTGCCCCTAGTGTTGTAGATAGGAACTCCGTTGTTCTTCAGCAATACTTTCTTCTTTCTTCCCTTCTCGGACTTGGCATTCTTGCCGACTTTCTTTGATTTGTGAAATAATCCATCTTCGGCTCTTCGAGCACATTTGAAATTCTTTGCCCCTAGTTCCAGAGGTGCTTTTGATCTAGCTTTGCAAGCTTCTTTTGGTGACATCTGATCTTCTTGATCTGACTTTCTTGCCTCTTGTTCGAGGGCTGCTTTGAATCTGGCCACACAGGCCTCTTTTGATGGTTGACCATTGAACATTCTGAATTTAAGTCCAAGGTTTGAAAATGAGGGGTCGAGTCTCGAGGCTGAGAGCGATCCTAGGCTGCACAATCTCAAGAGTGATTCCACACAAGACTTCGCAGGACTGCGCAAAATATTTTTTGAAATCTTTTAAGAAAGCGACAAATCACTCGCGCTGAAGACAGTGTAGGACCAATCTAGATCAAGCCAGGATCCTTTTCAGTACTCACACTAACAAGCATGATCTCAATCATTAAGAGCTTAGCACGCCTCTCTTTCTCTCAGTTGATCAAGTTTTGCAAAACCCGAGGAATTCCTTCCTCTTCATTCTTACCACAATGTTCAAAAGGTTTTAAGAAAACTTAGGTCAATGCAATGAGTTCAAGGCACAAAGGAGCAAGTGAAAAGCACTGCTGTTTCATTCAAAACTTCTGACACAATTGGCGCAAGGCAGAAGCAAACACAAGAGTGTGAAAGTCACAGCTGTTCATTCAAATCTGTTGGTATAACTGGCTCATCGGTAGAAACAGACTCAAAAGAAAGCAAAAAAGAAAAACACAAAACAAGCAAGTGATGTCCGAGGTAACACCCCCGAAATCACCCGACTCTAACAAAACAGGACTGACTCGATACAACAAGACAGACCCGATTGACTCAGTATGAAAAGACTGACTCAAAACAAAACGACAAGACTAACCCAATACCCAAGTCAGAAAGTACAAAACTAGCATTCACAAATGCTCAAAACAGTGCGTGCCAAATGCCACATCTGAAGTAAACTGAGTGCCGCTCGTAGGTGGTTCATCCCCTGATCACATCACATTATCCCCCACAAGTTCACTGATAAAGTGCCGATAGACTTTGCAAAGCTTGGTGCGACGATGACCTCATTGTCAATCAGATTTTGTATCTCGTGGCGAAGACAGACACAACTGTCGGTGTCATGACTGGTTTGTTGATGGAAAGCACAGTACTTAGCCAGGTCATGCTTTGGAGGGAGAGGATCGGGTAGAGGCCGTTGTTCTAACGGTTTCAGATATCCTTTCCTGAGTAGGACCCCTAGAGCTTTAGACAAAGGCATATGGAGTGGGGTGAAAACCCTCTTGCCTCGGGGTAGATAGTTCGAAGTTCGGGGATTTGGATTGGATGTACCAACAAAGGGGGTGGCTTTTTTGGGAGTGGTGGTGATGACCATGCCCACTTCGGAAGATCTTGCAGCTGTGTCACCGCTGGTGGTCGCATTCGAACTGCGGGTAAACGCCCTCCTGGGCTGCTCTCTATCATTGTCAATCAGACCCTGCTTCATGGCATCCTCAATCTATACCCTCATCTCATGTAGATCTGAAAAGGTAGGGAAGGGGAGAACGATCATCTTCTGCATAAGCTTGGGTTGGAGGTTGCGCACAACCATCCGTATTTGATCTTTGTCAGTCGGCCTAATGGTCATCATTGAGGCCTTGGCCCTCCACCGAGTTACAAAATCGGAGAATCTCTCCTTTGGCTCCTGCCTAGTCGTCTCGAGATCACAGGTTGTAATCTCGATTTGCGTGTTATAGGAGTACTATGCAACGAAGGCCTCGGCCATCTCCTCCCAATTCCTCTTAACATCGTCTTCCAGTTTTGCATACCAGATGGCTGCTACACCCGACAAGGTCCGGCTGAATAAAGAAAGCTTTTGTAGTTTGGTGAGGCCCATCGGCCTTAGAATATCTGAAAACAGCCACAGGTGCACCATGGGATCACCAGATCCATCAAAGCGGTCGATTTGTGGCATCTTAAATCTGTCCGGCAGCGTCACAGCTGTGTCAGTATACCCGTCCTCAATGTCCGGAATGGATTGAGCTCCTTGAGACTTCTTGAATAGTTTTTCCATTTTACTCACCTTTAGTGCTATGGGGTCCACCTCAAGCGCAAAAGGGGAATTCGGTTGATTGATAGGAGTGGGTGCCTTGGATAGTTGAGGTAGAATCGTGGGCGGAGCCGGCCCTGTTGGGATGTCTGTATCCTCCTGGACATTCTGAACATTCGCCGTCTCCACGGGTATTGGGACTCTTGGTGGGGGAGGAGCTTGGTGTAAAGTAAATACTCGGTTCTTTGCTCTAACACAGCAATTGTCTCTCATTGGGCTATGACCACGGCCTGTTGCTTGGCGAATTCTACTTGACGGACAACGTCTTGCTGCATGGCTTTCATACTATCCTGGCGTTGGTGCACCATCTCTTCCAGACTCGTCATATTGTCCTAATCTAACTGAGCAATCGGTATATCTGTGTCTGTAGTAGGCTCGGAAATCTTAACCCGACTGCTCAAAGATCACTGATCTGGTAGCTGTTATACTTGTGGTCTGTGCCTGACTAGCCTTCTCTGGCCCTGATTACCCTTGAACTGAGTCTCTGACCTGACAAAGTCTATCAGCACAAATCTGATGAACCTCGGGGGATATTGGAGCCTTCTGAAGCTATAGTTCCAAGACTACCTAGCAAAAGAGGAAACAGACAAAGATCTCGGCGATTTCATCGAAGAGGATATGAGTCTGGTGAATGATTGTACTCTCTCTTGAATCCGCCAAAATTCTGCACCAGAATCGATACCCTCAGATAAACTGAATCCCAAAATACTGAACTGGTGCCCGCAGGCCTGATGCCTAAACTTGCAAACTGATACACGTATTCCTGTAGAGACGCACTCTAAAGCACATAGCAGATAAGTGAGAGCCAAAACACCTCTATGTTGGGGTAGGGTTTCCCTGTCCTATTTTGTCAGGAGCTAGGGTTTCACTACGCACGCAGCGGTTTCAAACAACCTATATCGGGTAAGCAACCTGTCCTAGTTTGGAATGGTCACTATAGATTCCGAATATGCACTAGGTCGAATGGTCGAAAAGGTGCCTCGGTAAAATCGGGGTTTGTGTTCCCATATTGGCAGAGCCCGCAACCGGTCAGCCTTATGGCATGCTTTGACAAAGTCAAGCCTCCGGCAAACCGCTCAAGAATAGCAGATGGCCAACACGGTGTCCTAGGCGCACCAATGCACATGCAATGCAAAGAAACACATAAGTGTAGTCAAAATAAGATATCACGAGTTCGAGTCAAGTTCTCCAAAATCCCCAGCAGAGTCGCCAGAAACTATAGACGCGCCCTTGGGCTTCATGCTATAGTTCGGACTCGATTTGTCACTGTTCTTAATCTGAACCAAAGAGTCCAAATCCGGCAAATCGTTTTGAGAAATAGATTTTTTGAAAGAAGTGCCAAACATGGACTGCTTTGCCAGATACAGAGTCGCCACCTAAATATTTTTTAATGGGGGAATTTAAGAAACCCTGACTCGGTGCCAAAGGCCACGTGTCCGTCATCACCAAAGTTGCCTCGGCTTGGGAACTTGGGTACGATTGGAGAAGGTCAGCTATGAGCACCCCCTCTCGCCCGATCCGAAGATCGGCCTCTACTAGCCATGATATCTAGTTTTGAAAACATTATGCGTTCTTATTCCGGTTATTAGCCTAGATTTACTATGTGATGCACACATCAAACAAGTATAGGCTAAGTTGCCTAAATTGGAACAAAACATTTCATGTTTGTCTATTTAAAAATGGTTTGATGGTGCTAACCGCAAGTAGGCTAAGACATGAGTTTTGCCACCATCAAGTGGACTTAGAAAATATGGTTTTGTCACTTTCAAGTGGGCTTAAAACTCGCATTTAATGCATTATTCCAATTTAAGTAACTCAACCTCCATCCACAGGCATTCAAGCAGTTATATCACATAAGCATCTAGCCTCATGGTAATCATGCTATCATGGTAACACTCACACTCATGCAAGGATGCTAAAACATAAATGCTTACCGAGTACTCCAAGCCAAAACAGAAACTAGTTAGTAATCATATGCATGATCCTAGTTCATGTTGAGATGGCTAATGCAACACACGCAAGATGCAACTACAATAGGCTCGGCTAATCTAAGAATGGCATGTGAGATGCTACAAATAACACGTATTCAATTTGGAATTTGAAATACAATGCAGTTAGTATGATGCGCCGAGCCCGGTGCATGCAAGACAAATGAATGAATGCACGTATGCATAGCATAAGGATGCTAATTTAAATATTCCCTAACACTAACCATCAAAAGCAGGTAAGTAAAAGGGAGAAAGAAGTGGGGGTTGGAAGACATGCACAAACGCACCCACACTTATTACAAATTCGCCCTCGCTCGGAGGGACCAAAAGAATAATACAATTTAATTAACCTTCAAGCTAATTAAATAATACAAATCACCTAATTAATTAACAAATCAATTAAGTACTGAAAGTAGTGAAAGGCCTCGGGAAGACGGTCCAATGCATGCGTGTTCGGGTTTGCTCGGAAATCCACCGCCATGCACAAGTTGCCTCTGTTTTCCCTGCTCTGCTCCTTTGGAAATTGCACAACTCCCAAGGTATGCTCTCTGGACACTGTGGAACACCACCAGCTAAAACGAATAGCCATTGGCCAAGGGGAATGATCACCGGCCGTTGATTAAGATATCGGCCAGTTATGGATGGCCAGTCCGCACTGGAGATGGCCGGTCGGCGAAATATTCCTGCAGAATTCTGTTTTGACAGCAGCAGAGGGCAAAACATAGCATGGCAATACATTTCAAGCAAATGTATGCACCGACCCACTCCTTATCATGTTTATGACTCAAAGGAGTTTGGGACTCGACCCTCGAACCACCAATCGCGCATTTCAATGCGTGATGGCCCAAGATGTCAAGTTGTGCAATTTGATATCAAATGTAATGCACACCAAACAAACATATAAATCCCAATCTCTATCACTTGGTCAAGAGACAAGGCATGCATGCGAGATGCAATGTAACCTAGGCATGCAAGCTAAGGATGCATTATGAACATGAGGGCAAGCAATGCAAACATGCAATGTACACTAGGTACACAACACTTAAGCATGAAGAGACAACTTTTAAGCACACTTAAAAGGAGATAATCATGGACTAATGGCATGCATATCAAGCTTTGAAAACATATAGATGATGATGCCAAATCAACCTATCAATGCACGTAAGACATGTAACCAAACCCAAGGACTTAAACTAGGATCAAATGACACACGAAGCAAATGACCAAAGTGAGTCAAAACAGCCCTAAATCATGCAAAAGTAAGCCCCAAAAACCACTTAGATGGCATCTAAAAGGTCTAAGCATGGAAGCATACACGAGGGTCCAAGTATGGAGCATAAGACAACAACCTTATAAAGCATTAAAGGGGCATCAAATGCAAGCATACAAGCACACCACAAGGACTGAAATGACATGGCAAGTAGTTCCAAACCACTGAAATGATGCAAGGATGGCATGCTAGAGGGGTCAATGCTTAAGGCATACAAGGGGGATTATATGGTAGTTATGCAAAGTAAAGCATGGATGACCCAAATGACCAAAAAAAGACTTCAAGCATGTCAAAACAAGCATAAAAGCTTCACAAAGCTAAGCCAAAACAAACAAGCATAGTGGTCTAAATGCTAGATACATGTTAAGGCAATTTCATGGCATTACAAGACAAGTATGCAAAGCAAGCATGGTGTGTCTAAACCAACTTAAAACAGTGCTATAACATGGCAAAATAAGCACAAATACTAGCTAAGACATGACCAACATGCGCTTAAAAATGATGCTCACATATGAGGCTTAAATGACACTTTTTGAAGATAACAAGGAGAGGGGATGGCCCTCTCCTTCTTAGGACCTTAAACCACCATTCTCACCACTGAAATCCCTCAAGATTTCAGTGGTGAGGAGGCCCAAACAAGGTGGTCCCGGAGCTCACCAAAAATAGCACAAAATGGGGCCAAACAAGGCCTAAGAGGGGGTAAACGACCCCAAACAGAAAGTGTTCTTAAACAAACTTAAAAAGGAGCTCAAAATAAGATTTTTTTTAGTTTATGACAAAGCTCAAAAATGCTTCTAAGTAAGGCTAAAAGACTGTGCAAAAATTGGGAATAAAGAAGGAAAATGAGTTACCTTTGTAGCCAAAAGAGGATAGCAGCCTTTGGTCCCAAAAACCAGTCCCTTAGCCTCTAAAAATGTCCTCCAAGAAGCTTAGATGGATGAGGGAGAGGTGTGGTTGAGAGGTGGTGTGCAAAGGGGGCAAGAACCAAGCAATTTGGAGTTAAAATGGAGGAGATATGGAGATATATATATATGGAGCTTTTAGACCAATTCTTGGAACCCTTGCAATAGAAAAGAAGCTCTTCTTTTATAGAGGAAGAAGGGTCCAAGCTTCTCTTAGAAGCTTGGAGCAAAGGGGCCAAACTTCTAAGAGAAGCTAAACAAAAAGGGTCAAAGGGGGCAAGCTTCCAAAGGAAGCTAAGTCAAAGGGCCAAGCTTCTTGGAGAAGCTAGACAAAAGGGCCAAGCTTCTCTTAGAAGCTTGGAGCAAAGGGTTCAAGCTTCTAGGAGAAGCTAGGCAAGGGTTCAAGAGGTGCAAGCTTCTCTTGGAAGCTTAGAAGGGTTCAAGCTTCTTGGAGAAGCTAGAACCAAGGTTCAAAAGGTTCAAGCTTCTTCAAGAAGCTAAAACCATGGGTTCAAAAGGTTCAAGCTTCTTGGAGAAGTTAAAACCAAGGGTTCAAAAGGTTCAAGCTTATTGGAGAAGCTAAAACCAAGGGTTCAAAAGGGTCAAGCTTCTTGGAGAAGTTAAAACAGGGGGTTCAAAAGGTTCAAACCCTCTCAAGAAAAAGCCTCGGCCAGAAAAGGTGGCTAATCGGCCAACAAAGTTGGCCGACCGACCACAAAATGTGCCGACGGACCATCAATAGTGCCGACTGGCCATCACCAATGGCCGATGGCAACAAAACACTGGCCGATGGCCTCTAGCCATGGCCGGTGATGTGTGAGGATGTCTCACAAGCCATTCCCTGCCCTCCAAAAGCAAAACACAAGTTTTCGGTGCAAAACCAAATACAAAACAGTCGAGTTAAGAGATCCTGAGGCAAGGCCCGTAGCTGAGACCTCCGAGAACTCAAAACGAACACAAGCATGGATGATCACCGAGTGTTCAAACGGTGACGTCCAAGTCTTGAGGACGGTCAAAAATGGGGTGTCTATAGTATGGCATTGACTATGAAGAAACATTTGCTCCTGTTGCTCGTCTTACTTCCGTTCGCAGCTTACTTGCAGTGGCTGCTACTTGCTACTGGAGTCTTTATCCGATGGATGTCAAGAATGCATTCCTCAATGGTGATCTCACTGAGGAAGTTTATATGCAACCTTCTCCTGGTTCTTCTGTTCCATCAAACATAGTTTGCAAACTTTGTCGTGCTTTGTATAGTTTGAAACAAGCTCCGCGTGCCTGGTTTGCCAAGTTCAGCTCTACCATTTGTGACTTTGGCTTTTCCTCCAGTACCCATGATTTTTCCTTGTTTATACGTAAGACGGAGCGTGGTACTATTCTCCTTCTCCTCTATGTGGATGATATGATTATCACTAGAGATGACCCCGCGGATATTTCTAGTCTCCAATAGTTTCTCTGTCGCCAGTTTGAGATGAAAGATTTGGGTTTGCTTAGCTACTTCCTTAGCTTGGAAATTTCTCAAGATTCATCTGGTTACTTTCTTACCCAAGCCAAGTGTACTTCTGATCTCTTGGCTCGTGTTGGCCTTACTGATTGCAAGACTGCCACTATTCTTATTGATCCTTAGATTCGTCTTACACCTCGTGAAGGTTCCCTATTGTTTAAAGCCACCAAATATCGTCAACTAGTTGACAATCTTGTTTATCTCACAGTTACTCGTCTAGATATTATTTATGTTGTTTACATTGTCAGTCAATTCATAGCTGCCCCCCATTCTCCACACTATGATGCTCTGATTCGCATTTTACACTATCTCAAAGGCACTTTGTTTCATGGTCTTCACTACTCCGCACAGTCTTCTTTACAACTTCATGCCTTTTCTGATGCAAATTGGGCGAGGGATCCTATTGACCGTCGTTCCACTACTGGGTTTTGTTTCTTCTTGGGCACCTCTCTTATTGCCTAGTGTAGTAAGAAGCAAACTCTTGTTGCTCGTTCTAGTACCAAGGTTGAGTATCGTGCTCTTGCTGACACTACTCAAGAGCTTGTGTGGCTTCGTTAACTTCTTTCTGATTTGGGAGTTTCTTGTTCTTCTACCACCAATCTTTATTGTGACAACCAGAGTGCTATTCAAATTGCATATAATGATGTTTTCCACGATCTCACCAAGCATATTGAGATAGATTACCACTTCATATGTCAGCATGTTACTCGAGGCACTATTCGTCTTCTCTTTGTTACCTCTGCTGAGTAGACCGCCGACCTCTTCACCGAAGCTCATCTTTCAGGACGCTTCTCTAATCTTTTCGCCAAGCTCAAGTTACTTTCTGCCTTACTACCTTGAGCTTGAGGGGAGGTGTTAGTTGTTATCTATTCCTATTATACTTAGGACTCTTGTATTCTTGTACACCTAGGTTTCCTATACACTTAGATTTCTTGGCCTATATATACAGGCTTCTCCTATTGTAATTGATAGATTGAATATATACAATACATAATATTTTCCTCTCTCTCTATTATTCTAACATTTATTAACTTGTTTTTGCTGTTAATTTTAATGTCATAGTGGTTTTTTTTATTTTTTATTTTATGGCTTTGACTTCTTTCAAGTTGTCATTTCAACTTGAGCGCGTGTTTATGTTTGGTAGGTTCATTTTGAAATCAATTTTGGTGATCGGAACCGTGCACTTATTTGTTTGGATCTGTTGAGTAGAATATTCATATAAAAAATCAAACCTAAACCCTTTTTTTATTTATTTATATTGTTTTCCCTCTTGGGCTGGCTTGGTATTTTTAAAATGGTTTACCCTCTTATTGCCTTTATGTTGTGCTTGGATCGTAAATTTATGTAAAAATTTGAAAAAGGAAAGGGAAAGGATCATGGATTTGTTTTTTGTCATTTTCAAATTTTTACCTAAATTCATGTCCAAATATAGTTTGGACTTTTTTGAGAAGTTATTTTGTGCTCGTTCAGCTCACAACTAAATGCAGAGGGTTACATAAATGTGACTTTTAACACGGTTGAGGCTATTATAAAGCATTGAGCTCACCAAACAAAAATTGTATTTTATTTTTGGTCTAAATGTGTTGGGTTACAAGATTTTATAATGATCAGAGTTTGAATAAGGAATGGGCTTAAGCTTGGGCTTAGATACGTTCATGTGTAGGCCCAATTGAGTCAGAATCCCCAATTCTGACAAACAGACAACAAATAATTCTGTGTTATAGATTTTCCATACAAGAAGCAACATTGTGAAATGATCGTGCGTTTATGCAACTATGGCTTTTTTGGCTACTTGGTTTTTAGCCAATTTTTTTTGGATTTGGTTATGGTGTGCAACTTGCAACTTACATCTTACACCTTATACCTTACACTTACACCTTATACTTATACCTTTTGTGAAAAATTAAACCTTACACTTACACCTTTTTTTGATGTTGCACACCATATGCAACCCACTTACACCTTACACCTTACACCTTACACCTTACACCTTACACTTACACCTTATACTTACACCTTACACTTACACCTTATACTTATACTTACACCTTACACTTACACCTTTTGTGTAAGTGGCACATGATGTGTACTTGCACACTTAAGAAAACTCCATTTTTCTTAGTTTGTAACAAAAGTCAAAAGTCAAATTTTTTTTTGTATTTAAAGACATTTGGGAAGTTGATTTTCAGCTACTGGTAAAATTATAATTCTACCCTTTATGGGTCAAAATATGCTACATAGGTGAAGTTGTAAATTTTTTAAATTGAATGGGTGTAATTTGATCATTTTATTATGATTTGACATCATAAACAAATATTAATAAAAAAGTCAAAAGTAACTTTTTACCAAGTTTCCAAATTATTTGTCTAAAAAAGCCAAAAACTTAGTTAAAAGCTAAAAAGTCACTCTTTACCATGTTTCCAAAACACCCCTATATCTACAATGTGTGCCTAGCCCCTGCGGTAACTTGGGGATTATACACATTTTTTATGAAACAGTAATTCTACACAAACACCCCCCCCCCCCCAAAAAAAAAAAAAAAAAAAAAAAAAAAAAAAAAAAAAAGGTCAAAACAAAAAAATGGTACCAAGAAGAGTATCTAGAAAATGAAACATATGAACTAGATTTATTCAACACACACTAATGTTATAGATGGAAATGCCTGAATTTTTACCGTTCATTTCATTTTCTAGTTAATCATTTTGCTCTAGAAGAGGATTTGTTATTCTTTATTAGCTGAACATTTGTAGCATGTAGTTTTAGTCAGGAATATCTAGTATACAAGAAATTGCTACACACTGTTTATTAACCGTCTTCACGGATATTAACCATCATTGACAATATTAGCTTAACTTCTATCTTATTTATTTTGTTTAATTATTTATTATTTATATGGTAAATCACTTATTGATATTATTAATTTGTCACTACACAGGTTAATAGAGCCGTGCTGAAGCCAGAAAGGCCCCTGAGGATGGCCAAGAATACAGGCAAACACCCAAACAGAGAAAGAGACTAGATGGACTATACGAGTACACGCTTTGTGCTTGCTGCACTACTTCATGCCCTTCCTACTGGTGGAACCCAGAGGAGTTCTTTGGACCAGCCACATTGCTCCAGGTTTATTGTTGGATTTGCGATAGGTGATTTATTTTTTAAATTCTTGTTTTTTTTAACAGAAAAAAAAATTTATCCTTTTATTAAGTGTTCCATTATAATTGTGAATCGTGATCTATTTGGTGATATATGGTGGTACAATGACCTCTACTTTGAGTAGTGTGATAACAATTTCATGATTGTATCTACAATTTTTTTTTTCTTTTTTTTGCCTTGGCAGTCCAGATGACTTTGCGAACGAGCAATTGCAGGCACTGATGGAGGACCATGGACGTTTGTATCGGTTCAGGAATATCCAAAAAACATGCCCTAAAAGTCTCAACACTGCAAGTGCAATCCACAAAATGAAGGCTAAGCATCTACTTTCTCTACCAGTTAAGAAAGGCTGAAAACTGAGAAGCCCCTTTACCAAGACATTCACTTTCTTTTGTAATCTGCTCTTCCTTCCCTGTTATTGTGATTAATTATAAATTAAAGGGTGTAGGTCACATACTCAAGTTGTAATTTGGATAGTACATGATGGCTTTTAGTACTAGTTAAACGAGATTAGGGCTTTTAGTACTACCATTAGTACTAGTTAATCAAGATTTTGACTTTTAGTACTACCATTTCTTTCCATTAATATGAGTATTTGCATTAGTTTTAACAAATTTTGAGTCAAATTATAACTCAAAATTGATTTTTTTGGGGTTTGTTTTTGTTTTAGTTGTCATCTAGTTCGGACACCCGATTATTAAAAAAAAAAAAAAACTCTCTATTCTAGTTCTATTTCATTAAATTATTCTTTCTTATATGTACATTCAGATTACTTCATGCAAAGACCTCAATATTGCTGCTAATGAAAAGCAGAAGAAACAACTACATGCATAAAATTCTTTGCACTCCCACAAACATGCAACTTCCAAGTCATTAAGAATAAAATTAGGACAAGTATCAAAACAGGCAGGAAAGGGAAACCATTAATTCTTGATTCAAAACACCAGTTTTTTGGCAACGTCAGCCCTAATGACGGAAGCCCCGTGCATGCTTAGAAGTATTACGATGGTGCAAGGTCAACAACGTTCGTGCAGTAACAATATTTACTGGTAGCCTATTATTAGTCAAGCGACTCAAAGAAAAAAAAAGGCATGGAATGGGATGGTGGCCATATTATTCTAGAAATATGTGAACTATGTATATCTTTTGATGGCCTATTATTAGTCAAGACGAAGAGAAAAAAAGGAAGAAGAGAGAGCATAGAATGAGATGTTGGCTATATTATTCTAGAAATATGTGAACTATGTATATCTTTTGATTATGTTTGTATTGCTAAAGTGTCTAGATAGATAGTAAATTTGGCACGTAGAACAGCTAAGACAAGTCTTATAGTTGTTTTCTTTTTCGTCTCTGGTCTAAGACCATCTTAAATATATAAATGTATCTTATCTTTCCTAAAAAAAAGTCAATCTAATTCCTAAAAAAAGTCAATCTAAACATTAACATTTATAAAGGATTTTAAAGCTTCGTTTGGTATTGGTTACGGTAGTCAATTTTTTTGTATTGAGACTTTTTAGTTTGGTTTTTTTAGTCTCGTTTGATTTTTGTTTTTGGATTTTTTTAATTTTTGTGAGAGAAAAAGTGTAATAATTATGATTTGATTGTGACATTTTGTTTTATTAGCTTATATAACTTATTTTGTCTTTTTGTATAGTTTTTAACCCTAAAATGAAAATCAAATCTCATAACTAAAAGATATTATTCTTGAAAACAAATGAAAGAGTTGAGAGGAAAAGTCACTGCTTTCCATGTATGGTGATCATTATTTTGAACAACAATGCATTAAAATCAAGTACTTATGGAAGTAGTAGTGTCATGTTGTTTGGATACATGAAGGAAGGGATTGGATTAATAGTGAAAAATGATCATATAAAAAGTGTTTGGTTGTGAAAGATTGTGATAGGATTAACATTTCAAAGGAACTAGCAATTCCCTTTCTTAGTTAGACTAGTACGGAAAGAAAACATGGGAGATTAGAAATTTAGTGATATGATTAATGGATTAAAATATTAAATAAAACAAATTAAAATATTTTTAATATTATTTTTTTCAAAAAATTTATTTGTGAAAGAAATATTTATTTTTTAGTGAATTTTTTTTATATTTAGTGAATTTTTAAATAATTTTTATGTAAAATTTATATTTTTTTTAGAGAATTTTTTTTAAAGTCATTGGTATTAAGATTTTATAAGATAAAGGACATGCAATATTTTTACAATAGTTGGGGTCCCTCAACATGTTTTCAAAGAAATTTCGATCCAACAAATTTCGAAACCAGATAAATTTCAAACTAGAAAAATTTGGTTGTGTGTGTTTATGTTTGGAATTTTTCTAGACACGTCAGAATCCCCTTAGAATTTCTCTGAGTGTGCTTGTGTGTTTATGTTTATAATTTCTCTAGGCATTTTCACTGAAATTTCTCTAGACACGTCACAATCCCACAGTGTTTGAGAAAATTCACACAATAACCATAACTAGAGAAAATTCATACAATGACCACAACTTGAAAAAATTCACAAAATTACAAACAGTAAGCACAACTAGAAAAAATTCACATAGTGATCACAGTCAGAGAAAATTTACAGAGCTAGAGAAAATTCACAAAATTACAAAACAATGGTCACAACTAGAGAAAATTCACATAGCCTAGAGAAAATTCAACCTGATTTGCTTACACAACTTTCAACTGATTAGCTTACACATCACAATCCCCTCGTTCAAATTCTGCTACATCTGTGAGTTTATTGTTGTTCATGATCACCCATTCTGCAATTTCAAATTTGGATTGCTTAATCAACCAATTTTTTTTTTTATACTGAAAACTCAAATAGTTTGCTATTGTTTCTTGATCACAAAACCAACTAAGTGCAAAAATTTCAATTTTTTTAATTTTATGAATCAAGTTCTAATTGAGATTCTTTTTTTTTTTTTCCCTCTAATTTTCTCTTGCTAAAACAAGCAAGTTCGTATACTTGCAGCACAATTTCCCTACAATGCTTCCAATGATTGCAAATTTTATTTTGTACATAAAACTAGCAAATTGGCCATCTAAAGCACAACCAATCAAAGAAACATTCCCCTGGAAATTGAAACTATACTATAGACATGAAGAGACATGAAAACCATATTGTCCCCAGTACATGTATGACTCAACATTCAATTCTACAAAACACTAACAATGTAGCACTAACGAAATTCAAAACAAACAAAAGTTACAAAATTTAATGCCTCAAAATCAATAGTTTCCCCACATTTTCTGAATTCAAACAAACGAACCAACGAATGGGTTTTGCAAGAATAGAGAGAAAGAGAAGAGAGAGAGAGAGAGAGAGAGAGAGAGACCTACTTACTGAAACCATTGATTGCGTCTTTTCTAGTGAAGTATCGATTCCCTGCTTTGTCCATTCCCGCCAATGATTGGTTGCTGAACAACCTTGCAATCTTCATTCACAGCTTCGACATCACCTCCTCTCTCTTTCTCTCTCTATATATATATATATGTATATATTCAAATTGGACTTGTCTTCTACATCATAGCACTACGTCAAGAACATGATCACTGGCGCTGCCTATTTGTTAGACAGTCATGGGGAGAGAGGGGAGAGAGAATGAAGGAGAGAGAGTAGAAATAATATGTGTCACGAGCCAATCCCCGCTCCAAGGGATTAGAGTAGTGACCGGTCAGTAATCTGAGATTACCAAAGGCCTGCTTAATAGTAATACAATAATAGGGGCTGGCAGAAGCCTATAAATAATAAAATATAACGTCCAATAAGCTGTGCAAACTTAAATGGAACAAAACAAACTTCAATATACATATATATGTACAAATAAGTCCAAGATCAAGATTATATACAACACAGAATATAATCTAGGGATTAGATCCCAATAACAAAATGAAACGGTCATAATAACATTCAGAACAAATCTCAGTAACATTTCAAAACACTTAATTATAAAGACAAAAGGGTGAACTCTAAACCACCCATGAAGTCTTGAAGCTTGACCTGGTTGGAACCTCGCAGTGAGGTACATAAGTTGGCTTGACAAAAAGCAGAGTTCAGGTACGCCACTATGTCCAGTCTTGCACTTGATCACCTACATACATATATAAAACGGTGAGCCCAGTGAATAACAAAGGTGTAAATAGGTAATGAATGATGTCATTTCAGTAATTTTAAATAGTCAATTTCATCAGTAAATCAGTATCTCATAATATATCAAATCATATTGAAATCATAGCAGTCATACATGGTACATCCAATACCAAAACAGTACAATAGGTCATAAAAGAATGAACAGTCATATTTGATGAACATCAATACAATAAATAATAGTTCCAAGATTTCGAACTGATAGAGATCTCTGTAACAGTAGCAGTAACAGTAACAGTAACAGATGCTATGGATGCCATGAGTACATTTCATCAATAGAACAATTGTTCATTTAGTTAAAAAGTACCATTTCAGAAACAGAGCATTCTATAATTCAGAAAATACTTATATCTTGAACATAGCTTTACAAGGTTGTTACTCACAGTTGGTATGACAACCCTCACTACTGATTAGTACTAATCTATGATTAAGCATGTTAAGTGACTGATTGATTGAAATTCTGAACTGATTGATTTATTGTATTAGTTGAAATGCATTTCTAGCTGTTGTCCGTTAAATGATCTGTTCATGTTTTATGTTTTAAACTGCAAATCGAAGGCCTTATCAACGGCCGAATCTGAAATCGATTAATGCTTTGTGTTAATTAAAATTAATGTGATTTTATGATATATTTAATTAAAAATTAATTTGGTATGACTAAATTAGGTTAAACAATGATAAATTACAATAGTTGGACTTATTTACCTTAATGCCATGATAGTGGGCCACTTATCAATTCATGTTTGAAGCCTATTACATATTTGATGCATCAATTGTTCTCTATTTTCTGAGCCTAAACCGACTAGAGAGAGTGAGAGTGAGGAGAAAACTTGAGTTCATCAAAATTGCTTGGAGACTTAAGAGAAATTGAAGGAGTCTTGCATAATTGAGCTTCTACACTTGAAATTCAAAGTCTAAGGTAGGAGAACCATCTTCTTGAGCTTGCATTTGAACTATATCTTGCATGATTCATGGAAGTTTAGTGAGTTGAGTCTAGAATTGGCTTAATGAGTTGAATATAGGCTGAAATCATGCATGCATGTACATATTCTTGCATTTTGAAGTTGATTTTCATGAAATCTTGCATGCAAGTTTACATTCTTGTTCTAGTCCATGAGTTCATCATGGTTTTGAGTTTAATCTTGCTTTGGATCATGTTTTGAGGCATTAGAATTCACTAGAATTCATGCATGTCATATGTTCATCATGTTCATGAAAACTTCTTTGAAATTGTGTTTAATTGAACTACCTTTGGGCTTTGATTTCTCAAATTGATCTTTGAAACATGTCATATTATGAGTTTACAAGTGTTTTCCAGAAAATTAGCCCAAAAGGATCGAATTTGATGCTTTAAAGTTGAGTTTTGAGCTTGACGTTCAAATCTGGAAATTCTAGATTTTGGACTCATGCTTGAGCGGGGAACTCCACGCTCGAGCGTACACTCTGGGTTCATGCAGTCCGCTCTAGCGGGGAAAGTAACGGTTGAGCGTGAAATGCGTGTATCCAGTACTTTGCATGTGTTTACAGTCCGCTCGAGCGAGGGAATGCACACTCGAGCGAGGACTTGTGTCTCACGCTCGAACGGGGATCGAGCGCCTGTCGAGCGTGGATTTCATATATCCAGTACTTTTGCAGTCCGCTCGAGCGAGGAAAGTCACGCTCGAGCGGAGCTCCTTTGTCTGCATGTCCGCTCGAGCGTAGAAAGCCACGCTCGAGCGAGACCCTTGTTTTCTGAAAATTTTAAAAAGTGTTTTAAAGTACATCTTTGCATCCTCATTTCATCCTAGGCATTCTTAGGCCTAGTTTAAGGCATCTTAATGAGGATATTGATGTAGAACCACGCCGAGGCAAATCAAGGATTAAGTTATTATTTCCCAATTGTGTAGCTTAGTGTGTGTTCGTTCTGTAACTGTGTAGGGTTGGCATCCGATGACGCTCTAGCCTATCGGTAGTCCAGTGCTCTGTGAGTAACAATGTTGTAAAGATATATTCAACCATGAATATTTTCTTAATGATCAACTGTACTGCTTTCTGAAATGATATTTCTTGCTGAATGAATGTTTGTCCTATTTGTGAACTGTATTCGTGGCATCCATAGCAATTTACTGTTACTGTACTGTACTGCTACTGTCACAGAGATCTCTGTTGGTTCCCATGTTTGGAACCACTACTGTTTACTGATATGATGGCCATCAATTGACTGTTCGGTCTGTTAAGACCTACTGTACTGTTTTGCTATTGGATGTACCACATGTGATTATTATAGCTTCTGAATGACTGTTATGGCATGAAATATGAGCCACAAACTGAATGACTGATATACTAATAAATGATTATTTTCAATATTGAAAGGACATTCATTCTTAACCTCTTTATGCATATGTTATTCACTGGGCTTTAGCTCATTGCTCATATATATATATAGGTGTTCAGGCACCGGACCGTTGCTAGAAACGTCAGGCTAAGCCCTTGTTTTGTCAAGCCAACCTTTGTGTCTCACTTCGAGGTTCCAGATCTGTTCAAGCTAAGGCTGCTTTTGGGGTGTCTCAGATTCACCCTATCTATCTCTGTTATGTATAGACTGAGTGATATTTGTACTGTACTGTTATCGTGGGGATTTAGTCCCTAACCTGAATATCTATATATGATAAATGTACATACTGTTTTGTTTCGAATATGAATATGTTTTGAAAAGTCTTTTTGTATACAGACTGTCACAGCTCATTGGACATCTTTCAATTACTATTTTGGTTTCCGCCAGCCCCTATACTCTGTATTCTTGCTTTTTCTTAAGGTGCCTTTGGTAATCTCGATTCTTGGTGATTCTGATGCTAAACCCATAGGGGCGGGTTTGGGTCGTGACAGTTGGCTCCCTGAGTAGAGTGATCAGAATGCGACGTCTAACCTACACAAACACATTCAAGCACAACATCTCAAAACAAGTTCAATTCATTCAGTTGGTTCTTAAACTTATTCAGTTCATTCGTTACTTGTTCATTTGGTTGTTTCTATTCGTTCTTTAATTTATTTCGTGTTCGTGATATGCTTATGAATTTAAAATTGTGTTAAAACCATGCAAATGAAGGCCTAAATGTTGGGAAAAAATTAAAGGAAAAACAAAACAGAAAATTGCCTTGAAAACCGCAAGTGTGGAGGGCCTAGACGCACATGTGGAACCATCACCACACATATGGTCCGCATGTGCAATTAAAACAGTAGCAAAACTAGAACAAGGGAAGTGTGCCGCACATGCGGTTCTAGGTAGAAATTGTCTAAAAATTGCATTCAACTTTGAAGCTCACCCTTTTCAAACACAAACTTCATTTTTATGTATTTCAAGCCCCAAAACTCTTAAAAACAACTTGAATTCTAAGTTTCTAATATCAAACACAAATTATAACTTCAGAACAAAAATCAAATTTCCATTTGAAAGATCAAAACCTTCAATTACTTTGTAAAATCATATAACATGCAATTCAACTCCAAAACTCTTAAAAACCATCCTAGAACTTGAACATCTATCCTCATATCAACACATGGCCTTGAAACAAAAACTCAATTGTCATTCAAAAACCAAACTGTTCAATTTGATGTTAAAATCATGAACATGCTTTTTGAGAATACAACTTGAACTTTTATGAAACATTCTCTTCAAAACTTAGGAGCCATGCAAGGAAATCAAATTTATGAACATGGATTCCATGAATTAATGCCATGCAAAACTTGAACTTCATGCATGTAAGACATTTCTCAAACCTTTTTTCTACAATACTTAAATTCTTAGAATTGGACTTCAAAATATGCTAATTCATGAATGCATGTTAGATACAACTTCTAATTCAACATAGATTACATGATTCATGCTAAAAAATGAGATTCTATGGTAATTTCATGCATGCATGCATGTATGATTCATCACCAATTTCTTCATCTTAGTTCATTTCTTTCACTTAATCACAAGTTCTTCTTGAATTCACAAACTATATGACTTCAATTCACAAATTAAGGTTCAATTACACACCTAGAGTCCTTAATGGCACCAATACTAGCAAAATCTTGAGTTATTTTCTTTAATTCTTTAAGCTTCAAGCAATAATCTTCATGTTGAGCTCTGTTTCTCTCTCTAAATTGTTCTCCTTCTCTGTCTAGAGTTCTCCCTCATATTTTTAGTTGAAGAATATGAGCGTAAACACATTCACATCATATATATAGGCTCAATTAGTTTGATTAATTAATCAAGCTTAAGCTAAGTAATTAGAGTTTAGGTTAATTGAATTTAATCTAATTAATTTGATCTAAATCAATTTTTAATTAAATTTTACAGTATACTCTAAAAATTACGCTGATCACAATAAAGTAACCAATTTCGATTTCTATTGCTTTTACGGCCTTCAATTTCAGATTTTAGCATAATTCAGAATAGATTTTCCCACTATAAACAAATATGGATTCAAAACTCTTACAAAACACATAATTAGCATTCAAAATCACATTAAGTACATAATCACATGTATAATTAATGAATTAATAGCTTAATACAGAACAGGGTTGTCACAATATGGCTGAGGGACCTTAGACTACAAAAAATAAATATTGTAGATCTCTCTCATTACTAAAAGTTGGAGAGAGATGTTAGACTAAAATTTTCATTTTTTTTAAGTGTTTCTAGATTAAGTGGATTTAAAAAGTATTTAAAAAATAATTATTATAATATTAAAAAGTACTAAAGTTAAAACTATTAATTTTATATATTAATACTATCTATAGTATTATTAATTTAGTGTTGTACAAACAAACACTCTTTATTCTATATCTCCAACCTAATACCACCACACTAATATGTAGGAATTTTCTGTAGGTGGGCCTACATAGATCAAATAATTATACATTGTATACTGTTAAATGAAGTGTGCGTGGTGTCGGTAAGACCCATTAAATTATGATCCATACAGAAACATGACCGGGTCATGGGCACATCTCTAATAGCACATATTTTTGGTCATGCTATGTGCACTAAAGGAGTATGGGCTAAACTATATGTGTAGAGACCAGTTTAGGCCCACTTTTAATTCCATTATTTATGATAGGCTAATATAGAATTGGGGCTTTATAAATATGTGATTAAGGTCCCCACTCCAACCTTAGTCTCCATCTCATATTTTCCCATCTGTGTGTGAGAGAAACAAGAGTAGGGTTTTGGAGCGGAAGACAATAACCACCAAGAAGTCTACCACTTAGATTATCTTCATTAATGGTGTCAGGTATGCTACTGTTATTGTTTTCTTCTATTGATTTGACTTGAGATCTTGGGTTTAGATTTCTATTAAGAAATCCCACAAGTGGTATCAGAGCCTCTTGCCAGATCATTGAAGAATATAAAATTTTATTTTCCTTGATTCACGAAATAAGTTTTTTTTTTTTTTTTTTGGCCCATGAAATCAACTTGGCAATATATAATATATGAGCTTTTACGGTGAGATATCGATCTGTATATCTATATTTTGTTTTTGCTTCCGCGTAATGATATTATCCAATCAATAAACAAAGCAATTTATATTACTGTGATATTACATGCCTGACATGAATAATGGCCCTAAATTATATTGGCTTAAAAGCATAGTTTTGTTTTGTAGTTTTCTATGTTATTGAAATATAACCTCTGTGCTGGTTGTGTGTCGTGGGTTGGACTTAGTATCTCGAGTTGTTCTTTTTTTAAAAGTATTTGTTCATATTATTATGATGTTTTTAATAATAATATTGTTTCATAGTTGTGGCTGAACAAAGTAATTCATTCAAGAATTAATTAAAGTTATATTTGGGGCAGAAAGTTTTTTTTAGCAATTCATACCTAGAATTTGGGAAAATTGGAGTGACATGCCGCCTAAGTGGTCTTTGTCATGTAAATTTTCTTGAATTTGAGGTAAAAGTATTGAATTGCATACGGTTACGTCTAGATCCATGCGAGTATTAATTGGCCCAAAGGAATGTTATTATTTTGGCCGGGTATAAACTGTATAAGGTAAATAATATGAGTGATATAATTATGGGATTAATCTATGCATTCAATAGTCGGCCCAAAAGAAGACTTATTGTTTGGCCAAACCTATTTTTACATTATTCATATTAATTAGCCTTGTTGGGAGAAAACCACTTGCGTGTTATGATACTTGTCCAAATGTTTGATTGTAATGATGCGTTAGGTTTCTCATGAGGGCCCATTATTACAGATTTAATTTTTGTTATTAATTTAATGCCCCATAGTCTAATTAATTGCTCCTTCAATTAGACTCTTTTTTTTTTTGGGCATGATAATAATAATTATGGTTATATTTTTGTCAATGCATTAAGGTAGATGATACATTTATTAATTGTAAGATTTATTTTGTCTTATATAAAGTGAATGCATCTTCTATATCTGTGAGTTTAAATAGTACTCTAGTTCTTAATTGTTGTAATTTTACAAAATTGAAAAAGAACATGTTGCTATTGTTTTTTGGTGTATGCATTTAAATTATGTGTTTCGTGTTGATGAGCTTTCCACACTTACTGATAAAAGTGCAGCTAATATAAAGTTACATATGAAAATTGGGAAGGCTTGAATCGCGCAAGTCTTATGATAATAAAGTTCTCTATTTCTGACACAATTCGAGGTGCAATGTCTGAGGAAGGAAATGTCAAGAAATTTCTAAGCCAAATTGCAAACCGATTTGTTGCATCGGAAAAGGTGGAGGCAAGTATGTTTTTTAGCAAACTTGTCACCATACAGTAAAATGCAAATGAAATATAAAGGAGTATACTATGGAGATATCTAATCTTGTTACCAGAATGAGAGCACTAAAGCTAGAATTTTCTTGTAAAATTCATGTGCATCTCATTCTAAATGCACTTCCTACACAATTTGGTCCCTTTAAAATCAAGTATAAAATTTAAAGGGAAAAATGGACTCTTAATGAGCTCATTGCTTAGTGTGTGTGCAAGAGAAAGTGATGCTAAAACAAGAAAAGACACAAAAGTGCTCACTTAATAATTTTTCTCATGGCAATTTAGGCACTAAGAAAAAGAAAAGAGATAATAAAGTAAGGAAACTGCTGATGTTGGGACTTCACAGGCAAAAGTGCAATAGAAATAGAATAAGGTTCTTTACTATTTCTTTTGCAAGAAGGTTGCTAGTCATGTGAAGAAGGATTGTCCCAAATACTATTACTTAACTCGCAAAGAAATGTGACAGTTTCTATTTTTTGTTTGTTGTGGATTTAATTTAATTGAAGTACCAACCCACACTTGATGCGGAAACTACTATTCACATTAGTGTTACTATGCAGAGTTGCCTAAGGAATTGTAGTGACTCTAATTTTTCGTAAGTCATTATTTATTTATTTTTATTATTTTATTTTATTTTTTGGCTTTATTAATTGCATAAATACATGAGAATTTAATGTGGCATTTAATTAATTTAATGTGATATTTAATTATATGTAATTAATTTGAATATTTATATATATTTATATTATATATATAAGGTGTTATATATATATTGATCTTATATTGTATATTTATATATGTTGTATTTAAGTGTAATAGGAAATTAGGTTATCTAGCAAAAAAAAAAAAAAAAGAGAGGGCTTTGTAGTGTGGCAGCCGAGAGAGAGAGAGAGAGAGAGAGAGAGAGGTGTTGAAAATAAGGGTTAGAATTTTGTTTTAATGGTTTCATTAATTTTACAAGCATTTTTTTGATCTTCAAAAAATAATTATGATTGCAAAACCCACTTTTCTTGATTTATGTTTATTTTGTTGTTTTTTTATTATTTATTTATTTGATGTTAGTTTGATATTGTGTTTGCATGTAGATGATGGATTGATTTCAATTATTTTGGTTAGTTGTGTATGCAAGGTTTAGGGTTTTTATATATATTTATTTTATAGATGTAATCACACTCATGGATATATGAAATTAAAATAAATTAGGAACCCATACATAAATTCTAAATACTCCACCATGACTTCATGGATTGTTGTTTTATTTGAGTGTTGGTGAGAAAAAATGTACAAAAAAAGTGAGGATTATAAGATTTATTTGAATGCCTTAGGCTCAGCATTGTTATATTTGTTCTTATGAGTATATGAGGGGTTGTGTGTATATCTATATTGTTGCCTCGTTCTTAAGAGTAGACGAGTGGTTTGATTTACGCATGTAAGTATATGCTAGTCGTCCAGGGAGTGTGGGTCAAACTCGGGATGATATCTTCGTGTAAGTTTGGCTTCAGAATGGTGTTAGGTATATAAGAGGCACATGGGATATATGTGTAGGCCAAAAGTAAAGGGTCGAAGTGATGGAGTTAAGGTACAAAGAATTAAATATGAGCTTATTGGTATAATTTGAATTGTTTTGATTTGTACATCTTGAAAAATAATAAATGACCTCAATAAATTACAAAATTTGGGTAGAGGCATGTATAAGTAATTCTAGACAACTTTTGTATTTTAACTTTTTACTAAAAAGATCAATTTGAACTTGTAATCGGATGATCTTGATTACAATAGTTTTTATTCATTTTATTTAGATGTTGTTTTAACCCATGAAATGAGCTCGTGAGCTCATTTTTATTGATTTTGCGTAAACTGAAGTAAAATATTATTCTAAACATTTTTCGTCTTTGAACTTTTCTGAAAAAAATCATCTTAGGGCAGTTTCTTTTCATTTTCAACTTCAAATTTTTCGGTTGAATTCCATCTAGGTTCTTCTACCAAATTTTTATCTCAACCTGTTCAATTTCCACTAAATTTGTTCGCATAACTTTTTAGGAAATTTGATTTTGTACAACTTTTGTTCTTTGAGTTTTGGTCAATTCGAATTATTTAAGCATAAAACGGTATTTTTTTTATATACTTCTCCAGTAATTTACATATGATTAAATTATGCTAACTTTATTTTTTGTAAAATGGTGAGTCTTATTAACTTTTTATGCAAGGCTAACTCACCATATTTATTTTTATTTTCATTATTTTTTTATATACTCAATTTATATTTAGTTGTGTACAAGTAAGAAACTAAATGCCACCATAGCTTAAGAAACTACCATTCATCACGGTGCCGATGAAACTACTTGTCTTGTCCCGTAACAAGAATTAAATATACTTTTGGTTGTGTGTGGTGGACACGTGGGTGTCAAATCTTGTACTCATACTGGTATATTTGTATACTGACCCGTTTTGTCTCTTGGCATCTCGTTCTGTTTGAGCGCAGCCGAGTTTTCTTTGCAAGATTAGTTGGGACTACAGTAGTGACAAGAAATAACTACGGTTGTAGGACATGTCTCTCGGATTTCTTTTATTTTCTTGAGTTTATGGTTGATTTTAGTTTATTTATTTATTTATTTTTGACCTTAGTATTTTGACAATTTGGCATTGTGGATTATTTTATAACTTTACATTATTTAAGTTGTTTTGACTATTTATTGATAATTTAATGTTAGAGGTATTGGATTGTCATAAATTTATGATGGATGGTTTGGTTGACGTTTGTTAATTTTTTTTATCCCTTGTAATTTTTTTTTTTTTTTGAGCATTGAAATTTACTTAAACCAGATTGAGGCGAAAACATTTAAATTTTGTTTCACCTCTAGGATTTGAATGATGGAATATTGATTGGGGTTTAGTCTTAATTTAATATTTAATTGTTCAAATTTTGGGGTGTGACAGGAGTTGTCTGGCTAGTGAATGCTGAAAGGTTCATTTACATGGGAAATGACATAAAGTATGTGTTGAGGCAATTAAAGTCTATAGATTAAATTAGAATCTAGTTTTTATTTGAATTTAGATGAGACTGTTTATGTACCATCATTTAGATGGATTTTGATTTCTTTTTCTTGTTTGAACAAATCCAATTATACTTGTTCATTTGGAAAATGAAGATTTAGTCTCTTTGAAAATTCAAATTTTATTGATAATGATTCTTTGATTGAAAATCTATATAGGTTATACTTGGATGCCTCACTTAAAGTCAAATGAAACTTTGCATGTAATAAATTATAGTACAAATCAAAATGAATTAGTTAGAGCTCTTATATTTTGTGTCACAAACATCTGGATCATATCTCTTAATAGAGATCTGAAAGGCTTGTGTTAAATAGAGCTTTTGGTTCTCTTAATTTTACAAATTTTACGAATTTGTAATGAATGTATAAAGAGGAAGTAAACAAACTGTTGGCTTCATATTTTGTACAAGCCAGTTACAATTTAGCACGTGGCAGAATAAGGGTAATATAGGAAGATTATTCAAGTCTTCAATCCTGATCGTACACGTGGTAGTTAGTATTGGTTCTCACGTGATCTGAGTAGCATTGGATCAATAGAGAAGTGCAAGGTGACGTGGCTTCAACGGTTACTCAAATTCAAATTCAAATATAGGAGAGAAGCCTAACTGCAAGTGATGGCGTAGTGGGACTACTTATAAGGCAGCATGATCAACGATCATGGAGGAGCAGTTCGACGGTTTGAAGTGCAGTTCGATGGTCATCGTTGAGAAGTATAAATAGCGGGAAAGACCCCAAAAAAAACCCCCAGACTCAGATCCAACAAACCAGTCATTTACTTCATATTTTCTTTTTCAGTTTTACATTTCCTACACTTTAAATACTTGTGTACTTTAAATTCCTGTATTGCACTTCGTTCATAGGAGTAGTTTCAAGTAGATTGTTGCTGTAAACCTCTACGAGGCTGAGTTTGGATCATTGTAAGTGTGGGGAAGTATTTTCTGAGTACCAACACGTGGCCGAGGTGACACCGAAGTGTCAGCTGAGGTGTCACGTGACATGACAGTACGCCGAGGTGATCTCGGGGTTGCCGAGATTATCTCCGAAGATATCGGAATCCGAGATAAGCGGATAAGGGACAAGAGTCCTAGAATGAAGAGGGAACTCAAACCTGGATATGGACAAGAGTCCTGGATTGGGAGAAGACTTCAGTTAGGGTAAAGATGGAACTCTTAGAGAGTTTATCCTCACTGGGAGTCCAAGATTAGTGGTAATCCTGAGTCCATAGAAGTTAGGCTTCTATTGGGACTAGGCTTATGTTGACTATAAAAGAGAGGCACCCCCATGGGTCTAAGGTACGCAATTTGTAGTCTTGAGCAGTGATTTTAGCACTAGTTATCTTTGAGAGATACTGACTTGATCGTCGGAGTGCCCCCGGGTGGAAGAACCACCGCCGGAGCCTTTTCTTTCTGCGAGTTCTGAGGAGCCGTCTACTCAAATTTGTGTTCTACAGCTGGATTACTAAGGAGGGCAGTGTGATCGGAATATCACTCACACAATTTGGCGCCGTCTGTGGGAACGAAAGAAGAGTAGATGGCCAGTAACACGCAGAAGGAAAAGATTGGGGACGACGCTCCGGCTGGGAGTGGAAGACCCGTCGACTCTAACGCTGAAGGAGGAGACCACAACGAAGAAACTCGTGATCAGAATCACGCAGAGAAAGCCGTCGGACAAGATGGTGATACATCAAAGAAAGCGGACAGAGGCAAATACTATAATGAGGATGACCTCCAGACCTGGAAAGACAGATGTCTGAGGAGGGATGAGGAAGTAAAAGAGATGGCAAACAAGTTGGCAGACCTTCAATCGGTCGTCAACTTCATGATGCAGAATAATGTCATGCAGCCGCCATACCCGCTGCAGGACACACCAATGCCGGCAGCAAACGTCCAGAAGAAGGGGCGGAGAGAAGTCCCCGAAGCCCCTCAGCACACGGGGAGTGGAAGGCACTCTCGCCGACCCTCCAGGGAAGTCGGCCGAGAAGAGCCGAGAAGAGAAGAGTCCCGAAGGACATATCGCGAGAAGGAAGCAGACCCCAAAGAACATCGGCATGTTCCGGGGCGGATATTGTGTTTCGATGCGTCCTGCGGAGAAGGATCGAAAAGGGGCCACCATGAGGCCGAGAGTAGTGCGCCGAAAAGGCTGAAGTCCAATGACAGCCGGGCTGCAGGGAGAAGTAAAGAGGACTTGAGAGATTACCTCAAGAGGAAACAGCAGAATGCTGGAGCCGAAGTAACTTCCCCGGTTAAGCCAAGGACTCCATTCTCGGCAGAATTGGATAGATTCATCGCGCCGAAAAGATTCAGTATGCCGAGGATCTAGATATATGATGGTAAGTCGGACCTTAACTTCCATGTTGGATTATTTTTGAATTCAATGGCATTGTACAGTGGGAACGAGCCGTTGCTCTGCAAAGTGTTCCCTTCATCCTTCAGGGAGATTGCATCAGACTGGTTCCACAAACTACCGAAGGGAAGCGTGAAGAGCTGGGAAGGCCTGGCCGAGATGTTTGTGGCCAGGTTCATAACAAACAAACTGCAGCCATTGAGGGTGGATGCATTGATGGCTCTGAAGATCGGCAAAGATGAGAGCCTCAGAGCCTATGCAAAGCGGTACTACGAGGTGTTCAATCGAATACCTGAATGCAACCAGGAGGTGGCGGTCGTCTCTTTCAAGAACGGCCTGAAGGATGACTGTCCACTGCGGAAGTCCTTGGCAAAAACCCTGCCAAAGAGTATGGAAGAGCTCATGGCAAGAATCGAGAAGTATGCCAGAGCCGAGGAAGATACGTCGGGGAATAAGGAGACGAAGCCAGAAAAGGGCAACGGCTCGCTGAAGCGTGGCCGAGGTAACAATGGACAGAACAAACAGGAGACAGAGTTGAGGGCTAAGCAAGCAAGGATTTACGGTGTTCAATCCGGTCCAAAAAGTCCTTGATCAAATTCGAAATCAGCCCTACTTCAGGGCGCCGGCAAGAGCACTAGGAGAATTTATGGGGAGAAACCTTGGTAGGCGTTGTGCCTACCACAATGAGCAGGAGCACCCAACTCAGGGTTGCAGAGCCCTTAAAACCCACTTAGAAGATTTGGTGAGGCAAGGCCATTTGAGAGACCTTGTGGATGAGGCCAAAACAAGGGAAGAACAAGCACGATTGCCTCAAGCGCCAGCAGCCCCTCCTCCCCCAGCACAGCAACCACAGGCAGGTGGACCCCGGGTGGTTAATGTGATCCACTCAAAGGTGAATGAAAATGACATACGGGGGGAGACACAGAGGGTGAAACATCTGCAGCACGTCAACCAGGTCGGACTGAAAAGACCTCGGCCTGAAGATTGCCAAGGACCGATGATAACCTTCACAGAGGCCGACCTCGACATGGTTCAGTACCTGCACAATGATGCCCTGGTAGTATCCCTCAAGGTTGGGGAGTGCCAGGTGAAAAGCATCTTGATTGATCAAGGCAGCTCCTGCAACATCATGTATGTCAGATGTTACAAGGAGTTAGGCCTTCACCCTGATGACATGGAGCAGTCAAACGGCCCGATGGTCGGCTTCAATGGAACGCCGACATGGCCTTTAGGCGCAACAAGCTTAGAGGTACAAGCTGGCACGAAGAAGATCAAGACAGAATTCATTGTGATTGATACGCCCTCGCCCTACAACATCATCCTGGGGAGGTCGTGGTTGCATGCAATGGGGGTAGTTCCCTCAACATTGCATCAACTGCTACGGTTCCCAACAAAACATGGGATCGAGGAAGTCAGAGGAGATCAGTTGCAGGCGAAAAATTGCTCCATGGCAGCAATGAAGTTAACCTGCAGCATTCGGGAACCAGAGAAGGCAGAAGTTGAAAAAGAGGACATAAAGGTCCTAGATGACGTCGGCAAGAAACCGACCGAGAAAAGTGAAGAAGCATTGAAGAAAATCTTCGTCCAAGAGGGCGATGAGGAACGTTTCTTTCTCAAAGACAGATTAGCGAAGAAGAAGAAAGGGAGTTGGAAGCCTTTCTAAGGAAAAATATTGAGGTGTTCGCCTGGACACCATATGAAATGCCTGGCATTGACCCCGAGGTCACATGTCACAGACTCAACGTTGACAGGTCGGCCAAACCTGCGATACAACGAGCCAGAAGACCGACGTTGATGCACGTCGAAGCAGTGGAAGAGGAAGTAGCCAGACTTCTGGAGGCCAGGGCCATCCAAGAAGCCAATTATCCGACATGGCTATCAAATACCGTGGTAGTAAAGAAGAAGAATGGCAAGTGGAGGGTCTGCATAGACTTCACAAATTTGAACAAAGCTTGTCCCAAAGACAGCTTCCCTCTGCCAAAGATCGACCAGTTGGTGGACGCCACATCTGGACATAGAAGGATGAGCTTCTTGGATGCATATAGGGGGTATCACCAGATAGCCATGTACCCCCCAGATGAAGAGAAGACAGCGTTCATCACTCCGAAAGGTTTGTATTGTTACAGAGTCATGCCTTTTGGGTTGAAGAACGCAGGAGCAACTTACCAAAGGCTGGTGACCAAGATGTTCAAACACTTGATTGGCCGAACTGTAGAAGTCTACATTGATGATATGGTTGTGAAGACTAAGGAACCAAAGGATCATCTTGCTGACCTAGAAGAGGTTTTTGACATACTCAAAACATATCGGCTCCGACTAAATGCATCGAAATGCGCGTTTGGAGTCGGATCCGATAAGTTCTTGGAATACCTGGTGACTAGAAGGGCATTGAAGCCAGCCCAGATCAGATCAAGGCCATTCTCGAATTACAGAGCCCGACATCGGCTAGACAGGTTCAGATGCTTACTGGAAGGGCCGCAGCCCTAAACAGGTTCATAAGCTGAAGTTCGAACAAATGTAAACCTTTTTTCAATCTGGTGAAAAAGGCCACGGATTTTCTATGGACAGAGGAATGTGAGGCCGCTTTGGCCGACCTGAAGAAATACCTTACCTCGGCTCCAGTCCTCTCAACACCTCAACCTGAGGAGGAACTGTTTTTATACTTAGCAATTTCAAAACACGCAGTAAGTGCTGTGATAATCCGAGAAGAAAAGGGAGAGCAGAAGGCAGTGTACTATGTAAGTAAAACCTTGGCCGATGCAGAAACAAGGTATTTACCACTGGAGAAATTAATGCTGGCCTTGGTAATGGCCTCAAAGAAGCTAAACCATTATTTTCAGGCGCACAAGATAGTGATTCTGACAGAGCACCCACTGAAATCCTTGTTGCAACAAGGAGACTTGACTGGACGAATCGCAAGATGGGTCAGTTTTAGCCAATATGACCGGAGTTCGTGCCGAGAACAAAGAATTAAGGGCCAAGTTTTGGCGACTTCAGCCGAGTTCTCGCCAGAGTACATCGAACATCGGGCTCCGCTGAGCCGAGATGAACGATGTCCAAGCAAGGAAGGAGAAGCCCAGCCAAAGGGTAAGGAACCGAGGAAGGAAAAACTCAGACCCTACAGCATTTACATCGGCGACTCCTTTCAACTTTTTGTTGATGGGAGCTCAAACCAGCAGGGGGCAGAGGCAGGAGTAGTGTTAATTTCCCCCGATGGGGAGATATTGGAGCAGTCTATTCGATTGGGGTTCAAAGCCTCTAACAATGAGGCGGAGTATGAAGCATTGATTGCTGGACTGAAGCTGGCAGTAGCAGCAGAGGCAGATGAGGTGATAGTTTTTTGTGACTCACAACTTATAGTGAATCAAACTACAGGAGAGTTTGCTGCCCGAGATGAAAGGATGTCGGCATACGCAAAAGAAGTCATCAAGCTAGCAGATATGTTTCAAAACTGCCGACTTCTTCAGGTTAGCCGAGAAGATAACAACCACGCCGACGCGTTGGCCAATTTAGCAAGCTCAATGCAAACCAGAAAGACGAGGACAATAATGATCGATTACCTATCAAGCCCGAGCATAGAGTCACCACACACAATGCAAGAAGCATTATGTGTGGACATGGGACCAAGCTGGATGGATGCAATTGTTGCATTCCTGAAAGAAGAAAAACTGCCAGAAGATCGAAAGGAAGCACACAAGGTCAGACTGAAGTCGGCAAGATTCAGCCTGACAGCAGAAGGACATCTCTACAGAAGATCTTTCACTGGACCTCTTTTAAGGTGTGTACACCCTCTTCAGGTCGAAGACTTTTTGTATGAAATTCATGAAGGAGTTTGTGGAAGCCACGCAGGGGGCAGATCGTTAGCTCATAAGGCCATTACCCAGGGGTATTGGTGGCCCTATATGCAAAAAGATGCAGAAGCCTATGTGAAGAAGTGTGAACAATGCCAGAGGTTTGCACCATTGATACATCAGCCAGCTGCTGACCTGAACCCTATTTCCAGCCCTTGGCCATTTGCCCAATGGGGTATGGATCTCGTTGGACAATTGCCCCAAGCAACTGGGCAGCGGAAGTACCTACTGGTAGCAACAGATTACTTCACAAAATGGATAGAAGCAGAGCCCCTTGCCAAAATCCGAGATGTGGATGTGAAGAACTTCATCTGGAAAAACATCATCACCAGATTCGGGATTCCAAGAGCAATCGTTGCCGACAACGGAACACAGTTTGACAGCAAACTTATCAAGAATTTTTGCACAAAGTTCAAGATAAAGAATTACTTTTCAACACCAAGCTTTCCCCAAAGTAATGGGCAAGCCGAAACATCAAACAAAGTCATTCTGGATGGAATAAAGAAGAGGCTGCAGGCAGCAAAGGGAAAGTGGGTAGACGAATTGCCCAACGTGCTCTGGGCATATCGCACTACACCGAGAAGATCAACAGGGGAATCCCCCTTTGCCATGGCTTATGGCACAGAAGCATTCATTCCATTGGAGATCGGCATCCCAGGGATCAGAACACAGGGAGTTGAGAACGGGTCTAATGATGTGCTCTTAGCCCGAGATCTGGACCTACTGGAAGAAAGAAGAGAGAAAGCTGCAATCCAGCTTGCAGCATACCAGCAACAGCTTGCCAAAGCTTACAACAAGAAGGTCAATCCAAGGGATTTTCAAGTCAACGACCTAGTCTTGCGAAAAGTCGTCGGCAATAAGAAGGATCCCAGAGAGGGCAAGCTTGGCCCAAACTGGGAAGGCCCCTACAGAATCACTTCGGTGTTAGGAAATGGGGCATATCGGCTCGAAGATAATGAGGGCAAAGCATTGCCTAGACCATGGAATACTTGTAATTTAAAGTTTTTCTATCATTAGATGTTCTTTGATTTTTTGCCGATATGATCAACAAAATCTCAGCAGAATTTTTCCGAACTTAAACAACTTTGCATGATGATTGTTTTTTGAATAATGAGAACCCAAGAGGAACTTAGGTTCACATTGGGGGCAGAGAGAAGACATTAGTAATGCTTAGCCGAAGTTAAGCCGAGATAAATTCCTTATCTTTACTTGTTGAAATTTGTAGCAATTTACAAGTCAAAGTTAAGCTGAGATAAATTCCTTATCTTTACTTGTTGAAATTTGTAGCAATTTACAAGTCAAAGTTAAGCCGAGATAAATTCCTTATCTTTACTTGTTGAAATTTTTAGCAATTTACAAGTCAAAGTTAAGCTGAGATAAATTCCTTATCTTTACTTGTTGAAATTTGTAGCAATTTACAAGTCAAAGATAAGCTGAGATAAATTCCTTATCTTTACTTGTTGAAATTTGTAGCAATTTACAAGTCAAAGTTAAGCTGAGATAAATTCCTTATCTTTACTTGTTGAAATTTGTAGCAATTTACAAGTTAAAGTTAAACCGATATGATTGTTTATCTTCACTTGTTGAAATTTGTAGCAATTTACAAGATGAAGATTAATTGAGTTTATATGCTTTATACTTGTTGAAGTTTATGACAGGTTTACAGGTGAAGTCCTAGCCGAGGTAAATCTTCAGGTAAACATACCCAAGTTATGTAACCCCGAGGAGATTATGCAAGGGAAGAATGATGCAAAATATCCTAAGTATGAAGCCATACAGAAGCAATGAAGAATTAAAGACTAAGGCAACCAGAGAAAAGCAGTTGCATTTATAAATAAAGAAGGCATAGTGGCCTAGCAAAAATCAATTGTTCACAAGTTTCAGAGAAAGACACATCGGCCACAAAAGACAGATTACATTGTTTAAAGAACAAAACAAAGTACAAAAAGCATCAGGGCTGTCCTTCTTCAACCTGAACAAATGATTGGGATGGAACCTCGGAGGGCTCTGGAAGAACCACCTCGGCATCCTTTTGCTCCGCAACCTCTGCATCTTTTTCGTCATGACCTCGGTTTTTCGACCTCGGCCTCCTTATCAGCCGCGATCTCGGCGTCTATTTTGGCCAAGGTCTTCTCCACGCTTTGCTCAGCCACCAGAAGGTCAGATGAAAGGTGGGTGGGGCCAGCTTCCTTGGGCACCTTCTCAACCTCCTCATCCTCTTCTTGGGTTAAATCCATTACTTGATCGCCCTGAGGAGATGACTTGGTTTCAATGGCTTCCTTGGATTTCCTGACCAATGGTTCATCTTCGTCTTCACCTTCATCTTCAACCTCGGCTTCAGAATCAGCTTCTTCTTCAACTTGGCTTGGAGGTGGAGGAAGAGCAAAGGGAAGACGAATGGCTTTGGTTTTGCACTGTATGAGTCGGCAGAAGATCAAGCTGTTTGGCCAAAGCATTCCAACCTAGGGAAAATCCCCTGCTGCATACTTGCTTGACCTGAAGCTTATAATCTTCTGCCACATCGGCCATGCCTTGGGCGTATGCCTTGTTATCGGCAAATTTTATTTCGCATCTTTGTAGCCAAGAAGTTCGCAATTTCTTTCTCACCTAGGCCGCTTTTTTCTCTTCTTTCACGAGCTAGAGCAACGGTTTTAACAGCTTCGGCAGCCTCGGCCTTTTCATCGGCTATCTGTTTAGCCTTAGTTGCCTCCTCGGCCTGATCCTCTAGTTTTTTCATCTTATTTTGGAGACTCCTGTTTTGTTTCTGGAGGGCAGCAAACTCCTTCTTCAGCTCGGCTAACTCCTCCCCTATTTCAAAGGCTTGCACAGAGAAGGTGTGGGCGTGTTGGATGGCCTGAAAGAATACAAGGCAAAAATGATTACAAAAAATTTCAAAATTTTACAAGTATGAAAGACAGGTTCTCAAAATTCTAAAGACTTACTTGGACGGAGCGCTGCAACATAAGAGCATAGTTCTCATAGCCACTCATCTTGGCATTACGCTCAAGATCGCCCTCAAGGAGAACTGCAGTGCTGAGCGCCACGCCGATGTTGACGTCGGCGGCACTTTCGTTGGCATAGATTGGCCTATTTTCAAGTGTAATTTTGGGTTCCCAAGGAACTTTGGGAACCCTGGATCCCGAGGTCGAAGGTTTTTGTTTCTTCGATGGAGCGGACCCTGATGGCTGAGCCTCAGCCGACCTTTTCGCAGTGTATGGTCTTCGCTCGGGTTAACTGGAGATGGACACAAGATCTTCATCCTCGGCCAGAAATTTGGCCTTTGGCTGGGCCTTCTTGATTCTCTTTGGTTTAGGTGGAGGCACTGATTGGGATGGTGCATCATCCGCGTCGGCTGGAAGGTCGGCGAGGAGATCCAGCACAACTTTCTTCGGGCGCTCCATTTCGGCTGTTTTGACAAGACGTCGGCGACGCTTTCTTTCTTGAACTGGAACCAAGAATGGTGCCGATGTGGAGGGAAGATCGGCTGGATCAGGTGTGGGCTCTTGATCGGTTCCCGATGTGGATGCGGTTTGAGTCGTGGGGTACCGGTAGAGGCGCTCTTCTTCTTCTTCTTTGGAACGTCGGCCAAGGTAGACTTGTATGTTGGGATAAAGTTCAGCAGGAGCGGAGCTTTGCGTTTATGGATTGGCAGGTCCAAGAGCTTCTTCAATCCTTTCCCAGGGTAATAGGACTGGCGAAAGTCCTTGGGAGGCTTGCGAACGTCTGCAAAAGGAAACACAACGTCAGAAACAAATTTGTTGGAAAAATTGTGGAAAGCAACAGTTAAGAAGTTAACACATGGATCTTACCCTTGCCCTCCTTGACCGTTCGAGGAAGAGGGAAGAGATGAACTTCTTCATCTGGGCCAAATTCCCAATTCCCAGAAGCGATGAGATAATCATCTCCAGCCCCTTTGTTGGAGTCTGGAAGGTCGGCCACAATCTTAAACTCTGTGGACCTCGGCTTAAGGTAATAGACATAACCTTTTTTCTTAAGGTTCAGGGCACACATGGTGTAGCAGTATTGGATGTCGGCAAGAGTGATCCTAACACTCTCCTGCCAAGCTAAGGCTATTATACCATTAAGCGTTCTATAGGCGTTAATGGTGAGTTGCATGGGGTTGAGGGTGTAGTAGTGGAGGACTTCGCGGAAGAGGGGATCTAGGGGGAACCGAAGTCCACATTGGACAAAGGCTACAACAGGAAAAGGCATGTTATCGTTCTCAGGCATAATGGAGTCGTTCTCCCCAGCTAGCCTGAGGTGAACATCGGCAGGGATGGAGAATTCTTGCCAAAAATACTCTAGTTTGGTTGGGGAGTTAACCCTATCTCTCCACACACCCATGGTTTTGATGTACGAGTATTTAGCTACAAAGACAGGATATTCCTAAAGGGCTCTAGGGACCTCGACTTGAGCCTAAAATGTATATTGGTGAAGTTGGTTTCAGTTTTTCCTAAGGATTGATGGTTCTATAAGCAAATCCCAAACCTAAACCTACAAAGAACGAGTATAGAAGGCAGAAATCTGGAAAGCAGAAAAGTAAAAACAAAGTCTCAGATTCAAGAATAGAAAAGGTGGAAGACCAGGAACAAGAGGTACAACAGTGCGAGTGTTCATAACATGTGCAAAAAACCAGAAAATAGTGCACGCAGGTGAACGATTCACAAGTCAAATAGAGAGCAGAACAACAATGGCAGGAAATTTCAAGGATAAATCAAGAACTGGAGGAGAAGAGCCAGTTGCTTACCAGAAAAGATGGAGGCCGGGGTGAGCTTCGCCGAGATCAGACGACAGAGGCAACAGTGGCTAGAGCTTCGCAGAAATGGCAGATGGAGGCAGTTGCAGAGCTTAACGCGAGGGGCAATGGCAGACCCGAAGCAGAGAAAGAACTCTTTAGAGAGAGAGAAAGCAAGAAAGACTCGAATGCAAAAGTGAAGAGGAGAAGAGAAAGACAAACGTTTTTGTCAAAAGTGAAGCGGCGGAAAAATAAGGCAATAATTGTGCCTAGGGTAACGCACGCGTCAGACGGCGCAAGCAGAGGAAAAACGGCTTATGGGCGCGTCACCAGCACGGACCAATAAGGAAAAAACGCGTCAGGGAAACAGTTGAAAAATGGTGTATGACAGCTCATACACTTGGGAGAGTTCGTGTGAATTCTTGTTCTTAGATGAAGACATGTCGGCCTGAAGATATATGATCTCGGCTAGAAAGTTCTTGAGCCGACGTTCGAGAAAAAGGTTTGAATATAGGTTCCATCAGCTCAGAATGTCGAGGTAATAGAACCTAGGGGGCAGTTGTGGGGAAGTATTTTCTAAGTACCAACACATGGCCGAGGTGACACCGAAGTGTCAGCCGAGGTGTCACGTGACATGACAGTACGCCGAGGTGATCTCGGGGTTGCCGAGATTATCTCCGAAGATATCGGAATCCGAGATAAGCGGATAAGGGACAAGAGTCCTAGAATGAAGAGGGAACTCAAACCTGGATGTGGACAAGAGTCCTGGATTGGGAGAAGACTTCAGTTAGGGTAAAGATGGAACTCTTAGAGAGTTTATCCTCACTGGGAGTCCAAGATTAGTGGTAATCCTGAGTCCATAGAAGTTAGGCTTCTATTGGGACTAGGCTTATGTTGACTATAAAAGAGAGGCACCCCCATGGGTCTAAGGTACGCAATTTGTAGTCTTGAGCAGTAATTTTAGCACTTGTTATCTTTGAGAGATACTGACTTGATCGTCGGAGTGCCCCCGGGTGGAAGAACCACCGCCGGAGCCTTTTCTTTCTGCGAGTTCTGAGGAGCCGTCTACTCAAATGTGTTCTACAAATTTGGATTACTAAGGAGGGCAGTGTGATCGGAATATCACTCACACAAGTAGATTGTTGCTGTAAACCTCTACGAGACTGAGTTTGGATCATTGTAAGTTTTCATCTTAATGAAATACTTCAATTGTTCGTCATTTAACTATTATTTTGCTTAATTTCTCCTAAGTCAAGCCACCAGTAAAAGTCCTCTTCATTGAGGCTGAAAGAACTAAAACATAATCATCTGATAATTGGTTGGCAATTATAATTTCTGTAAGGACTGATTGATCCTTGCTGGCACGCTCGCATTTACAAAAATACCCTTCGAAAGCCAAAAAGCCAGCACAAACATAAGGAAGTTAGGTGCCAACAGGAGTTCAAACGTCTTAAAAATGATTTATATCTCTAGTTTCTTGGAATGGCCAATGGTTTTTTTATCACTGTCATAGATGATTGCTCTCATTATGGGTATTTATACTTAATACATTAAAAAAAATAATAAAAAAATCACAAGTACTAGATGTATTCAAGGCATTTAAAGTTAAGGTTGAAAATCAACTTGATAAGAAAATTAAAGCCGTTAAATCTGATTGTGGTGGTGAATATTATGGTGGATTTGGCAGATCAGGTGAACAACGTCGAGGGCCATTTGCGAGATACTTACAGGAATTTGGCATCGTTCCCCAACCCTGCGTCAAAACGTTGTATCTGAGAGGCGAAATCAGACCCTAAAAGATATGGTTAGAAGTATGATAAATCATTCTTCTTTGACAGAGTCTCTTTTGGGGAAAGGCCTTAAAGACTGCAGTTTACATTCTTATACGAGCATATAATAAGGCAGTAGCTAAAACCCATATGGATTATGGACTGGAAAGACACCTAATATTAGGTGTTTAGATGTCTTTCCAGTCTAGGATTGTCCAACTAAAGTTTGGCTTTATGAGCCAAATGAAAGAAACTTGGACTCAAGAACTATGGTTGCTACTTTATTGGATACTAGGAAAAAGGTTGAGGGTTTTTTAAGTTTTATTGCGTATTCAGTAATACCATTATTGAGATGAATAATGTCTAAATTATAGAGAATGCTAAAAGTAGTGGGAGCTTACAACCCAATAATATTTTGTTTGGAGAGGAAAGTATTGACATTCCTATAGTAAATATTGAAAATAATAAGGCTGTGACACTTGTTATTGTACAGGATGTGGATGCATGTCACCAAAATATTCCTAGGCTACCTCATACTAATACGGAAGAATCTCAATAACTTTAATTAAAAGTGCATATAAGGAAATTAAATAGAGAAAAGAGATCAGCATTTTGGTTGATTATGTCGTTTATCTCTAAGAGCATGAGTTTGATAAAGGATTGAAAGATGTTCTAATTTCTTTCAGTCAAGCCAAACAAAGTGCTCACTCCTTAAAAAGATAGATGCTATAGTTGATGAGTTAAAGCATATAAGAGACAATGGCATTTGAAATCTTATTGAATTACCTAAGAGAGAAAAACCAATTGGTTATAAATGGGTTAAGACCAAATGAGACTCTAAAGGTAGTGTTAAAGGATATCAAGTATGTCTTGTCAATAAAGGTTTCACTTAAAAGGAAGGCATGGCTTATAAAGAGACTTTCTCTCTGATTTTATTGAAAGACTCATTAGAATTATTGTTGCACGTGTGGCTCATTATTATTTAGAGTTTCACCAAATAGATGTAAAGACTGTATTTCTTAACAGTAACGTTGAAGAAACCATAATAGTGCAATTGTAAGGTTTTGAGACTAAGGGATCAGAATATTTGGTTTGCAAACTAAAGAAATGCATCTATTGTTTAAAGCATGCATATAGTCAATGGTATCTTAAGTTTTCCCAAATGATTTCCTCTTTGGAAATTAAGGAAAACACTGTGGATCAATGTGTCTATCATAAGATCTGTGGGAGTAAATTTATTTTTCTAGTGCAATATGTTGATTACATCTTATTGGCTGACAGTGACATAAGTCTATTGCATGACATTAAGAGATTTCTTTACAGAATTTTGAGATGAAAGATCTTGGTGATGCATCTTTTGTGATAGGCATTCAGATTTACCATGATAGATCACGCGGTATAATTGGCTTATCACAGAAGGCATATGTCAAAAGGGTGCTCAGTAAATTTGGTATGCAAAATTTTGTGCACTAGGTGATAAATTGAGTTTGCTCTAATACCCAAATAACAATATAAAGGAGAAATAAATAGAGGACATCCCTTATGCTTCAACAATATGAAGCCTCATGTATTCTCAAGTTTGTATGCATCTGGATATTGCGTATGCAGTTGGAATATCTAGTAGATATTTATGCACTTCTGGACTTTAAGTTGTAAATTACATTGACAAGTCACTAAGGATCTATTGTGATAATAAAGTTACCGAGCTTTATTCTAAGAATGACAAGAGTTCAACATAATCAAAATATATTGACATAAAATTTCTTGTCGTAAAGAAAATAGTTTGGAATCATCATGTGTCAACTGAGTATATTATGACAGACTTCATGATTGTGGATCCGCTAACTAAGGGCTTGCCACAGAAAGCGTTGAAGGAGCATGTAGCTCATATGAAAGTGGTTAGTTCTAGTGATGTGCCTTGTTAGTGGGAGTCTATATTACTCTTTCTTTAGTTGATTAACACTTGTAGTGATCACTTTTAGTTTTGAATGATTCTGAAATAAAGATGTATTTTTTCTACTGTGGTTAAACATAAAGTTTGAAAAGATAATATAGGAACTCTTTTGAGTTATAAAGTTGGACCAGTTGGAAATAGACATGATAAGGGATCATTTTACATGAAATTTCCATGCTACACATCCATACTTGATCTATGTTACTGATGACGTCGGTATTTGTAACCATGGATGGGTCTTGCCGCGATAAATGTGACAAAGGCTGTTATGATCCTATATTGATGTTTTTAGTAGACCAGATTGTTTTAGAGATGACATTCATAAATTTTAACAGTAAAAGTTTGAGCTCAATATCAAGTTGATTTATGTGGCCTAAGTGGGAGATTGTAGGAATTTTCTATAGGTGGGCCTATATAGATCAAATAATTATACATTGTATACTATTAAATGAAGTATGAGTGGTGTCGGTTAGACCTATTAAATTATGATCCATACAAAAACATGACTGGGTCATGGACATATCTCTAATAGCACATATTTTTGGTCATGCTATATGCACTAAAGGAGTATGGGTTAAACCATATGTGTAGAGACAAATTTAGGCCCACTTCTAATTCCGTTATTTATGATGAGCTAATATAAAATTGGGGCTTTATAAGTATGTGGTTAAGGTCCCTACTCCAACCCTAGTCTCCATTTCATATTTTCCTATTGGTGTGTGAGAGAAACGAGAGTAAGGTTTTGGAGTGGAAGACAATAATCACCAAGAAGTCTACTGCTTAGATTATCTTCATTAATGTGTTGCGTATGCTACTATTATTGTTTTCTTCTATTGATTTGACTTGAGATCTTGGGTTTAGATTTCTATTAAGAAATCTTGCAATTTCCTCACTTAATCCCACTATACTCCTAATCCCCTCCATCATATGGAGTCAAACAAACGAGGCCTAGAAGTGTTTTAAGGGTTGCACACCTTATGGAACGATATGCAAATTTGCACAAGTTCTCATAAAAATACATAAATTATCTTATAAAACCATGTAAATTAAACACAAATGGGTGTAAATTAACCCATAAAAATTTGAGAAATAATAACTTGGCTTAAGTTGTTACAAACATACGCAAGTCACCTCACAAAATCACATAACCTAACACAAATTCACATAAATTAATCTATAAAATGTGTTGTAAGTTCTCACAAAAATGTGTAACTTAATTTACACAAATATATAAGTAAATGGCATACCATATACCTTGCACACTAAAAAATTATCCAAAAATCAAGTACGTTTACACAAATATATAAGTAAATGGCATATCATATACCTTGCACACTAAAAAATTATCCAAAAATCAAGTACCTAAAGCATTCTAGTAGTTTTCTCAGTAGCAGTGTTGTGTAAAATCCAATTGTTTTTGCCAAACAAAATATACCATGTTAACCCTCCCACATTATTGATTCATAGAGAATCAAAATAGATTTACCAAAGAATCATGCTTGTGAAATGTGATGGATACACTACTAGAAAAAGGGGCATTGGACACGGAACAATTTGCGGCGGTTTAAGTGTCGTCGCAAAAAGTAAGTTTTCGCGACGGCAGTTAATAACGTCGCAAAATTATTATTTTTGCGACAAAAAAACTAAGCCCGTGGAAAAAAGTAAGGTTATATGCGACGGTACGTTAAACGTTGCAAAATTTTTCTTGCCTTATTTTTATTTTTATTTTTTGCGATGCTCTTTGGCAATCCATCGCAAAAGTTTATTTTTTGCTCATTCATTCACAACGGGCCTTACATCGTCGCAAATGGTAATTCCTAAATTCGCGCCAAACCCCCCCTCCCACTCTCACTCTTTCCCCATTTTCCCAAACTCTCTGTAATCTCTTGGGATGAAAAAAAAAACCTTCAATATTCTACCCTAATCTCACTACTCTCTCACTCTCTCTCACCTAGTCGTCATTCTATCTCTCTTTGGTCACCATTGAAGTTTAAGCTTTGAGCTTCAACTGAGTAAGATCAGTTGGTTTTTGGCATTATTGACCTGAAATAAAGATAGATCAGTTGATTTTCCATATCAACCGCTGCATAGAAGACGAAGAGAAAGGAAGGGACGAGAGACTCAGCGAAGAATAACACTTCCTCCCTTAAATCAGGTTTGGAGATTCAAACTAGGGTTTTAATTCGGGGATCTTAGAGAAAAAAAAATCATTGGGGATTTCAATTGAAAAGGTAGGGTTTTGATTCAGAACTGACAAAATTAGCTTTTTATGTTGTGGAATTGGGTTTTTTTTTTTGCTTCAATGTGAGTTGGTAAAAGTTGAAATCTTTGAATCTTGTGAAATTGGTTTCGTTTTTGTTCCTCATTTTTAATTTTTCTTTCTTGTTCTACTTTTGAAGGAAACATGGTTTTGGTTTTGTTCATTTTTGCTAGTTTTTTTCGTTTATTATTTGATTTTTTTTATTGTTCTTTCTATTGATTTTTCCCCTCATTTTTGGTTCTTTCTTGTTCAACTTTTGAAGGAAAAATGGTTTTGGTTTTGTTCATTTTTGTTACTAGTTTTTTTTTTTTTTTTTCAATTATTATTTGATTTTTTGATTGCTTTCTTTTGAATTTTTCCCTTTTTTTGTTCATTCTTGTTTTTTCATTTTTGTTTCTGGTTTTTATTTTTTTTCCCCTTCCAAGAAGTAAATTAGCAAGTGTTAAGTGGAAGTTTGGTTTGATTTTGTGTTCTCTTTTGATCCCTTCTTTTCTTTTGTCCTTCATCATATCTTCTTTCTAAAATCCTAAATTGCTTTCATTTTTTTTTCCTGGTTTTTTTATTTTATTTATATAAACTTAAGATTTATGAAGAAACTTATGAGGCATCTGATGTGTATCCTTTTGTAGTTTTAATTTGTTATTTTTTCCTAAGAGAAAGTGTAGAGTTGGGTTCAATACTATGTGTATCTCTGTTTCTTTTTTTATTTTTTGTTATTTTCTTTCATAAAATGGATAGTTTTGGGGGGAATTAACAATTTAGTGTATAGTTGTAAAAACAATTTCAAATTAGTGATAAACTTTACAAATTTTACTAATTGAAATGGCTTTTCCATGAGTTAGTAATTTCTTCAGGGAAAAAACACTAATGTATTAATTCCCCTACTTTTTTTTAGTTTTTATTTATTTATTGTTATCCGTCAACTCCTCTCTCTAATACTTATGAAGGCGTCTTCAATCATGGAGATAAAGTGTGTGTTGCAGTTTCCACAATACCATGTGGATCATTGCCCCTAAAAGAGCCTGCGTTTGGGAGGGTATGTATCACTTCAGATCCCTAAGATATCAAATACATTTCTTAAATTCAAATGTCTCCAGCATTTTTAGAATTCTATGCTTGTGTTGTTTGATCTACAGGTAGAACCTATAAAAATTAAAGTAAAAATAAAAAAAAAAATAGAATTTTTCTATAAATCTTAGTTCTAGACGAATTTTAAACATAATCTGGTCTATATTGCATCTCTAGAGGAAATTTTACAACTTTTAAAAATATGGGCATAATTTATTCTCTCATGATATCATTCTTTTTATTTTTTATTTTTAATATTCTAATGTTCTTAATTTTGGATATTTAGAATATAGCTTAGTTGCATCAAGCCCTTTTTTCTTTAAAAAAAAAAAAAACCTCTTTAGATTTTTAATATATTTTGATCCACATAATCTGATTTGCTTTTGGAATTGAATCAACTGCGTTATTGGTAACCACTGGAAATAAGAACCTCAAAATGAAATTGGTGGGTATTGAATTAACTCAAAATTAAACATGATCACAATTGTCGTAATAGTTTAAGTAGAGACTTTGGGCAAATGATAACCACTTTTCTTGTATACTCTTTTGTTATGAACCTACTTAAAGTTGAAATTCTTGGTAACTGGTGAATTATGTGTTTGAATAAATTGGTATTGTTCATCACATGTTCTATGGGTCTTTTGATTTCTTTGTTTTCAGAGGATCTGTGTTTTGATTCACATTTGTCTCTGATTTTCCCGACATTGAAGAAACTCTAATGCCTGATTTGATATTTTAACTTATTGCAGCCTCATTGGATTTAGCAGTGAAGATGACATTATTTCTTCCAAGAGCTCTTGTTCAAAATACTTGAGCTTGCCACCATTCACATCAGTAGGTAAGCTTCTTTCTTAATTTTATGATAATATAATTTTGGAGAAGTGGTAATAGAGAAGTTATGCCTTACATTTAGAAATCTCTGAGTATTTACGAATAATTTGGAAACTATTTAATGTATTAATAAAATCAATATGTCATTTTTATTTAATCTTTACCTCTTTCTTTTTCTTTTTCTTTTTTTTCTTTTTTTTCCAGTTTGTAGATATGACAATTTTTATGGATTGTTCTGAAATTTTCTTCTTTTATACTTAAATGGACGCTAAATGTATATTTGTTCCAACTTCGATTCGTTAATCATAAGTTTATTTTAAGTTCATCTAAAATAGCTTTGTTAAAATAGCTATTGCTACATGTGTTTGATTGACTTTATTGAATGTGCAGGGTGATCCTGTATACTTTCAAGAGACAATTATTTATGTTAATTGTTTTACCAGCAATCAAGATCTTATGAGGAAAACTATTGATCAAATGAGATGTTTAATATAGCTCACAATCCGAATTATAAATGATTGTCCGTGTTGCTATCATATCTACAAATCTTATAATTGTGTGGGACTTGCATCACTACTTCTACATTTATTAAACAAAACAAAATACTTGAATTTTTTTCCTCTTTTTTTTTTTTTTTTTTTTTTCTTTGGTCTCATTTCTGATTTTTTGTGCTGAGAATATTTCTTATACATAGTTTTTGGCTAAAATCACCCATATAGTGTACATATGAGAACACTAGACCACTGAGGCATCTAGATGTATCTGCATATACAAATAGATTAAGTACCTAATTCAATTTTAGAATGATCAATCTAAAGCCACCAAAATGATCAAGCATCCTTGGCATCGTCGTTGCCGCCCATGATTAGGCAGGTTGTTTATTTCGTGATGTCACTGCCTCTCTAGTTGTCAATCTCGATACTTTTCTCATACTTCTCCTCCTTAATTTCATAACCAGATTATTGATTTTATTTCATTTCATTTATGGGTATAGAATTCATGAGTTTGTTGATAGGATTACATGAAGCAAATTTATTAGGTAAAATGGGTACCCCTACTACAGAGTTTTTGTGTTAAAACTCAATTATCCTTGAGTCCTTTTCTTAGGCATGCTTGTTTTTTACTTTTTTTTTTTGGGGGGTTCATTTTCTATCTTCTCTTCTTTTGAGGAGTTGCCTCTTCTCTAATATGCTTTTTATATATCTTAGCAAATTTGTTTCCCATAAAATATTAACTAACTGAGCAATAAGGTAGCCCACAAAAGAAATGTACAGTTTAGAAGTAAAAATATTGCCTCTTCTTCCCTTGGTAATATAAGTTGACAAAATTGAAACAACTTAAAATGATCTCATTTCAACTTTTTGGTGTCAGTAGGCTACAATAATACCTTCAAGGATGACAAAAATGAAAATCTCACTGCTTCATGCATAGTAAAAATCCTTTTTTGAGAATTGTTTGGCAATATCAAAATGTATATTCTGATTGAGAACATCTTGAAATAAGCTGGTGAAAATCTAAAAGTAGATATTGATAGTGCAAAGAGCAATACGAGGAAAAAATAAAAGAAATGTGTACTTTCATTTTGAAACAATTTGGTATTATGGCATACCTTTGGGAATTACTGGCAATATTTGCTCCTGAATATGTAATATTTGTGAAGCAACCATCACATGGCTTAATCCCAGCCTATTATGGCTTATCTTTTGGCAAAATAAGAGGCAATTACACAACAACTCTAAAGCCTATGTAATTTCCCTATTTAGTCCACTAAATCCGAAAGTAATGATTCATTGACCATCAACTGAAGCCTTTTGTCTAGAGTTTTTGATTGTATTATAATATGGATGTGAGACTGATTTGGGTATCACTGAGCTTAGTGAGAATCATGAGATGGATGACATAGTTGAGGACATAATTGGTAAAGTATGCGCATATGTGAGAAAGCTGATGCATGTTTTGGTTATGTTTTTGGTCCAATGAGTGGTAAATACTTATGCCACTCTCTCTCAACAAAGTCCCCTGAGTAGTAGTTATCATGGGCATGGCTGTAGTGGACCATAAATGTTTTTAGAGACATATGCATGGGATTAGTGTTTGGTGAAACATGATGCATAATAAATTTGCAAATATGGTAGATCTGTCAATTGGTTGGGCTTAATTAAAAAATCTATCCTTCGATGTCAAATCATTATTTGTTTGCTTGAGGGGTACACAAATATTGATCCTATTTGGTGTAGCATGGGCAAATCATTAACTTGAAGTTTTCTCCTTTCATTTCCCTTAATTTTGCCCCATACCACAAGGAGCAGACTCAATGTCAACTACCTTCTATGTGGTAATCTTTTAAAGCCAGCTCGTGGAGAATCATGGTTGACCCAAATGATTCAACTGTGAAGACAAGCCACAGTACCACCTGGCATGTGTTGAACTAATTAGAACGAGTGAGGAATTGGATCATTTCTAGAACAATTTATGTGGTTTAGTGTCAAATCTTTGAAATAACTTTCTTTTATCATGCTTTATTTTAGCGCCTTGCAATATAATACTGAGGTAGCATCTTCTACTTGTAGATTTGCGGCAGAGGATTTTCATGGCTTACAAGAGCAAGTGATGAGTACATCTTCTAGAAGCCATAAAATGGTGGTTCGTGTACAACGCATTGAAGCTGCACTTGCTCCACTTGAGAAGGTTATACTGGCCCAAAAAAGCCACTTACATTTTGCTTACACAGCTGGTATGGCTCATGTACCTGTTTTTAATCTTTTCAATACTTGTATCTATTTCTATATAGATATAAATATCTAAATCATTTGTAAGCTTGTTTTCTGAAGACAATATTTTCGATTTCATTTCATTTTTTTCCAATAACCACACTTGTTCCTTGAAAGGTGATCATTCAGCGGGTACGTTATGCTTTTGTGATTTAATTTTGTTGGGATATGACTATTGATAGCTTAGCAGATATAGTACAAGTGCATTTAATAAAAAAGTGCCATCTGCAACACTGTAGACTGGTCCAACTTTTAAGCCTAACACTTAGTTGTGGATTTATTTATGCTTAACTTGATTTTGTAGGCAACTATTGATCCTCAATGTTAGGTTTTCTTTTTACTACATTAATTTTGCTAGTTTTTCATGTGCTTCATGGAATGCAATTGCTTTGCAGGTTATAATTGGCATTCTCATCTCCAAAATGAGCAAAATCACTTTATTTACGGTGACTTGTCAAACTTTATTATGGATTCCTATGAAGAATGTAGTGATCCACCATGTCTTCAGATGCAACCCTTTTGAGTACGCGATGATATCTTCGCATATCAATATTAGAGCTTACTGTTGATATTAAAACAAGCTATAATTTATATGTTTTTTTCATTTGTATTGTCGATACTTTTGTTTTGCTTTAGATACAAATATAAGTTCTTGAATATAAAAAATTATTAGTATTGTTAGAAGATGTTTTATATATTTTTGTAAAGAATATTTGGTTGACAATTGTTACAGGGTACATATATATGTATGATTTTGTGAATGTGAATGTGGATGCAGATGTGTGTGGATGTGAATGTATTTTATTTTAGAAAATATTAATAATTTATACAGGGAATTAATTAATAAAATATATATTGATTTTATGAAAATAATTGTATTGTAGCAATAATAAACCGTCGCTAATGTAATCATCATTTCCTTACATTTTATTAGCGACGAGTTAACCTGTCGCGTATACATATTAGTTCAAATCTTTAGCAACGGTTTAAACTGTCGCAAATATGGTATTAATTTAATTTTACTTTTCTGTGACGTTTTAGACCGTCGCTAATAATGCTTTTCGCGACGGTTTAAATTGTCGCAAATATGATATTAATTTAATTATACTCTTTTTGCGACGTTTTAGACTGTCGTTAATAATACTTTTCACGATGTCAAATACCATTGCTAAAAAATTTTGGCGACGGTAACCACTAAAAGTGAAGTTTTTTCTTTTTTTTTTTGTGTCAGGTTAAACCATCGCAAAAACCATTGATTAACCGTCGCTACAAGAAAGCGACGGTTTGTAACTGTCGCAAATACTTTTTGTCATGCCCCCTTCCACCACCTCCTATTTCCCGTCGCTACGCTGTCGCGAAAAGTTTTTTGTGATGATATGTGAACCTTTTGCGACGTTTAAGACCGTCGCAAAAGTTCCAGTTTTTAGTAGTGATACTTGCATGTTAAACACCAATATGCTTTGTTTGTTTGTTTGTTTTTTTGAAAAGATTAATGTGTTTTTGGTATTGGCTAATAATTTTTGATTCATAGAGAATCAAAATAGATTTACCAAAGAATCATGCTTGTCAAAATGTGAAAGATATTTGCATGTTAAACACCAATATGCTTTGTTGCTTTGTTTGTGTGTGTGTGTGTTTTTTTTTTTTTTTTTTGAATAGATTGAATGTGTTTTTGGTATTGGCTAATAATATACAAATAAAAAAAAAATTGTATAAAATTTTGTACAAAATAATATAGTTAAATGTAAATTTTTTCACTTTAAGGAAAAATGCTAAAAGATGCTTTTGGGACATTTTTTTAATGTTATCATGTCATTTTTATAGTATTTTTTTATAATTATTTTGTATGAATAGCTTCTTCTTCTTCTTTTTTTTACTCCATATATATATATATATATTGTGTGTCTGTGGCAATTGTTAAAGAGTACACATGAATATTGCGATTGAGGAAAAACATGTCTTGAAAATAAGTGAAATAATTAAAAACGTAATGATTTCAATAAATAAAAAGTAGATTGAATTTTGTAAAAAACTAGTGATAACCCGTGCTATACACGAGACTTTCTAAATTTTAAAAAAAATTCATTATAATTATTTGAAGTAATTTAATATTTTATCTTGTGATATATATGAAATTTATAAGTTAACTTCTATGTTTATAACTTTTTAAATTATTAGTTTAAAATATATATATAAATCTATTTAGTGCAATTTTAATAATTTGTATTAAAAAAAGAAGAAGTTAAACCTGATTAAATAAATGAGTTATGACATACCTCTTATTGTTATGAAAATATACAAATTTAAAAGTTATAATTAAGACAAATATATAATTTTATTATTAAATGTGAAGTGAAGTGATATTTAACAATAATTAATATGATGTTTCTATTATTAATCCAATAATTTAAGCTACATTCCTTTTGATTTCAATTTCATAACTAAAAATACAATATGAATATAATGCGCACATAGATTTCTAGTCTTTAAGAATAAGAAGATTTCAAAATATTTTCAAACTTTCATCATTTTTTTTTATCTAATTTGATTTTAAATTTGAATAAAAATTTTGATTTGATATGAATTATTTTAACTTTTTCATTAAATTTTTATCAAATTTTAAAAGAACTTTCATTCTTGTCCCAATTTTCTTTTTCTTTTCACCAATTTTGATGGAAAAAATAATATTTTTTAATGTTTCATCTTTTTAAATTTTTATCAAATTATAATTTGATAAAAAAAAATATTAAGGATTGAAAATTCTCTTAATTGGAATTCTAGTGAAATATCATCTTGAAGTAGTCAAAGTTTGAGTATGTGGTTCGTTGAAATGTATAATTTAATTAATTCTCTTCTCATATTTATATAAAAATTGACATTTATGACCACATCTATAAGTCGGATTATGGAAACAAAAATTTAGGTGTCAAACATTTTTCGTTTGTAAATATCCTACATATTAAAAAAAGAAAAAAAAAATGTGTCGCTTTTGGATATGTGTTTATCAATTTTGTTTTATGGATATAAACAATTGATGTTTCAATTTAAAAAATTAAAAAAAAAAAATTTGATTGGGTTTTCTAGAGATAAAAGAAAGGGATTTTTATTAATAAGTCTATTTTAGAGTTGTTATAACCCATTAGGTCTACAAAGGATTATTTTAATCTGATTAGTCCCATATACTTTTCTTTTTATTCCATAAGGTCCATTTTACTAATTTTATATTTTTACCTAGACTATTATGCCCTTATATATACATACATATATATATATATATATATGTATTGTGTTAATACACATACCACACATTACCTCTTTTTTCGTTGATTCAGTTTTGGTAGTTTCTATCTTCACGCTTTTGATCATCATTCTAATTCAAATGGATATGTTTCTATTTTGCATGCTCATTTTAAGGCTTTGATGTGCTAGGGTTTCATTGTTGCTGTTGTAGTATGGTTCGGTGATTTTTGAGTGAAGACGACGAATTGGACGGTGTTTGGTTGTCATATTTTCTGGAGTATAACTAGTTCAAATCAGTTGTTTTCGAGTTACATAATGAGTGTAAGATTGCATGATTGAGGTTAGTATCATTTTGGTTATGAATACATGTTCAGTTTATGTTTTGATTTGTATGATGGATCAGATGCTCTGTTTTTGATTGATATGGATCGGATGCTCTGTTTGTTCAATTATATGCATTTTACGTGGTCCTGTGGAGGGGTGGTCATTCAGATTATGTAAAGAATGTGGATGTTCTTATTTTACTTTGATGTTTGCTTAATGAGGCTCTATGTGGGTGATATAATTCAGAGTATATGTATCACTATGAATGTTCACATCTTGTTAATATTATGTAAAGAATGTGGATGTTCTCATTTTACTTTGATGTTTTCTTAATGAGACTCTGTGTGGATGATATAATTCAGAGTATATGTATCAATGCGAATGTTCACATCTTGTTAATGTGAAGTTATGGAGGGTTGCTTGCATGTTGTGTACTGTTACCTTAATGTGGTGGTGTCATTTTGATATTGTAAAATGTTTTATATTGTGTAAAGATGGTGGTGATAGTTTTCATTATGGATTTAGCACTTAAACTGTACACATAGGCATTTAATTTTGCACAATATGAATTTTCATATCGTTTGGATTATTGTTGACTATTGTACTGTTGTGTTTTTACAGGAAATGGATACATTTATGATGTTGGGGTGTGCATATGGTTGCAGTACAACTGTAATAAATGTTACCCACGCATTGTGTTATTCGTGTTTGGTGGAGTGTTTGTGTGAAAAATGGGATGAGATGTCTGTTGGTTCTATTTCATTGTTCTATTGGCTATCTAGGATTAATAGGTGTGATTTGGACAATGAGGAAGAATTTCAGAACATGTTATTGCTTGCTAAATCAATGGGGGTATAACATGTAGAAGTTGTCATTGAGTTGAAAAATGATATCGGTTAGTCGAGTAGCTCTGGGTCGCTGCGTGTGGGGGGTGAGGAAGAAATTGATGCACTACGGAGATTTTGCCACCATAAGGAGAAGGTGTTGTTGTCAGCCCCTTGGGCAAATGGTATTACGCATACGGGACAACGGTTTGTTGGAGGTGCACAAGAATTTCATGATATTTTATGTAAGTATGCTATCCAATGTGGGTTTCAGTTTACGTATGTCAAGAACGAAACAACAAGGGTTACTGCTGTGTGTGCAATGCACGAGGAGAGAGATTGCTTCTGGGCTATACATTGTAGAGCACAACGAGCAAATGGTTTTTTTTTTTTACATCAAGAGGTTTAGTGATGTACATAGTTGTGGTACAGATGTCCAAACATCGAAGAATCCATGAGTTAGTTTTGATTTGGTGTCAAGTACCATATCTGAAATTGTGAGGGACAAGCCGTTGACTCGGTCGTGTGAGGTGATGACTATTTTGAAGAGGGTTATGGGCTAGATATGAGTTACCACGTGGTATGGTTGGGCGTGGAGAAATCAAAGGCTATTATTCATGGAGATCACTCATTATTGTTTGACCAGCTGCGATGGTATTCGAATGCTGTGATACGTTACAATCCAGGGAGTTATGTCAATATTGACTATGATGCGAGTAGTCAACAGTTTTGTCGTTTCTTTGTATCATTCGCTGTGTGTATTTCTAGGTTCAATTCTTGTCGGCCTTTATTATTCTTGGATGGAACATTTCTCAAAGTACAAAGGTTAGCTACTTGCGACAACGGCGAAAGATGGAAACAATAGTTAGTATTTTTTTTAGCTGTCTATTCATATAAATATTCACATTGAGCGGCATAGTGTGGACATATGACAAACGGTTACAGTGTGTTCCACATTTACACTGGTGTCAATATTTACATCAATACACATTGATATGAACAACAACATAATATGACTGATTGAGAAATTAACAGTAATGTGAACATTCACATTAGTATACACTGATGTAAATGTTCACATCAGTGTCTACTAATGTGAGTTTATCCATTAATGGACATTAATGTGAATGTTCACATCATTGATGTTTATGAACCCAAATCTAAAAACAACAATAATAATAGAGCAATGTAGATATAAACATTCACATGACCTGTTTCCTTTATATTGTTTTTTATTCACTTTGGAATATTGTGAACAGTTGTTTAATGGTGTTGTGTTGTAGGTCTATTTCCTGTTGCATTTGCGATTGTTGATTCAAAGACCATGGCCAATTGGTCGTGGTTCATGCACGAACTTGGGAAGGTTGTTGATGGTAAATGCTAGATTACTTTTATTTCGGATCATAATCTTGGTCTGTTAGAAGTTATGCCAAAGATGTTTCCATCGGCTCACCATAGTTATTATTTACAACACTTGAAGAGTAATTTAAGAGACCGGATGAAAGAAATTGATAATAGATTTAAGGATCACCTAGTTAGTAGTTTGGGTGACTGTGCTTACGAGCCAACTGTGGTAAGGTTCCATGAAAAGTTTGCGAAATTAAAAGAGGAGGGTAAGCAACGAGCACATAATTTTTTCAAGGACTTGGCACCTGAGCACTGGGCAAATTCATACTTCAGGTAATAGTAGTTTCCTAATGTATTCCATTTGTCAAGTTTAGAATGGTAGCGATGTGAATTTTCAGTTATGTTTTGTGGCAATGTGAAATTTCATATTCAGTTTCGAAGAAATTAAATTTCGTATTGTACAATGTTTGTGATACTATGCAGGGGCATGCGTTATAGGGAGAAGACATCTAATGCGGCGGAGTCATTTAATAATTGGATTAAATAAGCACGCAATCTTCCTATCACTAAAATAGTGGACACAATTCGTACTCAGTTGATGCAGCAAATGTCTGCACGGCGTAACCAAGCAAACAAATGGAATGAGCTTATTTGTCTTACATTTGAAACAATACTTCTTGATTCATTCAACGACAGCAAGTCTTGGCAAGTTAGCAAAGCCAATAAGGATGTGTTTGAAGTTCATTCGATACCATCTGTTATAGTTGATATTGCAAGGCATACGTATTCTTGCTTCAAATGGCAAATCAACAGATTCCCATGTGACCATGCTGTGATTACTATTCAGAAGAGCTGCTATAATCTCAATGATTGTGTGGAATATTACTATCATGTAGAGACATATCGTACAGCCTATTCGGACGCCATATTCCCTATACCATCGGTGGAAAAGTCGCCTTTTGATCCTATGGACTTCACTATATACTCACTAACTGTGAAAAGACCACCCGGAAGGCCAAAAAAGAATAGAATCCCATCAAAGGGTGAGAAATTGAAGCAAATAAGGTGCGGGACATGTGATAAGTTGGGAAGCCATAATCGGAAATCATGCAAGGAGCTGATATAGGATGTACATTTTTCATTTCAACATTATGTTTTACATGGGATTCTTATATTGATTTTTGAAATAAGATTGTGTTGTGTTGGCAAACATTGTGTTGCAATAAGATTACGTTGTGTTGGCAAACATAATAATGGTTTGGCAAACTTAGTATTTGATTTGTGTTTTTTCTTTTTCTTTTTGGGTACTAAACTGATATTTTGTTGAAGTTTTAATGATGAATACATGAAGTGGACATTCACACTTGCGTAAAAGAATCATATTATATAAAAACTCGCACATGGGTTGAACTTTTTTACATTATTGTTGTCAATGTTGACATGAATATAAACTGCGATGTGAATTTTCACACGCATAGAGATTGACATGGTGTGAACATTCACAACTGTTATGAATAAAAACAAATGTGAATATTCAGACCTGTGTATATTATCCGTAATGATGTCATGTAGACAATGTGTATATTCCTGCACAAAATATGTGTATTATAGAACAATCGGATTCAAACAATCACATAAATTATGCACATCACAACACAGCAATATATCATAAGTAAATATGAACATTCAAATCAGTGGTGCAACTATGAACATTCACATCTGTAAAACATTACTAAAAATGAATATCCTAAGTGAATGTTCACATTTGGCAGAGATGAATAACATTCACAACTGTTATGAATAAGAATAAATGTGAATATTCATACCTGTGATTGTTATCCGTAATGACGTCATGTAGACAATGTGAACATTCCTGCACAAAATATGTGAATTATAGAACAATCGGGTTCAAACAATCGCATAAAATAACATAACAATACCAAGGGTAGATCAAAATTCACAAGTGACTTTTTCTCATTAATAGATGTTGTATCACTGATTTACAATCAATTGTTGTGTCAAAATGTCAAAGCAATTGATATTAACATTCATATCGAGCGTTGGTTAGTTTGTAGGTGGACCACCCCTACCTATAGGTTTTAATAACGCTCTGATTTCTTATGATTTAAAAAACTATATACTAACAAGTCTCGTAGTCCACACCATTCAGAACTAGTGAGGCTGCCAACAATTTCTTCATGGTATATGTGCGCCTGCATGATGTAACATACTGTAGGTCCGCAGTCCACCCTGTAAATGCAAAATGGTTTTGATTAGCACTTGACATGTATGTTTGCATAACGGTTATAGAGGATTTGTTAAAAAATGTAGTGAGGCTTACGAGTCGTCACCATGTCGAGGACAGACATCAACTGATATGATTGGTTGTAACGGATATTGGCTTGCTAACTTAGTGCATAGCGGTGATGACTCGCCAATAACGCACACAACGTTCTCGATGTACTTCCTCTGTGTAGGGAATTTCATATTAGGCACCAACAAACATATGTGTGTGTACATTCATTTTTGGAATTTAACGCATGACAACAAGTCATATTTATGTACAAAAAGAGCCACTTACAACTTCCTATGCTTAGTCGATATGCGGGTCATGTATGCCTGTCCTTGGGTGCAATAAGTTGTAATGCCTCCACAAATTGTCTTTAGCATCATACAAAACTATCGTCCAGTGGAAGTCATGGTGCAATGGGAATAGTAGGTACTCTCTCCTTGGTAGTTTTTCACATATGCATCAATGTGTTTACTTCTTTTGTGAGGATGGTACTCTCGTATCACTTTTTGTACACATTAGACAAATAATTAATGGACTGTGAAGTTTCAAATTCACATTAGCAAAAATGGAATGATAGATTTTACCAAACACATGCTCATGAAGATGAATGATGCTTCATTTGAAGTTGAGTTGACCACCTCTTGTTGTTCATGTAATAGTCCGGCATATGCATCTATGAGTTGCACAAACATAGAGTCGTATTATATTATTTGTGGTGGGTGAACAATGTGTCTATGGTTATGAATGTGTGTGTGTCTCTATGTGCATATGCATGAAGAGTGAATCATTTTCGTAATGACATACATTGTTGTGTATCGATTCCTTCTTGATAAGGTTCACAATGTCATCAAAATACACGTGTATAGACTTCGAGTCTCCTTTCCACACAAGTAGCCTGTGCATTTTAAACAAACCAATGTGAATATTAACATTGCACAGTTTTGAACAAATTAAATAAATAACCACAGTGGTGAATATTCACAATTATGGAATGTGAATATTGACATTAGGTGTTTGTATGGTCACTTACTCATCACCTTCACTCTTTTGTAAAGCTTGGACCTATTGCTTGTCTTGTTTGGACATCTTGCTCCAAACTTTGAACTTGTTGGTCAAGGTCAATAATTTTTTTAGGTGCTTCGCTGGTGGGTGTTTGTCCACATCTTCAACCATTTCGATTGTATGGGGCTGTTTTTGGCCAGGTAAGTCTGGGTACTAGAAGTCAGGCAAGCGATTTATACGCTTCACCCTAGAAGGTGGGTTGAGATTGTATTGCATTGGGGCAAGGGGTTGCTTTTGCATCTTAGCTTGTGTGACAATGTGGACTGACTGATCATCGTAAAGGTCCTGAAGAATTGTTTTCTCGCATTCTAAGTCGATGAGCAGCTGCGTTAAGCGCTTAATTTCTTCATCCTTCTGCTCCATGCACTTTTTTATTTCAGTATTCATGTTGGGTGGGCTTGACTGGTTGAACAATTTATGTTCAAGATCAGCTATGACTCCTGCCTTTAACTCTCATGAGAATTGAAGGTGTTTGTACTTTGCTTCCCATTGCCTTATGATGCCGCAAGCCTTCCGATTTTCTTTGACAAGCACATTGATGATATCGAGTTGGCTTGTGTTTACTATGACAATAGCTCTCTCATCATGTGGGCTACTAAACGGAATGTGAATGTCCTCATTACTGTCATTTAGCTCAACTCCATCCCTAGAAAATTGGGAGTTGCTACCATTGTGTTGTTCTTCCTTCATGTTAGAGAGGTTGGGAGATGTGGTGGCTGGTTCATAAATTTCAGACTCCACCTTCAATGTTGTATGCCTAAACTTTTGTAATTCTATTGGGGTTGCAAAGAGTTCGCCGACATTAACCTGAAATGAAAAAAGTTATGTTACTTAACGTATATATTTGGGTGGTGTCATAATGTGAATGTTTTGGTCCATAGTTAAAGGTCATACCTCATTAAAACCAATATCAGCTAAAGAGGTGGTTTTCATCTTCTTTTATAAAGCAGTCAGATCCCAGTTGACACAGCGAGGAATGGCATTGGGCTTGTGAGGTTGTAGGATGGTTGTGTGCTCACACAATCAATACTTCAACAAAACAACAAAGACATATGCTATGTAGCATTTGCATAGTAATGTCAACATATGTGAACATTAATAACAGTGGCACTGTTGTGAACATTCACTGTAGTATATTATGAGTGAATATGAACATTAACATCAGTGGTACAGATGTGAACATTCACATTTGTGAAACATAAGTGCTTTTGGACATTTACATTAGTGGTATAGATGCGAATGTTCACAGTTGGCATAGATGAACAACACTGAAGGACATGTGAATGTTATTATTTGAGAACATGGGTACTTACCATCAATAACATGACACAGCTGGTGACTTTTGCCGGCTTTTTGTCGTTTTGGGAAATGAAGGATGTCAACGTTGTTCTAATTTGCTTGACCCAATCATATTCTTGCATGCTTTCCAATGGGACCATATGTGCGTAGTAGCCCCATCCTATTGTCTCACTGCTTGTCGAGAAAAAAAGTTTTTGGCAAGCCGACATGCAGACTAGTCGGGTGACTTCTTCAGTGTCATCTTCTTTTTTGCCTTTTAATGCCTTGGTCAAAAGGATGCGTATCCATTTGAAGTCAACCGGCTGACATTTTTGCACCTTTTGTTTATAATGCCAGTCTTTGGTTTCGCACCATATGATATGTCCATTGGCTTGGTGCCACAATCCACACCAAATATCAGCTTGATGTCGTTGTCGTGTATGTTTATCTTTTTCTCATCAATGTAGAAGGCATCTTTTGAAGCTTTGTACATTTGTAGGACATGCACAATAACATCATCGTACTTCATGCATTTGTCAAGGTTGATCTCACTGTTTCTCAATGCATCTAATAAATTCCAGAAAGGTATTTGCCACAGGCAGCCAAGCTGTGCTTGTGTGAATTTGGCTATTTTCATTAATTTCACCAATCCGGTCATGTCAGATCTGTAGTTGACACGCCGCATGTCAACATTATTGCTAGTATTTGCTTGTGGGCTTTCTTCCTTGACATGGTACTTATCTCTTTTTCTCTTTGAGGTTTTCTTCTGTGCAATATCTGCAAAATGGAGCATTTAAAAAAAAAATTAAGTCAAGGCTTATGTGATTAGCATAGTGGAACAGATGTGAACATTCACAGCATTGCCACTGATGTGAATGTTCACAGTTGTGTGCATGTGTAGACGTCCCCGAACGCATCCCGGGGGAAGGGAGTGCGAGTCCCCCCCGTTCTGGTTCGATATTGGGTCACTACAGTTCGAAGGACTCAAATGTCACGGTTCTTAATCCTGAACCAAAGAGTCCAAATCTGGCAAATCGTTTTTGAAAACAGATTTTTTGAAAGAAGTGCCAAACACTTTGCTTTGCGGAATCTGAGTCGCCACCTAAATATTTTTAATGGGAAACTTAGGAAACCCCGACTCGGTGCCAAAGGCCACGTGTCGTCATCACCAAAGTTGTCTCGGCTCGGGAACTTGGGTACGATTAGGGAAAGGTCACCGTGAGCACCCGCTTCGCCGATCAAAGACCGGCCTCTACTAACCATGATATCTATTTTTGAAAACATTGTGAGTTCTTATTAGGTTATTAGCCTAGGTTACTATGTGATGCGCCTGACATACAAGTATAAATGAATACTTTGAATTGGAACAAAATATTTCATGTTTGTTTGTTTGAAAATGGTTTGATGGTGCTACCCACAGGTAGGCTAAGACGCGGATTTGCCACCCTCAGGTGGGCTTAGAAAACATGATTTTGCCACTATCTAGTGGGCTTAAAACAAACATTTGATGAATTGTCCCAATCCAAATAACTCAACCTCCACCCACAGGCATTCAAGGCAGTTATATCACATAAGCACATAGCCTCATAGTAAGCATGCTATTCATGGCAACACTCACACGCATGCAAGGATGCTAAAGCATAAAACTTACCTAGTACTCCAAGCCAAAACAAAAGCCGATTAGAAATCCATGCATGGATCCTAAGTATACAGAATTGCCTAATGCGACACATGCAAAGATGCAAACTATAGCAGGCTCGGCTATTCTAAACATGGCATGTGAAATGCAACAACTAACATGTATTCAATTTGGAATTGAAATACAAATGCAGTTTGTATGATGTGCCGAGCCCGGTGCGTGCAAAACAGATGAATGATGCAAACATGCTGTCATACTGTATGCTAATTGAAACATGCCCTATATCTAACCATCATAAGCGGGTAAATAAAAGGGAGAAAGAAGTGGGGGTTGGAAGACATACATCACACTCACACACCCTTATTACAATTATGCCCTCGCGCAGAGGGTCCGAATAAATAATACAGTCCGAATAAAAGAATATTACAGGTCGAAATATTACGGTTAAAATAAATACAAATTCCTAATTAATTTACAAATTAACTAAGAAAGTCAGAACTGGCGCTTGAGCCGGGTGCCTCGATTCTGATGAATGATGCATGTTGGGCTGTCTTGGCGTTGAAATCCACGACGATGCCCCGATTAGCCTCTGTTTGCACTTTTTCTTGAAATGCGTGCCAAGTCCCGAAAAATTACTGATTCTTCATTTTGCTGCAACAGAGAGCAGGAAAGGGGCATAGCAATGTATTTCACAAATATATGTATGCCTCGATCCTCGTGCCACCAATCACGCATCTCGATGCATGATGGCCGAGGAATCGGATTGCACAACTCAATATAGGGTGAATGCAGATGAATGTTACAACAAAACCTAACTCCATCATGGGTAATCCAGAGTGTTGGTGACTTGGGAATTGAGACCCGTTCCGTCACTCGGAGTACAGAACGTGCCTCGTTTCCCGCGCCCGGGCTAACTCCTATCTCGAACATGATACAATATGCATGATATGCATGAAAGCAACTAAAATACAATCCTAGCATGCACAATGCTATGAAAATGAGGTGCCTCGAAATGCGTGCACACGGGCTCGCGAACCGAGGCGATGATCCAAAGGCGTGAAATGGCATACGCAATGCAATTGGACTTACACTAACACGAGTGGACCTCAGCCATACTCACATAAGAGGCCGTCGGATAAAAGTGAAGTGCCTCGAAATGCGTGCACATGGACACACAAACTGAGGCAATGACATAAAGGCACGAAATGGCCTGAAATATGATATACAATGAGATTAAAATGAGATGTCTCGAAATGCGTGCCCACGGGCACGTAAACCGAGAAAATGGCATACGGAATGCAATGGAACTAAAATGGCATACAGAATGCAGAATGGACTTACACTAACATGAGTGAGCCTCAGCCACACTTATATAAGAAGCCGATGGATGAAAATGAAGTGCCTCGAAATGCGTGCCCACGGGCACGCAAACCGAGGCAATGGCACTCCAAATACAAATTGGACTTATACTAACATGAGAGAGCCTCAGCCGCACTCACATAAGAAGCCGGGAGATGAAAAACAAAGTGCCTCGAAATGCGTGCACACTGGCACGCAAACCGAGGCGATGACATAAAGGTATAAAATGGCATACACAATGCAAATTGGGCTTACACTAACGTGAGAGGGCCTCAGCCACGCTCACATGAGAGGCCGGGAGATGAAAATAAAATGCCTCGAAATGCGCGCACATGGGCACGCAAACCGAGGCAATGGCCCTAAGGCACGAAATGACATGGAAATGATATGCAAACATGCAAATGAATTTCAGCACTCACAAATGATGCAAAACAGTCCCGAAAGGTGGGGAAATGACACCGAATGCACGGAATGGTCCCGAAACGCGATATTAAGCACCCGAAACGGCCTACAGCCACACTAAACATGCGAAACTGGTACATGACATGCAAAACAGTAGCAAGGCAGCCCCAAAATAGCATTTTTTATAGTACAAAACATAGCGAAAAAGTGAGCATAGATAGGACAACAATGGCATGCAAAATGGGGGCCAAGAGAGGGGTATTGAAGCAAGTGATGTATGCGATACTTAAACTGAAAAATTCCCTTCTACAACACTGATGAGGGACCAAAAATATGCACATTTGAAGTTTATGACATCCCTCAAATCAGCATGCAAACATGCTAAAAATGTCATGCAAGAATGAAGCCAACAAAGGCTAGAACATGAGGTAGGCTTTACATTTGTCAAACAGCCTTGGACCCTTAACAAAATATGACAAGAAGGCCCAAATGTGACTCTTTCCAGACCTGATCATGGCCGAAAACAGAAGCAAAATAGGCCTAACAAAGCATGCAAAATGAGGGCCAAAGAGGGGTATAATGACAAGTATAACATGGAGACCCCCAATGAAGTTTATCCCTTCTACAATGTTGTAGAGGGACATAAAATAAGCCTACTCACATTCATGACATGCTCCAAAACAGATTGCACAGAGGCTAAACAAATCATGCAAATTTACGGTAAATTAGAGGAATTGTGAAACAAGTGCATGATAGAGAGGCCAAACAGGGTTGAGCCCTTCTTAAATGTTGAATAGGGGCTCAAAATAGGCCCACTAACAGTTTATATCAGGCTCAGAAATAGATCACACATGAACTAAAAAAAGCATGCAAGATATTGACATACAAAATGATATTGAAGCAAGTGCATCATAGAGGGATCAAACAGGGTTGAGCCCTTAAACAAACATGTATAATAGCTCAAAAGAAGGCCCCTTTCAGTTAGGGCCGGAGTCTAAAACAGTGAGCAAGTAGGGTAGAGGAATGGTGCAAAAAAAAGTGCCAAAAGAGGGTGATTGATACTTACCCTTGAAGATCACACTCTTGTTGCTTCTTGGCTCAAGTTTGCTGCTCCTAAGCCTCTGAAAAAACCCTTCCTTGCAGCTGGAATGGAGTGGTGGCAGTAGAGCTTGAAGATGATGAAGAAATGGAGCCTAAACTTAAAGATTTGAGAGAAAAATGGAGAGATAGAGATAGATATCAATGTATATCCTTGAGAGAAATTTTCCAACCCCTCTACAAGAGCTGGGAGGCCAGCTATATAGGCAAGAAAATTGGAGAAAATGTGGGCAAAAGGTGCTTTAGTTGCAGGTGGCCGGCCGGCTAGGGTCAAAAGGTCCAAGCCATAGGACTGGTCGGCCATGTAGCCCTTGAAGTTAGCTTTCCAATGCCGCAAACCTTGCATCAAAATTCCTCCTGTAGAAAAAGTTATGCCAGTTTTCGTAAAGTCGCACAGATTCGGTCTAACCAGACTTCAACCAACCATATCTCCTCCCCCCAGATCCGGACTTAGGATATTCTTGAGTGCAAAATGAAGCCCCGAAAGTAATCTTTCCAATGGTGGTGGCCTCATATTTTAATTCCTCTTGTGCAAAGAGTTACGCCCGTTTCGGTGAAGCTGCGCAGACTTTTCTCCTTCCCGGATTCATGCTGAACCACTTTTGACCAAACAAAAAGTTGGTTGTCAAAACAATTGCTGGCCTCCCACCCTCCTACAAGCTTCCTAATCATGAAAATAAGGCCTCCACCAAAAATGAGCCCAAACCGATGCAAAATGAAGGCTCGAGGGCCAAAACACGTAGTTCGGGGTCCCGAAAATAGGCTGTTAAGCACCGAAAGTGGCATTCGATCACGAAGTGGGTATCTAAGACCCCAGTGTCCCTCGAAAGGGAGTAAATAAGATGCATGCCAAAAATCAGAGCAATCGGAGATGGTTAGGCAGTCCCGAACCAAGGCACATGTCCTGACGGTTCCGAAAACCGGGAACCGGGCTCCGAAATGGGCAAAATGGCCTACGGCCACGAAAAGTAGCCCACGGCCACTGAGAGATGGTCTACGGGACCTCTCCCTCCCCTCAGGAACAAAAACAGAGAAAATCGAGCCTGGTTCGCGAACCGAGGCAAAGTACAGAAAAGGGTTCGGAAGTCCGGAGGCAGGGCTCACGGCCGAGACTCTGAGACTTCTGAACGAGCACAAAATGCAACATCACCGAGCACTCAATCGGTGACGTCTGAGTCTTAAGGTCGGTCAAAAATGGGGTGTCTACAGCATGGGTGTGAATGTCCACAGTTTTGTGTATGGATGTGAATATCCACATTTGTACATGGATGTGGATGTTGACTGTGTCAGCACAAACACAATGTGCATATTGTGTGAGTGTGTAAAAATCAATGTATGTTTATACAACCATGAATAACATTTAAGAACATGTGGATGTTAACACAAACATATGAAAGGATGTTGTGAATATTTACAGTCCTAATTTGTATAGCAATGCACATTCTTACTACAATCATGCAATGCCAATCTTATAATACAACCTCAAAATTGAAATACAATTTGGAACATGAGATAACAAAAGTGATATATTTCCTCTAAAGACAGTGGTTAATGTTCACAAAATGTCTAATTATTTTACACATGTAATGAATGTTCACAACATAATTATGTATCACAACAACATCTAACACAAGAAATTTTAAATGTGAATGTTCACTACGGTTAATAACAACAATTTGATAGAGGGAGGGAATGATAGTGTCAATATTTGCAGGGATTGTATTTCATGTCACTTTCATATAAAATAATCAAGAATTGATGTCACGACCCCAACCCGTCCCTAGTAGGATGGTGCTGTGATGGCCAGTAATCCGTGATTACCGAAGGCCAACTTATCAAAATCCACGAACAACAGAGTACACATAGGGGGCTTACAAATGCGGAAACAATAAATCAAAATACAAGTGATCCATAAGAGCTGTGCGTAAATCAAATGAGGTGATATGTACAATATGATCTTACGACCAATTCATAAATAACAAAATACAAATTACATCTTGATCAAAAGGCTTCTAGGCCGACATATACAAAATACAGGAAATACGAGCCAAGAAGCATGATTTTCAAGATTGGCCAAAGTAAATGCAAAAGCCGACATAAACACAAAATGCCGGTGTAGAAACAGCATCGCCGACAAGAATGCAAAAACATAGCCGACGTAAAATCAAGTGTCCAAAACAAGCTTGCAAACACATCTAGGCGTCGCCGCCGTCCTGCTCATCACCTACATATATATAGAGGGTGAGTATGGAAACTTAGTGAATGATACTAGTAATAAAGGTTTTGCATAAATATAGCCGAAGTCTTTACGAAACAAACGTGCCCAAAACCATACAAATATTAGCCGAGATCCTTTCAAAGCAAAACACGACAAAACTTTACCAAATCAAAGGATGAACCGTATTCATCTATCAAGTCTTACAAGTTCAAGGGATGCTCACTGACATCGGCAAAACATAGCCCAAAAGCTTTCCAAACAATAGTCCGTATAATGATTCATTAGTGGCAAAACAAAGGACTGTACGATCCGTAATCGATTTAGACAAAATGGTGCTGCGAAAGTTTATAGTCCTCCAGCCAGGGGACTTGTGTTACTTAGGCCCGTAGCCCTTTTTAACACAATGGCTTTTCCAAGAAAGGACCGTATCCTTTTAATACAAGACTGGTGTCACTTAGGCCCGTAGCCCTTTTTGACAAATGGTGCTGTGAAAGTTTAGAGTCCTCCAGCTAGGGGACTTGTGTTCCAAGAAAGGACCATATCCTTTTATCCATAATGCTGCGAAAGTTTAGAGTCCTCCAGCTAGGGGACTTTTACACTTAGTGCTGCGAAAGTTTATAGTCCTCCAGCCAAGGGACTTTCAAGACAACATCAAAACAAAGCGTATACTTGATACATCGAAATAGGCTAATCATTCATGCTTAACAAATACTTTCGTCAAAACGAAGCAAGACAAGGTTTATCAAAACAGTAGAACATAGCTTTATTAAAAGCACCACTCACCTGAATCTTCTCGGGTGCAAGCTCAAAGCAAAAGTCAAAGTCCTACAATCACATGGCAAATCACATTCTCAAAACAAACTTCGCTTACCAGCAATGATCTCGGCATTCACACCGGATCTAAGTCAATAACAAAGCAAAACATGCTGAGGGTCAAGACACTGTCTTCCACCTTATGGGAACACACTGGGTACCTTCCAGGTCTAGCCGAGGTGCGGTCCTGATGGCCACACTCAAAACAAGGTCGGGAAAACTTGGGTTCCCCTTTAAAGATTACAAGGAACAAGATTACCAAGAACATCAAGAAATGCATGCTGAAGATCATAACTCATTCATTCGAAACTTGAGATTTCATGCCAAGAGTTCAAAAACATGGACCTGGGTACCCGTACAAGAAGACCATGCAAGAACAAACACGAAAACATGATTCTTGCCTCAAACTTTCGGATCAAAACAAGGTTTTCCTTCAAGAATACTTAAACATCATTTTGCCTTTCAAAACCAACTTCAAATCGATACATGTCATGCAGAACAAACGCGATCATGCAATGCAGCTCGGTAATCAATGAGAACAAACAGAGTAGAGCAAGAATCTAACCTCAAAACTTAAATCCAACGGTTCGATCCTCAAAGATCAAGCTCGGAACTCCACCTCTCTCTCTAGAACTCTTTTCCTTCTCCTTTTAGAGCTTCTCTCTCTAAAACAAAGATTTGAGACAAAATGATTTGTTTCTAAGTCTGCCGGCTGTCTTAACACTCAGCTCGGACACGTGGCATTACCGGGTTGGTTCAACTCAAAAAGGTGACTGATGGATAAGACAAGTCTCTGACAAAGCGTATTCAACAAGCTTGATGGCAAGACACATCGGCAAGTAATGACATCGGCTAAAGACAAAGCTTCGGCAACAGGATAACAAAGACATCGGCTAGGGAGGACGACACTTGACTAAGCTGTGCCACACCTTGGCCTGGGTGTGCCACACCTCGGTCTAGGCCATACCTGCTCGAGGACAAGGATCACAAGTACAAAACATCTCGGCCTTGGCTCTAAACACATTGGCCCAAAGAGTGACATTTCAGCAAACATGCCGAGGTGAAGGTGGAGGTCAACCAAGTGGTTCCAAAACGGTTCTAAGTGCAAAGGTTCAAAGGCGAACTAGGATAAGTCAACCTCGGCTACACACCAAGTAAGGAACAAGATCAAGCAAGCAACACGTAACAAAGCAAGTCAAAACAAGACAACAAGATTTATAATCATGACAAGACAAGGTCATACGAAATGTATGCAAGCATGGCTAAGTCAAGATGAGGGTTATTACAATTGAAGGTTCAAGTTATTGGATCACCATTAGCAATCAACAATACCAACAAGGCAAACATTAACAAAAGGGGAAAAAAATATCTACAATATTACAAAATAATGATTGGCCAAACATTTTCAATCCATGTGAATGCTCACAACTTTCAACAACAACAACAATAATATCTGAAATAATTTGATTATCCAAACATTTTCAATCCATGTGAATGTTCACAGCTTTCAACAACAACAACAACAACAACAATAGAAACAATTTGGTTTGGTCAACATTCTTCCAAACCATTTGAATGTTCACAGTTGTGAACGCAACATAATGGCAACTATAATGTTTTTGATCAAAAAAATCGATATAATTAGGGATTACGATTGAAGAGTTCAGATTAAAGGTTAGGGTATGAACAATATAGACTCCTATATATTGTATGAATAGAAACAGGGGATATTTGTGAAAGTTCAAAATGTTATTTGTTGAAAAAGGGATTTAGGGTTTAAATACACGAATGAGTAGATTACTTACGTTTTTTGCCCATTTCGACAGTTGCGTTGTCACAAATTGTCGTCGAAGGTGATTTTGATGAAGATAGACCTTACGGATGTTCAACAATGGTGATTCCACGATTTCGGCGACCAACGACGTAGGGATGACGAAGAAGATGATGAGACGTGCGACGATGCGACAATGGAACAAAGACAATCTTCTGGGCTTTGAGACGATATGGAATACGGCTTTGGATTTCTGGAATGGTAGAGATACTGTGCGTGATTTCCTGTGCAAGAAGAGAAGGGAAGAGAGACGGTTATTTGATTCAAAGAAAAGATATGTGCATGTTTGTTTGAGGGTTTTTTTGGTCTTTTAGTATGAAATGGACCTAATGGAATATTATAAAACACTATGGGTCTTATGAAATAACACTCTTACATAATGGATTTACTGAAAAAGTACCCTAAAAGAAACCACTTAACCCTTCTGTATACTATTTAAGATGAATTATTTTAATCACATAAAAAAATAGAAATTATATTTAGAGATTATCCTTATATATTAGGCTATTATATACAACTATAACAGTAACAAATTAACTATAACATATATGAAAAGTTATATCAAGCTTTCATTTTCAATTAATTAAATTATAATTAACAAACTAACAAATAGCAGTAATCGTATAATGGGATAGAAAGAGGTTAAATTAAAGAACACAATGATATTTCAAAGTTTTAAATTTACCTAGTTATATATAAATCTAATGTTATAGTAAAATCTTGAATTTTCAATAAATTTTCACATTTTCTATAAAATAAAATGACGATTAAAAAAAACAAATAAATTGATACCCATTTTTTTACTTCAATTTTATGGTCTTCATAAAAGAAGACAAAATCTGATCAAAATCCTTAGCACAAAACAGACATAGATACTTCGATGGCAACCATAATCACTAATAATTCTTCTCTACCATACAAACATGTAAACAAACACATAAACCTCACTAAAACCGAAACTGAAACCAAATCATTAGTAGAGAAAGAGAATTACACAAGAAAAAAAATAAAATTAAAAAACAAAATAAATTTATGGAGTGGGAAAATGTTACCTCCAATAACTTAGACCTCACCTAACCCAATCCGTTAGCTCCTCTACTAGTGCCTGAGAAGTCTAGGAGTTGGGATGATTAATTATATTATTCTTTAAATAAGACTTGAAAATTGATTAATTTGTCTTATTAAGTGATTTAAAATTTTGATAGATATATATCAGAAAAATAAATAATTATATTACTAAATCATAATTTAAAGGGTTAATTACACTAATAGTCCCTATAGTTTGGGACTTGTGTAACTTTGGTCCCTGAAAATAAATTATGAATTTTGTTCTAAATAAGGACAATTGAAAATATCATTAGATCTATATCTAAATATCATTAGATTTGTTCCAAATAAGGACAATTGAAAATATCAGGGACCAAAGTGACACAAGCCTCAAATTATAGGGACTATTTGTGTAATTTGCCCTAATTTAAATTTAGATATTATCATATTTTTTTAAGATCTATATCTAAATTCTTATCTTTTTTTATTTTTATGTGGTTTCTATTTGTTTTTTTTTTTCCAATTTATTTTTTTTCAATTTATTTAAGATGGAGTTGTAGGTTTCTATTTTTCTAAAAAAAATTTAATTTATCTGTGGTTTTTATTTGTTTTTAATTATTATTATTTAGGTAAGTTGTGATGTAAGTTAGATATGTGATAGACATATGATTTTATTGATTTAAAATATGATGGTGTGAGATACTTTCAAATTAGATTTGTTTAGATAAATTTTAAAGATTTTTAAAATTTAAAATTGGATATTGAGATGTAAAAGAAAGATTTTAACTGAATAAATAAAAATTAAATTTATTAATTTTATCTGTTTGTATATCTAATTTTTAGTTTTTTTTTTTAATAATTTTTTTAATGTTATAATATAATATAAGATACAGATAGATATCCACAACTTTCATGAAAAATATTATCTGATTTTTTAGGGAACAGAGAAGGAAGACAAGTTTTAATATTTTTTTTTTTTAGAAATCGATGAGAGAGATTAGGATGGAGAGATTAGGAAATATTTTTGTTCTGTTTTCATTTGAAATTCATAAATTAAGGGATACTTATTATTTCTAAAATAATTAAATAAATAAATTAGTCAATAGGTTTTTTAATCTATTTTATAAATTGAAAAATCAATAATTTTAGAAAATTAATTAATTTGTCTCATTAAGAGATTTTAAATTTTAATAGATATTTATCAACAAAAAAAAAAGATAATTATATTACTAAATCATAATTCAACTTTAGATATTGTTATATCTTTTTGAGATTCATATCTAAATTCGTATCTTTTTTATTTTGTGTGGTTTCTATTTTTTTTTTCAATTTATTTTAGATGGAGTTGTGGGTTTCTATATTTTTAAATTTAATTTATCTGTGATTTCTATTTGTTTTTAATTATTATTATTTATGTCAGTTATGATGCGAGCTAAATATGTGATAGATATGTGTGTTTTATTAATTTAAAGTAGGGTAAATTACATTGACACCCCCTGAGGTTTATGTTTATTACAATTCCCCCCTCACCTTTTGAAAATTACATCTCCCCCTGAGGTTTAAAGTTTCATTACAGATTCCCCCGTCAGGAATTTAATTTTTTTAAATACCAATTTTGCCTTCATTGGGTAAATTACATTGACACCTCTCACATTTTAGAAATTACAATCCCCTCCCTAAGGTTTAAAGTAGCATTACCAATTGTCCTTCGGTTAGTATTAGTTGAAAAAAAAATTCATTGAAAAAAAAATTAATTGGAAAAAAATTATTTGAAAAAAAAATTAATTGAAAAAAAAATTTGTTAGTAAAGTTTTTAAATTTCTGTTTAAAAACCAATATAAACCCATTTTTTGAATTTACGTTTTTTCCTCAAATTTACAAACCGAGACAACAATTTATAAATCAAAAAAAATTATCAAACAAGTTTTTATGACATTTTTTAAAATTTTTGTAAATATAAATTAAAAACTGAAAACGAAATGGTTACCAAACAAGCTTGATGGTAAAAATATCGTAAAATTAACAAATAATTAAATAAGTTACCAATGTAAGAAATGAGTAATCAAAAGATTCTTAGGCTATGTATGGTTTGATTTTTAGAATTTTTTTTTAATTAATTTGGTTAAGAAATAAAAAATAAAAAATTATTATTATTTTTATATAATTTTTATCTTTCGAGCGGTTAGAAATAATTTTTTACAAATTAAATTGAAACAGCTATACGTATGTTTATAACCTGCCCAAAAGTTAAAATGATAATTATCTTTTACCCTTAAATGTTAATTATTTTTTATTTTTTATTTCTTAACCAAATTAATTTTTAATTTTTTAAAAAAAAAATTCTAAAAATCAAACCATGCATAGCCTAAGAATCTTTTAATAAGTCATTTCTTACGTTGGTAACTTATTTAATTATTTGTTAATTTTACGACATTTTTACTATCAAGCCTGTTTAGTAACCATTTCATTTTCAGTTTTCAATTTATATTTACAAAAATTTAAAAAACTATCATAAAACTTTTTTGATAATTTTTTTAGTTTATAAAAAGGTTGTCTCAGTTTGTAAATTTGAGGAAAAAACTGAATTTAAAAAATGAGCTTATGTTGGTTTTTAAATAGAAATTTAAAAATTTTACTAACAAAATTTTTTTTCAAATAAATTTTTTTTCAATGAATTTTTTTTTTCCAACTAATACTAACCGAGGAGGCAATTGGTAACGCTATTTTAAACCTTGGGGAGGGAATTGTAATTTCTAAAATGTGAGGGATGTTAATGTAATTTACCCAATGAGGGCAAAATTGGTATTTAAAATAATTAAATTGCTGAAGGGAGAATCTGTAATGAAACTTTAAATCTCAGGGAGAAGATATAATTTCCAAAAGGTGAAAGAGGAAACTGTAATAAATATAAATCTCAGGGGGTGTCAGTATAATTTACCCTTTAAAGTATGATAGTGGGGGACATTTTTAAATCGGATTTGTTTAGATAGACTTTATAGATTTTTAAAATTTAAAATTGGATATTGAGAGGCAAAAGAAATATTTTAACTGAATAAATAAAAATCAAAGTTATTAATTTTATTTGTTTGTATATTCGATTTTTAATTTTTCTTTTGTTATATTATAATATAATGTATAAGATATAGATAGATACTCACAACTTTCATGAAAAAAATTATCTCATTTTTTGGAGGAGAGAAAATGAATGCAAGTTTTAATATTTTTTTTAAAAAAAATTGGTGAGACATATTATGAAATATTTTTGTTATTTTTTCATTTGAAATCCATAAATTAAGGAATAATTATTATTTTTAAAATAATTAAATAAATAAATCAGTCAATAATTTTTTTTAATTTATTTTATAAATTGAAAAATTAATAATTCTAAAATGAGAGTTTGAAACTCTTAAAAAATTTCTTATTAGAGATCTCTTTATTCTTATATAATATATAGATAAATAGATATCAGTCATATTTGGTTTAATTTTTTTTTGTCGGATTAATTAATATTATATATTGTCACCCGGACAAAAATATAAATTGAACCGGAAGACGGCGTCTATATCGAGGAGGGTTGCCGTCAAACTCAATACGAAACCACAACGACGCCGTCTCATGAAACCTCCATCCATCCACCTCTCCTCCAAAAATGTCAATAAAAGAAAACCAAACCCCAGTAAGGTAAAGCCTCCCTCTGTGGTTTTAGAAAGAAAGAAAGAAAGGCTTAGCTTGGAAAATGGTTGCTGTGATTCCTCTTGTCACCAATTTCTGAGATTTCATTCAAAAATCCATGGCACTCTCGAGGTTACTCTTCTCCTCCTTCAAGAACCGCTCTGCAGAAGCTCTTACTCTATTCAGACGGTGAGTCTTACATCTATCTATGTGTATATATATATATATAAATCTTTGCATCTACTATATTCTATGATTTTTATTCTCAACTTTCATGTTATTGATCTCTGGAGTCTTTTCCTTTTATCTGATTGATGATAAATTCCATATTCGTTTGCTAATTTCTGCATATGAATTGCTCAACTCATTTTCCTAAATAAATTTGATGTTTGATTTTGTATATTTGCCTTGCCAATGAATTTGAATAAGGACTTGATCATTACTAGTTGAAAAGTTAGCCCCTTAGATTTCAAGTGAGAGGAATGAGCATGTCAAAGAGTACAGAGGCTTCTAGACCTGATATCACTTCCAAAACTCTAGTTTCCATTGATTTGCAGATAGTTGATGAGAGCATAATTCATAATTGTTGGTATTTATACTGTGATGATATCTCAATGAGGAAACTCGCAAAATTATTACTGCTTCATCATATTCTTCCTCATGATAAACCAAACCAAGCCTTAAGTCTCATTAAATGGGGTCGGCTGCATGAATCATTCTTCTCCACTTGACTCTATCCAAGGCCATTTCGTTAGTCAAATTAAAGAGATTCATATCTTTATTTACTATACTAGTCCACGTCAATCTAGGTTTACTCCTTTACCTAACACTACCATCTACCATCTACAGGTACTTTATCGCATCTCTTCACTACTGTCTCTGTTGGTCTCCGATGTATATGACCAAATCATCTCAATCTATTCTCTCTCAATTTATCTTTTATCGGTACAACTCCTACTCATTCTCGAATATACTTATTCCTAACTCTGTCTTTTCTAATCTTGTCATACATCTACCTTAACATCCTCATCTCAACAAAACTCATCTTCTCTACATGGTATTTCTTAATTGCTCAACATTCCGTCCCATATAACATCGCTGGTGTAATAACCGTTCTATAGAACCTCCTTTTTAGTTTAATGGGTGCTCGTTTATCGCATAGTACTGCAAACGCACTCCTCCATTTAAGTCACCCCGCCTTAATTCTGTGCACCATATACCCACTCCAATCTCCTCAGTCGTTGTGATAATCAATCCTAAATAACAAAAATGTTCACTCTTAGGTAGTTCTTGGTTCTCAATCTTGACCTCTCCCCTGCTCCCATTGTGACTGTTACTAAAATTACACTATATACTCTGTCTTAGTTATGCTTATCCTAAATCTTTTAGATTCAAGTGCTTTTCTCAAAATCTTCAACTTAGCCTATGTTTGGGAAGTGGCTAAAATAGCCAAAAAGCCAAAAAGTCAACTAAAACACATCACATCACCTCTCTACTTTTCTGCACACCTTTTCGTAAAAAGCTAAAAAGTTACTAAAATAGTCTGTTCCCAAACCAAGCCTTAGTGTTAACTCCTTCTCTAGTCTCATTCACTAACACGATATCATCTGCAAAAAGCATATATCATGACATGTCATCCTGAATATCGCGCGTCAACTCATCCATAACTAAAGCAAAAAGATAAGGATTAAGGTTGATCCTTGGTGTAACCCTACAGAAATTGAAAATTCACCCATCTCTCCAACAAGCGATTGAAGAGTGGTCACCATACCTTCATACATATCCCTAATTACATCAATGTAACCATTTGTCACCTATTTCTTCTCTAACACCCACCAAATTATATTCTAAGGCACTCTGTCATATGCTTTCTCAAGATCGATAAAAACCATATGAATGTCTCTTTTCTTTTCTCTATACTTTTCTATTACTCTCCTCAAAAAATAGATGGCTTCCATTATTGACCTACTAGGCATAAACCCAAATTGATTCTCAGACACTTTTTTTATATCTTGCAATCGACGTTCCATCACTCTCTCCCACACTTTCATTGTGTGACACATTAACTTGATTCCTTTATAGTTGTTATAATTCTGAACGTCTCATTTATTCTTATATATTGGCACTAAAATACTCTTCCTCTGGCATTTTCGTAGTCAACAAAATTTTTCTAAATAACCTAGTCAACCAAACAAATCCCTTCTTACCCAAACATTTCCACGCTTCAATAGGTATATCATCGGGTCCAAAAGCCTTATTCAATTTCATCTTTTAAGTGCAAACTCTACTTCAAAGTCCCGAATCATATGATAGAACTTATAGTCTTGGTTTTTCTTATTACTACCTACTTCCTCCCCTTTTGACCTACCTTCATATTCCTCATTTAACATCTCAAAATAATTTTTCCACTTCTCTTTAATCTTTTTATCGTTTACCAACACCTTAGAGTCCTCACTCTTGATATACTTAATTTGATTAAAATCTCTTGTTTTCCTCCCTTTTATCTTAGTAAGTTTGTATATCCTCTTCTCTCCCTCCAAACTATCAAGTCTAGTGTATAAGTCATCATAGGCTTTCAACTTAGTCTCCCTCTCTAATTTTTTGACTTTCTTATTATCCAATCTGTAGCACTCAAGGTCTTCCTCAGTTCTATCATTTTGCCACTTTTTGAAGCTCTTTTTTTTCGTCTTTATTACTGCTTAGACCTCATTCCTTTATCACCAAGTTTTCCTAAAGTTGGGTCCCATTCCTTTCGACTCTCCAAGAATTTCTCTTGAAATTCTCCTCATACAATTTGTCATCGAGTTTCACATAATGTTAGCATCATCTTCTAAGTTCCAAGTACCTTCTTTATCTATTTTATTCTTAAATGTATCTAGTTTATCCCCTTTTAGGTCCCACTATCTAGTTTTGCGACACCTACTATCAAGGTTCTGAAAAGCCGTTGCGGTCGTCGTAACGGTGGGGGTGGCACGATTGCGGTTGCGGGGTGTAAAGACCGTAGCGTAACGGTTGTGGTAACCGGAACCGTGAATTTTTTTATTTTTCGCACAATTTGAAAAAAGTTTACCGATACGCATATTTTTTTTCCATGATCATATTTATTGAGTTTAAAATAAATATTGATCAATTTTTGAAAATTTTTAAGTACAATCCAATATATTTCATATTTTTAAATCATTGCAAACTGAGTTTTTTATATTTTATTTTAATAATTAATGACTTTATATTATACAAAAAATCAATCACTAACTATTATATATAAGATAAATAATGACAAAAGTAAGAGAATAAATAAGAACTTAAATATATATATATACACATATTTTAACCAAGCCAAATAGATAATGACCACACTTATTATTATTATTATTATTATTTCAAACAATATATAGATAGACACACACAAACAAAATAGTTGAGTGATAACAGCTGAATAGAATAGTATAATTCTTACAGCTTCAACAAATCAATAATATGTTCTTTATCTTCCCTCTTCTCTCTCTATCTCTTGCTCCTTCATTTTTTCTCTTTATCTTCCCTTTTCTCTCTATCCCTCTTCTCCCATTTTCAACCTTTTTTTGTGTTTTTTTGAAAGAAACAGTTCAGAACCGTTACGTAACGGTGCGTAACAGGTTGTTACGGCATCGTTATGACCGTTACGGCTAACACACCTGTTAATCTCAATCACACTGCAAAAGCGGTCGTAACGGGTGGTGGTAACTACCACAACCGTTACGTAACGGCGTTACGTAACGGTTGCGGCCGCTTTTTAAAACCTTGCCTACTATCTTTCCGAGTTTGGTATTGTCCTTTAAAGCATAAATCTAGTGCCAAAATCCTATGTTGAGACATCAAGCTCTCTCCAGGAATCACCTTACAGTCACTGGATTTTAGACAATCCCCTTTTCTTACTAGAAAGTAATCTATTTGGCTCCTAATTGATCCACTCTTGAAGGTTATCAAATGCTTCTCTCTCTTCTTATACATAGTATTGGCCACTACTAGGTCAGAAGCCAACGCAAAATCTAAAATATTTTCTTCAATCTTATTTCTATCACCAAAATCATACCCACCATGCACCCTCTCATACCCTAATTTATCTACTCCTACATGGCCATTGAAATCATCACCTATAACTAGGTTCTCTCCTACGGGTATCTCTTGTAATGCCTTATCCATTTGGTCTCAAAAAACTCTCTTAGTCTGATCATCTAATCCTACTTGGGGGGCATATGCACTAATAACGTTCACCATATTCTCTCCAATAACTACACTTTTCTTAATGGCCGCAACTACATTTTCTACAAGACTCTTGGAAACTATTATTCCTACCCCATTCCTGTGTCTGTCCTTTCCACTATAGTATAGTTTAAAACTGGTATCCTCTATCTCCTGAGCTTTCTCACCCGTCTACTTAGTTTCTTGTACGCAAGCTATACTAACTTTTCTCCTAATCACGACATCTACCAATTTCATAGTTTCACCAGTTAAAGTTCCTATATTCTATGTGGCTACCCTAAACTTATAATCTTGGACTAGCTTCTTTATCCACGCTCGTCTAGAAAAACACGAAAACCTTTTCCATTTTTCACCACACCCAGGCATTTATGCGGCGCCTCTTACTCACTTTTCGAAACACCCAGAGGTAGGCACAATGCGTCACTTAAGAGAACGACCTAGTATTTAATCGATTCAGAGTATTAGGTTTCATGTCATAAAAGATCCGAGCAATTTTTTTACGTGTTGGCTGCCGGCTACCTAACACACACCGCTCCTCCTTTATCCGGACTTGGGACCGGCGGAGTTGTTAAGCAACCCCGGTAGAGTTCAAAAACAACGTTCAATTAGTACACATTATTAGGCCAAGGCTTCCTCATGATAATTCACAATTAAATCTACGGCTACAAAACCAACCAAATGAAACATAGGTGGCACGATTTGAGTGGATTTGTTTGTTTTATGACGAGCCCCACCATCCACGATTGTTGTATGCGGTTGGTTCTGTGTTTGTAGACTTATTGCATCATTCACTCAAGCATGGGGTTTTCATTCAGGGTTCAAGGTTTAGGGTTTAAGCTCCTTTTGGCAATAGGTTCGAGGCTAAATGTAGGTCTTGATTCGTATTTCTTTGGGTTCACATCTTCCGTAAACTCTTTTTGTTGAGTTAGTTCATATAACCTTTTGCAGTTGTTGTCATTTGTTTTTTAGAATTATCAATGAATTTGAAAAATGGAGTGGGAATATAAAATCTTTGGGGTCAAGCCTACTGTAGTGAGTAGTCCTAAAAGAAGAGAAGCTTTTGGTTTAATAGCATGAACAAGTTTGATAGTTTAAAGTAATATTAGCTATTTAATTGAATTTATTATTATTGTTTTTATCATAATTAATCATTTATCACTGTTGTGACTTCAACGAGATGTTTAAATGGTTACAATCAATGATTCGTGAATGAATCACTTGTAGATTTTCAGTGTAAAATTTGGTCATGTAGACAACAAAGAAACACACTAAGATGGTTAATTATTCAATAATATAGAAATGACTACACCATTCAACATTTGGCCTTGTTGAGATTATAATGATGATGAATCCTCCGCACCATTAATATCTTATTTTTATTGACATGGCTATTCTCATTGTGAATCACTATATTAGTAATGAAAAATTTCACCTATTTCAAAGAGTGATTGCATTTTGCAAGACTCATGGAAACAAATTTCTTGATCATTGCTTAGGTTTTAATCAATCAAAAAATAAAGTTGTATCTAATACATAAGAATGCCACTATAGAAGACCAAATAAAAATTTACCAAAATATCTTTAATGAACTAGATTTATCGTTTAGCTTGTTAGAATTAGTGTCTCAAGCTAGTTGAGGTATATTTGATGTGTTAATGGATCTAGGTTCATCTTTGATAATGATTACCCACCTACTTTGGATCATAGTTATGAATTCTGCACCATTTGGCACTCTGTTTGAGCTACTGGAGCAGTACATAGTACCAATGTTGGTGTGTTTCGTCATACCATCTTAAATTTATTGCTATAAATTATTTAAATTTGTTAAAATCTCATATATTTTAATGTTCTTAACTATTATGATAATATTGCCTATAACAAGCATTGCTTCAATGGTAATTCATTATGAAATGATAGGTGCTAACTACACAGTGGGCCTAATATAAAACCTAACAGTGAATTTTTGTACTTCTTTAAATTTATTCAAGGTGGTGTATTATCTGATTTGCATATCCAAACCAAAAATATTCATAACAAAGCAACATAGTTGAATTTTTACTTTTACTGTTCAAAGAAAAAAAGTCAAATATAAGATGCTACCAACGGAAAAAAGTCAAATCATAGTGGTTTTGATTGCTATTAAATATAAGAGGCTACCAAGTTGTTTTAATTATCAAAAGGCAGAAGTATCTAATATTTTTCTGGCTGAAACACATCAGAATGACTAGGAGAAAATAGCTAATAAAATAAAAGGTAAAGGGAGAAGAAAAGATTAGGAGAAAAAAAGGTCTAGGGGAATAACACTTAAGTTCTTGGGCACTGACACCTAAGGAGAGATGCATCACACATGCATTTGTAAATTGGCTCAAGAGACTTCTTCATTCTCTACTTCAGAATAAAGCTATGACACTGCAAATACAAAGGGGAGTCATGTATTAAAAAGTTCTTGGTTGGCCATTAAACATTAAGCTTGGACCTCTCTTTGGGTTCAATAAGCCTATTAAATCTAACCCAAATTAAATAACTAATTCTACAAGAAAAAGTCTCATCATGTCAATGCCTAGAGCTTGCAATCAAATTAACAAAGTTCCCTCAACAACATGAGCATATAGAATACATTTTATGCTTGAGGACTCAAAAATATCAATATAGAATTCAAATTAAGTGTTTTTTTTTAAATATATATATATTTAATTTTTTATAAAAGGGTTACTATCAAGTTCCTTGCATCTATTTGGGGTCTTAATAACATATAACCTCTGTTGTTAGAATCGTACGATTCGGTTCGATACACATACAAATTGATACAACTAGTAGAGAGAATCGTAAATGGCAATGAATCGCACCTGTATCGTTGAATCGATCACCAAATCGTAAGAATCGCAGAATCGCATGATTCTGGAAATCGCAGATAAACCTGCAACCTGTCGGACCTGAATGGATTTCTTTGATTTATGATTCATTTTTTTTGCTTTATTTTGCTGGAGAATGGATCAACTAGGTCTTCTAAGACCTTTTGAGTTATTATATAATAATCTCATTGTCTTTTGGTTTGCCTATTAACTCTCAAACAACGAAACCCTAGAAAAAAAATATTTTTCTCTTTTCTCTAGTTATGAAGAAGTAGCTTTTGATGTTGGGTCCTTGCGCCTTCAACTTTAATTAAATCTTGAAGCTTCAACAAACTTTTTTGAGGTGTCGTGCTTAGACTTTGAGCTGTTATTGTTCCACAAACTCCATACAATACTGTTTGCTGTACAAGAACTGAATTTAATAGTTTATAGATTGCCCACTTTGAGCCTTTTTATTACTTTAGTACCTCTGTTATTGCTGTCACTGTGCTATTGGTGTTGGAATTTGGAGTTTTGAGTTTTTAATTGCTCTCTTTATCAAGATTAAAGAATGGTTAATAATTTATTTATTTATTTTATATATATTTTTTTATTTATTAATTTTTTTTTCCTTAGAATCTATCACAAATATTTTACCTTTCAAGTACACACCTAAATTAGGTGCATCTAAAAATTAAAAAATAGAAATTAAAATATGAGAAAAAAAAATCATTAAAAATAACATAACACAAAACAAAAAACCAAACAGCATTTTCATTAAATATTTCATATTTGTAAGATAAATGTAATATTTAAGTGTGTAGATATGTTTTTTTTATCTAATTTTTTAAAATGACTGAATCTTTTACGATTCATGATTCTATTCGATTCATGATTCAGTACGAGGACGTTTCGATTCACGATTCGAATCCCGATTTGACAACTATGCATATAACATATAAATTTTAGTTTGAACTTACCATGTATCGTCATACTTCAAAATGACTAGAATAATTAAATGCAATGATAAATTATGTTATAAATTGATATCATATTACTAGTTCATAAGAGGAAATGCAAGCATCTCTCTCTCTCTCTCTCTCTCTCTCTCCGTAGTTCTCCCATTTTACTGCAATATCTAATGTGTTAATTGATGAATCTTTTGGATTTGGATAATTCAGCTTGTTAATTGTTGAATCTTTGTGTAGGTTTGGTCCGTCTAAGAGATTTCATTGTTCAAGTTACATGAGATCAGCAAGACGGATAGAAGGTCCTCCTGTACTGGCTGAGAGAACACCAAGCTCTCATTTATGGATGGTTGTATCCTACCCCAACTCAATTAATGTCTTCCATTCGTTTGTGCCAATTCTTATATTTGGAGAGGTTCTGATGTGACATCTAGTTTTTGATAGATGTACCTCAAATTCTATGCTTGCAGCCAACTGCTGCTTTACTAGGAGGGTTTGGAGGAGTGGCACTTTTTCTTTACTACAACGATGAGAAGAGGGCAATTTTGAAAGGTGTGCCTTAATGTTATGTTATTTTCTTTTTGTTTTTTGATTACAGTGTTGTTAGTTAATTGGCTCATATGGACTGGAAATGGGTACTTATGAAGTTTGCGGTTGAATATTTTCACATTTTACGTTTTAGACTTATTATTATTATTTTCATTCTTTTTGTTTTTTAAAGTTCATTAAAGAAGTTTTATGATGTGAATTCTTTTTATCATATATCTCAATCAGAGAAAGTCTCTTAGCAGATTATTTATGATGTAGTTTATTAATAAATCAGGATAGGGTGTTGGATTGCAGAAGAGGTCTTCATTTAATAGGTAGCTTAGAGCATCTCTAGTGGTCTGCCATTACCAAAATTTGGCAAAAGCTCAATTTTTAACCTCTCCAATGTTCTGTCATTTCTCTTGCCAAATTATAGCATTGTTAAATTTTGTGCAAAATTTGGCTGAAAGTTTGGCAATTGCCAAAATTGGCAAGAGCTATATCTCTCTTATGATGGGGCTCACAAATGGCGCTTCTATTTGGCATTGTGAGAGAAAAATAGAAGAAATGACATTTCACCATTGGCACATCTATGTTACGAGACTTTTCAAAATAGATCAAGTACCCTTTTCAGCCACTTGACACCTGGATAAGTATGGAATGTCTTATTCTTCCCATCCGACATGCTCTTAGCAAGCATATCCATCATCAATTTCGTTATAGAATTGTTTCATAATTGCTATAAAATGAGTAAACGGCATTTTTTTGACACGTTTTGTTACATAAGACCAACTTAGGAAGGTATGTGGTATTACCATTGTGTATAGATGCTTTTGATATAGCAATGGACACACAATATTCATTATGGAATTGTTCAATAGGGTACACTGTATATACTACATTGTGATACTGCATTTTATTGCATTCATATTTGTGTGTTCTTTTGCTAATATATTAAATCTATTGGGTTATCTGAGTTCTTATTTATTTCTTTATTTTTGGTATCACCTTGTTGGTTAGTTTGCAACCTAGAAATTGCTCTAAGATTGATCCTTTTGTGGGTTGGAAAGGGATATCTAAAACAGCTTTCTTTTTAAGAACTCTGAAGCAGCAGCCGCCTGCTCCGAACTTCTACCTTTTGCACTTTGAGACTGGTGGGACCCTCATTAAGACTGCGAGTGCAATTTTGTATTTCTATTAGAAGCTGTATACCTCAGCATTAACAAACCTGATATGATGGTGATGTCAACAGCTTTTCTAATGCAGGACTGAACTTGCTTTGTCCTGTCACTCTTTTTGATATGCCTCTCAGGATGCTCAGAACTCTGCTTTGAGCTGATTGGGAATAGTTTTCTTGCTTGCTTAGTTCCGTGCCTGACCTTGTTTTCTCACCTTTTTCTGTTGGTGGCACACATTTTAATCTCAATATCAGAGCTATGTTACAGGGCTCGGGTATGGATATTGGATGTGTGAGTGTTTGTCAAAGTGTCAGATCTTCGCAAAACTAAATATTCAAATATTAGGACATGTATTTAACAGTTGGGTATGAGTATGTCGACACATTTAGAATATTTAGATATATTGCATACTTCATGCTATTTTGGCATATGACGTAAACTATTCAGAATGTAATAGAAATTATGTGGGATTGAAGGAAAAAATGGGATTTCTCTTTGTCATCCATGTTAGATGTTGAAAAGTTTTCTTTACTACTAAATTTTAGTTTCTTCTTCTTCCAAAGGTTAATTACACTTTACCTCCTTCAACTATAACTAAATATCATCTTATTCTCTTGGCTTTAAAACTGTATATTTAGACCCTTTAATTTTATTTTATTTTTTAAAAAAAGAAGGAAAAAAAAATGGAAAAAAAGAAAAACCACACACCCCCCCCCCCCCCCCCCCCCCCCTCTTTCTTTTTGAGGGGATGAAAGTGAATCAATATTGACAGTTGAGAGCTTTATGGTTTTAAAGTTAATGGGGTAAGATGATATTTAGTGATAGTAAGGGGGGCAAAGTGTAATTGACCCTTTTTCAAACATTGTAAACTTTAGAAGATCCAAGCATCTACTTTGGGTATAAGTGTCAGACACATATCCCATGTCCTTACACTTGTTATCTGGTGGAGGACACAGGTACACCAAGAGAAACGGAACAGTCCATGTAACACTGCATCAAAGTGAAGTTAAATATCCAAATAGAAATATTTACTTGTTTGTGATATGCACTAATGTTTTTTTTAATTAACGTTTGAACTAACGCGTAGGTAATTTCTGAACTTCTTTGTGTTGGATTGTTATCAGGCCAAGGTCAGAACAACGACAGATGTACCATCAAGGGGCCTATAATTGGTGGCCCTTTCACTCTGATAGATACAGAGGGACGGGTAGTTACTGAACGCAACCTTCTGGGAAACTCCATTCTTCTCTACTTTGGTTACACTTCGTCTCCAGATGTTGGCCCAGCAGAAGTCCAAAAAATGGCCAAGGCTATTGATATATTAGGTTTAACCCTCTTTCTTTTACTTTTCTTTTCTTTTTTCTTTTTTCTTTTTACTTGATTTTGTATCAAACTATTGTTCTCCTAGTATGACTGTTGATTTCTAGTATTTTAATTGGAGCAAGAATCAAAACAAAACCTTAAGGTTCTACCTGTATTCGTTACGATTGATCCTCAGCGTGATACTCCTTCGCAACTCCGTGCTTATCTTAGAGGTCAGTTTTCATTAACCTCATATTCTGTGTACTAATTTGTTTGTCCCTATTTCAATTATTGTTTTGCTAAATTTTCACTTTCATGGGATGCAGAGTTCGACTCGAGAATAATGGGACTAACTGGATCAGTTGCTGCGATAAGACAGATGGCACAGGAATACCGTGTGTACTTCAAGAAGGTTGAAGAGGATGGGGATGATTATCTTGTTGAGTCTTCCCATAACATGTATGATCCAAGCCTTTTTTATTTTTCATTTATCTTGTCGTTTGAGATCAATTGCAGTAAACTTTAATTAAAATATCAAAATAAACAGGTATTTGACGAACCCAAACATGGAAGTAGTGAGATGCTTTGGGGTAGAATACAGTGCCGAGGAACTGTCTGAAGCAATACGCAAGGAGTTGACAAAGCCAGAACACAATAGGTTGACACCCGTATTATGTTCATCTTCTTCGACTGGGTAAGAGATATGCATCATATTTGAGATGTTGATCTGAAAATTTTCCCTCATTACATTTTTTTTATTTATTATTAAATCCCTCATTACATTGTTGAAATGCTAATTAATGGTTATTAAGAGGAACTTCCACATGTTACACAAATCAGAGAGTGGTTTTACTACTTGTGTTTGGATGTATGAGGCCTGCAAAGCTAGCAAATCAATATTTTATTGATCTTTTTTGTTCTTTTGTTTCAAACTACTGTACAGTCATTTTGAGAGAGAGAGAGAGAGAGAGAGAGAGATAGAGATCTGTGTCGCACTTGAGTACTTTGAAGTAGGTTATGTTTTCAGCCATGTTACGAATACAAAAACTAAATACAGAAATGAAAAACATATTGGTTTGGCAAGGGCTCATTGGGCTTTTTTGGCTCAATGAGCCATAAAAGACAGAATAGGCTCATGAGCCACAACAGACAAAACATCTCATCCAACCCCATAATCATTATACTCTTCTCTCACAAAAAAGTCCAAAAAGCCAAAAAGCCAAAAGTTCTTCCTAAACAAAGCTTTTGAGCCCAGGCTCATATAGCCAAAAAAGCCAAAAAGCCAACCCACTTCCCAAACAGAGTATATATCAATGGAAAAAAATTGCTAAGATTTATGAGTGGATTTACTTTCGAAAATTCTTGTTAGTTTTAAGATTGATTGTGTTCTTAGATTTATTGTTATGCAATAGGTTTGTCATGAGTTGGATTTAAGTTAAATTCTTGTGTTTGGACTCAAAATATCAAAGTGCAATATCCTTGAACTTACCTGCATTGTTTTTTAGTGGTGCAAAACAAATGGGCATCAGTTGTGTAGAGCACCTTTAATGTAGAATGCGTGTGATTGTATGATGAAGGGGCTATTTAATTTGCAGTGACCTCCTTCCCACGTCTTTTTTTTTTTTTTTTTTTTTTTTGACGACTGGTTTTTAATATTGGAAAAGAAAATTGTAGAGGATGATAACATCATACAACAGGTCGGGTTTTTTCGGGTCTCGTGGATGAATTCTTGATTTTAAGCTTAATTATTTTAGTAATACAACTTCATACTTTATCCTAACCCTCTGCTTATCTCTATACTTGACCCTGCTTTTTCATTAGATTTGGGTTGAGTCAAATACAAGCGAGTGGGCGTAATTTTCCCATCATTCAACATCAAGGCCATCCCTTGTTCTTTCGCCATATGCTATATATCATATAAATATTTCATCAATTTTTTTTTTTTTACTTCTCGTATGGCATGATAGGTTTCACTATTTTTAATCATGAGGCAATGGGACAGGGAGGGTTTGTAGTGTTTTGCCTCTGCCCTATATTATATTGGGGATATGGTAACTCTGTAACTTTAGGGATGTCTATTAATAAAATTGAGAGGGTGATTCTATTTACACTATAGATACAACTCGTGACCTTTCTCATTGCACCAATCTAAAAAAAAAACAATGATTTATTTCATTTTATTTTATTTACACCCTTCAATATCCAATTCTTATTTATAACTTTTAACATTTGGAAATTGACTATTTTAGTAATTTTTTAATTATTTACGAAAAGACATGTAAAAAAATAAAATGATGTGACATGTATTGACTTTTTAACATTTTAGCTAAAATTATTAGTTGCCAAACAAGGCATACTCACTCCTTCCTCTCTCATTTTCTTCTCTTTTTATCTCTCTTCGTAATTAAGGTTCAATGACGGTTTTGATGGCAATTGTAGTGACTTACCTTTCTCCATCTTTTCTTACTTTTCCAAATCTATGATTTCAAAGGTTGTAAGCTAGGGTTTGTAGAGGTGAGGAGAGGAGTAGAGGAAAAGAGAGGCAATTGGGGCGTTGGAAATGAGAGAAGATAGTGGAAAAGGAAAGGTTGGTCGTGGGAAGGAAGGGCAGGATGGGTGGTCATGAAGGGAAATGATGGGTTGAGGTGGGTAGGGAAAGGGATTGAGAGTAACATGGACTAGGTGGTGGATGGTGGTGAGTAAGGTAGGCGCTTCACAAGAGCTGGTTCTAGGTTATACTAGGTGGTGGGAGTACATGGAAAAATTATTTGGTGCTCATGGAGGGTCATGTGGTGGTATTTCTTACTAATCATAAATCTACATAACTTCTCCGATTCTTCAATCACTTAACATAAAATCGCGAGTTCTACATTTTTCACCAATCACAACATTCTTAGGGCACCACCTAGCGGTGCCCTAGTACCAACCAATAACTTATTGAGTAAATGGGTTACTAGAAAAATTAGGGTATCAAAATTTTAAGGTTTGAGTTCTTTAGGTAACTGTATGTAATAATAAAATTGTAATAAAAGTAAAGGGTGTATAAGGTAATTTTGTGGTGTAATAAAAGCACCTAATGAGAAATGTTATAATATATTAATGATAATGTTTCATACAGGAGGACAGTTAAAGCATGTAAAGTGATTGTTAGAAATTGGGTGTCTATGTGGCATGACCTTTTGAACCTTATCCATGTAAGTTTGAATTTGAATTCAAAACTTACTTGGATAACCACTCAGGATATCTATATCTATCATATCAACTGATATGGATAGAGGAGATATTATCCAACATATCTGATATAATATGGGATATGGATGATTAAGAGAAAAACAACGTATGTCGTATGTTTTACCCATATACTGACTCTCTCCCAAAATACAACGATCAAGAGCCATTTTGCACTGTGACTTATGTGGGTAATATTCATTCTGTAATATCACTCTATTGCTGGGTTGATTGATCAGATTCAGGAAGCATGTGATTTATCCACGAGATTCTTCAATTCAGACTCTGCAGAAAAAGATATGACCATAATTTTTCATCCGCTGCGTTTACCTTAGATTTACATTTGTATCAGAGCCAATATGAGTATTTTCGTACTTATTTTTATGCATTAAAATGTGTATATTTTTATATAAATATATATATATATATACGGTATATGTGTAAAATACCTCCTTTTTTTATGTTCATTAAATGTAATTTATAATGCTATAAATGATTTTGTTGTGAAAAATGGAGTCCGGCAGTAGCAAAATTAGACCAGAAAACATCTTAGAAGGCGGGGCGTGTGACTCACGCGCTATGTGACGCCGCACAGCGGATCAACGCGCCACCACGTGCTGCCACGCGCGCTTTATTCGCGCCCTTCACATGCGCGTTGAACCGCGCCACTTCGAGCTGGGCCAAGTACGCAATCACGCGCGCGCCATGCGCCGTGCCCCGTTGAGCCGCCTCGCGCCGAGTTGCCCTGCGTTGAGCGGCGGCGAGCCTAGCCGAGCCGTTTTTCCCGCACTAGCTTGGCTCTAAGGCTCTGTTTGTTCTGTTTTAAATTCTGAATCGCGTTAAATGGTCATAATTAATTCGTTATAGCTTTGATTTAAGCATGGTTGGTACCGTTAGACTCAGAATTAAATTTTTTATCTGCTGTAAAATTTTGAAAATTTTATGAAAATAAAAAATATTTTTTCTGAAATAATAATTCATTATATCTGGTTTAAAATGTATCTGGTGTTGCATAATTAAGTTTCTGGGGTTTAATTTTTTATTGTAGACTACTGTTGTAGTTTACTATTTACTGGTATAGTTATAGCATTTTACCAGATTCTGGAATATTTATTTCTAATTTTATGTGTGTTTATTAGTTATTTAAAATTTCAAAAAATTTCAGAAAATTTCAGAATGATGTACTTTTTATTGTGGCATAATCTAAATATTGTATACAACATATTTTTTGGGTTTCTAATATGTTGTAATTAGATTAGCATGATTAATTGTTATTTGTTTAAATTCCATTATTAATTGTGACATAACATGAGTTGGTTGTAAATCTACATTATGATGCTATTGTATGGAATTATAACTTTTTATCATGTTTTTTAGACATGCCATAGTCAGTGGGAGATCATCCGGTTGAGAGAAATCTTTATAGATTAACTCCCGAAAACCAATATTTTGCGCATAAATTAAATTAAATTTTGGATAATTGTCACTGTGGCGCAAGAGATGATTACGAGCATAGCGGATTTTCGATCTTGCGACTTGTGTAATATTGTCACTATTTAATTTAGATTTATGTGGCAAAATTATATTATGCTAATCAAATTAATCCTAATGCGAATTTTTCTCTAAATTAACTTAGCTTATGGAAGTTAATTGGTTGACCTAGACTTAGTAAAGATGTTTAAATGTGAACAATGCAATCCTATTCTTTAAATGAGCAAAAGTCTTGGAGACTTTAGGTCAGACATTAATTGAGCCAAAGTAAGGAAACATGATTCAAAGGTGCCGTGATTTTGTTGCCTTGTTTGGCACAATAAAAACTAATGTGTACGCTATGGTTAGCGGCATGCTACATAGTTTTGGTTGGCGAGTTTTGGAGTTATGAAATTATTAAGCCCTTAATAGATCTGTATATGATCTTGACTATTGAGCTGCGCGGATTGACTTTGTAATTTGACTTGTAATGATGTTGCATCATTGGATGAAGTAACATTCAAGAGTCACGTCATCCAAGAAATGCGAGCTTTAATAAATTAGTCATTAGGTGTAAGACGAGTAGACAGTATGAGCAGTGTTTTGCTTTCTACCCAATTATTGGGAATGGATGGAGCAAAATTTCACGCACTATAATAGTGTGTATTAAAGTATCACTTGAAGATTAAAAGATTAGCGCTTAGTAGCAGCAAAATTTATTAACACTAAGTGAAAAGATTAGCGCCAAGTGGCTGCAAAATCTATTAGCATTGCCAACTTGTCTAAGTCTGGACACTTACTGTTTTCACACTTGAGTGTGAGACATGAGGAGGGGCTTCTTTGTATGATTCCTTAACTAGACTAACGTACGTTTACCACTAAGCGCAAATGTTGCAGCATAGTAATGAAAAGGTCAAGGCCGACAAGGTTGTTATGACTCTAAGAATTTGACGCATGGCTCATGAGAGCATTGTGTTGAATTAGACTCTTTAGCTTAATTCGCGCTTAAGTTACTTCAGGAGCTGTCATAGTTGATAGTTTATTCTCTCATTCTTGTGGATAGTAGAATTAATTGCAAGTAACTATGAAGTGAGAAACAGAGATGGCAAGAGGAGTATCGTCATCTTTCAACTAGATGCATTAAAGTGTATGGAGAATAAAATTAACTTGAAGGTGCAGGGGATTAGCACTTACTAGTTAAATTTGCGACTTAGGCGCACTTGATATCTCTATAACATCCTTTTATGATCTGGTGAATATGAATTAGTCGTAAGTCATTACCTAGTTGAGCCTAAACCTTTAAAACTTATCTTCAAGAACTCACACATTAAGATGATTGGAATTAGTTTATGGCATTGGACATAAACCGGTGGCTTGTTGTACTTAATCACATTAATGAGAAGATGACATGGATGGTTTGAGTAGGCCCTTTCGGGCCCACTCGCTTGTAACATCCTGCTCTCATATGAATGTGTAACTTTGTTCGCAATGGTTGCGCACAAGTAAGTAGGAAAGCCGTAGAAGGTCATTTGTATTGGCGCGTTTAGTCCATTATGATATTTGTGACTAGATATGTGTAAGGGTATGATTGTTAAGCCTCAATCTCGACACATTTATAGATTACGATATGCATCTGAGTCAAGACTATTTGATCTTCCATAAGTCAAAAGTTTTGAGATGATTTTTGACATTGCACATATGAGGTCGAGATCAATTAGATAAGAGCTTTTGTGCTTTTAGTTTTGACCAAGATAGCGAGTATCTATTTGAGTTATTTTTTAGAAAACTTTGTGAAGAGAAATGGATGCTTGGAAAATTGATTATTCCTAGTACTCAACAACACAATGGTGTATTAGAGATAAGAAATTAAGTATTGTTAATGTTAGGTGGATGATGGCGCAAAATGTTTCCCAATTGGGAATTATACTTTAGTTTGTTGCCTATATCCCTAACTAAGTGCCCTCTATATCAGATTTTACACTCCATTTGAGTAATGGGTTAGTGGAGAGCCATTTATGGGCGATCTGTAACCGTTAAGCAGTTTATCTTTATTTTACTTCTCATAAGATTGCGAAGTTAAAACCTAGGGTTCTATAGCGCATTATTGTATGTTGTCTTGTAAACACATAGGGTTATGTGACGCATTATTGTATGCTGTCATGTAAACCCTCCAGGTCATGTGCATATAGGTAAGCAGCTTTGTGGTAGTGTAACTAAGTCACATAAAGTTTTCTTAGAAAATGTGACGTGAATAGAGTTTTGGAACTCTATAAGATAGAGAATTCTAAGCATAGCGCTTTTATGTAGCCTAGTTGAGAATGGAAAGAAATCTCCAATATCCTAGGGACAGTGGGAGCGATGTGCCTACTAATGGATTACTCCATTAGAGAAGAATACTCTACATTCTTAGTTGAATGGTAGCAAATGTGAAAATTTTCCACGTCATCACTGGGTGATTGAGAAGGAAACATTCATGATTGCTCTGCAAGATGATAAAGAGCCTAGGATAATGCCAAAGGCTCTAGTCCCCTGTTTTTAGGAAGTGGATCAATGTTGCGCAGTTTAAGACAAAGTCTTTGAGGATTAACTATTTCTAGAATTTGGTTGACTTTCCATTATGACGTGAAACTGTTCTAAAGTTATGCGTAATTTGGATAGTCATTGTTGAGGCATAAGGCTCGCTAGATATCGAAAAGTCGTACCATTGAGGAAAGTGTAGACTATGAGAAAACTTCCTCCTGGGGAGTGAGGTTATTTTGACTTAGGCTATAATTGACATAAGTTCGGAACATTGATTTGTGGACATTGTGACCCAACTTTCTCGTTAGAGAATTGGATAAGTAGATTCATAAGGATTTACCTTCTGCTTTTATGGTGAAAAGTTAGGAGCGCAAAAAGGTTGCTAGTTCCAATAAATCTTTTACAGCCTAAAACAGTTGTCCAAAATAGTGGTTCTTAGATTTCGTCAAGCCATGATAGGCCAACAATGATCGATGAAGACCACTGAGGCATGATCAATGGTCCAAAAGAAGTTTTCTCCTTACTTAGTCATTATGAGCCAGGAATTTATAAGGTTGTCGCCACCTAGGGTGGGCAGTCCTCTATTTTAGATATGATGGACATGGGTGATGTAATTTATATGCTCGGATGTACGATCCTTAGGGACTGTTTTGGGAAAATTCTCGGTTTGTCTTCGATGACTTACATAAGGAATATCCTAGAATGATTCTAGATGCAAAATTGCAAACCCATTGACTTACCTATCGATAAAATCCAGAGCCTTAGCTATTGAGTGTATCCTCGTATTGTCTTTGGGAGAAATAGATGACCTATATTCCTTGATCTTTTCTTTGTTATGGGACCTAAAGTACTCTTTGTGGGCATATTCGGTATGATAAGTGTTATCTTTGGTAAATGGTCAACTGAGTTGTTTAGACATTGATCTTGCTCATTAGACTGTGGATAGAATACTTTACTAGTAGTATATTAAGTTGCTCCTTGTAAGATTCAATGCGCTAGTTGGGCGCATCAAGAATGAATGCAAATTGGTCACCAAAATATCTTTAGAGAGGTTATTGCGCAAGAGGTAGTGATCTTAAATTACTTTATGTGAGACGCACATGATGGATTTCGTTGTATATACTTATCGCAAGAGGTACTGATAAGGCTTATGTTTGGAATCTAGAATTGTGATCTTGAATCACTTCATGTGAGGCGCACATGGTGGATTCCATTGTATATACTTATCGCAAGAGGTGCTGATAAGACTTATGTTTGGAATCTAGAATTGCGCAAGCTGTGGTCAATTTTTTTTTGATCACTTATTTTGAGATGATGGGATGTTGACACTATTATGGTTTGTGTCATAATGATTAGCAGATGATAATGTCAGTAGGCAAGATTGGCTCACTCACACGAGCAATCGCCCTTGGCACTTGGGAGTGAGCAAGGATGAAACTAGTGGTTTATTTTTTATTTGGAGCCAAGAGAGGCTTAAATAATCCACTATGTATGTCGCCTTTGTTACAACCAAGATAAAGTCGTGTTAAGGACCAAACATGGATGTTAGTACCCACTTTCCATGTTGTGCCTATTATGATTAGCCAGATGCGAGATCTCATTTGGCGTCTGGAAGGCAAGTAAATAGAGAATTCGGGTTAGGTGCTAGAAAGCGACTAGACTAATATCTGTACGGTGTATCGAGGATGACGTCACTCTTTTGGAAGATTTACTCCACCGTAACATGTATTCATACTATATCTGCTTGGCGATTGAGTAATGAGGTGAGAGAATGGATCCATGTTTCCTCACCGTGTGAGTCTTACGTGTCATTATTGATATGACTTTCATTTATCTACCCATTTGTGACTTTTGATTATGTCATAAGATAAGGAGTTGATGTTCTGCTACTTTGGTATGTTGCCTGCGGTCATGTATGATTCGGCCTTAAGGGATATCACTGGAAAAGCGGTCAATCGTAAACTAAATGGCATGAGGGCAAAGGGAAGATCATCTAGTATTACACCACTATTGTATATTCACTGCCGGCAACTCACATCGCTTTATATGAGAAGCGGACTGAATGTGAATATATTGCAAGAATTGAGAGAGTCAAACATGCTCTTTTTGAGGGATTAGAGATGTTTTTTGGACCGGTGTAATTAGATGGGTCTGGGGTATATGAGATACTATTTCTGTTCTTTTTGGGTTGATGTCTCTATACTGGCTCATTTTGAGTTTCTAGTATAGAGCTCCTATATGCAGGTGTTCTCAGCAGTCGCACGGTGCAGTGACTAGTATAAGATTGTTCATTTTTTTGGAGAGATTGAGATAGAGATGTGGCAGTGTCATGCCAACTCATGCCCGAGTGAAAGATGTTAGAAATTGGGCGCCCATGTGACATGACACTTTGAACCTTTTGAACCTTATCCTTGTAAGTTTGAATTTGAATTTAAAACTTACTTGGATAACCACTCAGGATATCTATATCTATCATATCAACTGATATGGATAGATGAGATATTATCTAACATATCTGATATAATATGGGATATGAGTAATTAAGAGAAAAACAACGTATGTCGTATGTTTTACCCATATACTGACTCTCTCCCAAAATACAACGATCAAGAGCCATTTTGCACTGTGACTTGTGTGAGTGATATTCATTCTGTAATATCACTCCATTGCTGGGTTGATTGATCAAATTCAAGAAGCAGGTAATTTACCCACGAGATCTTCAATTCAGACTCTACAAAAAAAAAAATATGATCATAATTTTTCATCTGCTGCGTTTACCTTAGATTTACAGTGATAAATAAAGAAGTTGAATGTATGTGAAGTAATGGGAGAAGCAATGGTAAAATGGAGTAAGGGGAAATTGGGTTTGTTTGGTTTGAGCTCAATATATAATTTTTGAAATTTTTTTTTAAAATTTTATTTGGTTCAAATTTTAAAAAAAAAAAAATTTCAAAATCACTTTTTATCTCCTACACATCAATCAATCACTTTTTCTCTCTTTCCTCTCCTCAATAATTTTTTTTTTTCATACACATCTACTCAACTATAACAAAATATTAAATTATTCCAAATTCTCAAACTTCAAAATTATTTTCAAAATATACAACTAAACAAACTAAAAAAATTTCAAAACTCTCTTTTTAAATTTTTTAAAAAAAAATTTATTTCAAAACACAAGCCAAACACACTGATGAATCACATGTACTTATAATATTTGTATATGAATGCATATATGATGTAAAGTAAATAAGTGAAATGAGTTGGGCGATGAAACACTATTCTTCTCGAATTATAAAATATGGGAACATTTACCTAGAAGTCCCATTCCATGAATGTATATATTGGAAAGTTTCATAATTTTTATTTTTATTTTTATAAATTATTAAGTTCCATTGAATTTGAAAAGATATATTGTGAGACTCTTTCACTATATTTTTTAGAGATTTTAAATGTGAATATATTTTGTTTGTGCATTATTATCTTATTAAATTTTTGTTAAATGTACCATTTTTAAAATGTAACAGTGTGACATCATTCTAATGTGTGTATTATTCTTTTATTAAATTTTTGTCAAATGTGTCATTATTTTTAAAATGTGACAATGAGACATTTTTACACTTGTCTTATTAAACTTTTGTCAAATATATGATTTTTAAAATGTGATAATGTGACATCATTCTAATGTGTGCGCTATTGTCTTATTAAATTTTTGTTAATTGTGTTATTATTTTTAAAATGTAACAATGAGACATTTGTGTAATATTATCTTATTAAAATTTTGTCAAATATAATATATGCATTATTGTTTTATCACATTTTCTAATGTGAGTATATTTCATTTGAGAGATTTTAATTTGATATACGATTAATAAGTTTATAAGAATATTTATGAGACTATATGGTTTATTGGATATGAATTTAGGATTTATTAGTAAATGTCCCAAAAATATAAAGGAAGAAGAGATACATTACTATAATTTGTTAGTTAATTATTTTTTATTCATATTATTGTGTGGAATTTATTGTTTGTTTGGTTAACAAATAATTCTTTTTATTATGATAGTTTTTTAGAATTGTAAAATTATAAATTTAATATTTTTTGCTAATTATACTTTCCATCGTAAAATTGTCTATTTTTAAAATTACTAATATTTTAATTTGGTAATAAATTAAAAATCATGAAAAATGTCTATTTTCATAATAAAATTGCTAATGGTTTGGCCCAACTAATTTTATTGTCACTGCCCAACCCGTGAAACCGACAGAATCCGACTATCAATCTGATTCCTATGAGCGGACGGCCTCAAACCATCACCCAGTTGAAATCGGATATTAATTCTCTCAATCTGAATCTGTTCGGTTGGCTACCGATTGTATGTCAACCCGATCTAAACCAACTCGTGTGCAGTCCTACCATAAATAAAGAATAAAGTTATACGCACTAATTGGTATATCAATTAGTGAATTAATGGATGATATGATATAGTTTTATTGGTTTTAAGTCTTTGTAATTTGTATAATGAGTGTAGTCTATAATTTTGAAATTACAATGCTATAGCATGTGTTGATACACTAATGAATATAGTAATTAGTATGTGTCACACTATTGATAAATAAATTACAAAATGAATTACAGAACGATCTTAATCAGGCGAGATGTGGCCTATTTTGGCAATTAGAAAAAAAAATCAATTTATTAGCTTATTTAAATTATATCACCTCTCTATTTTTTTTTTATATATATATTTTTTAAATCAAAAAATTAATTTTTTTCCTAATTTCCAAAATAGTATGGCCTAATTTGGGAACATAATTAAAAGCTAAATTTTGACTTTTAACTTATTTTGAATTATATCACCTTTATATTTTTTTTACACATTTTTTTTATAATAAAAAATCAAAAAAATAAAAAAATTATTTTTTAACCAATTTTCCAAAATAATGCAGGTTGGTTTCACAGTGAATTTCAAAACGTATGTGGTAATATACTTTTTTTTTGGTTCAACCATCCGGTATCCGGCCCTTAGGCCGACTAATCCGGATCCGGGGAGCAGTTCTGGATTAAAGGCTCAAGTCCCCTCCCAATTGGCGTTGCGGGGAATCGAACCGTAGTCCGTCCTTCCAAACCGAGTTCCAATCACCACTCGGCCAACAACTAATTGGTAATATACTTTTGTGCAAAAACTAACTTAGGCCCCGTTTGGGGACAATCTTTAATAAAAAAAAAGTTACCTTTTAGCAAAAACAACAACCCATACCAAAAGTCAAAGATTCTTTTCTCTCTACTTTTTGCCGTCGTTTAAATAATTAGTCAAAAATTGGCCCAAACATATAGGTTTTTCTTACCAACATTTTTAGAATTAACCAAAAATTACTTAAATTAGCGCATTCGGCAGTATACATTTCTTGAGAATGACATATGTCGGAGAGAAAAACAGAGGTTAAGGACAAAGGGGTCAATGGAGTAGGTCAAGAAGCCACTTAATATCACAGCTGGCAGCCATGGGAGAGAGGCGCTCAAACACTAATACATTCTTGAAACACAAATGTTATTTATCTCAAATATTTTATTAAATATTTTATTAAAATCAAGTTTAACATGTATTAAAAAAATTAAAAAGTCAAAAAATTATTTAAAAAATTAAAAAATTAATACTATTTATCAAAAGTCAACAATTACGGCTGCACAACTCCCAATACTAATTTTTCCCTACAAATCAATTTTTACAATTTTTTATTACACATTTTTTCATAAAAAATCAAAAAATTAACCTAAACATTCATATTTTCTTCCTCAATTTTTTAATTTAAAAAGACAAAAAGTATACTTATTTAGGACACTCCAAACAATCCCTAAATCTTTCACATAAGGTAAGAGTGACACACAAAATTTAATAAAATATTTAATAAAATATTTAAAATTCCTAACATAACTCTACTTGAAATCCCCCCCTTAGACTCTTAACAAATGCCAAATGGGAGATGGTATGAGCATGACACAACAAGCCTGCACCTTCTCTCTTCTCTCTCCAAAATTTCTAAAATTCTAGAGATCCTTGTTTCTTCTATGACCTGGTCTCTCGCTACCATTTTCCCACCACACAAACAAAGAAATAAACAACAAAATTTAGAAGCAAAAAAAAAAAAAAAAAAAAAAGTTAGTAGCCAACTTTCATTTTAATAGTACAACCCTCTAAAATATTACCCTCTTTTTTTTTTCTGGAAATTTTATTTTCAAATCATACTCTCTCTCTCTCTCTCTCTCATGCCATCTCATTTCATCTCACCAACCGAAACAGAGAAAACAAAAAAACAAAAAAAAAAAGGAAAAGTCAAGGAGAGATATTGTTGTTTTGGGCAGGCACACACCAGGAGGCTGTGAAATCAAAGGAAAACTTCTCCTGGGTGTTGGCATGTTGTACACCCCTTTTCTAACCTCTCTCTCAAAATCTCTCTCCTTCCCAATCTCTCTCCCTTTCTCTTTTATTTTCTTTTCTCTCTTTCTCAACATGGGTCCTCTACATTTTGCTGACACGGGTTGAATTCAAATCAAATCTCCACAATCCCTTTCTCTTTCTCTCGTCTTTCTTGCCTGAAAGAGACTTTCCCGGAAAATTCCCAATGCATGGTCTTTAACATCAATATAGAATTGTCTTCTTCACAAAGGCTTAGAACAGATTTGAATTACACGAAATGGGAGACTCTTCTCCAGAAGAGAAGAAATCTGGGTGTGGCCTTTTGAATGCGGTTTTCGGGCGCCGAAACATATGGCCGAGAAGGACAACCTCGACCAATTCACTTCCCACTTCGAATGCCAACAACCTTGTCAGAGTTCCGAGCACACCAAATTCTAAGAGGCGGCGAGGAGGCTCCGATGAGGCAGCTTTCCTCGAAACATCGACAGTTTCAACAGAAGCATCACAAAAACAAGTTGACAGAGTCATTCCTAGGCCTGGACCAAACCATCAAAAAGTCCCACCTCAATCTCATCAAAATCAACAACAACAACAACAAAATAATGCTCCGAAAAGCGCGGTTCGAGAAGGGTATGGCCAAGCCAGAAGGGTACCGCAGGGGACAACTGGAATTTCCGGCGAGCTTGAAACCATGATCGCCGATCACCAGCGATCCAAGGGAGCCGGAACGTTCGTCCGAGCTTCCTCCGGCAATGTCATGCTCTATGGCCATTTGGGTAACTTGAGACAACCCGGTGGCGGTGGCGGTACCGGTGGTGGTGCTGATGTGCTCAATTACTTGCCCAAGACGAAAGAAGAGCATTCGAAGCCCAATGGGAGGTACCCGAATTCTGTAATGGGAAATGTGGTGAAGAAAGACGGCGAAAAACCAACTTCTTTGTGTCGAGCTCTTTCGACAAGGATGGATCCTGAGCAGCTGAAGATTATGGGGAATGAAGATTACAAGACTGGAAGGTTTGCTGAAGCACTGGCTTTGTATGAGGCTGCTATCTCTATTGATCCAAACAAGGCCTCTTATAGGAGTAACAAAAGTGCGGCATTGACCGCTCTGGGTAGGCTTCTTGAGGCGGTTTTCGAGTGCAGAGAAGCAATTCGGATTGAACCATATTATCAAAGAGCTCATAATCGTTTGGCAACTCTTTATGTTAGGTAATGATACTATTCACCTCTCTAAGGTCTTAAATTTCAGTAAGTTCTCCATACGTATTGATTCATAATCAATTCACAACTCCATTGACAGTTGATGTGGCTGGTTCGGCTGCTATATAACTTTTTTGTTTTGTTTAATTAATATTTTGGTTGATGATTTTGAAAAAAAATTTGACTGCGCCACCAAATTCTCAATACATATCTTTCAATACTCTTTATATCACTGCACTTTAACCAATACTAATTCGTCTCCTACTATTTAAAACATGATAAAAAATTTTTATCATCTTTTAGTTTTCAGATCTTCAATTGTCATTTAGTTATGTATATTATGCTTAATTGGGCATTACTAGTGTTGTAATATATATTTGTGATTGCAGATTAGGAGAAGCAGAAAAGGCAATGTATCACTATAAACAAGCTGGTGCTGAATCAGACCCTGATGTCTTGATTAAAGCTAAAAATCTTCAGGTTCGTCTGAGTAAGTGTACTGAGGCCAAGATTCAACGAGATTGGAACACACTGCTGAAAGAAACTAGGCTCGCCATATCAGCTGGTGCTGATTCTGCCCCACAGGTTAGCTATACACTTCAATTTCAGCCTTTAAATGTTATGTTCTGTTTTCAATGTTTGGTGCCACAGCTATAGGCTTGAAATTCACATGAGTGTTTTGTTTTGGTTGTTGGTAATTGAGAAAGATTTTTGCATTGCAAGCTGAGGCCTTGCTGAAGCTGCATAGGCTTCAAGAAGCAGATGAAGCATTGACAAAGGGACCAAATTTTGACATGGATGATTGCACTCAATTCTTTGGGCCTATTGGTCATGCAAGTCTGTTAGTAATTAGGGCTCAAGTTGATATGGTTGCCGGCAGGTCAGTAATCATCAGTGTTTCATTTTATTTTATATATATATATATATTTTTTTTAATTTTAGAAAAACAAAATTCTAACTTTGTCAGAGTGCATATATTTATATATATACAGAGTTAGCGATGAGAATGTGAAATAGAGTTGGGTGGGTATATATCATTGTCTTCAAAAAACTCAATTACGTTGTTTTTACTATCATAATGTGAAATTTTTCATTAGTTGATGATATTGTCATGTGATATCATGTTATTCACAATATATTCATTTGCAATAATGTTAAAATAATCACATTGTTCTCACTACTCAATTGCCCTATTTATTTTAATGGGTCTATATCTGTTTTCATAACAGGGGCGTCATATTAAACAAAATATGAAAAGGAAAAAAAAAAAAGAAAAGAAAGAAATTTGATATCTTAGCATTATTGATCTATTTGTCACAGGCTACAACACACAGAAAAACTGTTACAATGCATTTTTTTTAACCCGAAGTGAACGGGGTAGACTTATCCATATCTAACTGTAAAGCATGAAAGTGCCACTATAGATTGTAGTGTGTTGAAGACGCTAATTGTGTTTTTTTTAAGAACAGCTCAAAAGGTAAACTTAGGGATAAAGAAAAGAGTTAAAAAGAAAGCATAAAGATTAGAGTTGGTAAACCTTTGACCTGTTACCCAAAAAGCCAGACTCAAAATGCATCATCTAGATCTCTTTCTAACCAACGATTTTATGCTATTAGAAAAAGTTGCCAGTGATCAAAAATAAAAATGCATTCGTGGATAAGATTAATTTGGAGTATGACTCTCACTCATGATTTTCGATATTCAAAGATGTAGTATGTATTGGGTTTTTAGCCTTTTAATACCGGAATTAATAGAAATGAAAATCATATATATTAGCCAATTTGCGATACGTATATCGGTTTATAACTGATTCATGATTTGGTTCACAATTGATACAATTGGTTAATGATTGATTATAGTTGATTTAGCTACTACAAAACTATTTTTGCTACTGATGATTTAAAAATAAATAAAATAAAATTCACAATTGTATCATTTGATTCCGGATACATATTGCTCAACATTCCTAATACCACAACCAATAATTTGTCTCTTGCCACCACTATTCAAAAACCTTGCCCTCATTGTACTAAATGTAATTCTTCATCACACAGTTAATTTTCTAACCACTTCACTATGCAAGTTTCTATGCATATAATTTTGTCTAGTGTAAACATGAAAACAGTTGACATTTGCAAGTATAATTTAACATAAGAAGCTTGTACTGTTAATTTAAACTTGTTTTTAACTTTGAATTGTTAAGCCAAGATATGGTTTTTTTAATATATATGGGCAATGGCATATTTTGACAGATTTGATGATGCGGTGACGGCGGCTCAAAGAGCAGCACGGCTGGACTCAAGCAGCAAGGAAGTGAACATGGTGGTCAGGAGGACACGGGCGGTGGCAATGGCTCGATCCAACGGTAACGATTTGTTCAGGGGACAAAGATACTCGGAGGCCTGTGGTGCATATGGAGAGGGACTCGACCATGACCCCTACAACTCGGTGTTGTTGTGCAACAGAGCCACTTGCAGGTCCAAACTCGGCCAATTTGAGAAAGCAATCGACGACTGCACCGCTGCCCTTAATGTGCGCCCATCTTACAGGAAAGCCAGATTAAGAAGAGCCGATTGCTATGCCAAGGTAACTAACTAACTACTAGTAGCCTACCCTATATGCCTAGTTGTTGCAACATTTTTTGAATTTTTTTGATATTTTTGAGCAAAATTTAAAAGGAATTGAATGGTCTTCAGTTTTTATTTAGACTAGATGCGTCTAGTCTAGTCAAATGGGCTTACTACAGAACTCATTTTGATAATCAAATCTGCTCCTTTTTAAATTTACATGTGTTAATTATTTATGAAGAAAGAAAATCAAATTAATCTTAATAATTTTAGTTTCATGACTTTATCATATCTATATTAAAAAAATGAATGACAAATATAATTTTAAAAACATATTGTCCATTTTTTGAAATAGTTATGATAAAAATACGTAGATAATATTATTGGATCAATATAATTTTTTTCACGAATAATTTATTTATAAAGAATTAAAGAAGATTAGATTCGATCATTGAAATGAGTACATAATGCTAAGCTAGATTGTTCGGTACTTTAACAAGGACTAGATAGAGAGAGTCATATTCAAATTTTAAAAATACATCTTCCCAACTTTATGATAATTAATTTCTTTTTTTTTTTTTCTTTTTTTTTCCTTCCTAACAAAAGAAATGGATGAGTTCAACATGTATGTTAAATTAACCCCTACATTCTTACATTAAGTAGATGATAGAATCCTAAAGTGAGATATGTGTTTTTATGTAATTAAAAAATGGGATGTCAATGGTGGTGTGGTAGTTGGGAAAATGGGAAGCATGTATAGAAGATTATGAAATGATGGTGAGGGAGACACCAGAAGACGAGGACGCGGTCCGGGGTTTGAAGGACGCCCAGTTACAACTTAACAAACAGCACGGCCAAGTCCAAGTCCAACAAAGTGTCACGACTAGGGACATCAAGGTTAGTGATGGTGCTAATGCTGCTCACGATGTGCCCCTCATATCCAGCAATGACCATTTTAGAGACTGCATTTCATCACCTGGTATAAAAAAAATGATCTTGTTGATTTTAATATTTTTTTCCAATTGATTTATTTGGAGATACATGTTTTAGGGTATAAATATAATATAACATTGTTGAATTTGAATATTATATTGACAGGTGTATATGTGATACTATTCTGTAACAAGCCTGTTGACGGACAAACATTGCAGTTTATGGACCAACTCCGCAAGAGATATAACAACTCTACCAACTTCTTCAAGGTTCTATTTCTCTCCTATCTTTTATTTATATATTATTTTTTAATTAGTGTAAATTACACAAAATACACCCCTCTTTATGATATTTGACATATACAAATGCCACATCTAGTTTGAAAAATTATAAAGGGAAAATATCAAATCAGTGGGCATTTCAAAAAATAATTACAAATTAGTAATAAATTTTATAAATATTAATAATTAAAATCATAAAATTTTTCATGAATCTGTAATTAATTCTTGAAATGTCTATGGATTTGTAATTTCCCCAATTATAAATTCCTTGTCAGAGTTTTTTTTTTTAAAAAAAAAAGAAAAAAAAAAAAACTTCATAACACGTCAATACTAAAAGCAAATTATGCTACTACTCTCATCTCTGATTTCCCTCGCCTAAATCTCTCTCTCTCTCTCTCTCTTTTTCTCTCCCCATAGTACCACCACCATCTCGCCCCACCTTCGTACCACAACCGTAGCCACTCTTCTTCCTCTTCCAATCTCTAATGTTGGTGCAGGGCCGGCCTAATCTTGACTAGGCCTAAGAAGAAATCTCATTGGGAGATGAAAATTCAAATAATATTTATTAGTTTTGGGGGGTTATTTAAAGTTTTTTATGAGACTGTAATATGAAAAGTGCCATAAGTTGTCCAATATAGAACTTGTAAATTTTGGAGTCGTTTTCTAATGTCGACCTAAAAAAAAAAATAGAGTGTAGATGCCTTCGGCAAACATAAACTAAATTAGTGCAGAACTTTTCTGAATCAATAGGTGAGGGGCCTTTTTTTTTTTTTTTTTTTGGAGTTTTGTAAATGCCATATCTAAACTGAGCCTTTTAATAAATATTTTTTATTTTTTTTTTAAAAAAGACAAAAAATTGTATTATTACTTTTTTGAATATGTTAGGAAGATTGAGATCATTTGTAAAATGGGACCTAAAGGCCATGTTTGTTTGGGCGGACTGGATTAATATTCCCATGACTAATAGTCCTAGGACTACGAATTCGTTGGATTATGTATCCTATCTTAACTAATAATCAAGTTAAAAATAATTAATCTGTACTTTAATTGTTTAACCAAACATCGGATTAACAATTTTATTGGACTATTAGTTCAATCCCAAGCTCATGTCCACCCAAACAAACATGACCAAAGTCTATACTTTAATGACTTTACCTTTAAAGCCCCTGCATTTGTGGGCAGCCTTCACTACAGATCAAAAATAAAATAAATCTTTGTGACACTTATAAGTCACCTCTCCCCGAACAAAAACAAAACAAAGCCTTTATCCTGTAAATTTTAGTAGAAGGGACACAGAGGGAGAGAATGGACAGAGAGAGAGAGTGAGAGATCGATGGTTAGTTGAAATTGCAAAATAGTAGATTGGCAACTCTAAAGGGTAAGAGTATCTTTAATCGTTTGTCATTGGAATTGTCATTGTTATTATATAATAGTAACGGTTGAAAAGTGGTGCTCCAATGGTGAATATGGCAGTTGTCAAATTTGATAAATGTCAAAACTTGTGCCAAACAGCTGCCATATATGTCAACTCAGCCAAAACTAACTGTTTTTCTCCCTCCCAGCAAAACAGATAAATTTTTGCAAAACTAAACACAAAAACTGTTGGAGCACCATTGTTTTTGTGTTTGATTCTGCCAAAATGACATCTGACCATTGGAGTACCATCGTTATAATTCTACCATTTTCTACCATTCATTGCCAAATTATAAAAATAACAATGCTATTATAGCATTTGCCATTAAAGATGCTCTAAAATGGATATTTTCAAAAATTAAATTCTTGACATAATTATGTTGGTTAATCTAACAGTTGACTTGATGAAAGTATTTGTTATGCTATTGGCAACCTCAAGGGCTGAAATGCTATTCTCAAAGGCCGAGATCTTACAACATTTTTATGACCCATTTCAGGTGAATATTGAAGATCATCCATCATTGGCGAAATCGGAAGGGGTTGGCTCATCACCGGTCTTCAAAATATACAAGAACGGTTCAAGGGTAAAAGAAATTCCTGGCAACAGCCATGATTTATTAGAAAGCTCCATAAAATACTATACCACATAATGCAAAAAAAAAAAAGGGTATCTATGGAAAACAATCTTTTGAGTTCTCATCCCCCATAAAAATGCCAGAGGGACCAAACATATGCAGAAAAGGAGACCAAAACCATTTTTTAAATTATTTTATTTATGGGAAAAAAGGATAATTTGTGGGGTACTTTTCTGAGTATTCTTTATATGCTGTAAAGGAGAGTAAAAAGAAGCAAGAGAGGGAATAGGGTTGGTTCAACTTTGGTGGCAAAGCCCTTTTTAGCATGGAGTGCATCCAGGATGATGGACTGAATTGGAGCAAACGAAATGGATTGAATTGGAATGGGGGGGATTAGTGTTTATATGTATGCTTGAATGTAATCTAGTTTTTGACGTACTTGGTGTTCAAATTTTTTGTTTGATCCATTGTTATTCTAAACTCATTTGTGTAGTTGTTGTGTATCTCTCTTTATCTCTCTCAAATGATGAAGCAGTGATATTTTTCAAAGAATAATAACATATAAATAGAAAATCTATGCCTAGTACTTTTTGTATCAATTCATTTCAAAGCAAAGGCTCGTTAAAGTGACTTATTATTTTAAAACAGTAAATTATACTTCTCATTTCTGCATTTTATATCAAATCTCATTTTAGTTCTCCATTTTGAAACTGTAATTGTCACTTAGACTTTTGGTCAATTTGCAATTTGACCCCTTCTGCTAATTTGATATTAAATTATCTAACAAAATTGTCACATTATCCTCACATAAGGCATTTTTAAGGATGAAAATGTAGGTTGTGTTTGGTGGTAAGGCTTTAAAAAGTTGATTCCATCTCTTGGTTGAAGTGTAGTGTTTGGTTAGAATTTTCAAAAATTGATTCCACACCCATTTTGAAAATACGTCTTTCCAAACGTCCCCCAGACGTCCAACCGGTTGATCGGACTAGTGTTGTTGTTGTTGTTGTTTTTTGTTTTTTTTCAATTGTTATTTTTATATTTTAAATAAAAAATATTTTTAGATTTTTTTTATAAATTTTTTTATGAGTTTTGAATAGAATTTTGAATTGTGTGTTTAGTTATGAATTGTAAGTTTTTAAATCAAATATTATATATCATATCAAAAATTTCAAACTCAATTCAAAACTCATAACTAAACAAAATTTTCACACTCAAATCATAATTTCAAAACTTACAATTCCAAAACTTACAAATTCAAAATATAACCCTGTTAGACGTATATTATTATAGCTTGTATATCTTATCTCTATATCTTTTTATGCTTATCTCTATCTTTTCTGTACTTATCTAGGTTTCCTTTCTGCCTATATATACAGGCTTCTCCTCTTGTATTTATTATTCAATTCAATATAGAGTTTCTTTTTTCTTTTCTTTCTCTATTTTCATAACATGGTATCAGAGCCTAGGTTTTCTCCTAGCCTCATTTTTCTGGTTCTGTTCCAGATTGGTTTCTGCTGGTTTTTGCATATCTAGTTTCTTTCTGTTTCAATGATTGGACTACACCAAACTCTTCATTTCTTCAAGAGGAAGCAAACGCCACCAGAATCACCCCTATAGGCCATCACACGCGCCTTCACACGCCACCCAAAGATTGGCGCATCGTCTTGCTTTGGTTCTACTCTCGACACGTTTCCACACGCATCATCTTAGCCGGCTTTCGCCGCTTCGGCTCAGATTAGCCTTGGCTCACCTTCGCTCAGATCGCCTCGCCCGCTTCGGCTCCGTGACCTCGGCCGCCATCGGCCCGTCAGACCTCGGCTCGTCCATCGACTTCCGTCTCAGCCATTTTGTCCTCGGCTTCCGCCTCAACCGATCTCCTCTCGGCTTCCACCCGGCTTCTCTCAACCACGTGCCTTGTTTGGTTTAGCCGCTGACGTCAGCCTCTCTCAGCCCCTAGCTAGCTGCTGACATCATCACAGCACAATGCTGACGTCAGCCCTCCTTGTTCCTAAGGTTTTTTTGGGCTTCTGAATCTATTGGTGACCTCTGTTTTGGCACTTATGGATCGTACTAACAATATCCAATCTGTTCCTATTATATTTGATGGGTATAATTATGTTAGTTGGGCCCAAGCTCTCTCTAGCTTCATTAAAGGGAAACGCCTTTGGCGGATTATTACTGGTACTCTTTCCAAACCTAACCAAAAGGAGGATGAGACGGACTCTGTATTCGATGACCGTCTTGACGAATGGGAAAGTAAGAATTATCAAATTATCACATGGTTCCGGGCTACCTCAGTTCCTTCCATCAATCTTCAATTTGGACGCTTTCAGGACGATGACTCCATTGCCTCTCTTGCCAAAGCAATTTGGGATTTTTTGAAGGAACGTTATCAGACCACTGGCCATGCTCATCAATATCAACTGTTGCAGACTCTTCATCACATGTGCCAAGCACCCGGTCAGTCTTTCAATGACTTCATATCCCACATGTCGTCCGTTTGGGACCAACTCGGCTTTTCTGAACCTCCATAGGCTCATTCTAATGATGCACAGCTATTTATTACTTATCGGAATCATCAGCGACTATTACAGTTTCTTATGGCTCTTTATAGCACTTTTAAGCCCGTGCGTGCTTCTTTGCTTCATCGTTTGCCCTTGCCCACTTTAGAGCAAGCCATTACTGAGCTCTTATCCAAGGAGACTCGTTTTGAGAGTCTCAGATCTCACGACATGGATTCTGTTCTTGCTACTCCATCTTCTCAGAGTTCCTCATCTTCACAGCCACTCATATGTAGTTATTGTCGCAACCGAGGCCTGCCAGCCAATCATTCTCTTGTTCATTACCAGGTTCGCGAATGCTTGACTTGTCATAAGACTACTCCGGGCCATCTCCAAAGCAATTGTCCTCGAACTCCCTCCACTACTTCATCTAAGAAAGGGGCTTCGCTCGGTCTCACCAAATTTAACCACTGCTTCGCTTCTTGCCTCTGGGGGTTTTTCTGCTCATTCTTTCTTTATGGATGATGTTGAGTCCATTATCCACCAGGTGCTCAACAAATCGGGTACTTCTCCTTCTACTGCTCTTTCAGTAACCTCAGGTAACTCTTCATGGTATTTTGATTCCGCATGCTGTAATCACATGACTTCTGACTCCACTCTATTTTCTTCTTTGTCATCATCCTCTTCTGCTCCAACTATACACACTGCTGATGGTTCTCATATGCCTATTAGTCATATTGGCCAAATCTCTACTTCCACTGTGTCTCTTTCTGATGCTTACCATATTCCTTCTCTTAAAATGAACCTTATATCTGTTGGTCAGTTATGTGAACTTGGTCTAACTATTACTTTTTCTGCTAATGGTTGTTTGGTGCAGGACCCTCAGATGAGACAGATCCTTGGGATAGGCCGTAAGTATGGACGTCTGTTCGAGCTTATTCATCTTCATAGTCTGCACAAATCATTTCATGTTACTGCTGCATCTACTATGTCTCCTTTTTATCTTTGGCATTGTCGCTTAGGACATGTCTCTTTTAATCGTTTAAAAAATTTAGTTTTTAGTGGTCAGTTAGGTCGTGTTTGTCTTGACGATGTCGATTGTTTATCTTGTCAAATTGCTAAACAACTTGCATTACCTTTTAATAAAAGTAATTCTGTTTCTACTGCTCCTTTTAATCTTGTGCATTCAGATATTTAGGGACCTTCCCCCACACCTACCATGGAGGGGGGGTCTAGATATTTTTTGATTTTTGTTGATGATTTTTCTCGCTATACTTGGCTTTTTCTTCTCAAAAATCGCTCTGAACTTAAACAGATTTACTATGGTTTCTCTGCTATGGTCCACACTCAATTTTCTTGTACTATTAAGCTTTTTCGTTCTAATAATGCGAAGGAGTACTTGGATTATGATTTTCTTTCTTTTCTTCGGGCTCATGGTACTCTTTCTCATCGATCTTGTGCAGGCACTTCCCAACAAAATGAACGAGCTGAAAGAAAGCACCGTCATATTCTCGACACTACTCGGGCTCTTCTCCTTTTTTCTTCTTGTCCTGAAAAATTTTGAGGGGAAGCTGCCCTCACTGCCATCCATACCATCAATCGAGTCCCTACCTCTGTCATAGCTAACACAACTCCTTACGAGCGTTTGTATGGTTCTCCTTCCGATTATACCACTCTTAAAGTTTTTGGTTCTGCTTGTTTTGTTCTACTTCAGCCTCATGAACACACTAAACTAGAACCTCGTTCTCGTCTTTGTTGTTTTCTGGGGTATGGTATCGAACACAAAGGGTATCGTTGTTGGGATCCTATCTCCAAGCGTCTTCGTATTTCTCGTCATGTGGTCTTTTGGGAACACAAAATGTTCTCCACTCTTTCCAAGTTTCACCTACCATAGTTCACCCACTCACCGGTCTTCACTAAGATTTCTATAGATTTGTTTTCTGATGACTTTGATGCAGATTCTAGCCCCATGCTTCCACAGTCGCCTACGCCTATTGTCCATCCTGAGGATCCTGTGTCCGCTGATGGCCCTATGCCTTCTCCGGCTTCGGTGGAGGTTCTTCCGGAACCTATTACCATTGAGGTTCCCCCTCTACTTGAGCGTCATTCTACCCGGGTAAGGCAACCTTCTGTTCTTCTCTGTGATTATATTGTTGGTTCCACTGCTTTTTGCTCTTATGAACCTACTTCTTATCACGAAGCTTCTTCTAACCCTCTTTGGCCACAAGTTATGACTGATGAACTGCAGGCTTTCGATCAAACTCATACCTGGGATGTGGTTGATCTTCCTCCGGGCAAGCGTACTGTTAGTTGCAAATGGGTTTACAAGATCAAAACTCATTCTGATGGTTCCATTGAGGGTTACAAAGCTCGCCTTGTTGCCCGGGGATTTAGTCAAGAATATGAGATTGACTATGAGAAAACATTTGCTCCTGTTGCCCGTTTTACTTCAGTTCGCAGCTTACTTGCCGTTGTTGCTGCTCGTCATTGGCACCTTTCTCAGATGGATGTCAAGAATGCATTTCTCAATGGTGATCTCACTGAGAAAGTTTATATGCAACCTCCTCCTGGTTCTTTTGTTCCTTCAAACAAGGTTTGCAAACTCCACTGTGCTTTATATGGTTTGAAACAAGCTCCACGTGCCTGGTTTGCCAAGTTCAGCTCTACCATTCGTGACTTTGGTTTTTCTTCTAGTGCCCATGATTCTGCCTTGTTTATTCGTAAGACGGAGCGCAGTACTATTCTCCTTCTTCTCTGTGTGGATGATATGATTATCACTGGAGATGACACAGTAGGTATTTCTAGTCTCAAACAGTTTCTACATCGCCAGTTTGAGATGAAAGATTTGGGTGCACTTAGCTACTTCCTTGGCTTGGAAATTTCTCAAGATTCGTCTGGTTATTTTCTTACTCAAGCCAAGTATACTTCTGATCTTTTGACTTGTGCTAGCCTTTCCGATTGCAAGACCGTCACTACTCCAGTTGATCCTCAGACTCGTCTTACACCTTTTGACGGCCCCCTGCAGACATCCCTGAACGTCCCGGGAGGGAAATCCTGTTTTGTTCATTAGGGCTCACTACAGTTCAGGACTCAATGTCACGGTCCTGTATCTAATCTCACAGAGTGCAATACAAGACCGATGAATCATCAAAGAGTCCAAATCCAGCAAATCGTTTTTGAAAACAGATTTTTTTGAAAGAAGTGCCAAACATAGACTGCTTTGCCAGATACAGAGTCGCCACCTAAATATTTATTTTGGGAGAATTTAGGAAACCCTGACTCGTTGCCTAAGGCCACGTGTCCGTCATCACCAAAGTTGTCTCGGCTTGGGAACTTGGGTACAATTGGAGAAGGTCACTTCGTGAGCACCCCCGCTCGCCCGATCAAAGATCGGCCTCTACTAACCATGATATCGAGTTTTGAAAACATTATGCGTTCTTATTCCGGTTATTAGCCTAGATTTACTATGTGATGCGTACAGCATACAAGTACAGACTGGGTCGCCTGAATTGGAACGAAACATCTCATGTTTGTTTTGAAAACAATTTGCTACTCGCAAGTAGGCTAAAATGTGGATTTGCCACCCTCAGATGGGCTTTAGAAAACACGATGATTTGCCACTCTCAAGTGGGCTTAAAACTCGCAGTCGATGAATTGTTCCAATCCAAATAACCCAACCTTCACCCACAGGCATTCAGGAAGTTATATCACATAAGCATTTAGCCTCATGGTAAGCATGCTATCATGGCAGTCACTCACACGCATGCAAGGATACTAAAGCATAAACACTTACTGAGTACTCCAAGTCAAAACAAAAGCTATGTTAGAAATCCATGCATGATCCTAACTATACAGAAATGCCTAATGCAACACATGCAAAAAATGCAACTTCAATAGGCTCGGCTATTCTAAAAATGGCATGTGAAATGCTACAACTAATAAGTATTCAACTCAGAATTAAAATACAATGTAGTTAGTATGATGCGCCGAGCCGAGTGCATGCAAGACAGATGAATGGATGCAAATATGTGAGCATAAGTATGCTAATTGAAACATGCCCTAATCTAACCATCATAAGCTAGTAAATAAAAGGGAGAAAGACGTGGGGTTAGAAGACATGCATTACACATACGCACACTTATTGCATAATTACACTCACTCGGAGGGTCCGAATAAATAGTGTACAATCCAAATAAATAATACAGTCCGAATAAATACAAAACCCTAATTAATTAACAAATTAATCTAGGAAAGCAAGTAAATTAGCATGCAAGCCTTGGACTGCCTCAGCTCTGTTCCGAATGATGAAAGATGCATGCTTAAGTTGCTTGGCGCGAAAATCCATTGCGATGCCCCGATTCGCCTCTGTTTGCAATTAATGCCGGAATGCTGTACGAAGCTCTAGAAGGCTGTTGATTTCTGATTCATTGCAACAGAGAGCAAGAAAGGGGCATAGCAAAGTATTTTCACATATGTATGCACACCTCGATCCTCGTGCCACCCATCACGCATCTCGGTGCATGGTGACCGAGGAGTCGAATTGCACGACTCAATGTGAAATGAATGCACATATAAACACAACAAGACCTAAACTCCATCATGGGTAATCCGGAGTGTCGGCGACCAGGAATTGAGACACGTTCCGTCACTCGGAGTACGAAATATCCCTCGTTTCCCGTGCTTGGGCTAACTCCTATCCCAAATACAATGCAAATGAGATGGCATACACAATGCGACTAACATACAACCTAGCATATGTAATGCTATGAAATGGCATATACAATGCTCGATGTAATATGGCATACACAATGCTCTAACATGCAACCTAGCATACGCAATGCTATGGACCGAAATGGCATACACAATGCACAATGGACTTACACCAACATGAGTGGACCTTAGCCACACTCACATTAGTGGCCATTAGATGAAAATGAGACAATCGAAATGCGTGCACATATGCACGAATACCAAGGACCGAACCTAAGGCATCAAATGCCACTCTACCAAAGCATGGAAAGGGATGAAAGATGGCATACAAACATGCAATTTCCAGCATTAAAATATGATGCGCAATGGTCCCGAATCATGGAAATATGGCACCCAGTGCATGAAAGAGGCCCCGAAACTTAAAACTAGACAAATGCATTGAACTATAATCATGTAAAGCAAGCATTATTTGATCATGAAGTACAAAACAAAGCCAAGGCAATCCAAAAATATGCACAATATTAGTTCAAAGCATGGCCAAAAAGTGCTAACATGAAGGGCTAAAATAATATTCAACCTAGGCTAGTAAGCCATGAGTTGTTCTACAACTATATGAAGCATACGAGGGCTCACCCAACCAGCCAAAAATAGAAGTATTTCATGCCAAATAAACCCCAAATAACCACTGAAATGCATCCAATGCATGCAAAAATGATGAGCTCCTTTGGAGGGCCATGCAAGGGATTACTCAACACATACAATAAGAATACTTAACATGGTAAAACCAACTCTAGAAATCAATTATGACAGCTCTAAAACTCACCAAATTGGCTCTAAAATGGGTCAAGGAAGCGTGCAACGAAAGGCCCCTTTGAAAAGCCTTGGATGAGATTGCTCTACACATGCATCATAGACATGAAATATGACCAAAAGGGCCTCAAAAAAAGCTAAGGTAGACCTTGAAACTCACCAAATTGGGCCCAAAAAGTGACTTCACAACATGAAAAATGGGGGTCCTTTGGAATGCCAACAATGCTAGTAAAGAGAATGAGGGGTGAGAGGGTCACCCCTCTATGCTTTTGAAGCTCAAAGATACATCTAACCCACTGAAAATCCACTAGATTTCAGTGGCTAAAATGCCAAATCAAGGCCAATGCAAATGCTCACATGCATAGCTCAAAACATGAAGAAATAAAGCATGAAAGGGGGGACATGACCCCAAACAGAGAAGTGACCTTAAGTAAACATGTTTATAAGCTCAAAAGGAAACTTTTTCTAGTTTATGAAAAATCTCTAAAATGCTCACAATTAGGACTAAGATATGATGCAAAATAGGCCTACAAAGAGGGATAAAGCATACAAGGATGTAGGAGACCTCAAACAGAAAAGTGTCCTTATACAATCTTCAAGAGGAGCTCAAAATATCACACTTTTTAGTTTATGACAAAGTCCAGAAATGCTTTCAAATGGAGATAAAGTATAGAGCAAAATAGTGCAAAAAATGGGTAAATGAAGACTTACTCTTGTAGCACAACAATGCAGCAACTTCTGGACTAAAGAATGCAAGTTCTCAACCTCTGCAAATGACCTCCAAGGTTCTGGAATGGATGGTGGAGGTGGTAGGCTATGAGGTGTAGTGTAAAATGGCCAAGAATATTAGGGTTTGGAGGCTTGAAGTATAGAGATAGAGGGAGTTGTATGTATGCTCCAGCCAAAACTTTCTAACCCTTGCAAATGGAAGGGGAGTGTTGGTTTTATAGAGGAAGAAGGCCAAGGCTTCTTGGAGAAGCCTCAAGAGAGGGTCAAGCTTCTTGAGGAAGCTAGACCAAAAGAGTCAAGCTTCTTTAAGAAGCTTGACAAAAGGGTCAAGCTTCCCCTTTAAGCTAAGCAAAAGGGGCAAAACCACCTTAAGAAGACCAAACAAAGGGCTAAAAACACGGAGAGTGGGTCAAATGCCACACAGCTGGCACAGCTGTATGCAACTCAGGAAGGCCAAAAAGCAGAAGGTAGGTCGACCAGGTCAAGTGGTCGGCCGACCAGGCCAGGTGGTCGGCCAGCCACCTTTTGTGGTAGGCTAGCCAGGTCAAAAAGTCCAACTCAAAAAAGGTGGTCGGCCTACCCATATTGGTGGCCTCCCAGGTGAGTACAACACAATGGTGGTATGAAAAGCCAGAAATTGTGGCTCAAAAGTGAGAAAAACCAGCTTTCCATCAGAAAAATCAGCTTTAAGAGAGAGAAAAAAGAGAAAATTGGTTTTTCAGGGAAAAAGGTGGCCTCCCACCATACTACCACCTCCATAGCAATGAAAATAGGGTCCCTACCAAAAATGGACCAAGACGGATGCAAAACGAAGGTTCGGGGGCCAAAATGCGCAGTCTGGGGCCCCAAAAACAGGCTGTTAATTAAGTACCGGAGGTAGCGTATGACCACGAAGGTGGTCTCCCGGGCCACAGTGTCCCTCTTAGGAGGGGAAACAAGGTGTGTGCCAAAAACCAGAGCAAACAGAGGTAGTTAAGCGGTCCCGAACCGAGGCGCACGGCCGACGGCTCCGAAAATCGAAAACTAGTCTCCAAACGGGAAAAATGGCCTACGACCACGAAACGTAGCCTATGGCCACTGAGAGATGGTCTACGAGACCTCTCCCTTCCTTCGGGAAGAGAAAACAGAGAAAACAGGACCTGGTTCGCAAACCGAGACAAAGCACAAAAGAGTCCCGAAGTCTAGAGGCAAGGCTCGCAGCCGAGACTCTGAAACCCCAGAATGAGCACAATATGCACTATCACCGAGCGCTCAACCGGTGACGTCTGAGTCTTAAGGTCGGTCAAAAATGGGGTGTCTACACCCCTTATTGTCAGATGTAACTTTATATCGTCAGTTAGTTGGTAGTATTGTCTATATCACAGTTACTCGTCCAGATATTGCTTATGCTGTTCACATTGTCAGTCAATTTATGATTGCTCCTCGCTCTCCACACTATGCTGGTCTGGTTCGCATTTTGCGCTATCTCAAAAGAACTTTGTTTCATGGTCTTCACTATTCCCCTCACTCTTCTCTACAGCTGCATGCCTTTTCTGATACCGATTGGGTAGGGGATCCTACCGATCGTCGTTCCACTACTGGGTTCTGCTTCTTCTTGGGCACCTCTCTCATTTCCTGGCGTAGCAAGAAGCAAACCCTTGTTGCTCGTTCTAGTACCGAGGCTGAGTATCGTGCTCTTGCAGACACTACTTAGGAGCTTGTATGGCTTCGTTGGTTTCTTTCTGACATGGATGTTTCTCCTTCAGCTGCCACTAATCTTTATTGTGACAATCAAAGTGCTATTTAGATTACCCATAACGATGTCTTTCATGATCGCACCACGCATATTGAGATCGATTGTCACTTCATACGACAACATGTTACTAGTGGCCATGTTCGTCTTCTCTTTGTTACCTTTGCTGATCAGACCGCCGACCTCTTCACCAAAGCTCATCTTCCAGGCCGCTTTTCTGATCTCCTCTCCAAGCTCAAATTGTTATCTGACTTACCACCTTGAGCTTGAGGGAGGGGGGGTGTTAGATGTATATTATTATAGCTTGTATATCTTATCTCTATCTCTTGTATATATTATCTCTATCTCTTTTTATGCTTATCTCTATCTTTTCTGTACCTATCTAGGTTTCCTTTCTGCCTATATATACAGGCTTTCTCCTCTTGTATTTATTATTCAATTCAATATAGAGTTTCTCTTTTCTGTTCTTTCTTTATTTTCATAACAAACCCTATTATCAAATCATAATTTTACAATTTTACCAAATGCTACTGTAGTTTTTTTTTCTTTCTCTTTCTCCTTTGTTTTTCACACCATTCCTCTTCTCACTCATTTCTAAGCTAGTCATTGCCGCCCATCTCTGCCAGCTTCACCCCCTACTCAGTACTCTTTTGGAAAGTTGGTTAAAAATTACATCACTATTCACATAACTTATTCATAAAAAGATAAAATAGACAAAAAAAAGTTAAAAATCAGCTTTTAACCAACTTTTCAAAACAGCCCTCAATACACCATTGGTGTCCATCCTTCTCCCCTCCATCACCACCATTCCTCACTTTCCATTCCCTCATCGTCATCCCTCTGCACCCCTCTCCTCGTTGCTCATCTTTTTCTTCCTTGCACCTTAGCACACAACCTAACCATTTCTTCCGAGATTTTCTTCTTTTTCTTCTTACAAAATCCTAGATCTAAGGGGATCACAGTAGTAGGGGATATGTTTCTCAATATTTGGTGATAGGGGTTTGCAGGTGTATAAGAAGGGGATTGGGAGGTGGGTTGCAATAGTGAGAGGTTTGTTGGTAATAGAGGGGCACTACGGAGTTGGGTTGTAGTGGGAGTAAGTTCAATATTTTTTTTGATCGGCAAAGAAAATTTTCATTTAGCAGCAAGAAATTAAAAGTACAGGAAGATAAAATGCATCGAGAGAGATTCGGAAGTATAAAAATACCCCTACTACTGCTACTCGCAATCATACAACCAACCCTTAAGCCTCTTGATTTTTTTTTTTATAAAAAAAGTTAAGAAGAACTTAACTGAAAAAAAAGAAATTAAAATACATGAATCACCACACATCCAACCCAACAAATCACCGAAACCAAACTAAATAAACTAAACTAAACTAAGGACTCATCTAATCAACAAACACGCCTCTGCCAAGGCCCACCAACTACTTTGAAAACAAAATCATACACCTATGTTGCTACACGACGCCACGACGCCGACACCCACGCCAATCAAGACGCCGCTTCCACACTCGCCGTGACTTTGGCCAGAAAACTCCATAGCCACCCGTTGATGATATCCATTTTCCAACTCTCTGCTGCTCTCCATGTTCATCTCTTGCTGATGTCCTCTGCAGCTACACTCCCATCACGCCCCTACTGCAAGACCAACCCAGAAAACACCCCTGCTTCAACACCCACAGAACATCACCCAGTGACGAAAAACACCCACTGCTGCATCTCCCACCAGGACTACTTCTTGCTCACACCCAACTCCCACACCTTCGCCTCTGCTGCCAAACTCCACAGAACAATACCCACTGCCGAAAACACCCACCGATCAACATCGCGAATCCACACACCCACCGAACACCTCCATACCTAAGGTAGAAGTTCACCCCTCAAACTCTCACTCGAGGAGGAGCGCATGAGTGACTCCTGGACAGAACTAAATTGCCTACAACACCCTTGTTTCCGCCCAAAAAGCGCACCTCTCAAACTCCTACTCGTCAAAAGCGCTCGAGTAAAATTGCTGGCCGCCTCAAGATTAGGTTATCACGGCGAGGTTGAGATAATCGATGGCAAACCTGGCAACAAGAAAAACCTAGACTCACCAACAACACTCCTCAAAGAATCCTCCCAAAGAACACACACTTAGGTGGGAAGAATGGGGGACTCAAGTTTATTGAAAGAAAGAAAACTAACAAGACTACCGCTGAATCGAGCTAGGCCAGCCGACCGCCATAGCCAAAGGAGGCGGCCAGCCAGCCCAAAGAGAGGCCGGGGAGGGAGGTTTTTAGAGAGAAAATAGAGAGGTCCGAACTTCTTTACTTACTTTGGGAGTAAGTTCAATATTAGAGCCAATATAAAGAGAAAAAAATTAAAATTTTAAATTTTTTTAAGCGTTTAATTAGAAAAAAGGGTGTAAGGAAACTCTTTTTTCGCGTAAATAGAATCACCCTAACAATACTCTTTTATTATGGATGACAACCTCACATTTACATTGACGGGAGTGAATAAATTATTTTGTTTTTTAATTTTGATCTAATTTTTAAAGAGGTGTAATCACCAAACTAAATCAACCCAACATAAAAAAAATAAAAAATAAAAAATAAAAAACCAAGAGTAAAATTGATACAGTTAGAAATATATAAATAAAATCGATACAAGAGACAAAATACATAAACTACAAATATAATTTTTCTTATAATTAACCAAACCCAAAAGACTAATCTTAAATAAAAGTCCTTGTCTGATATGATACAATGCATGAGTTTTACATTCACATTAAAGACAAGTATGTATGATCAAAGGTTGGTGTTAGAATCGGCTCCAATAATGCTTCACTGCAGAATATGCTTAAGACTCAATTTAAGCTTAAAAATTAAATTAGTGACTAAATATTAAAATGAAATTGTAAACACAAAAACGATTAAGTGGATATAAAAATTTTAATTATATATATATATATATGCATATATTAAGAATATTATTTCCATTTAAATTCCGGATTGGTTTGAAAATCGATTTCATTAATAATTTTTTAATTTTTTTATAAAAAGATATTTAAAAAGATGAAAAAATAAATTAATTTTTTATGATGACTTTTTAATTAAAAGTTTAACTTTCCAAACATTCCTACAAATCGCACGTGGGCCAAATTGTAAAATTGCCAGAGGCATCTTACGAACAATTATTCAATAATTTAAAATACTAGCACAACTTTTGTAAATATTACTTGGAGCTGATTTTCTATGTCAAAAATAGATAATACAACCAACGCAAACTGCATTCATATTAAAGACGAGCGTGGCTATATGATTAACAGTGATATTACATATATTAATTAATATACACATTAATATATCAATTGATATTATATTATTATTATTGATCTCATTTATTATACAAATTATAAATATTTAAAATTTCTAAAATTATATCACATTATCTATTAATATACTAATTAATATATTAATTAGTACATATAATATTATTCTATGATTAGAATTTGAAATTAAAGTAGACTTAAATGATTCTTTAAATCTGAAGGATTGTGTTTCAGACTATTAAAACAGTATTACAATATTATTTGAAGGGTGAATTTTTTCAAAAAAAATTAATACACACAGGAGTGTTTTGACAACTCAATAAAAAGTTAATTTTTAATTTTTTATTCATTTTAAGACAAATCACTTTTCATATTTTTTATTTATAAAAAAATAAAATAAATTAAAAAAATCAAAAAATTAACTGTTTACTAACTTTACAAAACACCACACACAGTATTAAACAATTCCTCACCGTCCAAAACCTATCTTGCTATGATCAAGTACAAATAGAAACGACAAAACGAAATTAAAAGGGATTAGATGAAAAGAAATAATGTGCATATATGTAGCACAAGAAAGTGACCCTAATGAAACATCGGCCTCGTTTGGTTTGTGTTTGGGAAAAAAATTTCTGAAATTTTTTTCCCAAACAAGTTTCAGAAATTTTCTCTACCAAACAAATTTTTTCAAAAAAATTTCCTAAAACACACAAACCAAACAACTTTTCCAAACAAACCTCTCTCACACACACATCAAATCAATCACTTTTTCTCAAATTCTCTCTCAAAACAATTTTTCAAAACAAATTTCCCAAAAAACCAAACCAAACATGTTTTCGTACTTTTTTTTTCAGAAACATGTTTCTGAAACACAAACCAAACATACAAATCATCTTTCAGGACTTGACCCTTATTCCATTAATATTCTTGTCCACATATCCATAACATCACCACCACGTGGCGAGCCTCTATAGGATACAATAAGAACATAAGCAATATCTAGCATACATGCCGACAAGAAATTAAAAACAGCACATTTCACATACTAGCAGAAACAACAGGCACATCACCACCGTCGATAACGCGAACGCGATCGGCATGATCAAGGGCCTTAGAACCGTCCCATCCACAGTTATCCCTGACTGCTGTGAGCTCGTAGGGTGAGGTGTCGGTGGCGAGCCACTGCTCGACCGTGAAGAGTTGCTGGGAGCAGGGCTTGTGGGGCCCAGTGGTGGTGACCTCCACGTAGTTGCAGTACCAGCCGTGGTGTGGGCCGGACCCGTCTGAAGTCAGGTTCATTGAGCAGACCGGCCCATTCAGACATGGGCCTTTACCGCTGAAGATGTCCAAGTTCCCTCTCTCGAAGTAGTCGTGGTTCGGACCCATTAACCCGCCCCAGGCTTCCAGGTTCGAGATCCGGATCCCCCACCCGTCTTCGTCGTACAGGGTCAGGCTGATGATGGAGTCTGTTCCTCCCTTGATGATCGACCCGGTTCTAATGTACGCAGTGTACACACAATCATCCTCCTGCATTCATGTATGTATGTATGTATGTATATCTATATATGTATTAGAAATACTCATTGAAATGCCAAACCAAAAGGAAAAAGGGACGATTTGGGTTTGGGAGAAGAGTGGAACTTACGGATCGGGCGATGGTGGCGAGGAAGAGAGCGATGAAGAGCTGGAACAAGAAACAGTTGACTCCTCCTCCCATGGCTTCTAGCGCTCTCTCTCTCTCTCTCTCTCTCTCTCTCTCCCTCTATGTATATCTATCTTTTAGTGGAAAGATGAGAGAAATATGTTTGTTGGATAATGACGAGGCTATTTCCGATTTTATAGACTGCCTGCCATTTCATAAGTCGAAAGGGGCACATGTTGGGGTGGTTTGGAAATTTTTAATTAATTTTTTAACAGATAAATTACGAACTTACAAACTCATCTCTCAATTTTATTTAAATTATAAATTATCTTATAGTTTTAAAATTTACATTATGTCTTTTAAGATTTCTAATTTCATAATAAATAGATCTTTTTATTAATAAATTATCAAGTTAATTAACAATTTTTAATAATATTAAAATTTTATTTCAATTAATAATTCAGATAATTTTATTATTATATAAATGAACAGTTAAAAATTTTACTTTTTTTAATTAATTTTGTTAAATGAAAAATTTTAACAAAAAGGTATTTGTAATTTTTTAAACTACAGGAGATAATTCGTATTTTAAGCGAACCTTATGAAGTGAATTTGTAATTTATCTTTTTTAAATTTTTTTAATTAGTTTATCTGATTAAAAAAATTATATTTTTGATAATAAATAATTTTTTTATAATTAATTTAATAATTATAAAAAAAAAACAATTATAATTTAAATTTCACATTACTCAAAACTTCCCAGACACCCCCTAACCCCGTTTATCACATGTTGCTATTTGTCTACCTTTTTGGATGCAATCCTGTGTTTCGCATCCCATGGTGTGTTGATTTTTTTATTTTTTTATTTTTTTCCTCTTATTTTTCATGTTTTCTAAAATAAACTTAAAAAATTTAAAAACACATTGTTTAGGTATTATTTTTATTTTGTTAATCATCATTTTTCTCAAATGTTTTTCAAACTATTACTATATGTTATGCTTAACGCATAATACCATCAATACAGTGCCGCATAATCTCACAACATTCTATTGTGCTTAGGTCACACAGCAGATACTCTGATCTTATTGTGGATGGAGGGTGCCAGCCTGCTGCATAGCAAGGTTGTTGTGAGATTAAGCGGCGTCGTATTGATTTTGTTGTGCTTAACACCTGTGTGTGCAAGTGCAAGGCATAACATCCAATTTTTTTTTTTTCTTTTTTTTATTGTTTGATTAAAATTATTTATACATGATATTAATTATGCATACTCACTAATTTATTTATAATCAATTACTTACTTTTGTTTTTTAAAAAAAAACTATAAATAAATTTCATTTTACTGCATTTTTTTATTTTTTTTATTTTTTTTAAATGATAACAATCGATTCAGTATAAGACAATTAAATGGGGTTGGGTCAGTTTTTATAAATTAATTGTATCAAATTGACACAAAATATAAAATTAATGGTCAAAGTTAAGCTAGTTGAAAGTAAAATGACCAAAATAACACAAAAAATAAAAGGTAAGGAGTACTAATGTCTAACTTTAATACGATGATACTTTTGACTACTAAAATATTTTGTTCCTTAAAAATATTTATTTTTAAAATTTTTATCTCTAAAATTTAATTTATTATAACGAGCTATAGTAATTAGAGAATTTTTGGTTAATCACTACAAAATTATGTCATTTTGGCTTTGGAGAAGTATTTTTTAAGTTACACAAAACTAATTGATTTTAATTTCATATGTGTCTAATAAAAACAGAGCCCAATATATATATATATAGGATAATGTTTTAGAGCTCGAATCTTCTCCCCCTAATCCCTCGAATGCCCAAAACGACATCGTTTTGGGCATTCGGTTTTTGTTTTTTTTTTTCTTCGTCTTCTTCGTCATGCAGGCTGAAACAGAGGGTGGGGAGAGAGAGAGAGAGAGGAGGCAGGTCGTCGCAGCCCTCCGCCTGCCGTCGCAGCCCTCCGCCGTCGCCTCTGCCCGATCGTCGCAGCCCCGCCTCCACCAATCGTCGTCGCAGCCTCTGCCTCGCAGCCCCCGCACCTCCTCCGCCTCCTCCTCCAATCCTGTTGGCCCCCTCCAGTCCTTCCTCCTCCTCCTCCTCCTCCTCCTCCTTCTTCCTCCCTTCTTCTTCGTCCTTTCTTCTTCTTCCTTCTCTAATCTTCCTTCTTTTGCAAAAAAAAAAAAATCAAAAACGGCGTCGTCGCAGAATTAGGGGGATTCGGGAGAGGGGGAGGGGGGGAGCTTTCGAGCTCCCTAGCACGGTCCATATATATATTCAATGCTTTGCTTAACGCACAATACCATCAATACGGTGCTCATAATCTCACAGTATCCTGTAGTGTTTAGGCCGCACAAGAAGTACCCCAATCTTATTATTTTTGTGTACAACTATCAAATTACCATCTAAAAAAACTATCACTCAGCCCAATATATATCTATATATTCAATGATGTGCTTAACGCACAATACTATCAATATGGTGTTCATAATCTCACAGTATCCTGTTGTGTTTGGGCCACACAATATTTATCCCGACCCTATTGATTTTGTGAATAACTATCAAATTACCATCTAAAAATAAACTATCAAATTTATCAACTATGTTATTACTAACTGTAAAGAGTTAGTTCAACCACAAACATGGTAAACATAAAGCATAAGTTTAAATTATATAAAGGGCCTTGACCTTTTTGAGAGATAACTTGACACCCAGCTTATAAAAATGACAACATATTGGCACCTGTTAGTGTAGCTAAGAGCTTGTCTGGACAGAAGATTTGGACTAAAATAATTATATAAGATAAAATAGGTTATTTTAATTAAATATGACAAAATGTTACATTCAATCCATAATCATTTTATTTTTTGTCTAATAAAAGTCAAAAAAACCAATAAGCCTATCCCAAACGAGACTTTTTAGCCTCAATAGCCAAAAGGTCAAAAAGCCAACTTAGGGGTGCCTTTATTTACACACCGCTTTTCATCCCAAGGCACATCATTAATTGGTTTAATTTTTATTACAATATTAACCTTATGTAAAATGACCACAAAGAACAAAAGGTTATGATACACACCTTTTGTAAAATTACCATAAAGGACAATAATGAATACAATACACACCAAGTATCTCAAACGTTACTTACGTATCTTCTCTTTCAAGAATTAAAAAATCTTGAGACAAAAACCAAAAACCCTTAAAGAAACAACCAAAAATATACGCAATGGGTGAAATACGCAAATGGTCATCCATTTTTGAAAATGAAACAGAAAACAGTAAAGGATAAGTCCGTTCGAAAGTACAAAGCTGGACTATTCAATTTTGTTCGACATTCAAATTTTGAACATATTGAAATTGTTGACAGGCTAAGTCCGAATAGTTTACTTAAGCTCGACACTAAAATGTCGAACAAATTGAATTTGTTCGACAAAAACACTCTGGACAAAAGGTTAATGTTTGACAGACTAGTGTCGAACGGTTCGCGAAATCAAACTTTCATATACAATGCCACTGGTTCGCAAAATCAAACATTCATATACAATGCTCATAGCAATGGAAAAAAATAGGGGTGCAACTTGGGTGGGCTCAACCCGAACAACCCAAATCCAACCCGAATTTTTTTAGGGCTTTGATAAGATATTTTCAAATTCAGTATGGGCTTGGGCAAAAATTCAGAAGCCTGAATTAAATTTGAGCAAGCTTGGGCAAAGTCGTCAAACAACCTGAGCAACCCGAAACCCGAATTATACATATATAAATATATAAAAATATTAATATACATATAAATTATTAGTCATTACATGATATTAAAGTAATTTAGATTATTAAATCATATTAAATATATATTATATATACAAATAATATAAAATTTTACTTTTTTTATTTTCACTCATAAATTGTAAGTATTACTATAACAGCATCTCTCTTATATTATATAAATTATTTGTTTCAATGGTATTAATGGTTTTCTATAAATAAATAAATAAAAAGTAAATAGAGTTAAATTTTAATAATTTAATAATGTAGCAGCCAAAAAAAAATTAAAATTCATTTATAATTCAGGTAACTCGGGCAATTCAGGTTTAACTCAGGCTGGGCTTGGGCAGTCAACCTCGGGTTACAATTCGGGTTTGGATGGGCTTGGCCAGGTCTCAGCATAACTTGGGTTGGGCTTGAATAATTTTCCAACCCGACCGAACACGCCCGAGTTACACCCTTAGAAAAAAGTACATAAAACCCTCAAATTTAAGCAAAATGAGAATTCTCACCTACTGTATCTCCAATGTGGAGTTGTTTTTACCAGCGTCTTTGATGAAATAGAGAATGAAGGAGGATGGGTCTTCACCACTAGCGTCTTTGATGAAACAGAGAATGGAGGGGGAGATGGAAGATCATGGATTAGGTGTGTAAGTGAGTAAATGTAAAGATGAAAGACGTGGGTAGAGTGTGTGAGTAAGGGTAAAGATGAAAGATTGTGGTGTGTATTGAGCGAATTTTGTATTTGTTAAATTACTAAAGATGTGTCTTGAGTAGTGGTATACTTTGAGATAAAAGATGGTGTGTAAATAGAGGCACCCGCTAACCTACATCCCAAACGAGCTCTAATTAGCATTTGAAGTTACCAGATTGCCACTAATCAGTACTAACAGTGATTATTTAATGTGAAGAATTTTAAGGTGATTATCTAATTACACACTTGCAGTTTGCCGATGATACCATTATTTTTTGTGAAGTTGAGTGGAAGGAAGTGGTAGCCGTGAAAAGAATTTTAAGGTGCTTTGAGTTGATGTCTGGACTCAAAATAAACTTCCATAAAAGTAAGGTGTGCAGGTAGGTGTGTTGGATGATATTGTCCAGGTCTTTGCAAAAAAACTAAATTGTCTTAGTCAAAAGTTGCCAATGAGTTATCTGGGGCTATCATTAGGGGCAAATCCAAGGAGAAAGGGTTCTTGGAAACCTGTGATAGACAAGTTTAAGAGCAAGCTAGCTTCTTGGAAAAGAAGGTTTTTATCTTTTGCTGGGAGATTAACATTGATCAAATCCGTTCTGACAAGCTTGCCAGTTTATTTCCTATCCTTCTTTAAGCTGCCAGTGGGTATTGCTAAAGCATTACACAAAATTCAAGCCAACTTTCTTTGGGGAGGGCCTGAAATCAGGAAGAAAGTGCACTTAATTAAATGGAAAGAGATTTGCCTAAGTAAAACTAAAGGTGGGCTAGGTGTGAGAAATCTAAGCCAGGTTAATGAGTGCCTACTAGTTAAATGGTAGTGGAGGTATGGCAAAGAGGAGGCAGCTTTGTGGAAACAAGTGATATGTAATAAGTATGGAGATCTAGGTAGAGGATGGTGTCCCTTATTTATCAGTTCAGTGTAGCTGTCGCATACGTGGAAAGATATAATATCAGTGGTTGTAGTTAACACTACTCTGCGTGATTTCTTCTTGCAAAACTTCAGGTTAGTTGTTGGAAATGGTAGAAGACTACATTTTTGGATTGACAGGTGGTGTCACAACCAAAATCTGAGTGTGTCTTTTCCCAGATTATTCACATTATCAGTTGATAAAGATGGAAAGTTGTTTGATTTTTTTCTCAGAAGAGAGACAGATTCAGACTGGAATCTGGTTTTCAAAAGACCCCTTTTAGCATGGGAAGAAGAGGAAGTGCAAAAACTTAATGATCTCCTGCAGAATGCGCCTAGGCTAAATCAAGGGGTGTTAGATTCTTGTTCTTGGCTAGCTCATCCGTCTGAAGAGTTCACTGTGGCATCAACTTGGAAATGGATGGAAGCAAATCAAGGGGTAGATTTTACAGTCACTACGTGTATTTGGAACAATTTAGCCCCTCCCAAAGTTCAATTCTTGAGTTGGCTAGCGTGGAGAGGTAGGATTAAGTGCTTTGAATTTTTGCAAAGAATTGGAGTGTTGAGTCAAAATGTCTCTGTTCTCTTTGTGTTTTGCAGATCTAAGGCGGAGTCTGTAAATCATGTTTTCCTTCGTTGTCCTTTCATTTGGAAGCTGTAGGCCAATTTAGTGAACTGGTAGAATTACATATGGGTTATTCTTGGATTTGTGGAGGGATTACTTCTATCCTGGTCAGGTTTAAAATTGAAGAAGAAGATGCAAGCAGTTTGAAGAGTACTACCGCTAGCTGTTATGTGGTCTGTATGGAAAAGCAAAAATGATTGCTTATTTAATAAGGTACAACCGGATTGGAATGCTTTGGAAGACTTGATAAAGGCTAGAGTTGCTTTGTGGATTTCCTTATCTTTGAAGGGGTTTAATTATTCGGTGGAAGATGTTTTATATAACCTGCATCAAGTTTGTCTCTGTGCGTAGTTAATTGCTTACTTGCTGAAGCTCTACAGTTTGATTCTGGTTTTTGTGGCTGAAATGATGATCTGGTTTTTGTGGATGAATTGATGATCTGGTCTGAGCTGGTCTGCTTTGTTTCTTGTGCTGTTTTGTCCTGAGCCCTGGTCTGCTTTGTTTCTGCGCTGTTAATGTTTTGAATTCGATCTTGAGCTGGTATAGGAAGGGTTTAGTTGGTTGGATCTCTGTGTTGTTATGTTTCTAGGTGGGCTGGACTGTATTGATGTTCTGAATTCTGTTCTGTTTCAGTTGGTAGGCAGAGGAGTTCGATTCAGCTGTTTTGTTATGCACTCAGTTGGACTGGATTGTGTTGATGTTCTGCAGTATGGTTTGATCCAGTTGGCAGGCAGAGCTGGCTTATGCAGAGAAGTTTCGATTCAGAATAAGGAGAGGAGGGTTTTGCTGTGTGTATGCTATTCTTGAAGGAGATGGTGGCTGTGGTGTTCTGTTGTTTTCTGCTGTGTTTTTCTTCCCCTTTCTTCTCTTGTTTTCTGGTAGGTTCCTTACCAACTGGCACTTGGAGCTTCATTTTATCTCCAATCTCCTCTTTATTAATATAATTCTCCATACATTGTATGTTGTTATCAATAAAGATTTTTTTTGCCGATAAAACAAAAAATAGTGATTATTTAATGGTTTAAGAATATTATTTCATATTATTTATCACTTATCTTTGTTAAAATTGTCTCTTCATATTTTAATAAAAAATAGTAAATCTTACAATTTTAAATAATAACTATCATGTAAATTTGCCCAAAGACATCACATAATTTTTTTTCCAAGTAAGTTTTTAGGTACATAAATTAAATACAAAATAGGACACGATTCTATCATAAGAAGTAGAATTCACATGTACATGTAAGCTTCGCGTTATATAAAAAAATTGTATTTAATTTTTGTACTCCTAATGTAAATTGTTTTTCCAAAAATACTAGCCACAGTTGTTTACCACGGGGAGGAATAAATATCAATATGGTCGTGTACGAGCGGACGTGGAGGTACGCTCGCCCAGCGAAGCAACCAATGTCAAATTCACATTGAGCAAACTTTTCATTGCTGTAATCAATTACTATAGCTTTTGTTTCCATCTTTCACTTCAAATTCTTATTTAACACACTTTTCTTTGGCGTTATCAATACCAGATATGAGTAAGGATTCTCTCATTGAATTTCTTACTTAATTTTTTACTTAATAGGTTATTGGGTTGATTTTTTGATCTAATTTTGATAATTTAAACAGTTTATATTTTAAAATTTGTCATGTATATTTTATTTGTAAAAAATCAATTCGATCGAATATCAAAAATCACATGAATTAAAAGTTTTATTAAGCAATAAAACTGTTTATTAAATTTTTTTAATAAATAGTTTTTAATTCTTTCAATATTCGATCAATTTGATTTTTTATAAATATAATGTACATAACAAATTCTAAAATACAAACGGTTCGAATTATCGAAATTGAGTCCAAAAATAAATCCAATAACCCATCAAATAAGAAGTCAATGAGAGAATTCAAAGAGGGAATCCTTGCCCATCAGGTATTGCTTTGTTTTCATCCACTTTACTAGGAAAAAAATTCGGGTAATGATACTTTCATCCTTAAATTATTTCTTTTTTTCTCATTATGATGTCTAAAGACTCACTTTAATTTTTAAATTGTCAAACTTTTTTCACTTTGGTTTAAATTTTAATAACGTTTAAATTTTTATAACTGAAATGGATTAAATTACAATTTTATTACCTAAGATATGATTTTTTTTTTTTCTACTTGGGTCTTTAAATTTTTTTTACTTACTTTGGTTCTCAATGTTAGAAAATAATGATTTATCAGCAATTTTAATTTGAAATTAAAGTGAAACCCAGCTGCCGATTGAAGTAGGTCTAAGTGGTTTTGTATTATCTTAAGTGAGAAGATTGCAACACCATAACAATGAGTTGAAACTATTGAGTTGTGAATGAGAATTATCTCATAAAATGGGCATCAATAAAGTTGGGTTTAAATTTGGACTTAGGCCTCGTTTGGGAACAGGCTAATTTAGTAACTTTTTGGCTATTTGGCTAAAATATGAACTAAAAAAAACTAGTATGTTTGGGATGACTTTTTGACTTTTTATGAAAAGATGTGCAAAAAGTAGAGAAAAAATAAAATCTTTGACTTTTTGGTATGGGTTGTTGGCGTTTTGGCTAATTTAGTAACTTTTTGACTTTTTAGCTAAAAAATTCGGTTGCCAAACGAGGCCTTAGTCTTAGTTCGGACTGGGCCTAGGCTTGTATTTGCACATATGCTGTATTTGGTTTTGGTCTTGGTCTTGGACTTGGACTTAATCTAGAGCTTGGACTAAGCCATGTTGTGTTGAGTTTAACTTGTGCATATGTTTGAGATTGGATTTGGATCGGGTTGTGACCCAACACCCGCATCCATTTTGTAACACATCTAATTTAATGCTCAAAATTTATACATTATATACATATTATGATTTATATAATAGTTTTGGAGTTTTGAGCCTTTGTAATTCTAGCCCTATTGGCTAGAATTGATAACATTTGATGACTCCATTGATGTTAGCTTTCATGGCTAAGGCTCTCCCCTATTAGTATAAATAGAGGTCTTTCTCCTCCAACTTAGTAGGTTGTTTTTAGAGAGGTTTTGTGATGAAAAAATGAGATGGTATTTTGAGATAAAAAGTTGGAGATGATTTTTTACACCAAAGAAAATTTTTCTTATCTTTTTTTGCTAGCTCATTCTCTGGTTCTTGTTAGAGAGAGTGCATCCATTGTCAAGTTCACCGAAGCTATTCAGAAGTTTCTTTTGTATTAGTGTAGTGACCCTCACCTTACTCTTGTCATACTTGCATACATTTATATGTGATCCTGACTTGTTGTAAATTTAGTCTTGTCTTATTTGGATGTTGCTCGTATGTCTTGTCATTTCTTGGTGTGTGTGTTTCAGCCGAGGTCATCTTGAGCCTAGGTCACCCTTTTGATGCTCTTACACTTTGGATCATCTTAGGATTTCTTTGTTGACCTTCACTTTTGTCTTGACATATTGGCCGAGATGATTATCATCTGGGCCGAGGTGTGTATCGCCTAGGCCGAGATGTGTATTATTTGGGCCAAGATGTTAACCTTGTGCCGAAGTGATCTTGTCCTGGAGTGGCATGACATAGACTGAGGTGTGGCACATCTAGGCCAAGGTGTGGCACAGCTTAGTCAAGTGTTGTCCTTCCTAGCCGAGATCATTGTTCTTTGACTTGCCGAAGTCTTGTTGTTAGCCGATGTCATTACTTGCCGGAGTCCCTTGCCGCCTAGCTTGTTGAACACGCTTTGTCATAGACTTGTCTTGTCAATCTATCACCTTTTTTAGGAGAACCAACCAACCGTTGCCACGTGTCCGAGCTGAGTGTTAAATCAGCCGGCAGAGAGAGAGAAACCCCTCATTTGTTACATTCTTGTTTTGGAGTAGAGAGAGAAGCTCTAGAAGGAGAAGGAAGGATTTTAGAGTGAGAGAGTAGATACCAAGCTTGATCCTTGGAGTTCAAACCGTTTGATTTGAGCATTGAGGTTAGAATCTTGATTAACTCTTGTTGTTCTTATTGATCATCTAGTTGCATTGCATGTTTGAATATGTTTTGAATGCCATACATTGATTCAAAGATTGGTTTTAGAAAGAGAAAGTTGGTGTTCATAAGTTTTGAAGAAAAAGCCTTGTTTAATCCGAAAGTTTGCAACAAGTTACATGTTTTTGTGTTTGTTTTTGTAAGATCTTCTAGTATGGGCACCCAGGTTCATGATTTCGAACTCATAGCATGAAAACTCAGATTTTGATACACGCAAGTTATGATTTTGGCATTCATCTCCTTCATGATCTTCATGTTCATGTTCTTCATGTTCTTGAGCAGAGGGAAAACCCAGATTTTCCCGACCTCATTTCTTTGAAACTGGCCCTCGGGACCACACCTCGGCGAGAAGGTGTGGGACCTCGGCCAAGACTTGGTTGGTGCCCGGCATGTTTCCCCGAGATGGGAGACAGTGTTTGTTTTGATTTGACTTGGTTCTTGGAGAATGCCGAGATCGTTTGCATTCATATGAAGTTTGTTTGAGAGTGCAATCAACATATTTCTGCCATGTGTTTGTAGGACTTGGACTTGCCTTGACCCCGACGTTCGAAGGAATAAGTGAGTGGTATTTTAATAAAGATATGTTATAAAGCTTTGATAAAGCCTTGTTTTGTCTTGTTTGGAAAATTGTTTACAACATGAATGATTATTCCTACCTGCAATAAGTATTATATCTTGTTTTGATGACATTCTCGGGAAGTCCGTATGTGCTAGGGGACTATAAGCATTTGTAGCACAAAGTTTGGAAGTCCGTATGTGCTAGGGGACTATAAGCATTTGTAGCACAAAGTTTGGAAGTCCGTACGTGGTAGGGGACTATAAGCATTCGTAGCACAAGTCCTTAGTGTCCGGGGACTATAATGCAACGACACCCTTGTTTAGAGATCTCTCTTGTCTTGTCTTGCCTTGCCACTGACGGTTTTACCGCGTGGGTTTGTTTGTCCTAATGTCATCTCTTGTATTATATTGATGTTAGTAAACATCCCTTGAAGCTTGAAGGATTTGATAGATGAGCTTGATTTATACAAAGGTATTGTTTTGTTAAAAGACCTCGGATATCATTCATGTAAACCCTTTATTAATTATGCCATTCATCGAGTATCCAAGCTCACCCTCTCTATATATATGTAGGTGATGAGCGGTATGGCGCCTAGGTGTGCTTGCCGATGTGTTTTGGATTCATGTTTTGCAACATCTTGAAGATTATGCTTCTTTGTTATTTCCTTGTATTTTGTAATTGATGGTAGAAGCCTTTTAGTCAAGATGTAATTTTTGGTACTCCATTTTGTTGTATTTAAGCTATTTTGAGATGTATGTCATTCCATTTAACTTAAGCACTGCTCTTATGGACTACTTGGTTTTTATTTATTGCTTCCGCATTTGTAAGCCCCATATGTTTACTCTGATTTGTGTGTGTGATCTTGTAAGTGGCCTTTGGTAGTCTCGAATTACTGGCCATCATGGCAAACATCCTACTAGGGGCGGGATGGGGTCGTGACAGATTGGTATCAGAGCACAAGTTCCATGTAGTACGTTATTCACACACTTGAGTCCCAAGGAGCATAGGATTTCCCTTAGAAAGATGCTAGGATTGCATCATGTTGCTTGCTATTTGACAATACGTGCATCATCTCGGCATAATTGCTTGTTGCTTGCATACATACTTTGTCGCTCATTTTGTTTTAAAGTCACACCTTGCATACTCATAGCACTATGAGGAGAGGAAGACCACCAGTTGGCCGAGGTCAATCAGAAGACAGATTAGATCGACTGGAAAGACTAGTTGAAGGGTTAACTCGGGAGTTGAGACAAGTCAGACAACAGAATGCTAGTGCTACAACTACCCAGGCCGAGCAGACTAATGGCCGATATACAGTTCCGCCTCCACCCCCTCCAAAGATTCCAAGTGCCCTCGCGGCCTTTTGTATGGAGAGGGAACCCTGACTTTGATTAAGGAGTTCAAGAAGATGAACCCGCCGAGATTCCAAGGGGGCATAGAGCCGATGAAAGCCGAAGCATGGGTTCTAGGAATGGAGAAGCTATTTGAGATCTTTCCCAGCACAGACGCGCAGAAGGTGGCATTGGCTACATTTACGTTAGACGACGACGCTCGAAGATGGTGGATGCTGACTCGAGAAGAAAATACCGACTTAACTTGGGCCAAATTCTTAGAACTGTTTTACAACAAACATTTCCCTATCAGTGTTCGAGACCGCAAGACCACGGAGTTCCAGACCTTGACACAAGGAAACAAGACAGTGGCAGAATACGACCGTGCTTTCACCGAATTGGCGAGGTATGCGCCTCATATGGTCAGTGATGAGTATAGGAAAGCCAGGAAGTTTGAAAGCGGACTGCGTGGACCGATACAGGATAGAGTCAACATGCTCAACATGCCGACTTATGCTGGAGTTCTGGACAAGGCCATTCTTGCAGAAGCTAATTTGAACCGATATCAGAATACAGGAGAGAATCAGAGGAAGAGACAGAGTTATGATAACCGCCGAGTTCCGTTCAATGCCAAGAAGAAGGCGAATGTCGGCAGCTCCGGCAACTCGAACCAGGAAGGTAATGCCAAACCGATGTGTGCAAGTTGTGGGAAGTCGCATTCCGAGGTTTGCCGTTGGGCGTCAGGCGCTTGTTTTGAATGTGGAGAAATGGGTCATCGCGTGAGAGACTGTCCGAAGTCAAGGATTGATGATGGTAAGAAAAATGGGATCACCTCGGGCTCTGCACAAGGAAGCAACATCGGGAGGACACAGATGAGACAAGGCAGGGTTTTCGCGCTAGTGCCAGGAGACACCGAGAATGCTGAGGCAGTAGTGTCAGGTATACTCCCAATCTGCTCTCAAGATGCATACATATTGATTGATTCGGGTTCTACGCATTCATTCGTATCTGCTAGGTTTGCCGAGAAGTTAAATAGAGAACAAGAACCCCTTGATTATGTGTTATGTGTATCTGCTCCATCTGGGAGAACTATGATTGTTGCATCTATCTATAGGGCGTGTGTTATTGTGGTTGAGAGTGTAGAATTATTAGTTGATTTGATGCCGTTAAACATGACCCACTTTGACGTCATATTAGGAATGGACTGGTTAGTGACGAATCATGCATCTATTGATTGTGTTTCGAAGAGTGTCACATTGAGACCCCCAAACCAAGCCGAGGTTATTTTCCAAGGTAAAGGAGTAGTGTCCCCACCTTACCTGATTTCGTCCACTAAGGCCTATAAGTTAATTCAGAAAGGGTGCCATGGCTATTTGTGTAGTATACTGAGTGATCAGAATGGAAGTGTTAATTTAGCCGACATCCCAGTTGTTAATGAGTTCCCCGACGTCTTTCCAAATGAATTGCCTGGCCACCTAGTTGATAGAGAAATAGAGTTTACCGTGGACATCATGCCAAGAACACAGCCGATCTCCAAAACACCCTATAGGATGGCCCCAGCCGAACTTAAGGAATTAAAGGTGCAACTACAAGAATTGTTGAATAAGGGTTTTGTTAGGCCGAGCACTTCACCATGGGGAGCACCAGTCTTGTTTGTTAAGAAAAAGGATGGTACACTTCGTCTTTGCATTGACTACAGAGAACTCAACAAGGTAACCATTAAGAACAAGTACCCGTTGCCTCGGATTGATGATTTGCTAGATCAATTACAAGGAGCACGAGTCTTTTCCAAGATTGACCTTAGGTCGGGCTACCACCAGTTGAAGGTTAAAGCTGAGGATATTGAGAAGACTGCTTTTCGGACGAGGTATGGTCACTACGAATTTCTGGTAATGCCTTTTGGAGTGACTAACGCGCCGGCAGCATTCATGGATTTAATGAACAGAGTCTTCAAGCCGTACCTAGACGAATTTGTGGTTGTTTTTATTGACGACATATTAATCTACTCCAAGAGTACAGCCGAGCATGGAAGTCATCTGAGACTTGCCCTACAGATCTTGAGGGACAGAAAATTGTATGCCAAGTTGAATAAGTGTGAGTTTTGGCTTTCCAGCATTTCATTTTTGGGGCATGTGATTGATGAAGAGGGTATCTCTGTTGATCCCAGCAAGATTGAAGCCGTGGTAAATTGGCCGACGCCGACCAACGTGTCCGAGGTTCGTAGTTTTCTGGGTTTGGCAGGTTATTACAGAAAGTTTGTAAAGGACTTCTCAAGGATTGCAGTGCCATTGACACAGTTGACTCAAAAAGGAGTGACATATGAATGGACCGAAGATAGAGAATCAGCCTTCCAAGAGTTGAAGACAAGATTAGTTACAGCACCAGTTCTTGTACTTCCATCAGGTAATGAAGAATTTCAGATTTATAGCGATGCTTCACATAAAGGTTTGGGTTGTGTATTAATGCAAGGAGGTAAGGTCATAGCATATGCATCTCGCCAGTTGAAACCTCACGAGAAGAATTATCCTACCCATGATTTAGAGCTAGCAGCCGTGGTGTTCGCTTTGAAGATTTGGCGTCATTACTTGTATGGAGCTTCTTGCCAAGTTTTCACGGATCACAAGAGTTTGAAGTACTTATTTACTCAGAAGGAACTGAATTTGAGGCAGAGAAGATGGCTGGAATTATTGAAGGACTACGACATACAGATTCAGTACCACCTAGGCAAAGCTAACTCAGTGGCCGATGCACTAAGCAGGAAGACAATGGGAATTTTGGCGTGTTTAGCCATGATCTCAGCAGAGCCGACCACCATTGAAGAAGTAAAAGCAAGGCAAATGGAGGATGAATTCCTGAAGAAGGTGGCCGATGAGATGAACACCAGGCCGAGGTCAGGTTACATTTTTGAGAAGGGAGTGCTTAAGTTCGAAGGAAGACTATGCGTGGCCGACGTTCCAGAACTGAAAAAGAAGATTTTGCAAGAAGCCCACAACTCCAAATTTGCCGTTCATCCAGGAAGCACCAATATGTATCAAGATGTGAAGCGGACTTTCTGGTGGCCGAATATGAAAAGAGAAATAGCCGAGTTCGTATTCCAGTGTTTGTGTTGTCAACAAGTGAAAGCGGAGCACCAGAGACCAGCAGGACTCCTTCAACCTCTGCCAATTCCTGAATGGAAATGGGAGCACATCTCCATGGATTTCGTGGTGGGTTTGCCGAAGACACAAAAAGGAATGGATTCAATCTGGGTTATAGTTGACAGATTTACTAAGTCAGCACATTTCTTGCCTGTGAAGACTACATTCAATGCCGACCGACTTGCCGAACTGTACATGAACGAGATCATCAGACTTCATGGTGTGCCGATGTCCATTGTATCAGACCGAGATTCGAAGTTCGTTTCTAGATTTTGGCGGAGCCTGCAGAGAGCCTTGGGAACTGAGTTAAAGTTTAGCACAGCTTTTCACCCCCAGACCGATGGACAAACGGAAAGAATTATTCAGACACTTGAGGATATGCTCAGATTGTGCGTGTTAGATTTCAAGGGAAGCTGGGAACGGCATTTGCCATTAGTAGAATTTGTGTACAACAATAGTTATCAAGCCAGCATTGGCATGGCACCATATGAAGCTTTGTATGGAAGGGAGTGCAGGTCGCCGATATGTTGGACCGAGGTGGGAGATACAGCCTTGATTGGCGCCAAGCTAGTGCAAGAAACGACCGAAAAGATTAAGCTCATTCAACAGAGGATCAAAACCGCCCAGAGCCGACAGAAGAGTTATGCCGATCAGAGGAGAAGGGAGCTAGAATTTGAAGTTGGAGATCATGTATTTTTGAAAATCTCGCCGACAACCGGAGTTTCAAGATTTGGGAAGAAAGGTAAACTGACACCCCGATATACAGGGCCGTTCGAAATTCTTGAAAGAATCAACCCCGTTGCCTACAGACTTGCTCTACCGCCAGATTTAAGCCAAGTCCACAACGTGTTCCATGTTTCGATGTTGAGGAAGTACATCCGAGATCCACTGCATATAATTGACCATTCGGGAATCGCGGTTGATGAGGACTTGGGCTACGAGGAGAAACCAATGAGGATTATTGATAGACAAGAGAGGCAGTTGAGAAGCAAATCGATACCAATGGTAAAGGTTGAATGGAAGGAGCACTATGGTACGGAAGCCACATGGGAAAAGGAAGAGGACGTGAGAATCCGTTACCCAGAGTTATTTGTGGAGCAAGGTAACTCAAGTTTGGGGACCAAACTTCTTTAAGGGGGGTAGACTGTAGTGACCCTCACCTTACTCTTGTCATACTTGCATACATTTATATGTGATCCTGACTTGTTGTAAATTTAGTCTTGTCTTATTTGGATGTTGCTCGTATGCCTTGTCATTTCCTGGTGTGTGTGTTTCAGCCGAGGTCATCTTGAGCCTAGGTCACCCTTTTGATGCTCTTACACTTAGGATCATCTTAGGATTTCTTTGTTGACCTCCACTTTTGTCTTGACATATTGGCCGAGATGATTATCATCTGGGCCGAGGTGTGTATCGCCTAGGCCGAGATGTGTATTATTTGGGCCAAGATGTTAACCTTGTGCCGAAGTGATCTTGTCCTGGAGTGGCATGACATAGACTGAGGTGTGGCACATCTAGGCCAAGGTGTGGCATAGCTTAGTCAAGTGTTGTCCTTCCTAGCCGAGATCATTGTTCTTTGACTTGCCGAAGTCTTGTTGTTAGCCGATGTCATTACTTGCCGGAGTCCCTTGCCGCCTAGCTTGTTGAACACGCTTTGTCATAGACTTGTCTTGTCAATCTATCACCTTTTTGAGGAGAACCAACCAACCGTTGCCACGTGTCCGAGCTGAGTGTTAAATCAGCCGGCAGAGAGAGAGAAACCCCTCATTTGTTACATTCTTGTTTTGGAGTAGAGAGAGAAGCTCTAGAAGGAGAAGGAGGGATTTTAGAGTGAGAGAGTAGATACCAAGCTTGATCCTTGGAGTTCAAACCGTTTGATTTGAGCATTGAGGTTAGAATCTTGATTAACTCTTGTTGTTCTTATTGATCATCTAGTTGCATTGCATGTTTGAATATGTTTTGAATGCCATACATTGATTCAAAGATTGGTTTTAGAAAGAGAAAGTTGGTGTTCATAAGTTTTGAAGAAAAAGCCTTGTTTAATCCGAAGTTTGCAACAAGTTACATGTTTTTGTGTTTGTTTTTGTAAGATCTTCTAGTATGGGCACCTGTGTTCATGATTTGAACTCATAGCATGAAAACTCAGATTTTGATACGCAAGTTATGATTTTGGCATTCATCTCCTTCATGATCTTCATGTTCATGTTCTTCATGTTCTTGGAGCAGAGGGAAAACCCAGATTTTCCCGACCTCATTTCTTTGAAACTGGCCCTCGGGACCACACCTCGGCGAGAAGGTGTGGGACCTCGGCCAAGACTTGGTTGGTGCCCGGCATGTTTCCCCGAGATGGGAGACAGTGTTTGTTTTGATTTGACTTGGTTCTTGGAGAATGCCGAGATCGTTTGCATTCATATGAAGTTTGTTTGAGAGTGCAATCAACATATTTCTGCCATGTGTTTGTAGGACTTGGACTTGCCTTGACCCCGACGTTCGAAGGAATAAGTGAGTGGTATTTTAATAAAGATATGTTATAAAGCTTTGATAAAGCCTTGTTTTGTCTTGTTTGGAAAATTGTTTACAACATGAATGATTATTCCTACCTGCAATAAGTATTATATCTTGTTTTGATGACATTCTCGGGAAGTCCGTACGTGCTAGGGGACTATAAGCATTTGTAGCACAAAGTTTGGAAGTCCGTACGTGCTAGGGGACTATAAGCATTTGTAGCACAAAGTTTGGAAGTCCGTACGTGCTAGGGGACTATAAGCATTCGTAGCACAAGTCCTTAGTGTCCGGGGACTATAATGCAACGACACCCTTGTTTAGAGATCTCTCTTGTCTTGTCTTGCCTTGCCACTGACGGTTTTACCGCGTGGGTTTGTTTGTCCGGAATGTCATCTCTTGTATTATATTGATGTTAGTAAACATCCCTTGAAGCTTGAAGGATTTGATAGATGAGCTTGATTTATACAGTGTATTGTTTTGTTAAAAGACCTCGGATATCATTCATGTAAACCCTTTATTAATTATGCCATTCACTGAGTATCCAAGCTCACCCTCTCTATATATATGTAGGTGATGAGCAGGGCAGCGGTGACGCCTAGGTGTGCTTGCCGATGTGTTTTGGATTCATGTTTTGCAACATCTTGAAGATTATGCTTCTTTGTTATTTCCTTGTATTTTGTAATTGATGGCCGAGAAGCCTTTTAGTCAAGATGTAATTTTTGGTACTCCATTTTGTTGTATTTAAGCTATTTTGAGATGTATGTCATTCCATTTAACTTAAGCCTTAATCGCTCTTATGGACTACTTGGTTTTTATTTATTGCTTCCGCATTTGTAAGCCCCATATGTTTACTCTGATTTGTGTGTGTGATCTTGTAAGTGGCCTTTGGTAGTCTCGAATTACTGGCCATCATGGCAACATCCTACTAGGGGCGGGATGGGGTCGTGACAATTAGTTAGTTTCGACCGTCGTATCTTGGGAGATAGACGCCGACGTATCTCCTGCATCCATCAGGAGGCGGTGAATCTGTTTTAAGGAAATTGTCTAGTGCAGGTTTCGAATTGCTTCTTTTCTTATCATTTGTTCTTAAATTTGATGAGTTCTAATCTTTTAATAATTTGTTCTATTAGTAATGTAATCTAATTTATTTCTATATTTTTAGTTGTGTCGTTTATTCTATATTTCATCCTTTTAATATAAAATTATTTTGTCATTTCTATTTAAATTATTTTATATATTTTTCATGTATTATTATAAAAAAAATACCAACAATCTTAAAACAGATTTTTTTATAAATGGTTTTAAAAAAACAATTTGGCTTTATTTTAATTTATTCTAGTTACTCTTGGAATTAAAATTAATTTAATTGCCTAGATTTCTTGAATTATTTTGAATTCACTACAAGAAAAGAGGGCAAAAAACACGGAAGTATTCGCGACGGCGCGATTCCCGTCGCCAAAAATGGTTTTTTGCGACGGTAAAATTAACCGTCGCAAAAAAGAGCTTTAGCGACGTCGTTTAACCGTTGGTAATAAAACTGCACGGTCGGTTGAGCAAAGGAGGAACTATTAGCGACGGCCTGTTGAACCGTCGGGAAAAAAACATGTTTGAGACGGCAAAAGCTTGCTGTCGCAAATACTCAACCATTTGCGACGGCGTTTTGTTCGTCGCGAAAAAAGGTTTATGAAAACGGCGTCGTTTATGGATAATTTTGTACCATTTGCGATGGTGTAAACCTTCCCGTCGCAAAAAGTAAAAACCAAGTTTCCCCCCTCTTCCCTTTCATCTTGCCGCTCAGTTCGATCTCCAAATCCCTAAAATTGTTTTGAAGCACGAAATCCCTAAATCCCCAAACCAACGACGAGCGACGGGTGACGGGCGACGAACGGCGAAGGGCTAGCGGTGGTGCGGTGGAAGCGGCTACCGTAATGCTCTCTCTCTCTCTCTCTGTATATATATATATATATATGTATGTATGTATTAGCTGTTCAAAAAAAATATATATATACATGAATATAAATTATTTTTCATATATATGTATGTATGCTGTCCAAAAAGTTTCATTATATATGAAAAATATGTATGAAAAACTTTAACATGTATGAAAAATATGTATGAAAAATATATATGGTAATTACCCCGTATAGTATACTAATTATCATATGACAGATTAATAACGAATGGATAATCATAATAATAACTTAATAGTAGGCAATACTATCATAGAGAATAATCAATTAAGTATACCATTGGACTATATATGTGAACTAGTGACCAATGATATTATCATTTACCATCAATAATATGGTCTCCTTGGTATATTAGTTACACATGGGATATGATCATGGGTAGATAACCTATAAACATTTAAAAAAAGTAATAAACATTTAATATTAGTGAATTAACAAGCATAGAGGAGCTTTTTCAATTACATATTCAAACTATTTATTTTATTTAGGAACATATATTAGTAAAATTACTGAAGTATATTATCATAATTAAACTAGTAATAGTGATGTCCAACTATACTATAAAAGTGGGTATTAGTTGATAAAATTCATATATGGTGAATATAACCATTATATTGACTATTATTCACTAGTTCCAACCAATTATCTACCAATAATTATTAGGTAATATGAGCGAATAATGGATAAACCCTATTATGATAGATTAATCATATAGTATGGTCACTAATATCATCTAATGGTTAAACTATTAGTTTATTTATCATACTAAGGATAGGTGTATTGTAATCTATATATAGATTAATATATAATATACCAATAATGATACTATTAGAATAATTATGGTTAATAATATATGGTTAATTAGGATAATCTGACTTATATGATATGGTTATTGATATCATATAATGGTTATGGATATCATATTATTTCCAATGATATTAAATAATATGATACTATTTCTTAATAGATATCAAATATGGTCATAATACACTAGTTCTTTTTCTTATATTATGTAACCAATGTTAATTACTATCTAACATGTTAATTCATAGGTTAAACCTATTTCACCTACACTATATTCTAACTTGGTTATATCCGTAATAATTTAGTAGCATAACATATTACTGTGGTTAATTTAATAATTATATCATTTTTGCTAATAGTACAATGAACATACTTGTTAGTCCCGAATAAATATAATATAAATAATGGTTATGAAATATGTTATTCTAGTCTGATAATTTTATCTCATTAGTTTATAAACATATTATAGACTTAGTCACTTTAGAGTAGATTAATTGATAAGTACAAACTACTTAGCTCATTTAAACTATAATAATATGGTTATCATTGTGCTAATCATCATTGAATGAGTAATGCTTAACTAAATCAATGCCAACTAGATTATAATTATATACCCCCTTTTATAGATTTGATATTAATATAGAATGATAATCAGTATATTATCAACTACTAATGGTAAAATGACTATTAATTGACTCTAGTCCAATTATCAATCCTTGATATTAGTATACCCATATGTTTTGGGAATATACTATCAATAGTGTGAATTGGTATAGTTTAACATATTTCATAAACTCATACTTTGGTTAATAGTATACTAAAATAACCAAAGTAATAAGTTAATATATGAACTTAGGACCATTTCTAATTTTATCAAAGTAAAAATTTGAAAATAACCAAAGTAAAAATTTGAAAATTCATTAACTTTGTTTTTCAAACTAACTTTGTTTAATCTTCCTTATTACAAATATATTTGCATACATATCCTGGCAAACATGTGTCTCGGGGACATAGATGAGTTTGAGTTAAAGAGCATAGATGAGTTTTGAGTATTTTTTAGACAAACTTAAATAGATGAGTTTTGAGTATTTTTTTGAATAGGTTTGAGTTAAAGGTATTATATTTAGAGTTACTTTGATGAGATATTTTTGTGGATGTGTACAGATGATGGATAAGAGTTGGATTGATTTGCCAAATAGGATGTCCAGCGAATACATTAATAGGATTGATGAATTCCTTGTGTTTGCCTACACCAATAGGGTTGAATCAGTTGTCCATGTAGGAAGTGTGAGAATCGATACTATTTTGTACGAGAGGGTGTACGGGAGCATCTGATTTTGAATGGTTTTTTAAAAAAATACAAACATTAGATTAATCATGGGGAATCTTACAGACTGGCAAGTCGTGGTGAAGATGTCTCAAAGAGGTTTATTTGATATGAGTTCGACTGATCCACAAATCGAGCCATACATGAGCCAACAATTGGAAGAAAATATAATGCTTCGTGATGAAGAAGTTGGTTGGGTGAGGGAAGCCGCATGAAGAAGCAGTTGATGTTCAAATAGGCTGATATGTAATCAACATTAGTAATTCAATTAAGGCCAAGGTTGTAGTTAATCATCAATTTCTTAAGTTACTTTGTCTTTGTAATTGTATTAGTTCAATTAATGTCATATTATAGTTGATGACAAACCATTGTCTATGTTTCTAATGTCAATTAATGTTATATTGCTTGCAGATTATTATGGGAAAGAAGAGGAAGCCTGATAATCCCCAGCGCATGATGTTCGATGTGCTACATAACAGGACATCAGTAGCACCACCATCAGAGGAGGCATCACATCGGCCAGCATCGGAGGGGCCATTAGTGCCACCACCATCTGAGGGGCCATTACTACCACCGTATCGACCACCATCAGTGGCACCACCATCTGAGGGGCCATTACATTTGTTGAACCTGTTATAGAAAATTGCAAGTAGGAACGCTAAAAATCGGCGAGCTCACGGCATAGCTCATACCACAGGACGTACTACTTTCTCTCAGATACGGCATGAGGTTTACATTTTATTGTTTTATTTTTGTATATAAACAAACATTGTATATTTGCAAATTATTTGGATTCTAATTTTCATATTTCTAAAAAAAATGTAGATGACCAGTAAGGGGGAGTCTACTGATAAGATGAATGTTTGGCTTATGACACGTAGAGTAGATGACCCAGAGGTTATCCAGACCTTGGTAGTTTTTAAACACCTTTGATTGTATTTAAAGTTTATTTTTTTTGTGTCAACCATCTTAATTTGGCATATACTTGTCTGTCTTATTCAATACAGGATGAGTTTAATCGTCAACTCTCTATGCTACCTGAGGATGGTCAGACTTTGGAGGCTAGGAATGCCATTTTCCATGAGTTGATAGGTCATGACGGACATGGATATTGTCGGACATACGGGAGAATTGTGCCTCGGAGAGCGGTATATAAAGATGGTGCTGGGCCATCACAATCAACACCCTAGCCATCGACTATTGATCAGATCACGCAGAAGGTTCGTGCAGAGCTAAGGGATGAGTTGAGGGAGGAGCTGCGAGCAGAGTTCTCTACACATTTAGAGCAGATGAGAGCTGAGATGATGGCCCTTGTGTCACAGGGGGCAAGTGTGGATCCCAACAGACAGGTTCTATATAAATTAAATCGTTTGATAGTTCAATTTTCACTCAAGATTATGTATAAAATTCAAATATGACTAACACATTATGCATTGACTAACATAGGTTCCTGATGCATCGAGTGGCCACCGGGCATTTAGGGAATCTACAGAAGATGAGAATCTATATACACCACCACCAGAAGATCAGGTATAAAATGTATCTTTGTACTCTAAGCTAAAATGTATCTTTGTACTCTAAGCTAAAATGTATCTTTGCATTCTTTACATTCTAAGTTAAGAGACTTGTGGGAGAAGACGGGGCTCGAATCGGGTTCTCGGTTTGGGAGTTAGAGCCGGATTTAAATTTAGGCAAACTAGTTCCTTAAGGAACTTGAATTCGAGGAGTTAATGTCCCAAAATCACAAAACCGCGTCGGTTGAGCATTAAACTTGGCACACACGACCTCCTAGGCACGAGAGACTTGTGGGAGAAGACGGGGCTCGAATCGGGTTCCCGGTTTGGGAGTTAGAGCCGGATTTCACTTTAGGCAAACTAGTTCCTTAAGAAACTTGAATTCGAGGCGTTAATGCCCCAAAATCACCAAACGACGTCAGTTTAGCACGAAACTTGGCATACACGACCTCCTAGGCACGAGAGACTTATGCGAGAAGACGGGGCTCGAATTGGGTTCCCGGTTTGGGAGTTAGAGCCGGATTTCACTTTAGGCAAACTAGTTCCTTAAGGAACTTGAATTCGAGGAGTTAATGTCCCAAATTCACCAAACCGCGTCGGTTGAGCACGAAACTTGGCACACACGACCTCCTAGGCACGAGAGACTTGTGGGAGAAGATGGGGCTCGAATCGAGTTCCCAGTTTGGGAGTTAGATCCGGATTTCACTTTAGGCAAACTAGTTCCTTAAGGAACTTGAATTCGTGGAGTTAATGTCCCAAATTCACCAAACCGCGTTAGTTGAGCACGAAACTTGGCACACACGACCTCCTAGGTACGAGAGACTTGTGAGAGAAGACGGGGCTTGAATCGGGTTCCTGGTTTGGGAGTTAGAGCCGGATTTCACTTTAGGCAAACTAGTTCCTTAAAGAACTTGAATTCGAGGAGTTAATGTCTCAAATTCACCAAACCGCGTCGGTTAAGCACGAAACTTGGTACACACGACCTCCTAGGCACGAGAGACTTGTGGGAGAAGACGGGGCTCGAATCGGGTTCCCGGTTTGGGAGTTAGAGCCGGATTTCACTTTACGCAAACTAGTTCCTTAAGAAATTTGAATTCGAGGCGTTAATGCTCCAAAATCACCAAACCGCATCGGTTGAGCATGAAACTTGGCACACACGACCTCCTAGGCACGAGAGACTTGTGAGAGAAGACGGGGCTCGAATCGGGTTCCCGGTTTGGGAGTTAGAGCCGGATTTCACTTTAGGCAAACTAGTTCCTTAAGAAACTTGAATTCGGAGATTTAATGCCCCAAAATTACCAAACCGCGTCGGTTGAGCACGAAACTTGGCACACACGACCTCCTAGGCACGAGAGACTTGCGGGAGAAGAGGGGGCTCAAATCGGTTTCCCGGTTTGGGAGTTAGAGCCGAATTTCACTTTAGGCAAACTAGTTCCTTAAGAAACTTGAATTCGAGGAGTTAATGTTCCAAAATCACCAAACCGCGTCGGTTGAGCACGAAACTTGGCACACACGACCTCCTAGGCACGAGAGACTTGTGGGAGAAGACAGGGCTCGAATCGGGTTCCCGGTTTGGGAGTTAGAGCCGGATTTCACTTTAGGCAAACTAGTTCCTTAAGAAACTTGAATTCGAGGCGTTAATGCCCCAAAATCACCAAACCGCATCGGTTGAGCACGAAACTTGGCACACACAACCTGCAAGGCACAAGAGACTTGTGAGAGAAGACGGGGCTCGAATCGGGTTCCCGGTTTGGGAGTTAGAGCCGGATTTCACTTTAGGCAAAGTAGTTCCTTAAGAAACTTGAATTCGAGGCGTTAATGCCCCAAAATCACCAAACGACATCGGTTTAGCACGAAACTTGGCACACACGACGTCCTAGGCACGAGAGACTTGTGGGAGAAGACGGGGCTCGAATCGGGTTCCCGGTTTGGGAGTTAGAGTCGGATTTCACTTTAGGCAAACTAGTTCCTTAAGGAACTTGAATTCGAGGAGTTAATGTCCCAAATTCACCAAACCGTGTCGGTTGAGCACAAAAATTGGCACACACGACCTCCTAGGCACGAGAGACTTGTGGGAGAAGACGGGGCTCGAATCGGGTTCCCGGTTTGAGAGTTAGAGCCGGATTTCACTTTAGGCAAACTAGTTCCTTAAGAAATTTGAATTCGGAGAGTTAAGGCCCCCAAATTACTAAACCGCGTCGGTTGAGCACGAAACTTGGCACACACGACTTCCTAGGCACGAGAGACTTGTGAGAGAAGACGGGGCTCGAATCGGGTTCCCGGTTTGGGAGTTAGAGCCGGATTTTACTTTAGGCAAACTAGTTCCTTAAGAAACTTGAATTTGAGGCGTTAATGCCCCAAAATCACCAAACGACGTCGGTTTAGCACGAAACTTGGCACACACGACCTCCTAGGCACGAGAGACTTGTGGGAGAAGATGGGGCTCGAATCGGGTTCTCGGTTTGGGAGTTAGAGCCGGATTTCACTTTAGGCAAATTAGTTCCTTAAGAAACTTGAATTCGAGGAGTTAGGGCCCCAAAATCACCAAACCGCGTCGGTTTAGCACGAAACTTGGCACACACGACGTCCTAGGCACGAGAGACTTGTGGGAGAAGACGGGGCTTGAATTGGGTTCCCGGTTTGGGAGTTAGAGTCGGATTTCGGTCTAGTCAAAATTATTTACTAACTGTCTTTCTAATTATATAGTAGTCAATTTTTTTTTATGTTTTTCTGTAATTAAAATATTAACAGCATTATATGGTTATTAATTATTTTTATCTTGTTTTTTTTCAGATATTTCCTGAGTAGCAGTTTGCTTCTTGTGGAATGCGGGCATATAAAGATTATGTCCAACTTTTGTTTTTGTAACCCACGCAAGAATCAAGACGAAACTTTTGGTTTTGATTTTGATTTTGATTTATGTTATTTAGATTTGTGAACAACATTATGTATGTATTATGCGACATTATGTAATGGCATAATTTTTATTGTTTTAAATTTTTATTTATGTAATATTATGAATGGAACAACATTATGAATTTTTATTATTTGTCAACTTTTGTTTATGTATGTATTTATATTATTATGTAATTTTTGAATTTTTTTGTAATTATTTTTCATTTAATACAGGTTTTTTTAATTTTTTTAATAATTTCGGAACAGGTTTTTTTTTTTTTTTTTTTTTTTTTGAGACGGCATAACAGCCGGCCCAAAAACAGTGTCTGAGGCTTTTGCGTGACCATCGCATGTCATAAAATCTTGTCGAATGAAATTGTGACATATACCTTTAGCGACGGCTCACCATGCCGTCGGCAATAGTTATATGCAGTAGGAGACTTTTAGCGACGGTGCTCTACCGTCTCAACAAACCAATTTTAGCGACGAAAAAACTTTACCATCGCAAAAACTAAGATTTTTTCCATTTATTGGCGACAGAAAACTACCGTCGCAAAAAAGGGACCCTCCCGTCGCAAACACTATTGGCGACGGCATGTACCGTCGCTAAAGACCTTTTGCAACCCCCTTTCTCGCGACCCCCACTTGCCGTCGCAAAAAAACAAGTTACCGTCGCAAAAGGTATTAGCGACGGCGTGCGGAGGTATTAGCGACGGCGTTTTGCCGTCGCGAAAAACTGTTTTTTTGTACAATATTGTTTATTTTTAATAATTTATTCATGCAATTTATTTAATGTTAATTAGTTGTTATTACATGAATTATTTGATTGTTAGTGTTTAAGTTGATAGGAGTTTATAAAAATAAAAATTTCATTATGTAAGATTCTTACTATTTTATTTGATTTGTTTGATTGTTTTCTTTTGTAGCTAATTTTCTTTACATATTTACCTAATTGAGAAAGGATGATATATAATATGAACAAATAAAATAAATTGGAATTAGTAAATTGGACTACTAATTTTTTATTTGAACAAGATTACCTTTGCGTAGAATGAGGAATAACATTGGACCTTCGAAATTTTAGTGAATTTAATTATTCACTTTATAGTTTAGTTTGATTTCAGATTTATTCCATATGTTATTTTGAAATTTAATTTGATTAAGTAAATTCTGGGAAAAACTAATAGCTAGATTTTGAGAATTTCAAGAGATCTGGCTAGTCGAGGGTTTTTTGACGATATAAAATATCTCAAAACAAGTTTATTTTAGGAGAAAATTTAGTAAAACAATAGTCTTATTTCTGTGATTGCTTACAATTATGTTGTATTATCGCATGGTGGTATAGCTTAGCATTGTAATGATATTAACTCTTATTTTTTCTATTTATTTTTAGTTGTATCAATTGTAATTTTTTTCATATCATGATGTGTAATTAAGGGAATTATTCCAATTTTTATTTTATTTTATTTTATATATTCATGGAATGATAAGTGGAAAGTTAACTCTATTGTTATATATATTTGCTCATAATTGCATGGTTAGATAGCTAACGTTATGACCATAATATTCCTTCATGTATAATTGATTTATAGCCATGCAACTCATGACATTTTTGTAATTTCAATGCATCTATAGCCTTTAAATTACATATTGCAAGTTATAGCTGAAATTACTTGTGTAATATTCATTTTATTGGTTCATTAACTCATCTTGTATCTAAGGCCTCGTTTGGCAAGAGGCTAAAATAGCCAATTAGCCAAAAAGTTACCTTTTTAGCCAAAAAGCCAACAACCCATACCAAAAAGTCAAAGATTCTTTTTTCTCTCTACTTTTTGCACGTCGTTTCGTAATTAGCCAAAAAGTTGGCCCAAACATACAGGTTTTTCTTACCAACCTTTTTAGCCAATTAGCCAAAAAGTTACTAAATTAGCCTGTTCCCAAACGAGGCCTAAGTGTGTATATAAACAGTGAGCATGGAGATTTAGCGACAACGAGGATAGAGTTTTGTAATGTGTTCATACAAAAATGAGCATTACCAGTGGAGAAGTGTGTTCTTGGCTAAACAGATGATTCCAAATGCAACCATGAACTTCGTTTTGCAAATTTATATAATCTATAATTGTAACAATTGCATTTTAATTTGTAGTAGGTTTAATTTGTAATTGGTAATAGTTTCATCATAGTGAAAGGAAATGGGGAAAGAAAGAAATTATAAACCTTCAGGTTTAGAGAAAGTCTTTGGGATTGATTTTATTATTATCAAAGTGTTTTGGTTTTTTGTAATAGAAACCAAAGTTTAGCCTTGGCTAAACAATATTTCTAATTTGTTCAGAAATGGCAACTAAAATGGATTTGGTTTCAAACCTTTGTGGTTAGAGGAAGTCTTTGGGTTTCATCTTTTTTTATTCCCAAAATGGCAGGAAACCAAGTTTTGAGAAAGTCTTTGGTTATAATTTGAGTATTTCTAAAGTGTTTTGTTTTGGGGAAAGAAACCAAATTTTAGCGTTATCTAAAATATTTTTGATTTTTATTAAAAATAATGGGTTCAATTCTGGGAGTACCGATTAACTATTATGAGTTGTGTAATTCTGATAGCAATTTTTAATTGCTTGTAAGTTTTGTAAACTTTATTTGTTTTAAACTAGTTTATCCCCTGAAAAACTTAATTCTAAATTTGTTTCCCATGGACAAGGAGTCAACATGCTTTTGAAAATTTTTTCTAAGGTTAACTGGGTCTTAAATGGGACTGGTGTGACCGCTCCAGTCTTTCTGGATACTTTCCTGACCATGTTCGGTTCTAAGGTAAGTGGTGAGATCAGTTTTGAATTAAATTTCAGACTTTGGATTTTCTAGCGTTAAGTTTAGTTTATAAAAAAACAGAATAGTGAAATTCTGTTGTGATTTTTCAAAAATGGCTTCAAGAGGTAACAACGGAAAGTATTGTTCCACCTGACAACCTTAAGCCTTGCGAGGTTCTTAAAGGAAGATCTAGAGAGATCAAGTGTGATTAAAAGAAATAATTAGATTGCATGATAATATCTTTGAATTAATAAAAGACAATTAGTATGTTATTCTTGTATCAATTATAGCATGTATGATTGCTATGTGATTTTGCTTGAAAGTAAAGATGAGACAACCCGTTAGGGTGGGTGAATATATTTTTGAATTTTTAAATTCCAAATATATTTTTAAAATTGGTGGCTCTTAGTGAGTATAAAATCACTGATCATAAAGATAGAAAGTTGGTGATTCCTAGGAGGTGTTAGACCACTGGCTACATAATTATGAGATTGTGGTTCCTAGTCGTGAACAGATTACTGATCACATGTCAAGATATAATGGTTTCTAGTGGTAGAGAGGCTACTGATCATATGTTAAGACATGATAATTCCTAGTAATGATAGTGACTACTAATCACATTTAAAACATTGTTGTTTTTAGTAATGGAGAGTCTACTGACTACATGATGAGAAATTAGTGATTTCTAATGATAAGACTACTGACCATGTTATGAAGTTCCGAATAGTAGAATATTAATCACTAGGTTTGTGATTCCAATTAATAAGGCTATTGACTTCAGAGTGACATATTGGACCAAACTTGTTTCGGTGCCTTAAATTCGAGAAAGACATGATTCGGTTAATGACGATCTGGGAATATATTTTCTGTGATATGATTTTGAGAGTTTCATAATCGTTGTAACACAAGGAATTATTTAAAGACCCTATATGAATTTTTGGAGGGGCCAAGAGCCTTCATATAAATTCTACAAATGTGGGGGTGTCATGTAAAAGGTGGCAAATGTGGAGGTATCATGCAGAATGTGGCAATACCTAAGCCCAAGTGGGTAGGATAGGTTTGAAAATCCGTTGACTTTGTATTTAAAGGATATGCATAATATAGTAGTGCATATTGGGATTTTTGTGGACAAATCTAATATTCAGATTTACACGAAAATATTATCATGACATTGAGGAAGCAATTTTCATGAGAAAATAGATGAGTCTACAAGATATTAACATGCTAGGACTTTAAAGTTCTTCTATCTAAATCTTTTTAAACCTATATGGTGGCTAGTGACACTACTAGGAAAATAACTTTTTGCATCTATTTTTTTTGTGACTGATTATTTGATCGTCGCAAAAAAAAAATTATTTGCAACGGCAAATTAGTTGAAGCAAAAATTACTGCCCAATTTATTTGCCCAATTCATTTTTCCCATTTCCTTTTATTTATATTTTCCTTTTTTCTTAAACTCTTATTTTTTTCAAATCTGATTGTGTAAAACTTGCCCTAGCCTCTCATTTTCTCCAAATCTGATTTCGCTCGATCGTGTTTGAGTAAGAGAATCTGATCTCCCTCTCTCGATTTCGCTCTATGGATCACCATGGTCATCTGAAGAAGAGATCTCCAACGGTATGAACTCTCTCTCTCTCTCTCACTCTCTCTCTCATCTCAGTGAGTCTCTTCGAATCATTCATTCGTATTTCAACTTTTTCATCTCTCTGCTTTAATCACTTGTTTCTTATCATCTGAACTCACTGTAATTCGCTCACTTTTTCATCAATCTATTTATTTTTCCACCAGGTAGTCTGATTCTAGAAACAAGTTTTGGTTTGAATCAATCCTTTCTCATCTGCTACAGGTACAAATTGAACCATTCAATTCTTAATTCTAGATAATTTGGTGAGCTAATTCTCACCTCTCTCTCTCTCTATATATATAGCATTGCTTTCACATACTTGCTTGATTTCACCTCCTTTAATTCTAGATAATTTGGTGAGCCAAGAGGCAATTTTGTCGATAGAAGAGGAAACTGCAAGCGCTACAGCAGTTTGTAGCACAGGGAGCTTGTTTCCAGAATCAGACTCCATATCTGTAGAAGCATCTATAATTCAAGTTTGAGAATGGTCAAATATCAACGATGATAAACTATGCATATTTAAATGTATTGTTCATCTGTTAACATTATTGATCTAACAACTATAAGCAGTGATTTTTATGGATAATAAATTATGCATATTAAACCATGGGTTCTTATTTAGATATCAACACTACAAAGCTCTCAAAATAATTATACTGCACCTGACAGCAAAGAATTTATAATCATTGAATTATTTATTTGAAGGTGACAAGTCATCCAAAGAACAAAGGAGGAACAGAGCCATTATATTTCATCTCACTGGCGGACATTTTTATCGAGCTTAAGTACTTCTTACCATTGGTTGATGCTGGAGCCTTAGAAGGAATACAACCCCATGACTTCTTCAAAAGAAAAAAAAAAATGCTATATTTTTGTATTTAACACCATGATCTTCACTACAAAAATGCTATAATTTTCAAATTATTATTATTATTATTTTCTGTCATGTTTAGTTTGTAAGTGTTTTGTGTTGCAATAGAATTGCATTGGTGGTGTTTGTTGATATTTAATAATGTACAGTTGTCCTAAAAAGTGATATCCTAAAAAGTGATATCTAATTGTGCACTTATTTATTTGAAGATATATATATATATATATATATATATATATGTATAACCTTCTTCTTATAAATTTTGATTTCCTTAGCTGTTCTATTTTCGATATGAAATTGAATTTGTTTCATGATAGCAAAAAATATGTATGAAATGGTTGTGTATGCTCCAATTTATTATTTGATTGATGCAAAACTGACCAGTTGGCGAAATTAGTATCCTAGTGAAGTCAGTTAGCAATAATTTGTTTTTAAAATTGCTCTCCAATGAGTTAGTGATGAATTAACTAGAAAGTAATCAGTTAGTTTAGTTTTTAACTAGAAAGTTTACTACTTATTACTTAACCTGGAGCACCTTAACAAAATATAGAAAGAGCCAGGGGGGATTAGGACAAATCTATAAATTGGTGAGAGAAGAGCGGAGAAAGAGAGTGAGTGTGACTATTTATTTCAATTTTCTTCGATATGGTTTTTTTTTTTTGGGGGGGGGGGGGGTGCAACTAATTTTTAAAATTTCAAAAACATCTTTTTTAATATTTAAAATAAAAAAAAAGAAAAACTAAGAAGTAGTATCTCTTTTAAAATAGAAGATTTGGATTCATATCTAGTTTTCCATTACCCATGTCATGTCGCATCAAACTGAAGTCCATGTAACATGGTATAGAAGATTGCATGAGTTGGAGAGATACAAAAGGGGAGAGGGAAAACTCATCAAGTTGTGTGAAAGAGCTATTTGCATGCCTTTTGTTTTTCTTTTGGTTGATATGTGAATTCTGATAGTGCTCTGCTTTGACTGTGTTGAGATTCACAGTTAATTAAAACTATTATCAACATCATCATAGAAATATTCTCTTTGAGCACTTACTTACAAGACAACATGTTTAATATATTAATGGGTACTGATTCTCATGGATCTAACTCAACTGGAAGGACTTTTCAGAATGGATCTGGAAGGAGATCTTCTGATAATTTTGAAGATGTGGAAGTATCCTCCTCCTCGAACAGCTTCAACTCTGTATTAGATTGGGCATTGAACTTGGATTTTGATGATCAATCCCATGCAGATGATTTGACAACTGCCAAAACTGAATTGATTGACTTGCAGAATTGTGAGGCTGACAGCATGGAAAGTAGTTCGACAAGAGGGTATGAATTTCAGGGAAGCACTGAGTATGAAAATTCTGTGGACGGTTTAGTTTGTGAAACAAAACTAAATAAGGATCATCAAGCATGTATAGATCGGAATGAGGATCTTCTTAATTCAGAATATACAAATGAGGTGAGAATCTCAGGGGAACTTTATTATTTTAATGTCTTGGTTTGTCTCTCACTGGACTCTTTAACTTCAAACATGCATCACTTTGATTTATTTTTGTCCGTATTGATTCCTTTCAATTTGTCATGTCTGATCTGATAGGATGAAAGTAAGCGCAAATTTGTGGAAAATGTGGCAGAACATTCAGGTGGGAGGAAATATGTAAGTGCAAGGGTCCCACATCGCAAGCCTTAGAGAAAGCCACTGCTGAGGACAGTTGTTGAAGGCACTACTCTTTTTGGTATATTGTGTCTCTTGCTTCGTCTCAGGTGGGTACTCTTATAAGGATCACCTGTGTATAGTCTTAATAATACCTATCTTTTGCGGTAACTAGTTCTATTTTTAAAACTCTGTTTTCTTATTTGTCTGTTTGTCAACACTTAAAATTAGCTTTTTAGATTGACTTTTTAGGTTATGGGCTTAAAAAGCTTTGAATAAGTTGTAACATTGTTTGGTGTAGCTTTTGCTTAAGTTGTGGAAAAAGTTGAACGTGTTCGTTTTAAGAGTGCAACTAATAACTTCCACCAACTTTCATTGGACTCCTTCCTCAGCACCTTTTGAACCACTTGTGCCACCCCTTAGCACCTTCCCACCCCTCGGCACCTTCTGAACCAACTAAGAAAATGACACATGTTTTGCAAGTCCAAACCCTAACCTTCGAACTTCTTGTATCCCTTACCATCTAACTCTCCCTCATCCCCTACCCCTCTTCGATGATCTCCTTAATGACACTCACCACAGAAACCAATTAACTATGACAGGTTACAGAATCGTCATGTCCTTGAGGATTTGATGAATTTGATGAATTATCTCCCAAACATGTATCTATGATTTGATTAATTTTCCTTTTTTGTGGTTAAATTTAATTACATTAGCAGGGATTGTATTTGATTTTTGAATGCTAAAAGTGCTGGAGATTAGAGAACTTGAAGCATGATGGATATAATGCCCAACCCACTAGACCGACCGTAATTGACCCTTCAAACCAATTCTAATGAACGATTGATTTTGAATGGTTACTTGGTCGACATCAGTTATGCAAGGTTAACAGAGGCAAAAGAAAAGGGATAGATGTGAGGGGACAACAAGGGAGTGCAAAGTTACTTATAGATGGTGTTACTTCTAGGGTGAGACTAGGAGTTGCTCTATGGTTTTTAAGGAAGACTTGCTATAACTATATTTTCTTACGCAGTGGTGATGATATGTACGGTATTTATTGTTGTAGCCTTTGGCAGGGTTGCGTAATTTATATCTCCACCTGGATTGGGTGGGCCATCAGTTGGCAATAAAAAAACTCTTTCCATCAGGTTACCCATGTGTAGACACCCCATTTTTGACCGCCCTTAAGACTTGGGCCCCATTGATTGACCACTTGATAATAAAAGTTATGCAATACGAACGTATGATTTCTTCAACAATAAGAGCTTCTAAATCCCAATCTTACACCCCATTTTGGACTGAAACTTTTTTAGACCTTAAAATCCTCTCTTTCAAAATATTTTTGAAAAGTTTCTACGATGTTCCGAGGCTCGCTTTCGTTAAAAATTGCACTTTTCGTAAACTGAGAAAGGACAAAGTGGAAAAAAATGAAAGGGAGGTGAACTCTTTGAAAAAATATTTAAAACATCTTAGTTAAAGGTTTGGAGTTGGAGAAAATAAGAGGGGAGGAAAGAAAACTAGTTAGGGGAAGAGTTAGGCATCAATCCGTTAGGACAAAACTGAGCAACTTTCACTAAAATAGGCATATCTCTTTGCACACTTAGAATTTAGATATAAGGCTGCCACAATTGGAAACTAGACTTTCGAGGCTTCAATTTAGACTCAAGAATGACCTGAAACGGAGTTTAGATGAAGGAGTTATGCCCATTTGAAATCAGGCCTGAAAACAGATTTTTGTGGCAGGCCACTTTAGTGGCTTGCTGGCCAATAGTGAAACTTTTGCCCCTTTTTGTGTCTTGTCGTCCACCATTAGTGGCCTGCCGGCCACAAGTGTCAAAAATCAGATTTTTTGCGGATCTTTGTGCCAACTGTTTCCACATTGCTCCACTTGTCCTTATATAGATATTTTCGACTAAAGTTCATATATTTCTATATATAGAGGGCCTTTTCTCTTGGTTTTAAGGTTAGAAAAATTTTGGGAGCAAAAATATCCTCTCTCTCTCTACAATTCTTTCTCTCTATTGCAACTTGCATAGCATTTGCCCAAACACTCTAAACCAAACCTAGAAAGCTTCTTGCTGAGATGATTTGAGCTTGAATTTGAGCTCTTGAAGCACTTAAGAGTGTAAAATTGGTTGTTTGTGAATCAAGGGTTCATTCCTCTTCAAGAGGTATACTTTCTCTTGCCTTTGCACCATCTTTACACCACTTGTTTTTCATCTTTTCTACTGATTTCTGAGCTGTTTAAAACCTGTATTTTTGGATTGAAACTTGGGTTTTAAGGCCAATAAAGGTTGAGGGGTGGCTCACTCTTCTTTACACCTTGCTCTCAAGGCCTTTATCCTTGTATTTTCCACTTTTACACTATCTTTTTTTGAGCTTTTAAATACTGATTTTTAGAGTTATTTCAATGGCTAAAATCATGTTTTGAAGTCCAAAATTGGAGGGGTTAGCCTCTCCTCCTTGTGTTTTGCTTACTAGTCTAGCATGATCCATGTTTTAGCTTATTGTTCTAGCCATTTTTGTATTAATTCCAGCATATTTTAGGACTATTTTTAGACTGTTTTAGGACTATTTTTAAGTATTTGTTACATTCGAGCTTTTGTTTTGCATGCTTATAGTGTAATTGTCCTTATGAGTTTGGTGTTTTAGGCCTTAGACACCATTTTATTTGAGTTGATAGTGTTTATTTATGGCTTTCTATACTTGTGATCACTCTTAATCATCTCTACAATCTTCCTCCATTCTTGGCTTTTGTTTTGCTTTGAAAATGGTTTCAAACTACTTGTCTGTTTAAACATGAGATTGAGATGTCATGCTTAATGGTTTAATCCCTTCGGGGGTTCATTACTAATAGTCTGATGTCTCTTTCATGCCCAAAATAACTCTTGGTTTGAGTCCTCTTTCCATTAGAGGACTTAAATTCACCTTTGGACTCAATTGACTAAAGAATGGATGGTAATCTAAAATGAAGTAATAAAATTGGTGAATAAAAAAGGTGCAAGATAATAATTTGGTTTTGGGTTTAATCGAACGTTAATTGAACCCTTGAGTCTTGAGTTGTTTCATACTCATTAATGATGAAAGCGGTTCAAGATTCATTGTCAACTACTTCTCTTGATCTTTCATGATAGGGAGGTGGTTTTAAGAGTCTTATTTTGTTGCATTCGTTGAACTTGCACCCTTTGGTTCATAAGCCACCATGCAATGAAATTGTATCTGTTGATGGTTTGTGAATCAAATTTTGCCACTCCTTTTGAGCTGTTCAAATGATAAGAAGAGGTAAATTATGCAAACAAACTCTTGAGAATACACTATCTCTGCTCTATTTGGTCTCTGTTACATGAGGAAGCCGGTCATCGCTGGTCGGCAGTTCCTCTAGCCACCGATGCAAAATCAAGCGGTCCTTTTGAAGCGTAACAAAGTTGGTTTGGAGGTGGAAATCAAGGCAAATGTTTTATCAGGCAACAAAGGCATTCAAAGAAAGAGATGGCTTTTGTGGAAACCGTGCATGCATGAGCATTCCCCGTTTCCTGAGGCGAAATAATTAGAATAGTTAGCTTAGTGCTTCTTTCATGTTGTATTCATCAGTTCGTTTTGATTTGTAATTATTTGATTAGTTAGCTAGAATAGTTAATTAATTTGGTTTGTAATAATTAGTTAAGCAGTTTAGCTAAATTATTCATTTGAGTTTGTAATAATTAATTAATTAGTTTAACTTTAATTAGTTAGCTAGTTAGTTTATTCAGACCCTCCTATGTAAGGGCGTAATGCTGTAATAATATGTATGTCTTCCAACTCCACGTCTTTCTTCCTTTTATTTTACTAGCTTATGATGGTTAGTTTAGCGCATCATGTTTTGTTTAGCATTCTCAGGTTTGCATCCACTTGTCTTGCATGCACTGAGGCTCGGTTCATCATTATAACTTGCATTGTTAGTTTAGTGTTTCTTTGAATACGTGCTTAAACTCATGCTATCAAATTGACTTATATGCCATATTTGTAGCCGAGCCTAGTAATTGCATATCGTATATGTTGCATTAGTCATATTGCATAGTTAGGATCATGCATTATTCTAACTCTTTTATCTTTTTGGCTTGGAGTACTAGATGGGTCTTTACTCGCTTTAGCATATCGCATGAATGTGATTGTTGTCATGTTTAGCATGCTTGCCATGAGACTAAGTACTTAATTGATAAACTGTTTTGAATGCCTGCGGATAAAGGTTAATTACTTGAATTGGAATAATTTGGGTAATGTTCATATGTGATCACTTCTTTAAGTGGTACATATTCAAAACAATTTTCAAAACAAACATGAATCAAATGTTTCAATTCTTGCAAATTAGTCTATACTTGTGTGTGCAAGATCACATAGTAATGCTAGCCCAATAAACAGGAACAAGAGCATATAATGTAGATAAGATTCATATCATGATTAGTAAAGACCGATTCTTGATCAGGTTAGGGGGGTTGCTCAATTCATGACCTTCCCCTCTCATACCTAAGTTCCCGAGCTGAGACAATCTTTGTGATGACGGACACGTGGCCTTTGGCATGAGTCATGGGTTTCCTAGATTTCTTAAAAATATTTAGGTGGCGACTCTGTATTTGGCAAAGTAGTCCATTTTTGGCAATTTGATTCAAAATTGATTTTCTAAAAGATTTGCCAGATTGGGACTCTTTTGTGATTATTTATTTCACATTGTACTTATGAGATCAGATTTAGAACCGCGAGAGTCCGATACTGTAGGGCTTATTCGTCTTCCAAAAGGGGGCACGGAAAGTCGAGCTACACCATGCTCAATAAATAATTGTATTTAGTTGTGCCCTGTTACAAATGTTCATCCCAAGCCCTAATAAAACCGGCTAGCGGTCTCCATCGGTTACCAAGCCAGTGTCCGAACCTTAATTTTATGGTGATTCCTCGAGTATGGTTTACAAAAAATAGAATAACATTTCACATTTGCTATGACCATTTTGTAAGCATGCTAATATTTGTTTTTCCTGTGCTTTATGTGGAATTTGTCTTTGCTTTCAATGTACCATGATTTTGTAGCTATTAATGGAAACCTCTTTTCTCCAGTCTATAATAGAGCATGGTGCACTTCTGTGCTTGCTGAATCTGTTAACCCATAATCATAAATGGAGCATCAAGAAAGAAGCCTGTTGGACAATCTCAAACATTACATTGAAACAAGGAATGACATGTAAGCATTTAAATATTTGCAACTAAAATACTCAAAGTTAACTACTAGAAATACTCAATTGATTACTCCCTGGAATTTTATATCTATTTGTTACAGCACCAAGTTGATGATCATGACTTTACGTTATATGAATTTACCTCATTTTACCCAGTTACAGTATAGTATCACCATTTTAATTGTTTCAAATTAAAATAAAATTCCAAAAGCAATGTATTTTCAGAATCTTAGGAAAAAACAATGTGAAATAACAAAAGAGCACATTATCACCTATTACCTTGAAGATTTATTTGTTAGCTTGGTAGTAATTACAAGAAATGGCTATTAGCTGTTTATTGATGCATCTATCTACACTGACAAGAAGGGTGTTGCTAGAGTGGGAGACCACAATGAGCGCGCCCAACCCCGCTGTTCAGGCAGCCAGAGCCAGCGGCGCACTCCCTCTCTTTATATCACCAGAAGCTATAGGGGTGGAGACCTAGACATGCCTGCAGAAAAGTCTAGCGCAAGATAGCACCTACCGTCCCTCACGTCCGTCGACCACTTCGGGATATTCTTACTCTGTCCGTTTAGAGGACTTGAGGGATGTCTTGAAGGAGTGAGCTCGACGACGGGAGGCTGAAAGGGTGCTGGCATTCCAACAGTTATCTTACGGAGGTCACCATAGTGAGGAGGTTATGATACCGCCGCCTGCTTGATCGCACCTTCCTTTGGACACTGACTTGGCGAGGCTAAACACCTCCCCCTTCTCCCTTGAAATAGAGACCACGCCGCTCCCAGTGGGCTTTCACCAGCCCAAGTTTACACTTTATGACGGAAAAAGTGATTCGTACATGCATGTAAGCCATTTCTGGCAGGTCAAGGTCGGACACATGCGTAATGATGCTCTTATGTGCCTTATTTTCCCATCTAGCGTGGGCGAACTAGGCTTGAAATGGTTTGAGAGACTTCTAGAAGAGAGCATTGAGAGGTGGCAATAGTTGGTGGAAGCATTCGTGACTCGTTTCAAAACCAACACCAAAACGCCAAAGGAAGTGGACCACCTTCTAAGTGTCAAGATGAAGTCGAGTGACACCCTCAAGGCATACAACTCTAGGTACTGGGAAACCTTCAATGAGATCCTAGATTGCCCGATCAACCTGGCAATTACCCAATATAAGCACGGTCTCCCAGTCGGACATAGGCTAAGGGACTCGCTTACAATGAACTAGCCGACGTCGATGGGGCAACTAATACAGTGCATCAATGAGCACCTCCGAGTAAAGGATAATGCGGCGGCATCCACCGTGAAGACAAATCCGGTGGTAACAGACAAAAGGGGGGCTGGCAAAGTACACGCGATCGGACAGGAGACTAGCCGTCCAAATGATCGCGCTAGGGAATTTGACTGTGGACCAAATCACTGAAACCGAGGTAGAGGTCGCCGCAATGACTGATCAGAATATCCCCGCGATGACGCAGCTAATGCTAACAGAAGGCTGAATGCCCGGACGGGCATCACCACGGTATTTAAGATTCCAATCTATCACATACTTAGTGAAATCCGTGACGAGGATTATGTCCGATTTCCTGCTAAGTTAGGCGATGTGCAAAAGAGCTTCAATCCGTAGTACCACTACACATATCACATGGAGCGCGGACACCGAACAGAGGACTGTTTGCCTTTGAAGCAACACTTGGAGGAGTTAGTCACTGCTAGTCACTTAGACCATTACATTAATGGGGGGCGTCAAAGCCGCGTATCCTACCCCAGCTGATCCAAATGGTTTGGATGACTTAGAGGCGCCCCATCAAGGAGTGGTCAATGTGATCCACGGCATAGTGAAGTCGGCGTGTGTATGCGAGCTCCGAGGAATGATCAAAAAGGCGGAACACATGAGGAAAGTTTTGTCAGTGCAGCCCGCGGTCAAAAAGGGGAAGACCAAGGAGAAAGATGTAATTAGTTTCTCAACTAGGGACCTAGAGCGCATTCAAACGTCACACAACGACACCCTGGTGGGCACCCTCCGCGTCAGAGACTTCGATGTCAAGCGCATCTTGATTGACCAAGGAAGCTCAGTTGAGATTATGTACTATGATGTGTTCAAGCAACTCAAACTCCGGGATATAGACTTGGCTCTAGCAACTTCGCCACTAGTTGGTTTTAACTCGCAACCGGAGTGGCCTATGGAAAACATAATTTTACCGGTCAAAGCCGGATCCGTGGTCAAGCAGGTCGAGTTTTGGGTATTGAAGGTGTCGTCTACATACAATCTGATTCTCGGTAGGGGATGGCTTTACGCTATGCAGGTTGTAGCGTCGACCTACCACTAGGTTATGAGATTCCCCTCGGTTATGGGGGAAATTGAGGAAATTTGGGGCGATCAAGTCGCGTCGAAGCAATGCTTTGTGGCAATACACGAGAGCTGAGCTGCCAAAGGCTTCGTCCAAATGATTGAAGGTCCGGAAGACCAAGGTATCCTTGAAGATGTGGGCGCTAAGGCCAAGGACAAGGCTGTTGAAGAACTGGTGGAAGTGCGAATCGATGCTGAAAGTCCAAACAAATTCTTTTTACTAGGATCAAGCCTAACTGCCCAAGAAAGGAGTGAGATGGTAGATTTCTTGATGGCGAATATCAAAGTCTTTGCTTGGACGCCGCACGACATGCCCGGCGTTGACCCAAGCTTTATTTACCACCAACTCAATGTCTTCCCAAACGCACGCCCCGTCTTTCAAAGAACAAGGAGATCGGCCCTCTTTCATGCCGAGGTAGTCACAGAAGAGGTAAGGAACCTGCTAGAAGCACGGGCTATCCAGGAAGTGCACTACCCTCGGTGGATTTCAAACACGGTCATAGTACCCAAGAAGAATGGGAAGTGGCGAGTTTACGTTGATTGCAAGACCGTCAACTGAGCTTGCCCTGAAGACAGCTTTTCTCTGCCCAGAATAGACCAGCTAGTAGATCTAACGGCTGAGCACAACAGGCTCAATTTCTTGGATGCTTGTCACGATTATCACCAGATCGCCATGCATGCTCCCGACCGCGAGATAACCTCTTTCACTACCCCAAGGGGGCTATTCTGCTATCGAGTCATGCCTTTTGGTTTGAAGAACGCCGGGGTGACTTTCCAAAGGATGGTGACCAAAATGTTCGCTCCTTTGCTCGGCCGGACGATGGAGGCTTACATCGACGACATGGTGGTCAAAAGCAGGCAGCAGGTTGACCACTTGTCCGACCTAGCCGAGATGTTCGCCATTCTTAAATAGCACAAGCTATGCTTGAATGCGTCAGAGTGTGCCTTCGGCGTGGGATCCGCGAAATTTCTGGGCTTCCTAGTCATAAGCTGAGGCATCGAAGTGGACCCCACACAAATCAAAGCCGTACAAGAATTGAAGCAGCCCAACTCGGCAAAGGACGTGTAGCATCTTGCTGGTATGGTAGCCACGCTTAACCGATTCATAAGCCGGTCATCAAATCGCTGCCGCCCTTTCTTTCGAGCCTTGAAATCCAAGTTTTCATGGGACGAGGAATGTGACAAGGCTTTGGCCGAGCTAAAGGCGTATTTGTCTTCTGCTCCATTATTGGTGACGCCCAAGCCTAGCGAAGAACTTTACCTATATCCGCGCTTTCTCAACATGCAGTTAGTGCGGTGCTTGTCCGATCAGAGGGTATCTAGCATTTCACTATCTTTTACGTAAGCAAAACCTTGCTACCGGCAGAGTCGAGGTACTTGCCGCTGGAAAAACTCGCTTTGGCATTGATGATGGCCTCCAGGAAATTGGCGCACTACTTTCATGCTCACATAATCGTCGTGTTGACCGAATTCCCCCTCAAAGCCTTGTTCGAGCCGGCAAATTTCTCCGGTCGAATCCTGAAGTGGGTGGTTGAATTGGGACAGTTCGATGTCAAGTTTCAACCCCGAACGACCATAAAAGCACAAGCATTGACAGATTTTGTTACCGAATTCTCGCCTGGAATTCACCAAGTATGCCCGGTGGATCTCACCGTGGTAGTCGAGGAGGCGAATGAAGGCTCAACGGAAATTACACAATAGGGTGATGGTGGCGACGCAGAACTTGTGCACCCGTCCATAGAACCTCCGGTCGAAATAGTACTGCAGCCCGGCAATGCGACAACGGACTTGGGCATAACAAACCAACCTGTTGAGTCCAGTGCCGCATCACCGAGGGGAATGAAGTGGAACCGAACAACAGCAAACCTGAAACCGAGCAGCCGAGCGACTGTGATCTCATCAACCTTTAAGCCTCTTAGGACCCCTCAGAGTGTTGGAAACTATTCGTCGGTGAAATGTGGAAACTTTTTGTAAATAGAGCCTCAAATCGTCATTGTGCCAGGCTGGGCATAGTTTTGATCTCACCGGATGGTCTGACCATCGAATACTCTATTACCCTCGGATTCTCTGCGTCAAACAATGAGGCTGAGTATGAGGCGCTATTGGCCAGGCTTAAGAGCGCGCTTTAGTTGCGCGCATCTGAGCTGATGGTTTACAGTGACTCCCAACTTATTGTCAAACAAGTGTCCGGGGCCTACGAAGCCAAAGACGATAGAATGACCAAGTACCAAGCTCTGGTAAGAGAACACATCAAGCGATTCCAGGCAATCAGGATCCAACAAATTGGTCGGAAAGACAACGGCCGTGCGGATGAGTTAGCCGGTCTAGCTTCCATGGTCGACAGAACATCTCCCAGTCCTCTCTTGATAGAGTTTCTTCCAAGGCCTAGTATTGAGAAACCTGAGCAGACAGAAGTACTTTGCATCGAGCTTGGCCCTTCTTAGATAGACCCTATTATCCTCTTTCTGAAAGAGCGGACCCTTCTGGTCGATAAAAAGGAAGCACATAAAGTTCGGGTGAAGTCAGAGCAGTTTTGGCTCTCTCCATCTGGCGCTTTATACAAAAAGTCATTCACCGGTCCTTACCTCAAGTGTGAAAACCCTAACAGCGTGGAAGCTTTCCTGTACGAGATTCATGAAGGCATATGCGGTAGTCACATTGGGGGAAGATCTTTGACCTACTGAGCTATTTCGCAAGGATATTTGTGGCCATGCATGCAAGCCGACACTCAAAAATATGTTAAAAAATGTGAGAAGTGCCAGAAGTTCGCCCCCCAAATTCACCAGCCGGCCAGAGAGCTTCTGCCACTTACAAGCCCTTGGCCTTTTGCGATGTAGGGGCTAGACATAGTGGGACCACTCCCAACGGCACCAGGCAATCGGAAGTTCTTCATTGCGATTACGGATTACTTCACCAAATGGGTTGAAGCTGAGCCTTTGGTGACTATCAAGGAGAAAGACGTCAAACGGTTTGTCTGGCAGAATGTAGTAACACGGTTTGGCATCCCTAAGATTTTGATTTCTGATAATGGCATCCAATTTGACGGGCGCTTATTCAGAGAATTTTGTGAGAAACTGAAGATCGAATTCTACAACTCCACTCCGGCTTACCCGTAGTCCAACGGCTAGGCCAAAGCATCAAACAAGACCATCCTTGATGGGTTGAAGAAAAGACTTGAGAAAGCCAAAGGAAAATGGGCTGAGGAACTCCCTAGTGTCCTTTGGGCATATCTGACGACCTCGAGGCGTTCCATTGGGGAAACTCCTTTTGCCCTAGCATATGGCATGGAGGCAGTCATCCCATTAGAAATCAGCATGCCCACCATCTGCAGTGAAAATTTTGAGCCCGAAATGAACTCTGAAGCAGTCACCTTGGAATTGGACTTAGCTGAAAAGCGTCGAGAAAAATCTTTGATCCACGTGGCCACGTACCAACAAGAATTGTCCAGGAAATACAACAAAACCGTGCACCCCAGACCGTTTAAAGTGGGCGACTGGGTTTTAAGGAAGGTCATGGGCAACACATTGGTGCCGGGCGAAGACAAGCTGGGGGCAAACTGGGAAGGGCCCTACAAGGTAACCGGTCTAGCGGCCAGGGGGCATACCATTTAGAAGATTTGGATGGCAAAGGCGTACCCCAGCCATGGAATGCAGCTAACTTCAAACTGTACTATTTTTAGTATTTTTCATTCTTATGTAATTTGTTGAGAAAGGATTTGTTTTCTCCCTACTTCCAAATGTAACACTCTTTTTGTCAAATATACTAGAAGTGACTTATCTTTGCTAAAGCATTTTTTTGTTTTCAATGCCTACTCTGTGGTTTCAACTGAGATGTTTTAGTCCGGTTAAAAGAGTTGATGATTTACTCAACTCTATGGTTTCAACCGAGATGTTTTACTCCGGTTAAAAAAGTTGATGATTTACTCAACTCTATGGTTTCAACCGAGATGTTTTATTCCGGTTGAATAAGTTGATGACTTACTCAACTCTATGGTATCAACCGAGATATTTTATTCCGGTTGAATGAGTTGATGATTTATTCAACTCTCTGGTTTCAACCGAGATGTTTTACTCCGGTTGAATGAGTTGATGATTTACTCAACTCTATGGTTTCAACTGAGATGGTTTACTCTGGTTGAATGAGTTGATGATTTACTCAACTCTGTGGTTTCAACCGAGATGTTTTACTCTGGTTGAATGAGTTGATGATTTACTCAACTCTGTGGTTTCATCCGAGATGTTTATTCCGGCTAAATGAGTTGATGATTTACTCGACTATGGTATTAGCCGAGATGGTTTACCTCGACTACATGAGTTGATGATTTGCTTAAGGCTTTAGCCGAGATGCTTTGTCCTGGCTAAAGAGGTAGGTGATTTGCCCAACTCAAAAGTTTTAGCCGAGGTGCTTTACCCCGGCTAAAGTAGTTGACGTTTTGCTTAAAGGTTCCTGCCAAGGTGATAAAACACAATCTAACAAGCAGTGCAACAGTTAATGACATCAAAACTTTTCATTGATGATAAACTGAATTACATGAGGTGGGGCAGGCAACCCAGTTACAATCTAAAAAAAAAAAAAAAAAGAGGAAAGAAAACTAAACTAAGGGGGAAAGGTTAGTGAAGTCGTCCTCGGTTACAGCTACCTCTAGGTCGACCGTGGTTGTGGTTTCTCGGGCGCCGGACTCAACCTGGCTGGCCTCCTTCGGGGGGTGTGCTCCCTCGGCATCCTTTTCGGCATTTTCCCCGCCTTCTTCCTCGGTCTCGGCTTGCAATGCACTGAAGACATCATTTGCATACGGCACCATATAGGCTGGCAGAAAGGCAACGGGGGGAGAGGTAAACACGTCAGTTCCAGATCCTTAGCCGAGCTGTTCACAAGCAGCCTTCCAGCCGGACTTGAAGAAAATGTCCTTGGTGGCCTCGACTTGCTTGGTGTAGCTTTCCTCGGCCTCTTTGAAACCTTCGTTGTTTGCCTCATCCAATTCATCCTTCCTTGCTTGCTTTAGCGCATCCAGCTCGGCCTGGAGAGCGTTCCGTTCCTTCTCAATGGCTCTAAGTTGGCCGAGCAGTTTGGAGTTGTCGGTATTTGCAATCTTTAAGGAAGCCTTCGACTGCTCTAGCTCGGTTTGATGGTGTTCAACTTTGGCCGGCGTCGATTGGCCTTTACGAGTCTATGAATCCGCTCCATCACCAGATTTTGTTTCTGGATGGCCTGCAAGAAGAGGCTTTGAATAAAGAAAGCCAACAGTGCAAACACTTGGAAAAATTTGAATAAAGCATGCGAAATTCTTACCTGGGTGTCGGGCACGTGGTCGTTGCCGATTACGTCGCTCGGCAGAAGGAGGGCTTTGGTCAGATCGAAGGCTAGGAGGTGTTCCTTGTCGCCTTTGACCGAAGCGTTTGCCGGGATCTCCTTACCCCGGTGCTTCAACTGAGGCTTCCAAGGTGGTGTTGGCTTAAATGCGACTGCGGCTTGCTCGGTGCTCAGCTCCGCAACGAGCTCGGCTGTGGGATCGGTGGTCTGAGGCCTTTTCCCAGCTCGACAGCTGTCTTTGCTCGTCTGTGCCGCGGCAGTTGATGCCAACGCAACCACGACCCCACTTGTTTGACCGGCAGCAGCTGCGCCGGTAGGGATGCTTGGTAGCTCGATGGATGTGGCAGTGATGAGATTTTTGATGCGGCTTCGTTTGGCCATCTCCTCTGCTTCGGTCAGTCGAATTAGAGGCACATTCGGAAACGTTGGATCGGGTGGTAAAGACGGTGCTCGGAGAAAGTTGGTGACTCTACTTCTGCAGGGAGTCGAGTAGCGGTAGCTCGGTACGTAACCAAGAAGTTTGTGGCAGTCTCGGTGGCTATACCTCAGCATGGCTCTGATGGCAGCCTCGTTCGGATTGTAGTAGTTTGCTTGCAAGGCTTCGATAGCTGCAAGGTAGGAAAGAAGAAAAGGGCATTAGTACTGAACAATGAAGGAAAATAGGTTGATCGAGCAGTGAGCATGGCTTATATATTGAACCGAAGTTCTTGCTGATGTACCAGCCGGGCACGTCGGCTGTCTCATAATTACCAGACACCCAAAAAAAGTCGTCGTCATGCATATCTTTATCCGGGGTACTAGTTACGAGTTTTTCTTTGCCCAGTCTAATTTTTAAATAATAATTAAGCCCGTCGCCTATACGGCCCAATGTGTATGGGCGCAAAATCTCGGCTAGCCCAAGGTTCAAACCGAGCCGGTTGTTTAGCTCGGCCACACCGTTTATTATTCTGAATGTGTTGGTGGAGACTTGTGTTGGTGCTAGCCCGGTACGCCTCAGGAACTCACATATTAGAGGTTGGACCGGGAAGTGTAAACCACCCTCGATTATGGACAGCACGGTGAAGGGGCATTCGTCCAGCCTACCCCATGGTGTAGTATCCTCGGCGCCGAGCTTGAGATGTACGTCTGTAGGGACACCATATTCTTCCCGGAACGTGGCAATGGCAACCGGCGTGTTAACCAGGAAGCGGTAACACCCCATGGAAAGCCGGCTGGTTTTAGCACGGCAGTGTTAGTTTGGCAAATTTTCTTTTGATGGCTGCTCGGCTATTGAGAGCCTCAGTGTTGGTTCTGGTCCACTAAGACTCTGCAGTAAGAGTAAGGATAAGTGTAAGTGGGAGCGCGGTTGCACAAAAAGAGCTCAACTTTAGCTCGGTTAGATGGAGTGCCAGACCATCTCGGTCACAAAGGTAAACCTAGAAGCTCGGCCGCTCAAGCGGACCAGATATTAGCCCGGTCGAACAGTCAAGTACTCTGATACCTCGGTTCTTACAGGAGTTTTTGCAAACTCGCAACTTGCTTGGTTTTGGTGTTTTTTGGGATCAAAAGAAGACCTGGAGCCCGGTCCGCCCCAGATCCTCGTGTGTTCATCATGGAAGTTGAAGAACAGTTGAGAGAGAAGGGGCAGGGGTGGTTTTTGGGGAGCTACATCCTAAAACCTATTGCTGATGTGCCCTAAAATATGGGTTTCAAATGAAAAACAACGGAGAGATTCAAAGAACTTACCAGTTTAGAGGCAAAAGTCAAATCTTCAAGCACAAACGCAGTCGAGAGCAGGAATGGTGTTTGAGTAGGGAGGTTGGCACTGCAGCGTTTGGATGTCAGGAATGGAAGAGAGATAGTAAGAAGAAAATGTGAAAGGGCAGGTGGCGTGTTTATAGGAGAAAAGAACCGCCAAAATTCGGATATGAAGAGACGGCTGGGTTGGCTGCTCAAGGCTAATAAATGATCGACGCGTGTCCATAATGGTGGCGGCGTCAGCACTGAAGAGACAAGATGGCATGTTGAGGCGTCAACTGAGCAAGTCTAGAAACTGAGCATGGGGATTAGCGCGGTTAACATCTTGCGGAGGAAAGACCAGTGGAGAATGTACCTCGGTCGGACCATGTAATCTTAGTCACGCTTTTGCGGACGGAATTAAGGGGCAATTGAAAGGGAGATTCATAAGCCGGTTTGGGCCGTGGTAGAAGCTAGGCAGGTGATGTCCGAGCGTGTTTGGGCCGAGCTAACTTGGGCTTGTCCAGAGGTGGTTTTGCTCGGTTGAGGCCCAGGACCATGTTGGGACCGAGCTACTTGGGCTTGTCCATGTCCAGAGTCGGTTTTGCTTGACCAAGGATCTGGCCCCGTGTTTGGGCCGAGCTTACTTGGCCGAAATGGTCACCTGCCAACCCGGGTTCTATGGTTTGCACATTTAGCTCAGCGAGAAGGCCTTCTATTTACTGGATCGACCTATCTTGAACTCGGCTTTGCCGGAATGCTACTAAGCTCGGTTATGATGGAGCTCGGCAAGTAGAGCCCTCGGACTCGTTACGCAGCGCGGTCGTCTGAGGCCAAGGTGATGCCGCCGGGCTGCTTAGTTGCCGCTAATGTTGTCTGGCGGTTTGGTTAGGTGGTGTTAGCTGGATTTGTGCTGACAGATGAGAGAGTAGCTCCATGTGTTAACAGACTAATGGGTGCAGAGCTGAGCGCAGAAAGTATATAAGCATGACTGCGCCCCCCATGCTGGGCATGGAACATATTTTGGTGAGAAAAACCTAAACACTCAACTCTCTTCCTCTCTCTCTCGATCTCTGAGTGTGTACTAACTTGACCGTCGGAGGGGTTTTCCGGCAACACACCGCCGGGTAGCTCACCGCCGCATCATTCACTGGTTGATCGGATAAAAGCGGAGCTTGGATGAAAGGAGTACGGGCATTGTGGAATATTTGCTCCCCGTACATCTAACATGATACATGTTAGGTTATACATATGCATTTGGCTTCATAAATTCAATTGATTCAACACAAAAGAGCACATTAATACATGTTTGCATTTCATGATTCACATTATAGCTAATAATGTGTGGGACAACTTAATATATACAAGAACTAGAATGAATTAAGGAAAAGAAAAGATAAAAGGATGAAGAAAAAAAAACATACACCAATAGTGCCAAAGCCTTCCCCAACTATTCAATAATTGCCCATTGTTCACTGAAGATGGTCTTGGTTTGATAAAAATTTTCCAAAATTCTTCATTGCTAATTCTTGAATTAGATAGTGAAGTCAGTAACTTGATGTGAACTTCTAAATAGTGAAGTCAAATTTCTTTTTCTTGTTTCCTTTTGGTATTAATCTATATGCTAGGACAATGATTATGTTAATCATGTTCATTTTTCAAATTCTTTGGTTTTTTCATTAATCTGATTGAATTGGGTGACCATTTTCTTGTCTATTTATTTGTGCAAATTACGAATTGGCATCTATATTTTTGTAAATGAACTCTTTTTCTTTTTTTTTCTCTTGACAATTTCTTTTGAAATAGTTTTATTTTTATTATTTCAAGTTAAATTGCATTAAATTTTTAAGTCACGTGTATATGTTTTTGCAGGTTTTGTTGAGGGAGTAGTTGATATAATTGAGCGGGTGATGTTTGGGAGCCAAAATGAGATTATGTTGCTCTTTCTTTTCTTTTTTTGGACTTGAATTTGATTTTTTTTTTGCAACAACAAAATAACTGTTGCAAAAAGTAGGTTAGGCAGTCGCAAATAGTTTGCGATTGTTATTTTGCGGTCGCAAAAAGTATTTGCCACCCCCACATTAGCGTCCCCAATTTGCGATCGCATGGACCGTCGCGAAAGTTCTTTTGGTACTGTATTTTCATTATTTGCGACGGCTTGTGGCGATCACAAAAAAACACTTTTTTTTAATAGTGTGAGGCTAAAAGTTTCTTTGAAGTTGTGATTTCTCTATAAAGACACTACAACAAAACTAACTATTTACGGCTTTATGTTTACAGGATGCATCGAATGCATGTCGTAATTAGTACATTCTACGACATTTTTTTTTTGGAAGCTATTAATACTTTTTCAATAACAACATACACACCATGTAAGTCGTTAATTCATATATTTATGGCATGCAAAAGTATACCATAAAAAATGTATATTTTCACGGCTTATAAAAATATGTCATAAAATATTTACACTTAAGACGACATACATTTCATGTCGTAAATTATTTTAACTTTACACGACATGCAATAGCATGCCATGAAAACTTCTACTAAAAAAAATTTTAATCCGATTTTTTTATGACAAACAAAAGTATGCCATAAAATATATATATATATATATATATTTTCACAGGATACAAATCTTTTCATCTAAGATGACATATTTTATGTTGTAAAATATTGTACCTTTACACGACATACATTAGCATGTTGTGAAAACTTCTATTAAAAAAATTTCAATCTAATATTTTTTTTAAATTACAAAAAAAAAGGGGCTAACAATTTCCAACCAAGCTTCTCACTTTAAAGTTTCCTAATTGAGGACAACTTAAAATATTAAATATTAAATTTAAAAAAATTGAGTAGGGAGTAAAATATTAAATATTAAATATTAAATTAAAAAAATTGAGTAGGGAGTAAAATATTAAATATTAAATAAAAAAAATTGATTAACTCTAACATTAATCTTTAAATTATCACATTTTCTATTATTGAATTCGTAATCCAACCCTTCAATTGAATAAAAATTGCATCACTTAAAATCATAAGAGAAACTTTTTATACACATTTATATTTATTTGGGTTAATTACACTTTTCACCTCTATGATTTGATCTAAATTTTAATTTAATTCCTATAGTTTTAAAGTGAACAATTTGATCCCTACAATTTGAGTTTAGTTTCAATTTGGTCATTATGTCCAAATTAAAGATTAAAATTGATTATTTTGGAATACTTGTCAATTTTCTAAGATATACACAGACAAAATTAACAAAAATTTAGACAAAAAAATTAAATTAAGTACGAATTGTTCCAATAGTTTTGGAAATTACATCCCACCCCCTGAAGTATAAAATTTTATAACAAATGATTCATTTTATTAATAAATTATAAAGTCAATTAATAGTTTTTAATGATATCCAAAATTTATTTTAAATAATAATTCAAGTAATTTTATTATTATATATGAGAGTAGTTAATAATTTTATTTTTTCAATTAATTTTATTAAATAAAACAAAAAAAAAGTATAGAAAGGGATATTAATTCTTGTGAACTTTTTTTTTTCTTTTTTTTTTTTCCTATTAAACCAGGTTAGATCAAATAGTATTGGGTCGAAAATTTTGCAATCCCTATTCATGTCGTGGCCACCTTGAATCTTATTGGGGATTCTTCGTTATCGCCTCCTTTACTTGAGAGAGAGAGAGAGAGAGAGAGAGAGAGAGAGAGAGAGACCTTGGAAGGGTTCAGTGTTATGTTTTTCAAATCGGATTACGGACTCGCCAATAAGACCCAACCCCTCTCTCTTCTTCACTTCTCCTACTCCTTCTCCTCATCCTCTTCCTTTAAAACCCTAGTGTTTGAAATTGAACACCCATGTGGCATGACCTTTGAACCTTTTGGACCTCATCCATGTAAGTTTGAATTTGAATTCAAAACTTATTTGGATAACCACTCAAGATATTTATATCTATCATATCAACTGATGTGGATAGATAATATATTTATCTTATATATCTGATATGATATATGAGATATGAACATCAGCAAACAACGTATGTTTTTTGTTTTTCCCATACTGACTCTTTCCCATTAAACAACAATGAAGCCATTTTGCACTGTGACTTGTGTGGGTGATACTCATTTTGTAGTATCACTCGACTGCTGGGTTGGTTGTTCACATTCTGGAAGCACATGATTTACCCACGAGATTCTTCGCTTCAAGCTCTGCTAAAAGGTATGATTCTGAAATTTTTCATCCCTTGCGTTATACTTTAATGTTCATTGGTATCAGAGTGTATATGGGTATTTTCGTGCTTATTTTAAATCATGTGTATAATTTTATATAAATATATATACATTATATGCATGAAAATTAATGTAGGAGGAAGATGAAGTGCAGGGTTTCCGCACTTCCATTCTCATTAGATTGAGAGTGTAAAATATCTCATTTTTATGTTCATTAAATATTATTTTTAAGACCATAAATGTTTTTTTTTTGGAAAGTGGAGTTCGGCAGTACCGAAATTGGACCAGAAAACACCCTAGAAGGCGGCGCATGGGCCGCACGCGCCACCTGACGCCGCTAGCGGCTTTCACGCGCTTCCCACGCGCCATCACACGCGCGTTAGCCGCGCTGTCCATGCTAGCATGCGCGTGCCACGCACTGAGCCGCCTGGTGAGCCGCGAGCTGAGCTGTGCCATTTTTTCCTCCGCCAGCTTGGCTGCTGATTATAAGGCACTATTTGCTTCTTTTTTTTTTTTTAATCCAGAATTGGTTTAAATGGTCATAAATAATTCGTTATAGATTTGTTTTATGCATGGTTGGTATTGTTAGACTCAGAATTGATTTTTCTATCTTCTGTAAAATTTTAAAAATTTTATGAAAATAAAAATATTTTTTCTGTGATAATAATTCATTATTTATGCTTTAAAATACTTCTGGTGTTGCATGAATAATTTTCTGGAGTTGAAATTTTTATTGCAGACTACTGAAAAGTTTTACTATTTACTGGTATAATTGTTTCAGTTTATCAGATTCTAGAATTTTTAATTCTAATTTTATATGTGTTTATTAGTTATTTAAAATTCCAAAAAATTTCAGAAAAAATTTCAGAATGATGTACATTCTATTATGGCATAATTTGACTACTAAATACAACATATTTTTTTTTAGGTTTGTAATATGTTGCAATTAGAGAAGCATGATTAGTTATTTATTTATTTATTTGAATTCCATTATTAAATGAATATAGCATGAGTTATTTGTAAATTTACATTAAGATGCTATTGTATGGAATTTATCATACTTTGTATATGCCATAAGTAGTGGGAGATTGATTGTGCGCATGGAATTAAATTAAAATTTGATAATTATCACTAGAGGCGCAAGAGATAATTACGAGCATAGCAAATATTCGATCTTGAGACATGTGTAAAATTATCATTATTTAATTTAGATTCTTTTGTTGCAAAATAATTTTTTGTGTTGCTATCATTAATATCCCCTGCGCATTTATTTACTCTGTATGTAGAAATGGCTGCTAAGACAGTGGTAGCAGACTTAACTAAGGGAGAGAAATTGGATAGTGACAATTATGATATATGGCGCCGTAAGATCCAATACCTCCTCAATGAGCAAGAAGTATTGACCACACTTGAATAAGTGATGGTTGAGCCAGAGCAGGGCAATACAGCTCAACATCGTCGTGATCTTGAAATCTTTCAGACTCGGTGTAACAAAGATCGGTGTGCGCGCTTTACTATGTTGAGCAGCATGCACAATGACTTGATTAGTGAGTTTGAGCATTGCTCGACTGCATTTGAGATGTGGGAAGCTCTCAAGCAAAAGTTTGGCATTACCTCTTTGGCAAAGCTACGTGGGCTGACTATGAAGTTTGACTCCTATCAGAAAATGGCGCATCACTCGATGAAGCAGCATTTGAGGGTCATGTCAGCCATGATACATAAGCTTGCGGCTGCTGGGCACAATTTGACTCAAGAGTAACGAGTACAAGCTGCGATTTGCTCTCTGCCAAATTCTTGGGAGCAGATGAAGCAGAACATGGTGCATAATGAGAGTGTGAAAACATTCGAAGACATATCGCGTCATTTGGAGCTAGAGGCTAAACGCCTTGAGGCAGCTAAGTCTGATGGTTCTGCTATGGTGGTTTAGTCGAGCTCACGTAGGACTTCTTAGTTCAAATGTGGAAAAGCAAAAGGTGCCTCTAAGAAGCAAGCAGTAGCTGTGCTAAAGCCTAATGGCGCTAGAAATTTCAAGCGTAGGGGCAAGAGAGGTGGCAAGAAGGTAAAGGCTAAATTGACATGCTTTAACTGTAACAAAGAAGGGCACTTCGCTCAGGATTGTCCTGAGCAAAAGAAGGTACTCCCTTACTTAATTTCTCGCATTCAATGCTTTGTTTCTAGTCAAGCATTGATTGCTCATTCTCCTCATTTTTGGGTTGTAGACTCCGGAGCAACAGACCACATCGCGAGGGACATAGTAGGGTTCATTGAGTATCACCGAGTACCTATTGGGAGCAGAAAATTTTTCATAGGGAACGAGTCTAGTGTGGAGGTGCTTAGCATTGGCACATACAAGCTGGAAATGCGACGAGAGCGCACCTTGTATCTTCATGATGTTCTTTATGCTCCGGATATTCGGCGAAACTTAGTTTCAATTATTAGCATGATAAGCCTTGGTTTTAGCTTTTGTTTTGAGAATAATGGTGTTAGCATTTATTTGGGAACAATTTTTTATGGTTTTGGTTATCTTTCAGATGGTTTTTTAGTTTTGGATGTGGATGATTCTAGTTATAATAAAAATGCCAATGGCTCTGTTTCTAATATTGCATCTTTTTGTGATAATGATTCTATGAGATGGCATGCTAGATTAGGCCACATAGGGCAAGACAGGATGACTAGATTGGCTAAAGAAGGTCATTTAGGACCACTCGCTAGAGTCACTTTGCCTACTTGTGAGCACTGTCTTGCTGGTAAGGCAACAAGGAAACCATTTGGGAAAGCCATAAGGGCATCTATCCCATTACAACTTATTCATTCTGGTATATGTGGACCAACGAATGTGAGGGCAAGGCATGGAGCCCCTTATTTCATCACATTTATAGATGATTGCACATGTTTTGGTCATATCTATTTGATTTCTCACAAGCCAGAAGTATTGGATTGCTTTAGACGGTATGTTAATGAGGTTGAGAATCAATTAGACAAGAGCATTAAGGCTCTAAGGACTGACTGAGGACGTGAGTATCTATCTTAGCAATTTAAAGTGCTCTGTGAAGAAAAAGGAGTTATTAGGAAATTGACAATTCCTAGGACTCCACAGCAAAATGGTGTAGCGGAGAGAAGGAATCGCACATTGCTTGACATGGTTAGATCAATGATGGCGCAAGCTAATCTTTCCATTTCTTATTGGGGAGATACTTTATTGACTGCTGTCTACATCCTTAACCGTGTGCCCTCCAAATTAGTTCCTTCCACCCCATATGAGATGTGGACTGGCAAAAAGCCTAATTTGTGCAATTTGCGGCATTGGGGTTCAGCAGCTTACATACACAACGCTTCTCATAAGTTTGGGAAGTTAGGCCCTAGAGGAAAGAAGTGTATCTTCATTCACTATAGTGAGCATACTAAGGGCTATGTGTTTGTTAGGGAGCATTCGAATGGAAGTGTGACTGAAATTGAGTCACGAGATATGGATTTCCTAGAGGAGGATTTCCTTAGCAGAGGTGAGGTAACTAGAGAAGTAGAACTCTATGAGATGGAGGATCTACTTGAAGGCGCACCTAGTAGCCTAGTAGAGAATGAGGAGATAATCCCTCAAGCTCCTAGGGACAGTGGGAGCGATCTACCTGCACATGGATTAGATCCAATGGATGACGATTCTCAGGATTCTCAACTACATAGAAGCAAATGTGGTGCTATACCCCGTTGTTGTTTTGAGATTGAAGGGGAAGCATTCATCATTGCTTCGAGTGATGAGATGGAGCCTAAGAATCTCAAAGAGGCTCTCTCATCCCCTGCTAATAAAGAATGGAGTACTGCAATGGATGAAGAAATAGAGTCTACGAAAAAAAATCATGTTTGGGACTTAGTTGATTTACCGCCAGGACATAAGACTATTGGGAACAAATGGGTTCTCAAAATCAAGGGCAAAGCGGATGGTTCCATAGAAAGGTATAAGGCTCGCCTAGTGGCGAAAGGTTACACCCAACGAGAGGGTGTGGACTATGAGGAAACTTTTTCACCAGTTATAAGGTTTGTCTCTATTCGCCTAATTCTGGCCATAGTAGCTCAGTTGGACTTAAAGCTATATCAGATGGATGTTAAGATTGCATTTCTCAATGGAGAATTGGATGAAGAGATCTATATGGATCAACCAGAAGGCTTTGTGGTAGTAGGTCAGGAGCGCAAAGTTTACAAGCTTCAACGATCTATTTATGGCTTAAAGCAATCATCCAGACAGTGGAATCTGAGATTTCATCGAGCCATTGTTTCTAATGGGTTTACGATGATCGATGAAGATCATTGTGTGTATGTTAAGCGGTCCAAGGACATTTTTTTGATATTGTCATTATATGTAGATGACATATTATTGGCTGGAAATGACAAGGAGATGATTATCGCCACTAAAAGGTGGTTGTTCTCTACATTTGAGATGAAAGACATGAGTGAAGCGAGCTATGTGCTCAGTGTTAAGATCCTTAGGGATCGCTCTAGGAGACTTCTTGGTTTGTCTCAAGAGGCTTACATTAAGACTATCCTAGAGCGATTCCAGATGTAGAGCTGCAAACCCATTGACACTCCTGTTGTGAAAGGCGAGAGCTTAAGCCTTGATATGGGTCCTAAGACCCAAGAAGAGAATGAAAAGATGGCCCGTGTTCCCTATGCAAATGCTGTTGGAAGCTTGATGTATGCTATGATGTTTACATGCCTTGACATTTGTTATGCAGTTGGATTGGTGAGTCGTTACCAATCCAACCCAGGACCAGCTCATTGGAAAGCAGTTAAGAGGATATTACGATATCTTAGAGGGACTGCAAATTACACACTTTGCTACCAAAGTTCAGATCTATATCTAGTTAGCTATTATGATACTGACTGGGGAGGAGACTTAGATGATCGTAAGTCTACTTCAGGATATGCTTTCATGCTTAGTGATGGTGCTATTTCTTGGAGCAGTAAGAAGCAATCTTGTATCGCCTTATCGACTATGGAGGCTGAGTTTGTGGCTTGTTCATTTGCCGTTCAGGAAGCCATTTGGTTGAGGAGATTCCTTCAGCATTTGGATGTTGTCACACACACTTCAAACCCTGTGACTATCCATTGTGATAGCATGGCTGCACTCGCTTACGCTAAGGATCCTAAATACCATGGCAGAACCAAACACATTGATGTGAGGTTCAACTTTATCAGAGACATTGTGGCGTAGAAAGAAGTGATCTTGGAGCACATCCCTACGAGTCGCATGGTTGCGGACCCTTTGACTAAGCCCATTGCTAGAGATGTTTATCTTACTCATGTTAGGGCTTTAGGACTACGTAGGTGGTGATATATTTATGTGTATTCAGTTGAACTCATATTTTTTGGGATATTTATGCCATTAGTATTCATATTTGTTTCTATTACACATTCATGTTTACTACTTTTTGCAATGGTTTGTGAATTAGCATACACAAAATAATTAAATTGATGTTAGCAGGCAAGATTGGCTCACTCACACGAGCAATCGCCCTTAGCGCTAGGTAGTGAGTAAGGATGAGACTAATGGCTTATTGTATTTGGAGCAAATAGAGAAGCTAAAATTATCCACTAGCTATGTAACCTTGGTTGAAGCCAAGATGAGGTCTTATTAGAGACCGACCATGGATATGAGAGTACTTACTTTTCCATGATGTGCCTGTTATGGATAGCCAGATGCGAGATCTCATTTGATGCCTGAGAGGCGAGCAAATAGAGAATTCGAGTTAGACGCTAGGAAGCGACTTGTGCGCTTAAGAGCAACTAGACTAAGATCTGTATGGTGTGTGAGTTTAACATCACTCTTTGGAAGAGTTACTCCACTATAACATGCATTCGTACTGCACGTGCTTATCAACCCGTTAGCGAGGTGAAAGAATGGATCCCTACTTCTTCACTGTGTGAGTCCTAAAAGTCATTTTCCCCTAAATGACTTCACTTTGTGCCTTTTGTGACCTTTGACTATGTCATAGGATGAGGAGTTGATGTTCAGCTACTTTGGTATGTTACCTGCGGTCATGTATGATTCGGCTTTAAGGGACATTATTGGGAAAGCGTCAATTTCAAATTGAATAATATGAGGGTGAAGGGAAGATCATCTAGTTCTACATCTCTGCTCTATATTCACTGTCGACAACTTACATCGCTCTTTATGGGATGCTGATTGGGTATGAATATAATGCGGGACCTAGGAGAGTCAAACATGCTCTTTGAGGGATCAGAGATGTTTTTGGACCAATGTAGCTAGATGGGTCTAGGTACATAAGACACTATTTCTGTTCATTTTGGGTTGATGTCTCTATGCTGACTCATATTGAGGTTCTAGTATAGAGCTTCCACGTGCAGGTGTTCTCAGCGGTCGCATGGTGCATTGGCTAGTATGAGATTGTTCTTTTTTTGGGAAGATTGAGATAGAGATGTGGCAGTGTCATGCCAACTCATGTGCGAGTGGAAGATGTTAGAAATTGGGTGCCCATGTGGCATGACCCTTTGAACCTTTTGGACCTTATCCATGTAAGTTTGAATTTGAATTCAAAACTTATTTGGATAACCACTCAGGATATCTATATCTATCATATCAACTGATATGGATAGATAATATATTTATCCTATATATTTGATATGATATATGGGATATGGATATTAGCAAACAACGTATGTTTTTTGTTTTTCCCATACTGACTCTCTCCCATTAAATAACAATCAAGCCATTTTGCACTGTGACTTGTGTGGGTGATACTCATTTTGAAGTATCACTCCACTGCTGGGTTGGTTGTTCACATTCTGGAAGCACGTGATTTACCCACGAGATTCTTCGCTTCAAGCTCTGCTAAAAGGTATGATTCTGAAATTTTTCATCCATTGTGTTATACTTTAATTTACACCTAGAAAACAAACCAGACATTTAAATCCCTTGATAAATCTTCATACATTCTTTGCATTTGAGATTGAAGTCACATAGATTTTGTATTCATACGTCTCTCTCTCTCTCTCTCTCTCTCTCACAAACATATGAGCACCACCACCGACCACCACCAGCCACTGCCACTCCAAGCTTGGAGTTCAATTCCGATTCTAAGCCCCTTCCACAGATTCGATTAATTCGATGTTTGCATATCTATTCGATTAATCTTGATGTTCGGATATCTATTTGACTAATCAGGTGACGAATATTGAGTTTGTGTTTAATCTTGATGGTGATACGACTCTCTCAATAGCTTGGGAGATAGTGGAACAGCTTGAATTGCCGAAAAGAAGATGTGACTTTCATCGCAGAGTTAATGGATAACGTGATTATCAAAATGGAGCTTTGCCGGATGCTTTCCTCTGTTAGGTTTAGTGGTGTGAAATTTTCATATGGCGATCCAATCCTTGTTTCTTGATTTAATCTATTCCATCAGAGTAAGTTTTGAGAATGAATGTTAAATGATGTAATGTAATTAATATATTACTGTCTCTGATTAATACATTGAAATTGAATGATCAATTTAGGAGCCTTCACATTAATTCTTTGTTTACTATATTGGCATCTTGTTTTTGCAATTTCACGAATATTCACCAGCCAAACGCAAATAGCATTAGACATATCTAATTTTAAAACAGCATTTACATTCCATACTTTTTTTTTTTTTGATCGGCAAAGAACAATTTCATTAAACAGCAAGAAATTAAAAGTACAGGAAGATGAAATGCATTGAGAGAGATTCGGAAGTATAAAAATACCCCTACTACTGCTACTCGCAATCATACAACCAACCCATAAGCCTCTCGATTTTTTTTTTTTTTTTAAAAAAAAAAAAGAAAAAAAAAAGAAAAAAAAAAGAAGAAAAGAAGTTAAGAAGAACTTAACTAAAAAAGAAACTAAAATACATGAGTCACCACACATACAACCCACCAACCACCGAAACCAAACTAGATAAAATAAACTAAAACTAAAAGCCTCTGCCATGGCCCACCAACTAATTAGAAACCTCAATCATAACACCTAAGCTGCACTCCCATCACGCCACAGCAGGTACAAATCGTCTCCCCTCACGCCTTCGCAAGCCTAACCCAAAGACGCCATCGCTGCAAGAACAGACCACGCCATCTGCTCTGACCACCTACTGCAAATGCTACCCACACCACCTGAAGCTGCTTCTACTCCTAGGCTGCTGCCCATAGCCATCGCTGGGCATACTCCAAAGCCACTTGCTACAACATCCACTGGGAACATCCCTTACTCACCACTGCCGAACAAACACCCCTACAACACCCACTGTCGAAGAAACACATAGCCACCGCCGGGAACAAACACCCACTGCAGAAGACCCCCCTGCCGACATAAAAAAAGCCCCCTGCTACAACATCCACTACCGAAGATACTCACCACCCTCTGTCGACACCCACCACCCACTTCCGACACAGTTTTTCTGTTAATTTCTCTTTCTTGCATGTATAATAGACTAAAGTGAATTGATAATGTGTAATAAATTCTCAAACTCCTTGTTTGTTATTTTTATGTTGTGCTTGGTTTGATGCAATGTTTGACATCAGGAATTGTCACTGCTACAAAAATACTTCAAGATCACACTTAAAGAAATTAAAACATGACACTTTTAATGAAAGTGTGATTAAAAAAATCAAATTAATATTTTAATCACACCTAATTTTGTCAAGTGTGATAGTATTTAGCCCTCTCCATTTGGCAGCAACATTGGGTAGTGTCAAAATGTACATAGAAAATGAAAGAGGAAATGCCCCTCTCCATTTGGCAGCAACATTGGGCAATGTCAAAATGTCCAAGTGCATTGCTAAGGTAGATTGTAAATTAATCAGTGTTCACAATAATGAGGAAATGACCCATTTGTTCTTGGCTGCTCTCAATGGTAAGAAACATGCTTTCCTTTGTCTTGATGATCTTTGTAGCCAGGATGACCGCTATCACTACTATCGAAGTAATAATGGCCAGATTGTTCTTCATTCTGCTATCAATGGAGAATTCTTTAGTGAGACCTATATATATAGCTAGTTGATTTAAGGGAAAAATACAAATCAGTTGTACTTTCAAAAGTTAATTACTGACACATATGAAAAAGTTTATGTTATTAAAAATTAAAATCTGTAAAGTTTATCATTAATTTGAAATTTTTCTTTAAAATATCCACTGATGTGTTCTTCCCCCTTGATTTAATTGGTGAAATGATTAGTATATTATTTTTTATCATATACTTACATTTTTTTTTTGGTTCATAAGAAATATTATTATTATCTCTTGTTGATGGATGTGTTGTTGTGATAGATTTGGCATTTCAAATAATTTGTCAATATGGAGACCTTGTTAACTATGTACTGAAAAAGGATTGTCTCCACTCCATGTTATGGCCACCAAGCCCTCCGCCTTCAAAAGTGGAAGCTTCCTTGCAAGGTTCGACAAAATCGTTTACTATTGTAAGTACTTTCTCTCTCTCTCTCTCTCTCTCTCTCTCTCTCTCTCTCTCATACAAAATCTCCATATACATAGTTTTATTTTTTTTTAATGCATAAAGCTATTGTAATTGTTATAGGCATATTTATCTATCGTTGGCATATTTGCAATATACAAGTACATTTGTTGATGAGCTTAAGCATGACAAAGTGAGAGGAAGAGGAAGAGAAAAAGAAACCCAAGCTTCCGGAGAACTATCAAACTTGCATAAACATCTTTGTACTGTTTAGGGATGCCTTCTGTGTACCTTGTGAGTAGTATGTGTGATTTCTTAGTTGTGCTAGGAATACTAAGGAAAAGCCTAGCGTCTTAGAAAGTACACCAAAAAATTAACCAGATTCTTATATCAATGGTGTAGATTTAAAGGTGCTATTGTGGAATCCTACCTTAAGTGATCTAGACCATTAATATTACATTTTGGACACTGTTTTTTTTTTTTTGATATTTTTAATCTAGGATTATAATATTGTTGTACTGACAAGTTTCACAAAATCAATCAATGATGAGAGAGATAGAAATGGAGTCGACACACACTACAATATATAAGAATTTTAGAGACCAAATTTTTTGGTTTCTAAATATGAAAATTTTGTTCTAAAAGACATTTAGGGATCAATTTCTATTCTCGTGAGGATAGTTGCCAAAAGGTCGTTCTGAAAAGCCAAAAAACAAGGCTTTTGACGACAAAATTTTTAAAATATCACTAATAAATAGACTTTTAGGGATAATAATTTTGTCCAAAATGGTTTATTTTTTATACAAAAAATTTGGCCCTAAAAGGATAATAATTTATCATTAATGTTCAATTTTCGTTACTAAAAATATAGAAAAATATAATCATGACACTTTTCGCAACAAAAATAATTTTGACCCCAATTTTGGTTTATAATACTTTAATTTTTTGTAATGACATGTAGGCCATGTGTGGATCACATTCACATCTCTCTCCACCTCTTTATTTCACATTTATGCTTCAATTTGTAATTTGTTTTTTGTATTATTTGGTGTAAAATTTTCTCTATTGTAATGTTCTATTATTGTATATTTTCTTTTTTCCACCATGTTATGAGTGCTAATACCAACCATTTTCTTTTTTCAGTTGAGCGAGGCAAGGATAAACCAAAACAAAAAGATATGGAACGTCAAGGTAAGCAACTCATTAGTCAGACCTTATATTTTGGTTTCATAAACATGGTGGTAATTTGAGTGAGATATATTATACGAATAAAATTTATATATAAAAATTTCAAAAAATTATATTAATAGTCCTTATACTTTAGTTCTTGTATTATTTTAGTTCGTGTAATTCTTATTAGTTTAATTTTGATCATGAATTTATGATTTTATTTTAATTTGGTCAAATTAATTACCATAATTAGTATTTTCTTATGAAAAATACACAATTTATAGCAACATTGTGTCATACTTTAAGACAAAATTAAAAACTTACTCAACTTAATAAGTTAAACTCAATGATAATTTTCCGTCAAATACCTTAATGGTTTTATCAATTGAACTCAATTAACACAAAATTTAAAATTTAAGTTTATAATGTTTAATTGGCAGCTCAGGAGAATCTCACATTTCCTCCCAATTACCAATTTTGGTTTGAAGTCGTCAAGCTTATTACCAAGGCAATGCTAATCATTCTTGGATGTGGTAATACTATAAACTTCCCACAACAATCCTCAATTGTTCTTTTTATATGTTACTTAAAGCATATTTTAGTCCTCAAATTAAGTATGAATTGTTTCCCCTTCTTTTTTGCCTTGTTTGTAGTGGTACTAAGGATCTAGATACATAAAGAAGGTGCAGGATAAAAAACAACACAAATGAATTGTTTCCCCCTCTTTTTTGCCTTGTTTGCCGTATCTTTGTTTTTTCTCATGTGACTTGTGTCTTATCACTTCTAGAATTTTGTTCCATGTTTCCTTTTGAGATGTTCATATGTGTTTAGGGAAAATATATTTGCATTCTTCTTCTATGGTGTGGAACTGTAGCTTTTCATTTAGTGCATATGTCTAACATTTAGTAGGCAAATGACTTTTTGGCTTTTCCTCCAAAATGTTAAACTGTTCAAATTTTGATTTGAGATTGGTGTGCTGGTTTTCATGCTGTTTATTGATATGTGCATTGGTTTGTATGATTGTGATTCATAATTAACTGTTGTAGGTTGTGATGCGTGGCTTGGATGCTTTTGGTAAAACAACCATCCTATACAAACTGCACATTGGAGAAGTGTTGTCAACTATTCCTACAATTGGTATGTGGCTATGAGAAGTCTTTTACAAGTTTTATTGCTTTATGAGTTACTGTATAGATTATTTTCATCATGAAGGCCTGAAAGAAAATATTTCTAGGTAGTAAGTATTGTCAAATATTAAATTTAAAGAGAGAAAAAGAAAAAGAAAATGCTAGTGTATGTGTTGATTGATGTTTGTCTCTTAATAAGATGAAAATGTTATTGTTTGTTGTTGTTGTTAGGGTATGTGCTGATTGATGTTTCTCTTAATAAGATGAAAATGCTAGTGTTTGTTGTTGTTGCTAGTGATTAATTTGAACTCCAGCCAGAGTAATAATCACTTGACCTGGACAACGAGTTTCCAAACCTTTCCATGCTCACTATAAATGATTTCCTAGATGAAAGTTGTAGATTTGAAATCATGATTGGGTCATACTATGGTGACACTGAAGGAAGATTTGACTCCCATTTTAAAATCATTGTGCTTGGAAGCGTTTCCTTTTTTTTTTTTTCTTGTTGCTGACAATTCTGTGAATCCATTTTTTTTTCTTAAGCTCCATCTCAGCAGTCTTCTTTGATTTTTAGAAGTTGTTGGTGTGGTTTATACATTTTTGTTAAGTTTTTTGTATTTGAATGTTAAAATGATGCTAGTGTGAGTTTATTTATTTGTTTTACATTAGTAGTGAATATGAATTTGGTTGATGTTTATGTAAATTTGGAATTTTGATGTGATTTGGTTGAATTAATATATATAGTTTTGTAATATTGTTTAATGTTGTATAGAGTAAGAAACGATTTTGTAATGATGTAAGGAATTGAATAAAACATGTAAAATATAACAGGAGATATAGAAACAAGATAATATATATATATATATTAAAAATAACCTTCTACGGCATACAAAATTATACCATAAAAAGTGTAGTGATTTATGGCAAGTAAAAAAATATCGTAAAAGATTATATACGGCATACAAAGTATGTCATAAATATATTTTAAACAACTTTTTACGACATGTAAAATTATGTCGTGAAAAGTATAATGATTTATGGCGTAAAAGATTATATATTGCATACAAAATATGCCATAAATATATTAAAAATAATATTTTATGGCATACAAAATTATGCTGTAAAAAGTATAATGATTTATGACATGCAAAAAAATATCGTAAAAGATTATATACAGCATACAAAGTATGCCATAAATGTTTTTTTTACAACTTTTCATGTATGCTATAAATGACAATTACCTTTTCACGGCATATCATGTAACGACATTTGTGTGCATACCGTAAAAGAGCCGTGAAAATTCAATTTTGTTGTAATGAGAAGTTATTAAATAAACTTGGTCTTATAAACGTAGTAAGCCTTGGAATGCAAGTGAATGAAAGGCGATGAGATAATCTTGTTATCAAATGAGGCTTGGATTACTTTGGTACGTGATTACCAGTTATGGTAAGTGTAATCGCAGTTGTGTGAAATCTGGAGTTACATCAAATGGGTGTTAAAGACAGCTTTTCTAAATGAAGATTTAGGTAATGGAACAACCTAAAGGGTTTTTCATTTTGAGGATAAGAAAAGTCTATAATCTTAAGAATCATTTTATGATTTGAAATAAACACCGAAATAATGGCATGAAAAATTTGACAATATAATGTTGTCAAGAAGGTTTTAAATAATCAGAGATTGACAAATATGTGTATGTCAAAGACACTGACAAATAGATATGTCAATTAGGTAATGCATGCGATTGGTAATTATGAGAAGATGTTCAGAATTACCAAGAAATTGTTAAATTCTAAGGTTGACATAAACGATATGGGCCTTATAGATGTGATTACCAGAACATCTGGTAGTATTGTACTTTTTCAGTTTCATTATGTTGATAAAATACTTGAGAAATTTAGTAAATTAGATACAAGTGTGTCGCTGGTAAACTTATGTCTACATTTGGTTGAGAATAATAGTGAAAGTGTATTTCAACTAGTATATTCTTGAGTCATTGGAAGTTTAAAGTATTTGATAAGTTGTACAAGGCCAGGTATAGCCTACTCAGGTAGCAGGCTTAGTAGATACACGCGTAATCCTAATGCTACTCATTGGAAGAGCATTATGCGGGTGTTGGATTATTTATACTACATCTGAGATTATAGATTGCATAACACTTGATATTTAGGTGTACTAGAAGGGTACAAAGGCGCCTACTAGATATCTGATACAAAGACAACAAATCCATTAGTGGATATGGTTTCTCTAAATTGGAGCTACAACCGTGTCTTGGGGATCTTCCAAGCAAATATGTATCACGAGATCAATGATGGAATCGAAATTCAATGCTTTAGATAAAGATACTAAATAGCTGAATGGATTTTTTGTTTGTTTGAGGATATTCCATGTTGATCAAAACTTGTGCTAGCAATTTTGTATACTTTGCGACAACCAATCAAGTATTGGTAGGGCACAGATGGAAGGTCTAGACATTTTCGCTGAAGACATAGTTCCATACGACGACTACTCTCGTGTGTTGTCACTATAGACTATATACAATCTAAGAACGATATTACGGATCCGTTAACCAAAGGGTTAAATCAAGAGTTAATAAGAAAGTCATCAAAAGAAATGGGGGTTAGGCCTTTAGCGAATGTTACCAGAACGGAAAATCCAACCTAGTTAACTGGAGATCCCAAGATCTAAGTTTAAAGGGACAACCTAATTGCGTGTAATGGGTGAGTCACTGTGGAGGTAAACCCTCCCACCCATTCATTTATAAAGTAATACCATATGGGGTGGAAGGTTAAGCTAATGTTCTTAATGATCTAAGTGCTGTGAATAGTCAATTGTAATATAGCAAGATACCTTATGTAGGTCACATATGTGAGTGCGAAGTAGGGCCGCTTCTTTAAGAATTGACAAGGCTGAATTCTTTAAAAACACTCTCTGAACCAGACTAGTGTTCTAGGGCCAAACCGGGCATACTAGTGAGAACATGAACAATGGTTGGAGTAACTCTTGTGTGAGGTCTATTGTCTTGATTTACACAAACGGTATAACAATTCAAGACATCATGTTCACTGGTCACCCAATAAATTCGATAGGCTTTCACTACGAAAGGTTCAAGGCCAATAGCTACATTTTTCTAATGTAGGGTTATTCTGTGTACTCTCTCTCCGAGTCTTTGTTGTTAAGCGTTGTCTGATTTTGTTTATTCGACCAATTTTATTCATATGGGGGATTGTTGGAAAATAATGGTTTTTTGGCAACTTTAATTCGAAATTAAAGTGAGACCCAATTGCTGGTTGAAGTGGGTCTGAGTGGTTTTGTATTCTCTTAAGTGAGAAGATTGTAATACAAAAAAAATGAGTCGAAACCATTGAGTTGTGAATAAGAATTGTCTCATAAAATGGGTATCAATAAAGTTGGGCTTAGATTTGGACTTAGTCTTAATTTGGACTGGGCCTAGGCTTGTGCTTGTGTTTGTGTTTGTGTTTGTGTTTGTGCTTGTGTTCGTGCCTGTGTTGGGTTTGGTCTTGGTCTTGGACTTGGACTTGGACTTGGATTTAATCTGGAGCTTCGGCTAGGCCATAATGTATTGAGCTTACCTTGTGTATGTGTTTCAGATTGGGCTTGGATCGGATTGTGATCCAACACCCACATCTATTTTGCAACCCATCTAGTTTAATTCTTAAAACTTATGCATTATATACATATTATGATTTATATAACGGTTTTGGAGTTTTGAACTTTTGTAACTCTAGCCCTAATGGCTAGAATTGATAACATTTGATGACTCCATTGATGTTAGCCTTCATGTTTAAGGCTCTCCCCTATTAGTATAAATAGAGGTCTTTCTTTTCCAACTTAGTAAGTTGTTTTTAGAGAGGTTTTGTGATGGAAAATTAGAAGGTGTTTTAAGATAAAAAGTTGGAGATAATTTTTTAAACCAAAGAAAAAATTTCTATCTTCTTTTGCTAGTCCATTCTTTAGATCTTGTTAGAGAGAGTGCATCCATTGTCAAGTTTGCCGAAACTATTCAAAAGGTGTTTCTGTATTAGTTAGTTTCGACTATCGTATCTTGGTAGATAGATGTCGGCGTACCTCTAGCATCTATCGAGAGGCAGTGAATCTATTTTAAGGAAACTGTCTAGTACAGGCTTCAGTTTGCTTTTTTTCTTATCATTTGTTCTTAAATTTGATGAGTTCTAATCTTTTAATTGTTCTATTAATAACGTAATCTAATTCATTTATGTATTTTTAGTTGTGTCGTTTATTCTGTATTTCATCCTTTAATAAAAAAATTATTTTGTTATTTCTATTTAATTTATTTTATATATTTTTCATGTATTATTATGAAAAAATGTTGTACAATCTTCACTGTATTTAAAAATAAGTTCTGTTTGTGTACTTAACAACACACAGAACATAAAAGAAATAAAGGAAAGGAGAGAGATTATTTGATTACAAAAATCAAACCAATAAAAATAAAACAAGTAAATTAATTACTTACCTAATTAATTTCTCGAACAAATTTCTTTGATCAAGTCCAGTGTTTAACATTGCGTCCTTAAAACAGATTCGTCCTCTCTAGAGTGCTTACAGAATTTGGACATCTATCTCCTATGATGAAATGATCTTCAACAAACAGTAGCAGCACTACAAACTATTTGCACTATGAACACACTTTGTGTTTATATATTTTCACACAGGAAAAATTAATGCAACAAAATGTAGAGAGTGATAGCAGATACAAGAACGAATTTTCTAAATTGAAAATCCAAATGAAGGACTTGCCTATTTATAGGTGCAATGGTGCCTTTTAGATTTGAATTCAACATGTATAGTACATGTTCGGTTTGAATTAAACAGATACAAATTTGTTTGAATTTAAATTAAATAGATAAGGTTTTCAACTAAATTTGTTTGGATAGATATAAAATTTGTACAAAATGGTGCAAGCCAAAACTAAATTTTCCAACCGAAATTTGAATTCAAATGGTTAGAATTTATTTTTCCAAAATTAAAAAATAAATTCAAATGTTTTTTGCCAAAAAAAAATTAGTATTGGGCCAGATAAGCCCAACCCAACCTCACACAATGCACCCGCGCCCAAGCCCACGCCTAGCCCCAGCCCACCCAATCGACTTGATGGTGGCGGCGTGTGCGCGCGTGTTTGTTTTGGATCCAATGGGTTTAGCCCACTTTGCTCATAACCTCCCTCTTTACAAAACTTGAGTACCTCTTCGGGCCTACTCCAAGTTCCAAACCAAAGCCTTATAAAACCACTCAAAGTTTGCCCACCAAACCAATGTGGGACAATATAACAACCCCAACTCATGATTAACATTAATCCATGATTAATTATGCCTAACAGTAATTAAGGAGGAATTATGAATTAAATTGCATGTGTGTTGCATTATCTGTGTTTATATTTGTTTTGCGTAAGAAGATCTGTTTGTGTCTTAGTTTTGATTTGCGAATTGAAGGCCTTATTGGCATCCGATACAGAAATTGATCTGAATTATGTGTTAATTAGAATTTATAGGATTTTATGATAGGTTTAATTGAAATTCGTTTCGGAATGATTAAATAAGATTAATTTAATCCCACTTAGTTGCCTATGACTTAAACTAATTAGGCACCATTTCTTTTATGAACCCACTCATCTCTTTTCATCTATTTTAATTACATATTTGAGCCCACAATACACACACATGAGAGAGAGAGAGAGAGAGAGAGAGAGAGAGAGAGAGAGAGAGAGGAAAGGAGAATTGAAATCAAAAGCAAGAGACTTAAAGAGAATTGCTAGAGGAAATGAGGATTGCTAGAATTGTTGGTAAATTAAAGAGAATTTGGGAGCTACAACTTTCATACTTGTAAATTCAAGCCTTTATGTAAGAATTTTGTCTTATAGCCTTGAAGTCTAGACTCTAATGCATAAAAACAAGAGACTTAAATTGATTAATGCAAGAATTGAGCTAAAGATTGGAATTGAGAATAAATTTGTGTTTGCATGTGCATTTCATGAAGTTTTAAATGTGTTTTCAAAGAATTCCCTCATGCATGTCTTGTATTCACTTTAATTTTGGGAAAATAATGAGTTTTATGTTGCTTGGTAACACTTGATCATGTTTTGAGAAGCTTTGGTTCAAAGAATTGCATACACGTCATGTTCTTGAGTTATTCTTGAGTTTTAAGTTGAATTTTGTACAATTGGCATGTCATTGGGCCATGATTTCTTGAAATGATCCTTTAAACATGTTGATTTATGAGTTTCTAAGTGTTTCCTCAAGTTTTGGCCCAGAAAAATGAAGTTTGATGCTTTAATGTTTGAGTTTGAACTTGAAGATCAAATCTAGAAATTCTAGAAATTTGATCTACGCTCGAGCGGGCTCGAGCGGAAGACTCCACACTCGAGCGAGCACTCTGACTACATGCACTTCCGCTCGAGCAACGTAAGACACGCTCGAGCGTGAAATGCATATACCCAGAAGTTCATATGTTTTACAGTCCACTCGAGCGAGGGACTTCACGCTCAAGCGAAGGTCTAAGTCTCACACTCGAGCGGAGGTCGAGCGTGAAATTCATGCATCCAGCACTTTTGTTGAAATTTACAGTCCGCTCGAGCGAGGGAATTCACGCTCGAGCGAACCTTCATTTCTTGCATGTCCGCTCGAGTGAGGAAAGTCATGCTCGAACGTGGACCCTATTTTCAGCAAGTTTTGGAAAATGTTTTCCAGTGCATTTTTGCATCCCTATTCCATCTTAGGCATTCCTAGGCCATGATTAAGACTCCATAATGAGGTTAAAGGCTAGAAACACGCTAAGAGCAAAAAAAGTAAGCTATGTGTAATTCGAATTGGTGTTTCAAGCGTGTTTTTGTTATGTGTTTGTGTAGGTCACGTGCCATAAACCATTTGGTTAGTCTGCTCTATTTGTCTACATCCGAAGCCAACTGTGAGTAATAACATAGTAAATCTATGTTCAACTTTATTTATTTTCTGTATGATGAAATAAGATTTATTTTCTGAAATGCTATGTTCTATACAATGAATAATTGTCCAATGTTTGACATGTATTCGTGGCATCCTTAGCATCATGTGATATATGTTAGCTGTTACCCGATATCGGAGGTTCCATTATGGAACTTAATATGTCTGCACTTTATTACCCATACTGGAGGCTCCATCATAGGGCTCAGCATGTTTATTCTCTGTTACTCGGATTCGGAGATTCCTTTATGGAACTGGTTATTCATAACCACCACATGTTCTGCATCTGTTCTGTATCTGCTATGTTAGCGCTAATGGATGTACCACGTATGATTAAGCATGAACTCTGACTGCCGTATTTATTTTGGACAAGAATATGAATATGAATCTATTTATGAATTTGAATTATGATTTCTGAATCCGTATGGACTTCATTCATTAAAACCTTTTACTTCATTATTATTCACTAGGTTTCCGCTCACTGTTTATATTATGTATGTAGGTGAGCCGACATGTGATCAGGGTCAGAGTTGACAGCCTACGTTTCAATTTTGTCAGCCAACCTTTGCGTCTCCCGAGGAGGTTCCTGATGAAGTCTGGTTTTGTGGTTGTTTTTGTAATCTGTGTTAGACTATGTTTGTTTGTTAAGTTGTGGGCGAGATTTTTGTCATGTACACCTATGTATGTTGTGTAAATATTATGTCTGATAACTTCACTCGTATTTTATAAAAGTTTCAAGCTATTATGTCCCATGTAAATTATCACAGCTCATTGGACCTTGTCTATTTTGTATATTTGTTTTCGTAGCCCCTATCTATATGTTAATTTGTTATGAGGCCTTTAGTAATCTAAGGATTACTGGCCAGTTACAATGCTAAACCTATAGGGGCGGGTTTGGGTCGTGACAGACAAGCCTTTAATTTAAACCTTTAAGGAAATTTCACAAAAAAAACTCCATTTCTATGGAGCTCACTTTGGTTTCAATTTCTCATTCACCCGATAATGGTTTTGAGCAACCGAATATACTACGTGAATCACAATGCGGCATAAAACGTGTTGCCACTTAGACTGGCCAACTTTGGCTCATGGGTTCCACCTAAAAAGTTAGACCAAAGTTGAGGAAAAATCTAATTTTTCCAAAACCATTTCTAACAATCCCCTACATGAATGGAATTTGATGACAATAGAAATGCAACAATATGTAGAATTTGTTGAAAGAGTATAAATCGAAAATATCTTATATCAAGATAGGTAGCTTTTGGCCTTGAACCTTCTCTATTGATAACCTATCGGACTTACTAGCTAACCGATGGATGCGATGCCTTGAATTATTCAGCCGTTTGTGTAAGCCAAGACAATAGATTTCACACAATATCTTCTGACATGTCGCAGTTCTTACGGTTGTGTTCACTTTGGCCTTGAACGCTCCTAGTTATTCATGAGTACTTCTAGAAAATTTAGCCTCTTTATTCTCATAGAACTGGCCCCAGTTCGACACTCATATAGGTGATTCTTACTGTGAGTATCTCTTATACTTGTCTTGATTTTTATGGCTAAATCAATATATAAGTAATCATTAAAAGTGAAGCTTATCCTTAAACCCCCGCATACAACACATGTTGCAGATATCACTCTCACCATAGGAATGGGTAGGGAATTTTAATCCCTTAGTGATTTCTGGCGAGCCACACATAACTTAGTTGTCCCTTTGAACTTAGTTCTTGGGATCTCCAGTCATCTAAGTAGGGTTGCCATTATGATGACTCTTATGTAATAAGCTTTAATCCCACCCTCTTCGATGAACTATACACTTGCACTTTAGCCAAACCTTTTGTTAACGGATCCGTAATATTCTCTTTAGATTTTATATAATCTATTGAGATTATTCTATTTGAGAGTAATTGCCTTGTATTATGTCAACGATAAATGTAATGACCCCGAAATACACGCCACAATTATCGGTATTTAATGAAGCATTAGTATGAATTAATTGGGAATTTTCTGTTGATTAGAAAAAAAAAAAATATATGTGTTGGAACTGCAACTTCGGGACTGAAATTGATGACCGTAACGGGTTCAGAAAATGAAATTGAGCACACCTATGTGTTACCAGGAATTTTTAGAACCATTCGAAACGATAAATTTGGGACTGAATTTTGTCTGATTCGTAAAGTCCCGTTTGGCTCACGTTTTTGGCTTAAGTAGATTATATGATATCTATGGCTTGGATAGATAAGGATTGGTTACCTTTTTGACTCTTGTTTGACTCAAAATAAAAGAGAGGAAATATCTAAGAAAGGGAGAGAGAGTGAATACGGGAAAGAGGAGAAAAAGGGGATTAAGTTCAAGTCTCTCCAATTAAGAACTCAAGGTAAGATTTGTTTTTTTTTGTGAATTAAGTTGTTTAATCCTTGGTATCTAGCATGTAACTCAAGATTCTTGCATGAAATTATGAAATTATGTTTTGAATCATATTTTTTTTCTTGCTTGATGGCCATGTTTGGGTAGGAAACTCCATGGGTTTGGGTTTATTTGAGTTTATGGCATCCTATCAAGAAATTATATTTAAACTCATGGTTTTCTTACATGATTTTCATTTTGAAGGAGAACCTCCATGGTTTTGAAAACATGAAGCTTATGAGTGCATGGTTTATGAAATTTATGGTTAAATCATGGTTTTCTTTATCTTAATTCAAAGTTTGATTTCTATATAGTTCATGTGGGTTTTGTTTTAAAGATGCAATGTTTAAATCATGTTATGTTGCAAATTGTTTTCCAAATGGTTTTGGCCTTTTTGATATTTTCTAACTTTTGGACCTCCATGTACTTGAGTTTAATTTATTATTTGCATACATTTAGTACCTCATTCACATGTAATTAAGTAAAGAATAATCTAGATTGACCACTTGATTTTATGAATTGAATTATGTGGAATAAAAATAGTATAGCATGAATTAAAGTAGAGAAAGAAGGAAATGTTGAATTATGTGATTGAATGATAACATGACTTAAAATAAGAAAGAAATGGAATGCTTGAACCATGGGATTTAATGATAATGAGGTTATGGGTTTGTAAGAGAATGCGCGAACATGATTGAATGATGATATATGTTAAGGATTGTGTTATGAATGTTGATAATTGCAGGTCAAATCTCGAAGACCGTGCCATCGGTTTCGGAAACCCTTTGTAAGTAACATTTCTGTAAAGTTATGTTATTATAAAGTATGTTTCAAATGTGATATGTTAAGTTATGTTTTCTAAATGAGAATTTGTTTCTGTGAACGAATATCCTGTTTACGAATCTAGTATGGCATCCATAGATAGTCCCAAGTCATGGGGGACGGCACGTTAGTGCGGGTCCATGACCAGTTTACGAGATCTCGCTATCCACTTCATTGTGGCAGTATGTGTGTAATCAGTATCCGGAGCTGATTACTCTATGTGTTATGTGTTACGTTATGTTCTATGGAGTATGCCATTATGTATGTTCTAAGAGATGATTATGTTTATGATGATTTGTTTTACGGATATATGAAATACGGAATTCGTTCACTAACCCTTTACGTTAATGTTACTTGCTGGGCTTTAGCTCACCCCCTGTATATATGTATTATAGGTGAGCAGTCGGGGAGCCAAGCCTAGGCGGAGTCCGTGTCGAGCCGCCATTTTGAAAGCCTACCTGAGATGGTGCCCTGAGCTGGGCTAGGCCTGGAAGGCCGTATGTGTTTTGTTCAGTTGTATATGTGGCTGATGCCTATATGTTTTATATGTTGTACATGAATTTTTGGTTACATGATATGTAGTTGGTGGGTAAATTAACATTTTTGGCATGTAAATATATGTTCATATTTATGCACAGCTCTTTAGACTATTAGTTCTGTTATTTCGCTTCCGCGAGCCCTTTTATTTATGTTATGTACAGATAGGCCTGTGGTAATCGAGGATTACTGGCCGGTTACGTTACCGAACTTTTAGGGGCGGGTTCGGGGCGTGACAATAAATGTGTCGTGACTTACGATTATATATATGACTCTGTGTCCTGCCTATTGCAGATTGACTATCATAATGAATGCAAATAGCTGTCACAGGTTTTAGCCACATTAAAATGTTTTCTAAGAAGTGGCGAAGCCATTTTGCTTCTTCTCCTACTTTGTCTAAAGCAATGAACTTAGATTCTATTGTGGATCGTGTGATGCATGTTTGTTTTGTGGATTTCCAAGAAACAGCAGCGCCTTCCAGAGTAAAGACATATCCACTAGTGGATTTTGAATCTTTAGTATCCGATATCCAATTTGCATCACAATAGCCTTCCAGTACTATCGAATAAAGTTTAAACTATGATCATGGGTAAATCTTAGATATCTAAGAACTCGAATGATCGCTTTCTAATGGTCTTCTCCAAGGTTACTAGTGTACCTACTCAATTTACTGACTGCATAAGTCATATCAGGACGAGTGCAATTCATTAAGTACATTAGACTTCCAATGATTTGGGAGTATTTTAGCTGAGACACCGCATCACCTTTATCTTTTGATAAATAAAGACTGATGTCTACAGGTGTTTTTGCTACATTCATATCATCTTTGATATATTTACTAAGAATTTTCTCAATATAATGAGATTGAGATAATGCGTATCCATAAGATGTTTTAGTAATTTTTATTCCTAATATTATATCTGTGACCCCCATATCTTTCATATCAAATCTTTTATTCAGCATCTGCTTGGTTGATTTGATCATGTTTTGACTGCTTCCAATGATAAGCATGTCATCCATATAAAGACAAACGATAACATAACCTTTGTCAATATTTTTAACATAGATGCACTTGTCACATTCGTTTATCTTAAACCCATTAGTAAGCATAGCATGGTCAAATTTTCCATGCCATTACTTAGGTGCTTGTTTAAAACATAAAGAGATGTTACAAGCCGACATGCTTTCTTTTCTTGCCCTTGCACTATAACCCTTTCGGGTTGCTCCATGTAGATCTCTTTATTTAGATCACCGTTTAAAAAAGTTATCTTGGCATTCATTTGATGTATCTCTAGATTATACAATGCTGCTACAGCAATAAGCATACAGATAGATGTTATTCTTATTACAAGGGAATATGTGTCAAAATAGTCCAAACCTTCCTTTTGTCTATAACCTTTTACCACAAGTTTTGCTTTATACTTGTCTACTGAACCATCTGCTTTCATTTTTCTCTTGAATATCCATTTATATCTAAGAGGTTTAGAACGAGGTGGAAGATCTACCAACTCCTAAGTATGATTTTGCATAATGGATTCAATTTCATTATTAACAACATCTTTCCACAAAAGTGCTTCAGGACCTGTTATTGTTTCCTTAAAGTTTTGAGGTTCATTTTCTAATAAGTATGTCAGAAACTATGGACCAAAAGATTTTGATGTTCTTACTCTCTTACTTTGTCTTGGTTCATCATCCGTTAAATCCTGTTGGTCGAGACCATTACTAGTCTCTTGTGTTTGATTGTCATTAGTCTCTTGACTTTATGTACAATCATAAGTTCTTTTATGTAAACTTAATTCCTATCATTTCTTGTAAGGAAAAACATATTCAAAAAACACAGCATTTCTTGACTCTATAATAGTATTCACATGTATATCAGATATTTCTGATTTATAAGTCAAAAGCCGCTATGCACAACTATTTTGAGTATAACCAATAAACACACAATCCATTGTTTTTGGTTCTATTTTAGTCTTTTTCATAACAGGAACTTCTACTTTTGCCAAATACCCCCACACTTTTAAGTATTTGTAGGAAAGTGGTCGACCTTTCCACAATTCATAAGGAGTGCTATTTGTTTTCTTGTGGGGTATTCTATTAAGAACATAATTAGCAGAAAAAATTGCTTCCCCCCACAAGTTCTGCGGTAAGCCTGAACTTAGTAACATGACATTCATCATTTCTTTAAAAGTTCTATTCTTTCTTTCAGCAATTCCATTTTGCTGTATAGAATAGGGTGCTATAGTTTGGTGAATAATGCCATGTTGTGCACAAAATTCATTTAAAGGTACATCATATTCACCACTCCTATCACTTCTAACCATTTTAATGGTTTTACCAAGTTGATTTTCAACTTCAGTTTTGTAGAGTTTAAACATTTCCAAGACTTCATCTTTACTTCTAAATAAGTATACATAACAATATGTTGTGCAATCATCGATAAATGTTATAAAATACTTTTTGCCTCCTCTAGTTTGAACAAATTTAAGATCACATACATCAGTATGAATTAATTCTAGAGGTTTGGTTTTTCTTTCAATCGATTTAAATGAAACCTTAATTAGTTTCGCTTCTACACAAATCTCACATTTGTGATTAGAATCAATTTCAAACTTTGGTATATAATCTAAACCAATTAGTCTACGCAAAGCATCATAATTTACATGTCCTAATCTACTATGTCATAAATTTGACTCAAGAATATAAGCAAAAGATGTGTTATTCTTATTAATAGAAAGTTTTGGTACAACAGTCATTACATTCAACTTGAAGAGACCATCATTCATATATCCCTTACCAACATACATACCACTCTTTGTTAATACAAATTTATTATACTCAAATACAAGCCTAAAACTATTCTTATTTAACAAAGAACCAGAAACTAAATTCTTTCGGATGTGTAATACATGCAGCACGTTGTTAAGGGTAAGTTCCTTCCCAATGTCATCTTCAAGATCACTTTCTCTTGTCCAGCCACAGCAGAAGTAGATAAATTTTCCATAAAAAGTTGCTCACCATTTGCAGTATCATTATATGTAGTGAACATTTTCTTGTCCACACAAATGTGACGAGTTATCCAAGTGTCAACCCACAATCCCTTGGGATTTCTAACCAAATTAGCCTCAGACACCACAGCCGAGAGATTGACGTTATTTACCCCGTTAGAGATGTAATCTAATTCTGTAACATTGGCTTGATTGGTGGTCTTCTTGTTTGTACTTCCGCAATCCTTCTTAGGGCGGCAGCAATCAAAGGCTCGATGTCCAGTCTTGCCACAGTTATAGCATTTTCTTTTGAACATCTTATTGTCATTGTTGTCGCCTTGTTTAAAACCATCTTCAGTAAACTTCCTCTTTTTGTTATGTGGTTTGGACACATGTTCAACCACATTAATCTTAGACTCAATGGGATTTTTACCATTCCTCAATTCTCAGTCTTACAATAAGTTCATCCATGGTCATCTCTTTGCGTTTATGTTTTAAATAATTTTTGAAATCTTTCTAAGCCGGTGATAGTTTTTCACTAACGCAGACTTGGAAAGACTCGCTCAAAGATATACTCTCAGCATGAATATCATGCAAAATTAATTGAAAACTTTGAACTTGAGAAATTACTGTTTGGGAGTCTACCATTACAAAGTCCAGAAATTTACCGACAACAAATTTCTTTGTGCTGGCATCCTCTGTCTTGTATTTTTTTCTCTAAAGAATCCCATAATTCTTTTGCTGTTTTTAGAGGACTGTACACATTATACAACATGTTGTCTAGGCCATTGAGGATATAGTTTCTGCACAGAAAATCAGAATGTTTCTAGGTGTCTACAGCGGTAACAACTCGTCGATCACTTTCATCCTCTTTCAATACTGGAGCCTCTTCACAGAGAAACCGGACAAGATTCAGAGTTGTAAAATAGAACAACATTTTTTGCTGCCATCTCTTAAACTCAATGCCATTAAATTTTTTCGATTTTTCTCCATGATTTATTTGAATTTGAACATGGTTTTGGATAGGGACCGGAGTCATTGTAACAATTGGAGTATCACTTTCAGTTGTAGTGGCCATAATATCTGATTACAAAAATTAGAAAAACCAAAGCACAAATTAATTTTTTAGTTATTAAAACCAAAAAATAAATTATAACATAAAATAATTTTACTTTTCTAGTAACTAAAACCAGAAAAATAAAATACTATACACTAATTTTCTGAAACACTGTTACACAAAATAATATTCTAAAATTGTTAATGACAACAGTATTTCTACTATTTGTCAATGAAAATAAACAGTATATTATTACTATTTATCAAACAGTATATGACTACTACTTGTATTTTCCAACCAAAATATCACTTTGTAAAAGCACAGCAAATTAATACAATGAAGACATAGAAAATAATTCTGTCTTAAGATTGTTGAACAATCTTCACTGCCTTTAAAAATAAATTCTGTTTGTGTACTTAACAACAAACAGAACACAGAAGAAACAAAGGAAAAGAGAGAGACTGTTTGATTACAAAAATCAAACCAGTAAAAATATAAAATAAAACAGCAAGTAAATTAATTACTTACTTGATTAATTTCTCGAACAAATTTCTTAGATCAAGTCCAGTGTTTTATACTATATCCTTAAGACAGATTCGTCCTTTCTAGGGTGCTCACAGAATTTGGACGTCTATCTCCCAAGATGAAATGATCTTCAACAAATAGTAGCAGTACTACAAATTGTTTGCACTACGAACACACTTTGTGTTTATACACTTTCACATAGGAAAAATTAATGTAGCAAAATGCAGAGAGTGATATCGGAGGTAAGAACAAATTTTCTGAATTGAAAATCCAAATGAATGACTTGTCTATTTATAGGTGCAATGGTGTCTTTTAGATTTGAATTCAACGGGTATAGTACATGTTCGGTTTGAATTAAACATATATAAATCTGTTTGAATTTAAATTAAATATGTAAGGGTTTTGAATTGAATCTGTTCAGATAGATATAAAATCTATACAAAAAGGTGCAAGCCAAAACTGAATTTTCCAATTGAAATTTGAATTCAATCGGTCAGAATTTATTTTTCCAAAATTTAAAAATAAATTCAAATATTTTTAGCCCAAAAAGAATTAGTATTGGACCAGACAAGCTCAACCTAATCTCACACCCGTGCCCAAGCCTAGTCCGCTCGATCGAACGGACGGCAACAGCGAGCGCGTGTTGTTTTTGGATTCAATAGGTCTAGCCCACTTTGCCCATAACCTCCCCCTCTACAAAACTTGAGTACCCCTTGGGGCCTATCCCAAGTTCCAAAGCCAAGCCTTATATACCCACCAAAGTTTGTCCACCAAATCAATGTGGGACAAGTCTTTAATTCAAACATTTAAGGAATTTTCACCAAAAAACTTCATTTCTATGGAGCTCACTTTGGTTTCAATTTTCCATTCACCTGATAATAGTTTCAAGCAACCAAATATACTACGTGAATCACAATGCGACATAGAACACGTTATCACTTAGATCCGCCAACTTTGACTCATGGGTCCCACCTAGAAAGTTAGACCAAAGTTGAGAAAAAATCTAATTTTTCCAATACCACTTCTAACAAAAAATACCAACACTCAACTCCATAAAAAAATGGTCTAACGAAAAAGATAAATAAATAGTTTCTTTCAATCACAAGTTTCTCTATCATCTATTAAAGTGTTTGTTCACACTTCAACTTTCAGTCCTCACCTCTTTTGTACAAAATTTTGAAATTTAGGTTGTTTAAAAACTGAAAAATTTTCATATGCCTTTATATTTTTGGAGCAAAAATATTTTTAAAAAAATTTAAAATATATTTGTTGATATTATTTAGTAATTTAGGACCACAACATTAGATTATAGTCTCAAGCCAATCCTAAGCAGCTACTACTGCAAAATATGGACCCAATATTCCTCACATTTGCTTAGTTTCCCACATAAATTGGTCCTAACAAATGTGGGATCTTGGACCAACATGCACATTTTTCTGGATTCTCAACAGAGATGGCCTGAAACTTTTGGGGCCCAAAATCAACCTCTCAAATTGGGCCTTTATAGATATTTATACTCCAGTAATGATTCAGAGTACTAATTTTAATATTTTAATAGAACACTAATGACATGGTAAGAAGAAAAAAAAAAAAAAAAAAACAAAAAAACAAAACAAAACAAAACAAACCAAGACTAAAACATCACATGACATTGGGTGAGACTCATTGACAGCTCATTTCTGATTTTAGAACTCAAGAATTAGAGCTCCAAAGTATTTTTCATTTATACACACACAAAAAATAAAAAATAAAAAAATTGTTGACAAAATAGGAAGTACTCTTTTTCTTTTCTTTTTTTTTCTTTTTCTAATTCCAGTAATCACCACCCACACAAAGTTTGTAGAATATAATTACAAAAATTATATATTAAAATTTTGTTACATATATTTGGGCCTTTATTTGATTAAAACCTATTAAAAATATTTCAATTTTGAGCAAAATATCTATCTATCTATCTATCTATATATAATATAAGGAAAAAGGAGTTTCTAACACACAAGCCTTGTGAGAGCTCCAATATCTCAATCTTAATTTCTTAAATTTTTTATTTAAAAAAAAATTTCAACATTTATTGACTTCTCCTAAGTCTTTTTGACTTTTCCCATACACACCATTTTCAACTTTTCCTATACGTATTTAATTATTTTGGAAATAATAATTATCCCCTCTTTTCAACTTCTCCCATACATATTTAATTATTTTGGAAATAATAATTATCCTTTAATTTATGGATTTCAAATGAAAGATAACAAAAATATTTCATAATCTTTCCATTTTAATTTCTCTCATCGATTTTCAAAAGAAAATATTAAAACTTGCCTTTCTTTTCTCTTCCTCAAAAAATCATATAGTACTTTTCATGAGAATTGTGGGTATCTATCTATATCTTATATATTATATTATAACATAACCTTTAAAAAAAATTAAAAATCAGATATATAAGCCGATAAAATTAATAAATATGATCTTTATTTATTCAGTCAAATCTTTCTTTTGCCTTTTAATATCTAATTTTAAATTTTAAAATTTTTTAAAGTCTATCTAAACAAATCTAATTTGAAAATATTTCACATCATCATACTTTAAATCAATAAAATTCACATGTCTATCACATATCTAACTCACATCATAACTTACCTAAATAATAATAATTAAAAACAAATAAAAACCATAGATAAATTAAATTAAAAAAAATAGAAACCCACAACTCCGTCTTAAATAATTTTAAAAAAAAAAAAAATCAAATAGAAACCAAGCAAAAAAAAAAAAAAAAGAAGAAGAAGATAAGAATTTAGATATAGAACTCAAAAAGATATGACAATATCTAAATTTGATTTATGATTTACTAATATAATTATCTATTTTTTGATGTATATCTATAAAAATTTTAAATCACTTAATTGGACAAATTGATTAATTTTCAAGTTTTATGTAAAGAATAATTTGATTAGTCATCCCAACTCTTAGACTTCACAGGCATTGGTGAAAGAGCTGACGGATTAGGCGAGACGAGGTCTAAGTTGTTGGGGGGTAATATCTTACTACTTCATAAATTTATTTATTTTTTTCCCTATGTAATTCTCTTTCTCCATTATTTGTTTGGTTTTGGTTTTGATTTTCGTGAGATTTATGTGTTTGTTTATAAGTTTACATGGTGGAGAAGAATTATTGGTGATGATAGTTGCAATCGAAGTATCTATACCTATTTTGTGCCAAGGATTTTGATCGGATTTTTTTTTCCCCAATGAAAACCGTAAAATTGAAGTAAAGAAATGGGTATCGAATTTTTTATTTTTTATTGTCATTTTATTTTATAGAAAATATGAAAAATTATTGGGAATTCAAGATTGTGTTATAACATAGGTAAATTTAAAACTTTTAAATATCATTTTGTTTTTTATTTTTGTCCTCTCTCTATCCTATTATACCATTATTGCTATTTGTTAGTTTATTAATCATAATTCAATTAATTGAAAATGAAAGCTTAGTATAACTTTTCATATATATTAATTAATTTGTTACCGCTATATTTGTATATAACAGCATAATATATAGAGATAATCTCTAAATATAATTTCTATTTTTTTTATGTGATTAGAATAGTCCATCTTAAAATAGTATATAGAGGTGTTAGATGACTTCTTTTATCTCCAAAAAATTCAATATATATATTCTTTATACTTTTTAATTTTTTAAATTGAAACATTAGTTGTTTATGTCCACAAAATAAAATTGATAAATACATATCCAAAAGCTACACATTTTTTTTCCTTTATTTTTTTCTTTTTTTAAATTTGTATATTTTCATAACAAAAAGAGGTATATCATAACTCATGTAACCTCATTTAATTAGGTTTAACTTTTTTTTTAATTACAAATTATCAAAATTGCACTAAATATATTTATATATTTATTTTTAATTTTTTTAAACTAATAATTTAAAAAGTTATAAACATAAAAATTAACTTATAAATTTTGTGTATACCATAAGACAAAATATTAAATTACTTCAATATATTTATAATAATTTTTTTTTTTAAAATTTATAAAATATGGTCCATAGTACAAATTACCACTAGTATAAAATTATTTAAAGGCCTTTTTTGAGGATCCAAAGTGATTGCTTTGTTGGCTTATTACCAAGGCCAGCCCTGATTCTCAAGTAGATTAGTTCTAACAAAGAAAATAAGTGAGAGTACTAATTAGTGCTATCACTAATAATGTGGCAGTGGGCCCCACCATGATTTAATATTTTGACTTTGGCGTTGTATTTTTTTTCTTTTTTTATTGAGTGTCATGTCATTAGTGATCTTTTTAGAGCTTCAAAATTAGTGGTCTCTATCATTGTTGTTCTAACAAATGCGGGACTCTGACCCACATTCTCAAAGGTGACTAAATTATAGTTTACCAATTGTAAAACAGAGCTTGAGGTTTTACTAAATCGAGATCCACTTTTTTTTAGGAGAAAAGAAAAGAATGAATCCCGAACCCAACGTATATTGGCTAATCATAATCATAATTAATCAAGACCATTAAAAATATGATACTCTGAAGACCACCGAATATATTCTCTCTTAATAGAGGATTGAAGATCATATTTTAGGGGTTGCAAAAATGTTCATGGGAATAAGTGGGACCTAATCAATTTGGTTTAGTTTGATTCAATCATGGTTCAGAAAAAATTTAGTACAAATTAAATTCTTCAATTTTGTGGGTTGAAGATCTAAAAATGATCATGGCGGTGTTTGGAAAGCATGGGTAAAAGCTATTTTAGCCTCAACAATAAAAAAAAGGCCTTTTAGTCCCTTTAGACCATTGATTTTAAAAGAAAATTTTAAAAAATATAAATAAAAATAGCCTGGTTGTGGGCTGTCACAATGACAACAGTGCAGATTATTCTTTGTGACAGGTTAGTAAATTACAATTTTACCCCTTTAGATTAATTTTGAAAAATGTGAAGTTAAGGGCAAATTTGTCATTTTAACTTCAAACATTATTTTAACACATTTTTCAATACACCAACTCAAATAAAAATCCATCCCATCTTCCAAAACACAAAAAACTAAAATAGTCTACTAAAATAGCCAAAAAATCTCTAAAATAATCACTTTCCAAACACCCACCATATGTTATAGTTGGATTTTTATTGATTTTCGATTTAGTGTAAAAGTCGACTTCACATGAGACATTATGTTTAATTATCAAAATCCTACAATGAGAGTAATTGTAGAGTTGTATGGGGCAACTATGTGAAATGCCTCCATCCCTTTCATTTGTTGCAAAATATTTTCTAATTCTCAAAGAATGCGAATATAAAAATATTAAAATGAATTTTTAGTTTATATAAATGTAAAATTTTTCATAATTGAAATAGAATGTAACTTATAAAAAATTTATCAAAAATTAAAATTTTGGTCATTCTCGAATGTTTGACTCAATTATTTTTGCATATTATTATTTTAATTAATAATTATTTTTTATTTTGAATTCGAAAATAATGATTTTTAAAGAAAGTAAATAGATCAAGCCAGACTGCTCAACTCTTTATTTTTTGAGTTATATTAGGGATCTTAAATAATTTATCAATTTTTTTACCAAATCTCTTATAGGAGTGTAAGACCCACACACATGTGGGTTTGTATGGGTCTCATCCTATGCAAAAAGTTTAGTAAAAATTTTAATAGATTATTTGAGATTCATATCATTTTTTTTAAAAATTTTTTTGGGGTTTAAATCAAACCAGACTGCTCAACTTGGTGTTGACCAAGTAAAGGAACTAAAAATAGTCTCTAAATGATTGGTCTACCCACATGCCACTGGACTCCCCGACCCATTACACACCTGATTTACAATGCCACTTCTCTTACATGTATGCTATATAATAACCAAAAATGTTTAAGGGCACTAAAATGAACTTTAGTTTTATGGTAGTGGCCCTCACTTACAAATGTTTTGATGTATGTATCTTTTTTTTTTTTTTTTTGCTCCATGCCACATCATTAGAGCCATTTTTAGATTTCCAAATTTAAAATAATGAATCATTGCTCTAAAATAACAGTACTGCTGCTATCAACAACTGATTGTTTGGGGGGTAATTGCTCCCCAGTGTATGTCAGTAAAAAGAAATTACATATTCATAGAAAATTTTATAATTTTATTTATTAATATTTATAAATTTTTTCAATGATTTGTGATTATTTTTTTCAAATTCCTACTAATTTGATATTTCCCCATTGTTTTCAATCTTAAAATCCTGATCCTTTATGAGTTTACAAACATTAATAAATAACAGTGTCTCTTGTGAGACTCTACTGTGTTATATTGGTTTAAAAAAATTTAAAATAGTAAACCAATTTCTTATAATGACAAGTCATTTTGATTAATCTTAATGAGAATGCAGAAGTAGTTCAATAAAATTTTTAATTTGCCTAGTGCTACACGAAGAGCATACAAATAGAAAATTAATACAAATATTGTGAAAAATTTTGATTTTACTATTTTAAAATAAAAGACTCATAAAGATGACTTATATTTTAAAAAATATTACTACCATATCATTCTTGTCACGAGTTTTATAAAAAAGTTTAGTAAACATATTTCATTTTAGGATTATCTTGCTTGATTATTTATTTTAAAGATTATTTGAAACAAGTACCTAAAATACAAAATTAAGACAAAATTGATTATTTATTTTTAATTTTGATACTTGGAATTATTATAATTATTTTTCTCATAAAAAAAATAAAAAAATAAAATAAAAAAACTTCTTTTGCTCTTATTTAGACATCCAAAAAAGAAATTGCAATGTAACCCCTACTGTGTGTGTCCCAATTCTCCAATCAACCTCCTCCTATTCTCATGCAACCCAACCTCCAAAAATTCAACATTATATTTTTTCCCAACCTCCTCTCCTTCACCAACACCGCGCCCCATCTTTCATGGAGGGGCGGGTCCCACCACCTGCCGTGGCAGACAAAAAGTTTGACCTACCTCTCCCTCCTTGTGCCCGACCCTCAGGTCCACCGTCATCAATGTCACCACCACCACCACCATCGTCGTCAGAAACCTACATTGTCCAAATCCCGAGGGACCAAGTCTATCGCATTCCACCCCCCGAAAATGCAAGAATTGTCGAAACTTATCGCGACCCTCAAAAAACTAAAGGTAGATGTGGCGGTAAATGTTGCCTCTGGATCCTCATATCCACTGTCGTCCTTGCTGTCCTCATTGGCATCACCGTAGCGATTGTTCATTCGTTTTTCAACCCTAAAACACCTGAATTCTCCGTCACAAAAGTCCTTGTCAAGAACCCTATAAAACAAGCACATGCACACCCTAGTTATGAAATTTCATTGAAAGCCAACAATCCAAACGAAAAAATGAGCGTTTTGTACGCAAATGGTGGAAAGGCATCGCTTTCTTTCAGGAAGAAACAGATTGCAAGCGGTAAATTTCCATCGTTGTCTCAAGACGCCAAGGACTCAACAAATGTTCACCTAACCCTAGCTGGCTCGACCGCAATGCTTCCCAGCCAGGTTGAGAAGAGCATGAAGAGCACGAAGTTGAAATTGCCTGTTTCGTTGTCTTTGATGATTAATGTGCCTGTAAAGTTGAAGGGTTCAATGGAAACGAGCAAAGATTTGACGGTGACGTGTGATTTTAAGGTGAGTACGTTGGCTTCAGGCACGAACGTTTCATCGCAAAAATGTGAAACCAAGTTTTAGCCCTAAAAAAATGGAGGTGGCACCGTGGCAGTGGAGAGGAGGAGATGGTTATTGTTGTGATTTGTCACGGCGAAATGATATTCCGGCCTCTAATTATGTATTTTCATCATGCTTTTGATTTAAGCATGTTGATCCAAAATCCAGCCAATGGAAGTTTGAAACAATGACACAAGATTGGCTTTTCTCAACACAGCAGATTGTAAGATAATTATCAAAATTCAAAAAATCACGGTTAATGTCGTTGAGTTTTTAACATTCTTTAATTGTTTTTTTATTTTTATTTTGTTTTTTGTTTTTTGATCAGCATTCATGAATTGGATCCATTTTTTTGGGGGTCAAAATCAAGTTTAGGAACGCTTTAAAAGCTTTTTTTATTCATTGATGCAAGTTTTAATTGCCAGCGTTGTATCATATGACTTGTTTCATTTTGTTTGGGTCCTTTTTTATCATGTCTTTTATTACTATTATTATCTTCTTATAATCCAATATTCTTTCTCGTCATGTTTGGAGATGATGTATCTTACTCTTACCAACTTAAATAGACATAAATTTGAGAAGCTTGCAATTACAATTTCGGTCCAATATACTTGCTTGCATCTCTTCTTCTCACAAAAGATAGTTCTCTAATTGTAATGAATCCGATCACAGTATCAAACACAACTATTTCATATGAGATGAGATGTACACATATTTTGAGAAGAAGTTGTATCTGATTTTTGCTCGAATTCCGTGCACTTACAATAATTTTTCAACAAACGAATTTAGCAGATGCTAGATTAGTAGGCATTTCTATGTTAAATAGGGTCTATGATTTTAAATAAGAGTTATCATACTATTTTAACCAATTAAAATTTTATGTTTTGTTCATATACGTTATTAATGCGTAGACAAAATAGTTTTTGAGCTTCCCATTTTATTCATATAGTGAAAAAATATTCGTTAAAATAATTCAGTCACCCATTTTAAATGTGATTCTTTAAATAGAATATATGACATTATTTTAATTAAACAAGTAATATGTTTTGTTCACATACCCTACTGTTCATCAAACTGTCAAATGAACAAAATAGTTTTCACCCACAGGTCAAAGGAGTTTCTCAAACTTGGAATATATTCTTAAACTTATTCTTTTTTTCAGATCAACTCAAACTCAACATGATAAGATTATATGTTTTATAGAATTGTATAAAAATTAAGCTACTTGAGCCTGGCTTCTAATTAGATCGATTGAAACTCGTTTTGAGATGGGATCAAAAGATACACAAAACAAGTTTGAGCACTTTTTTAATCACCTTAAGTTTTCTAACTAAACTTTTGTTATTATTATTATTTTTTTTAGAAAGTCATAAAATTAAACTTGTACAATATCCACCAGTCAGTTGCTTGGGTTGGTTTGGCAAGGGCTCATTGGGCTTTTTTGGCTCAATGAGCCACAAAAGACAGAATAGGCTCATGAGTCACAACAGACAAAACTGAAGAAGTTGTAGAAGAAATGAAAAATATCTCTTGATTTCAAATCTCAGTTACAGAGTTTCATATTTATACAGAATATTAAAGCAGTTATGTAACTATCCTATATCTAACTTTATAACTACTAACAGTTACAAAACAGTTATAACAAACTTGATTATCAATGTGATATAAACTGAACATTCTGGAATAATCTGGACTGAACTGCCTAAGTGTAATGTTGTGAATTGTTAGCTTCTTCTGATGTAGCTGCTGTAGCTTCTTCTGCTGTAGCTGGTATTTCATCAGGCCCCCTCAAGCGAAGAGGAGATGGACGAACCATGAGCTTGTGCTGAAGAAAAGCAAAGCGAGCAGAGGAAAGCGGTTTAGTGAAGATATCAGCAAGTTGGTCAGAAGAACCAACATATTGGACAACAAGTTTCTTGGAAACCACTTGGTCACGCACATAATGATAATCCACAGCAATATGTTTTGAGCGGGCATGAAAAACAGGATTGGAGGCCAAGCTGATTGCTGAGAGATTATCGTACAAACAGAGTAAACCTGCAGATGGGAGATGTAACTCGATCAAAAGCATCTGGCCAAGTCGTCGGTTCAAGCGGCTTGAGCAAGGGCACGATATTAAACAGGGCCGAGAAAGGGACAGTGCTCTGTTTCTTGGCAACCCAGGAGACCAGATTTGAACCGAGAAAAACACAATATCCAGTGGTTGACTTGCGATCATGCACACTACCAGCCCAATCGGCATCCGAAAAGGCATGAAGATCCAAAAAACCAATAGTAAGGATAAGGCCATAATTCAGAGTACCATGAAGAAAACGAAGAAGCCTCTTGGCAAGATTAAAGTGAGCCGATGGGAGCATGCATGAATTGACATGCATGATTGACAACAAATGCAATATCAGGTCTGGTTATAGTCAGATACTGTAAACCACCCACCAAGCTACGATACAAAGCAGGTTGATCAAAGGGAGTAGAACAATCAAGAGAAGAGGAAGGCTTAGTAGCCATGGGAGAAGAATAGGACTTACAGTTGGTCATACCAGCTTTGGCAAGAAGTTCAGAGGCATATTTGTGTTGAGACAAAAACAGACCATCCAAAGTGGATAACACAGATATACCAAGAAAATAAGAGATGGAACCCGTTCCTTCATGGAAAAGCGAGAATGCATATGAGTAATAAGCAGCAATTTGAGCGAGTCACTCCCGAATAAGTATGTCATCCACATACACCAACAGGAGAATGATGGAAGAAGCAGAGTGATGAATGAATAAAGAGGAATCACAACGACTATTAACAAAGCCAGAAGTAAGAAGAAAGGAAGAAAAAGTGGAGTACCATGCACGGGGAGCCTGCTTAAGGCCATAGAGAGCTTTTTGCAATTTACACACATAGGAAGAATAAGTAGAATCAATAAAACCAGGAGGTTGTTCCATGAACACTTCTTCTTCAAGAATGCCATGAAGAAAGGCATTGGAGATGTCCAGCTGCTGAATGGACCAGTTGAAGTGAAGAGCAACACTAAGAAAAACACGAATAGTAGGTTGTTTAGCCACCGGGCTAAAAGTCTCATGATAATCAATACCTTCCTCCTGAAGATATCCCTTAGCAACCAATCGAGCTTTATGACGAGCAACAGAACCATCAGAGTTTTTCTTGAGACGAAAAACCCATTTGCAACCAATAACATGTTTGTGACTAGGAGGAGGAACCAAAACCCAAGTATTTTGACGCGTTGAAGAGTCAGAATTAACAAACATAGCGGCATCAAGCGAGGATAGTAAGAGCCGTAGACCATGTGGAAGGTTCAATTAGAGAAGAATCAGAAGGAGAAGAAACAGTCAAATGAATAGGAAGCTTCTGCTTAGACCGAGTGACCATGGGATGAGTGTTAAGAGAAGAAGCTAAAGGAGCATAAGCACTTAAATCAATGTGCACAGAATCAATAGGAAGTGAGGAGTTTGAAAGATCGGAATGGGTATAAGAGGAGCTTGTGAGACATAGTAAGCGAGCAGAACTGAGGAAGAAGAGACGAGGAGGAACCAGAATAGCAGCAGAAACAACGGTGCCAAATTTGAAGAGATGAAAAGCGAAGACTTAGAGCTAGAAGAAGAAGAGTGAGACATAGTAGATGAGCTAGAATGAGGTGGCCAAAAGAAATCATGAAGTTGTGATAAAGAAGGGATAGTAGAAGAGGGTAGAGAAGAGTGAGAGACAAAAGGGAAGACAGTCTCATCAAAAATAACATGTCTAGAAATAAAAACTTTTCCGGAGATAGGATCAAAACACCGATAACCCTTAATGGAAGGATGATATCCAATGAACACACAAGGCACAGATCTGGGTTGGAGTTTATAAGAAGTGTAAGGTTTTAGCCAAGGAAAACAACGACAACCAAAACTTTTGAGAAAATGAAAACCCGGAGATTGATGAAACAACATCTCAAATGGAGTCTTATTATGCAATTTGGAACTAGGCAAACGATTGATAAGAAATACAGAAGTAGCTAAAGCATCAAACCAAAAAGAAAATGGTAGGGCAAATTGATGAAGAAGAGCAATAGTAGTAGTAATTAAATGTCTATGTTTGCGCTCAGCTACTCCATTTTGAGGAGGAGTATGAGGACATGAGAGTTGATGAATAACACCATTGGTTTTAAGAAATTGCTCAAATTGTGTTCCAGTAAACTCACCACCACCATCAGTGCGAAACACTTTAAGTTTAGTGTCAAATTGAGTCTCAACAAACACCTTAAACTCTTGAAATTTGGAAAATACTTCACTCTTATTACACATAGGATAAACCCAAGAAAACTTGCTAAATTCATCGACAAACAGAACATAGTATTTAAAACTGGAATTGGAACATGTAAATGGGCCCCATACATCGCTATGAATGAGAGAAAGAGGCTTATTAACAGAGGAATTTGACAAAGAAAATGGGAGTCTATGACTCTTGGCTACAGCACAAGATGTGCATACAGTGTTATTACAATGAGAAGAAACAGGTAATTGATAATTCTGAAGCACCACATGAAGCTTCTGAGAAGAAGGATGACCTAGCCGTGTGTGCCATACTGTTGTTGAAGCAGATGCAGTGGCAAGACAAGCGGTGGAGGAGAGATTCTTGGTTTGTTTTGGAGAGAAGAGTGGAGAGAAGGAATGGTAGATGGAATTTGATAAAGGCCTTGACTATGGACCCCTTTGTAAAGAGGGATCTGAGTAGTTTTGTCCTGAATCACAAAAGACTTGTCATCAAAAGTAATAGTGCAATCATTATCAGATGTGAGCTGATGAACAGAGAGAAGATTAGAGGATAGAGAAGGGACATGAAGAATATTATTAAGTTTGAAAGGATGAGAAGGAGTGGGAAGAATACCTTGACCTGTATGGTGTATGGGAATGGAGGTTCCATTACCCACAGTAACTTGGTCAGAACCATAATATGGTTGATAATGATGCAAGTTAGTAAGATCTGGAGTAACATGAGTTGTAGCTCCAGAATCAACATACCAATTAGCAGATGATGTGGATGAAGGTGAACTAGCAACAAAAGCAATTTTAGGAGAAGAACTGGAAGAAGGAGTGTAGGAAGCATCCATCCTAAACCAGCAGTCAATGGCTGTGTGATTAACCTTGCCACAGATTTGACAGATCAATAAATTTGAAGAGGAATTTTGTTGTGAAAGCTGGTACTGAGATGAAGAGACAGATCTTCCTCCTCCATTTTTACGATTGAAAGAACCTCCTCTGTGAAAATATCGTCCACCTCGGTTAGAAGATCCACCTCTGTAACCAGGAGATTTATAGCCTCGAAAACCAGAACCAGATTGAAATTTAGATCCTGGATCTTTGGTTGCAGAATATGCAACAGTGAGATCGGAAAGAGATGAAGACAAGTGTGATTCAGATTCAACATGTAAAGCTTCTGAACATAAAAGGGAGGACAGATCTGACATAGTGATTGGTTCAGGTCTTGCTCGGATTGCTGTCTTCAAAGAGTTATATTCTGCTGGAAGACCATTCAGAACAATGAGAATCAAATCTTCTTCCTCAACCGAAGAAGAAACAAGAGCTAGTTGATCTGATATTGTTTTGATTTGGAGTAGATACTCCTCCATTGATAAGGACTTCTTGGAAATGGCATTGAGTTTGTTCTTGAGTTGATGAACATGTGATCTGGATAATGAGGTGAACCTTTTGGTGAGAAGAGTCCAGACTTCACAACTTGTAGAACATTGTAGAACAGAGGTAAACACAGCCGGAGTGAGAGTTGCAGTGATGCAACTTAACAAATGAGAATCAATTTGTTTCCATGCAAGAAACTCTGCATTAGGACTCTCTTTACCAGTAGAATCATGAATTAGTGCAGGAGGACATGGAGAAGAACCATCAACAAAGCCAATAAGATTTGTGGCTCGAAGTATGTTGTGAAACTGACATTTCCAGATCAAAAAATTTGTTGAATTCAATTTGATTGTGACAAATGAATTCAAATTGTTAATCAAAAGAACAAGATTTTCTGGCAGAGATAAAGCTGCAGACTCCATTGAAGGATCTTGAAGAAGCTTGACTCGTTGGAGTTAACAAGCTCTGATACCATGAAGAAGTTGTAGAAGAAATGAAAAATATCTCTTGATTTCAAATCTCAATTACAGAGTTTCATATTTATACAGAATATTAAAGCAGTTATGTAACTATCCTATATCTAACTTTATAACTACTAACAGTTACAAAACAGTTATAACAAACTTGATTATCAATGTGATATAAACTGAACATTCTGGAATAATGACCGGTGAGCGCCTAAGTGTAATGTTGTGAATTGTTAGCTTCTTCATTGTAGCTTCTTTTCTTTGTCAGAGTAACCAGCTTAGCATGGTAGTATTTCATCAAAAACATCACATCAAACCCCATAATCATTACACTCTTCTCTCACAAAAAAGTCAAAAAAGCTAAAAAACCAAAAGCCCTTCCCAAACCAAGCTTTTGAGCCCAGGCTCATATAACCAAAAAAGCCAAAAAATCAACCCACTTCTCAAACGGAGGCTAGCGTTTGGTAACGTTTTTGGTTTATGTTTACAAAAATTTAATAACTTGATTTTTGTTTATTTTTAAAAAAACATAAATTACAAACGCGTTTGGTTTGAACAAAATGTTTAAAAAATTTTAAAAACATAAATTAAAAAATATGTTTGTTCAGGCCTAAAATATTTATATTTATTTTTTTATTATTTATGACAATGGAATCATACACATTATAATTGAAAAAAAAAATTTAATTAAAAAAAATTAATTTGAAAAAAAAATTAATTGAAAAAAAATTATTTGCAAAAAAAAAAATTTGAAAAAGAAAAATTGTTGGTCAAATTTTTAAATTTTTGTTTAAAAATCAATGTAAACTCAAAATGAGTTTACATTTTTTCCTCAAATTTATAAACTGAGACAACCATTTATAAATCAAAAAAAATTATCAAACAAGTTTTTATGATAGTTTTCTAAATTTTTGTAAATGTAAACTAAAAACTAAAAATGAAATAGTTACCAAACATGCCCTTAATATTTTGCCTTTATTTATTTTTTTGCACCCTATTTTGGTAGGGTAGTGTGACTGCTTGGGCAAACCATAGGGCCATAAAATAGCCCATTCCTTATGCAACAATATTGGGCCTACGGTTTCAAACTTTCAAAAAATGGAACTTCAATCTTTACTAAAATAATTTTTCAAAAAAAAAAAAAAAAATCTCAACTAAAAATACAAGTATTGAATGTTACGGTAATATTATTTGAAAATATTACTATTCAATGAGTAATTTTAATTTGTGATAGGGACCACAACATTATTGAGTTAGTGGAAGATAACATTGTCCACTTAATTTATTTGTGACTTTTTATTGGCTAATGGCACCAAATAAAATGGTGTCACCGTTTTATTTGCAGCATAAAATGTGAGTCTTGGAATTTCAATTGCAGATCGTATTATAATTAACCACAAAACTCATCCTACCAAACGAGCTCTCAGAGCTAAAGATTAGTTTTTGAGTGATGAAGGTGGCTCAGATATGGGTACATTTTAATGCTTTTTTTTTTTTTTTTTTCTTGGTAGGGCAAATAAAACAAAATTTATAATGAGTATTGACAACGTTTCAGATGTTATTATAAAATTCAGGATAATACAACTCCTTTCTGTATTGGTTATTTTAATTTCCAGCCTATTTTAGCAGGGCATGAATGAGTGGATGGGCCAACCATAGGCCCATAAAGCGAGCCCATTGCTTCTGCAACAATGGAGTATATAATTAGCACAACTAAAGGCCAATATATAAAGGTCTGTTTGGTAACGTTTACGTTTTCAGTTTATATTTACAAAAAATTTATAAATTAGTTTTTGTTTATTTTTAGAAAAATATAAACTACAAACGCATTTGGTAATTGACAAAATGTTTAAAAAATTTTAAAAATATAAAAAAGAGTGAGAAATGGCAAGTGGCGGCAAGTGACGGCGAAAGACGGTGGTGGAAAGTGGTGACGGTGGGTGGTGGGTGTGTGGGTGGGTGACGGTGGCGGGTGGTGGGTGGTAGCGAGTGGGTGGGGGTGGGGGTGGCGAGTCGTGGATGGTGGCGGATGGCAGGTGGCGGTGGGTGGTGGGGGGTGGTGGTGGTGGTGGGTGGATGGGTGACGGTGGCAGGTGGTGGGTGGTGGTGGTGGTGGCGAGTAGTGGTGGCAGGTGGGTGGCGGATGGCGGGTGGTGGGGGGGGGTGGGGGTGGTGGGTGGGTGGATGACGGTGGCGGGTAGCGGGTGGTGGGTGGTGGTGGTGATAGTGGCGGGTGGTGGTGGCAGATGGGTGGCGGATGGCAGGTGGCGATGGGTGGTGGTGGGTGAGTGGGTGACGGTGACGGTGACGGGTGGTGGGTGGTAACGAGTGAGCAGTAATGGTGGTGGCGGCGAGTGATGGTGGCAGATGGGTGGCGGATGGCAGGTGGTGGTGGATGGTGGTAGGCGGGTGGTGATGGTAGGTGGGTGGGTGACGGTAGCTGGTGGTGGGTGGTAGCAAGTGGGTAGTAGTGGTAGTGGTGGTAGTGGCAGCTAGTGAGTGGTGGGTGGTGGTGGCAGATGGGTGGTAGTGGGTGAGTGGTTGACGGTGGGGGGTGGTAGTGAGTAGGTGGTGGTGGTGGTGGTGGTGGGTGGTGGTGGCAGATGAGTGGCGGGTGGGTGATGGGTGATGGTAATGGTGGTGGCGGGTAGGTGGCTGGTTGTGGATGGTGGTGAGTGGTGGTGGCAAGTAGGTGGCGGCGAGGAGTGAGTGGTGGTGGCGAGTAGGTGGCAGGTGGGTGGTGGCTGGTGGGTAGTGGCGGCAAGTGGTGGCTGGTGAGTGGTGGTGGCAGGTGGTGGTGGGGGATGGGTGGTGGTGGCGGAAGACGATGGTGGAAAATGGTGGCTGGTGGTGGCTAGTGTTGGGTGGTAAAAAAAAAAAAATCAAAACGAAAACACATTTTTTGGCCAAATTTATAAACTGAGACCACTGATTTATAAATCAAAAATTTTACCAAACAAGTTTTTATTTGAATTTTTAAAATTTTTATAAATATAAATAAAAAATTGAAAACATAAATGTTACCAAACGGCACCATAAGCATTTTGATATTGAATGTCATTTTCATGTTTGATTATCAAATACCTGTTTGTGCCAATTTCTCTTCAATAAATCTTTATTCTGCTGATCAAAAAAAACTTGTTTGTGCCAATTTCAGGAGTTACGTGAAAATATTTCATTGGTAGTACTGTTATATATAATCAAAACTTTTTACTTGATTTTTTCTTTTTTCTTTTTTCTTTTTTTCGCCCCACAGAAAATAATAAGTTTCACTAGTATTTAAATGTAGGCCCCACTATTTTTATGCTAAGTGATATGAAAATTAGATAAGAAATTCATTTATATGTAGTGTTTTTTTAAATTATGTGTTTGGGAAGTGGATTTTTTTGGAGGTTTTTTTAGTTATAGGATATTATTGGAGAAATTTTTTTTTGTGTTTAGAAAGATAGTTGGATTTTTTGGTGGTTGGATGTGATATTTGTGAAAGAAAAAGTGAAATGATTATGGGATTTAATGTGATATTTTGTTTGAATTTTTTTTTTTTAAAATTTTGTAACCAATATGTCTTTTAGTAACAAAAAACAAAAACAAAAAAAAATCAAAAAATTTCCTTCCCAAACACCTTGCACTCCAAAAAAATAAAAACCAAGACAAAAACTTTATACCTAAACTCATAGAGGTGAATTGAACATGGTGAGAAGTACCTAAAAAAAAAAGAATTGAACATGGTGGTGACTCGTTTAAAGGTTTTATCTAGGGTAATTTTCGTTTCTTGGCTGCATTAGTCCAATTTTGACCCCATTGTTAAGAATACTGTTCATAAAAATGAGCACCAAAGCACAATAATGATCTTTAAGAGCAATTCCATACTTCCATTGTTGTTGTCAAAATGACAATGTTAAAATTATAATTTAGCATTTATCAGTATATATCAATATTTCTAATTATACAATTGTTATTTTAACACTTTCAGACCATTATTTATGTCCCTGAATATTCACATCCAAGGATGGACCAAGAAGGCGTCAAGAGGGTGATCATTAAAAAAAAGAAATTTGCTTGTTATAATAATATTAGCTGTTAACTATTTCTAAATTATATAATTTCACCACTACTAGATCTTTTGCAAATTTAAAGTGATCGTCCTTTATAGATTTCTCAAAAATAAATGAATAAATAATTGGATCAAAGTATGAAATTAGAAAATTCAAACAAATATAACGAAAGGAATTGGTTTCTTATAACTAGTGTCTATTACAAATCCTAGCATGCAAAGAATTAAAGAATGCAGATGAGGAGTGAAATAGTCGCTTGATCACATACGTTGAAAGAATGTCGAAGCGAACTTAATATGCCTCATTTTAGTAGATAGATTGTCTTACATTTGTTATGTTTTGTAACTCAACATATAAGAAAAAAAATATACTATATATATATACATATACGTATTCTTCTTCTTCTTCTTCTTCTTCTTCTTCTTCTCTTCATTTTTTTTTTAAAATTTTTTTATTAGTATTCTTTTTCTTCTTCTTCTTCTTCTTCTTCTTCTTCTTCTTCTTCTTCTTCTTCTTCTTCTCTTCATTTTTTTTTTTATTTTTTATTTTTTATAATTTTCATTAGTATATTCGCTTTCCATATGTTAAAATATTAGATCAGTCCTTGTTTACATCAGATCAAACCATCTCCTCGATGGCTAAGCTAGAACAAATGGCAACACCAAGATTTTTGTCAAATTTAATACAGGATTTAACAATGTCAATTTTAAGTAGGCCTTTTGATAGATTACTAAAAAAAATTTGTTGAGTGGAAGTATAGTACTTTAGCGATAATAAGTCATTAGAGTAACCCACTAAAATCACTCAAAAAGTGTTTCATTTTCATTTTTAAGATAGTTCGCTTAAAGGAAGCAGTACTTTAGGATAGTGTTTGATTAAAGTATGAAAACTTTTGTGTTGGAATTATGGAGAAGATGGTAACTTTGACAAGGCTATACCTTCCCCCCTTTTCTTTTTCTTTTTTCTTTCTTCTTTTTTTAATGCTGAATTACACTTACCTTAATAATAATGGAGCTTTGAAAGGAGCCCTCTTTTGCACATGATTAGTCCCAATAGTGCATCTTTTAATGGAGTTTAATTAATAGCCAAACACATCATATGAATTCTTTTCTATATTCTCAATCATAATCATGATTAATCCATTCAAAAAAGTCATTAAAGATTGTTTTCTCATCATTTTCTTAGTACTTTCTCACCACTATAAGCGTGCAGGCTTTTATTGTAATAGATTAAATATCAACTTCAAACTTGAGGTATCCTGGCTTCCATGTTAGATCACTTATACTAATATATGATTAAAAGCATGTTTTGACCACACTTATAATTGTTTTCTACTTAAAATATAGCTTTTGTATTCATCAAGCTAGATTTTTTGTTTTGTTTTGTTTTGTTTTTTTTTTTTTTTTGGGGGGGGTGAATACATCAAGCTGATTCAAGATAAACGTATTCTAGTTTTTAGCGACACTTTTTCTTATTTTTAACAGCAATTTTGGCCGTTGTTATAAGTGAATTTTTCTGTTGTGAGATTTGGTTGATTGATTTATAGAGGTTTTGAACATTTTCGGTGCACAATCAATAATAAGTAATAATACTTATTTTGAATCGTCATAAAATGGTGACATATATATACCTTTATAAAATAATATTGGATTTCTCCTAAGTTTAAATTCAAATTTGAGAGAGGTTAAGAAGAGTATCACATAACAAAGTGTTCATTTTATTATAAAGGAATATGTAGTTATTTTTTAAAAAAATATATAAATAAAATAATTATATAATTATACACTAAACAAATGATGTTAAAATTTCAAACAGGCTGTTCTTACAAAATTTTAAATTTAAATTTTCTCTTCTGAATTAGACCAGTGAATATGTTGTGGGGACTCACAACTTCTCTTATGATTTGTGAATTAGACATTCCAATAACTAAAGAGAAATTCAGTCCCAAATGAGTCTTTACTTTGACCATTTACAGATATACTACCAATTAATCATCTGCTTGAGTGATCAATCCTCATCAAACATGTCAGATGGTTGTAAATGGATCCCACCAATGACCCAATTCCAAATAGGCACTATGCATTTGGTCACCCATAAGAATGGCATCTGGGTCACATGGTGATCCATGTGACCAGGTTTTGGCATATTCAGACCAATCACCAGGCTCATTAACCATTGTAATCCTTTGGCAGATGAAAAAAAAGAACCTACATAAATATAAACATTCATTTGTTTACTCATTTATTTATGTATCATCTTTGTGTGAAAGCTAGAACTCACACAAACACAAGAGAAATAATTTGTTGAGTAATTTAATATATTATTTCTTAATTGAAGCAGTCTTTAAATAGAAATACACTTAAACAACTTAGTTGAAAGTTAGGTAAATATACAAACTACTAGTTGAGTTATCCCTAAATAATAGAAACAAATAACTTATACCTACATAATAGAACAACTAAGACTTATTCAATGTAAACCAAAACAGAACATAATCAAATCCTAACACCCTCCCTTAAACTGAATGTCCTAGGGATATCAGTTTGTAGAGAAACTTCAGCAACCCAATGTCAACCTGCATCTTGCCTTGAACATACTCCCATCAAACTTTGTAGTTTCAAAAACAATACAGGCTTGAGGGGTTTGGTCAAGATGTCTGCAATCTGATCCTCACTCTTACAGAACACCAACTCTACAACACCATCTTTGCAAAGGTCACGGAAAAAGTGATACCTTATATCAATATGCTTGCTCCTTCCATGTAAAACTAGATTTTTTGATAGTTTTATTGTCACGACCCGAACCCGCCCCTATGGGTTAAGGCCATAACCGGTCAGTAATCACGAGATTACCTACGGCCTTAAACCAAATAAGATAGAACTCATCAGAGTAAAAGAGGCCAAACGGAAGCAAATTTAAAACTTTGTCCATAGAACCGTGCTTATATGCACACCATAACGTTCCATACGTACATATGTTAATAACTCACAACAGAAAGTGTAATGACATAAGATTCTATACAAACAGGATCATCCAAACTAAGTCAACCCATAAAGACTATATACAGACATATTCAAAACTTCGCCAACCTGACAAAATGTAAATACATAACAAAAAGGTGAAAACGGGTCTCGTGCGTGAGACACAAGGGCTGACTCTCTCAAAACCTTAGTTGTTCCATACAGACTTCACTGAGACAGGGTCTGGACTTCTCTTGGCTCACCTACAAACACATGAATGAGCATGAGCGAAAGCCTAGTGAATAATATCAAATCAAATACAGAAGTTACATAACAATGTAGAACAACATATTCCAAACGGCCTTGGGCCCAATTCCTATTTCTATTTAACAGATACATAACTATACGAAATTCAAATCAAGTGACTGTAGTTCCAAACATTCTAGCCTTTAGCCCATTCAGATTTCCATTCATGTCAAAACAGCCTTTGGCCCATTCATTTATGTCGAAATGGCCTTCGGCCCATTCATTTCTGTCAAAATGGCATTCGACCCATTCGTTTACGTCAAAACGGTCTTTGGCCCATACATTCGTATCAAAACGGCCTTCGGCCCACTCATTCATGTCAAAATGACCTTAGGTCCATTCATATATGTCAGAACGACCTTCGGTCCACTCATTTCTATCAAAATGACCTTCGGTCCATTCATTTCTGTCAAAACGACCTTCGGCTTATACATTCGTGTCAAAACGGCCTTCGGCCCACTTATTTATGTCAAAACGACCTTTGGTCCACTCATTTCTATCAAAACGACCTTTGGTCTATTCATTTCTGTCAAAACGACCTTCGGTCCATTTGTTTACGTCAAAACGGCCTTCGGCCCATACATTCATATCAAAACGGCCTTTGGCCCATTCACTCTATTATTCAGATCAAACTGGCCTCAGGTCCATTCAAACTTTCGTATCAAACTGACCTTCGGCCCATTTATCCTTTCCTATCAAACTATCATTCATATCAGATTGTTGTTCATATCAGATTATCATTCATATCAGATTATCATCTGTGTCAGACTATTATTCATATCAAACTATCATTCATATCAAACTGGCCTTTGGCCCATTTGCTCTTTAGGCATAGTAAGCGTTTGTCCATAATTCAAATTACAGACTTATAGGAAGCTAAGCAATTGGACAAATAGCATATTTCAAATAACTTTATTAAGATACTACTCACAGTGATCGGCATGTGGATTTGCCTTGGAGCTTGACCTTACATATCACATAACACATATGGGTCACAAATAATTCAATCCATTCTTTAATTCACATATTCCTCTTTAGGCTTTATTCTTATCTCTTTAATTCAATCACAATGCTCAATGCATGCCTAAGAGTGTTTAGAAGTGAAAGGGAACGAAAAACAGAATACAAAATGCATTTTCAAAATTTCAGAAAACAAGGTCCCTGCTCCAACGTGGAATTCCCCGCTCGAGCGGACCCAAGAGGCCTACAAAAGTACTGGTTAGGTCGAATTCACGCTCGATCGTGCACTCTGGCGCTCGAGCGAAAGGCCTTTCTATATAGATTCCCGCTCGAGTGTGGACTTACCCGCTCGAGCGGATACCATGTCTGCAAAAAGTGCTGGGAGCACGAAATTCACGCTCAAGCGGCGGTTTCCCCGCTCGAGTAGACATCAAACTTTCTGAAAATTCCAGAACTGTTCTTGGAGTTCAATTTTGGTATTCAAAGGTCTCAACTCATGATTTCAGTCCCAAAAACATATAAACACATTATGTTTCAAGGGTACACAAACAATATGAGGCTAATTACTCAAAATTATGGTTCAATTCTCCAAAATCAATGAATATTCTTGTATAATCATGGCTTATGCTTTCAAATCCCATATGAGCTTCACATCTTCAATGATCAATCATGCATGCAATCTTTTAACTCCAATTCCATTTCAAATAGGTCAAATGATGCTCCAAATCATAAAGCTACACAAAACTACTCATGCATGTAAGGTTTGATGCTCCATTCCTCATATTTAACATGCTACATGCTAGAACACCCAAAATTGTAACAATTATGCACATGCATGTTCATTTTAACTTCAAATTCAACTCAATATTGGCCATGAGCTACCATACCACTTGATTTCACAAAATTACAACATTAAACTCATGAATTCACTTACCTAGAGGCCCAATCCTTCCAATCTCTAGTAATTCTTGAGTAATCTTCCAAAATCTCCAAGTTTCTTGACCAACCTTCAATCTCCTACTCTCTCTTCCTCTAACCGACCCTCTCTTCTCTTCTTTGAGTTTATGATCAGCCAAAATGAGGCTAAGGAGAGAGAGATTGAGTGTATAAAGGCCCCCACTCAACCATTATTTTATTATAAAACAACTGGGCACTTAATTCATCAATTTAATCAGTTTAATCTGACCTGAATAAATTTTCAATTAAATTCCACCGTAGGTTCTAAAAATTATGCCAATCACAATGGCATAATCAATTTTGGGTCCTGTGGCCGATAAAGCCTTTAATTTAATTTTCAAAGCAGATAGTCAAACAGATATTCCTACGGTGAACAGATAGAAATTCAAAACCACATATTTTCACATAAATGGTACAAAAAATCATATTAAACACATAATCATACTCATATTAAGGACCAATTAACATATTACGAAACAGGGGTATTACATTCATGGCAAAAACATTATCACAATAAATTGATGTTGGACCGTGCTGCTGATTGTATAGGACTTCAAGAACCTTCACAACCAAATAGCTTGACATGAACTCGACGGTGCGGCAATAAACTCAGTTTTAGTGGTTGATAATGTCACTAGTGGCTATTTTCTAAATGACCATGAAATAGTCGCAGAACTCATCATGAACACAATCCAGATGTACTCTTTTTATCATCAAGATTTTCAACGTAATCACTATCTAAAAACCCAATCAAGCAGGAGCATTTGCCTTTTTTATACAGAATTCCAAGATCATTTGTACTTTTCAAATAGCGAAAAATCATCTTTGCAACCAAGAGATGACTTTCAATTGGATTCCCCATATACGTACTGATTAAACTCACAGCAAGCATGATATCTGGTTGAGTGGACATGACATACATAAGATTCCCCACAATTTGCTTGTAAAGAGTAGCATTCACCTTCTTGCCTTCTTCATTTTTGTAAGCTTCAAACCAAGCTCAGTTGGAGTTGAGACTGAATTACAATCTTTCATTTCAAACCTGTCCAAAATCTCTAAGATATATATTTATTTTTTTTGACAAATAAAGATCCCAACAGATGATTGCAAAACTTCAATGCTAAGAAAAAAATGCATTAACCCCAAATCTGTCATGTCAAACTCATGCAACATAGATTTCTTAAAATCATCAAACACGGCGCTATCATTACCAGTATAAATAAGATCATCAATATATAAGCACACAACTAGTATCTTCATATCATCTCCAAGCTTAGTATAAAGTGTAGGTTCATAAGGAAATTTAAGAAAACTTTTTTTATCAAAGTAAGCATATATATGACTGTACCAAGCTCTTGGTGCTTCTTTTAGTCCGTATAATGCTTTCTTGAACCTGTATACCTGATTTTCATGACCGTTCCTCACATATCCAAGCAGTTGATCAATATACACTTCTTCTCAGTCTCCAAGCAAAAATGCTGATTTTACATCTAACTGATAAATGGATCATAAGTTTTGGGCAGCCATGGATAGCACCAATCGAATGGTGTCAAGCCGTGCAACTGGAGCAAACATATCTTTATAATTAACACCAAATTCTTGCTTGTATCCCTTTGCAACTAAGCGAGCTTTGAACTTGTCAACTCTACCTTCTTGTTTCAGCTTTGTTTTATAGACCCATTTGACACCAATTGATTTATGTCCTTTTGGAAGGTTTGAAAACTCCCAAGTGTCGTTTTCTCAATAGAATTTATCTCCTCATCCATTGCTTTTTGCCACTTTGATTCTTTGATCACATCTTGAAATGCCACGAAATTACAATCTGCAAGCAGAGCCAAATGAGCAATTGCATCATCATCAGAGAGTTTATTTCCACTTATATAATCCATTACCCAAGATAGTTGTTTTCGTTGACGCTGATTTTTTGCACTTGATGGATGTGATGGTTGTTCTGTATCTGAGAAATTAGAAGAATTAGCAATAGAGGAGCAATGTGTTTGAAGCTGCTGACCAGTCTCCGTTTCAACTTCTATTTCTTCAAGAATTAATGCACGTTGCTACTAATCTATACTATCCTACTTCCATACACTTTCCTCATCAAACAAGATATCACGACTACTGATTATCTTCTTTGTAGTAGGATTGTACAGCCTGTAAGCCTTGGAGGGCTCACTGACTCCCATAAAGATGCATTTCACTCCTTTGTCATCGAGCTTCTTTCGTTTCTCATCTGGAATATGGGCATAAGCAATACAATCAAAGATTCTGAAATGGTCAATTGTTGGACGGTGCCCAGCCCATGCTTCTTCCCGTGTCATGTTGATGACAACAAATGTGGGACTTCTATTCAACACATGAATGCTCCAATTAACTGTTTCTGCCCAAAAACTCTTGGGATTGCATGTTGTTGTCAACATAGTACGTACCATATTCAGAATAGTACGGTTTTCCCTCTCAGCCACCCCCATTTTGCTATGGTGTGTAGGCTACTGTAAGTTGTTTTTTGATCCCATGCATCTCACAGAAACTCACAAATTCTTGCGAGTTAAATTGACCACCACGATTAGTACGAAGAGTCTTAATGGTCCTATCAGAGGCCTTTTTAACTAGAGCCTTAAAGTTTTTGAACACCACAAAGGCTTCTAACTTCTTTTGCAAAAAATAAACCCATGTCTTCCTGATATAAGCATCAATGAACGTAATAAAGTACCATTTATCGCTGTTTGAGGTAGGAGTAATTGGCCCGCAAATGTCTGAATGAACCAATTGAAGTGACTGTTCAGCTCTCCATGCCTTTCCTTTTGGAAATGAATCACGGTGTTGTTTGCCAACAACACATTCCTCGCAGAGGCGGAAAAGACAATGAATTTGAGCAAGACCTATCACCATATCCTTTTGCTGTAGGATCTTTAAGCCGCTGAAGTGCAAGTGTCCGTACTGAAAATGTCACAGCCATGTGGAATCTTGCAATTTATTGTAGAAGCACATTTAAACATTGGATTGAATCTGTAATGGAAACATTCTATTAGTTATCATATTGACTGTAACGAATAGTCCCTTCTGTGGATGATGAATTTGACAACTGTCTACTTTAAAAATGATTATATATCCTTTCTCTTGCATATGGCCCAAGCTAATCAGGTTCCTCTTTAAGTCTAGAACATATAAAACACTAGACAATGTGTGCACAATATTATTTTCTAGCTGTAGTTTAATATTTCTTTTTCCCATAACAGACATGCTAGTATTGTTTCCAAGCTTCACAGTTTTTTGAAATGTTTTATCCAAATCAAAGAATAAAGACTTGTTACCACACATATGATTGTTGCAGCCAAAATTCAAATACCATATGGTTGAGTGAAGTTCTTCTTTGTCAAGAGATACCATCAAGAGTACTTCATCCTTCACCTCTGAAAAATTGAACTTACGTTCCTTTTCAGAATTTAAATTGGAAATGCATTCAGACTTATAATGTCCATACCCGTGACAACGGTAGCACTCTATGTTAGACTTGTCAAACCTAGTATTGGGACTGAATAAAGACAGAACATCCCATCCTCGGCCTCTTCCTCTGCCATGACCTTTGTTTGAATCCCTCTAAGTAGATGATTCTCCATGGGTGGCCATTTTCAAAGCGTACTTCTCAACAACTGGCTCGATCATTCCTTGCTCATGTACAAAGAGTTTACTTTGAAGCACATCAACAGAAAGTTCATCAACATCATTTGATTCTTCAATTGAACACACCACATGCTCAAATTTTTGAGTCAAGGATCAAAGAATCTTCTCGACTATAGCGACATCTTTTAGTTTCTCACCATGAATCCTCATCTTCTTTGTGATAGCCAGCGTCTTTCCAAAATAATCAATGACAGACTCTTCTACTTTCATGTGAAGAATTTCAAACTCTCGATGAAGAGCTTGAAGTTGTGCGCATATCACTTTTGTCGTACCTTGATACTTCTTCTTCATGAAATCCCAAATCTACTTAGAATTATCCTTGTGAAGGATAGTTTCCAAGATTGCACGATCTATGGCCTGAAACAAATAGTTTTTGGCCTTGACATCCTTTAGCTTTTGTTCGTCCAAGCTCTTTTGTTGTGCATTTTTGACCGTCCTCAAGACTTGGACGTCACCATTTGAACACTTGGTGATTATCCATGTTCATGTTTGTTTGGAGTTCCCGGAGTTCTCGGCTACGCACCTTGCCTCAGGATCTCCGAACTCGACTGTTTTGTGTCTGTTTTTGCACCAAACACTTGTGTTTTGCCTTGGAGGGGCAGGGAATGCCTTGTGAGGCATCCCCACACACCACCGGCACTAGCTAGAGGCCACCGACTGGTTTTTCTTGCCATCGGCAATATATATTGCCGGCCGGCACTCAATTTTGTCAAAATGACATTCTTTGCCTACGGTTCTTTGTAAGTTGCTTTTTTCAGATATTTTGAAACAATTTGTATAGCTTTTGGCTTCCCTCCATACACGTGTGTGGAGGGATGCACTTTGTTTTGCTTAGTGACTAAGCTTACAAGATTGCCTCTTCTATAAGAAGAGGCCTTCCCTTGGCTTTAGGGTTGGCTTTTTGGAGAGAAACAACTCGAGAAAGCTCTGGTTTTAGGTCTAGGATTGATACATATCATATCTCTATACCTCTCTCTCTTAAGTGTTCTAGGTGCATTTGTTCATATTATTGCACACAAGCACCTAGTCTTTCACCTTTCCTTGGTTTCTGAGGTTCCAAGAGGTTGTTCTTGGTGTTCTTGGCTGGATTTGAGCCCAAGGAAGCAACAACATCAATACTTGTGAAGGTGGTCAACAAGGGTGAGAAACTTGTCTTTTATTCTCCATTTTTGCATCCTATTTTTACCTATCTTAAAGCTGTTTTTAAGCTTAGTGTTTAATACAAAAAAGTTCTGTTTTTAAGCCCTCTTAATTAATTTTGTGCTATTTTGTGCAAGTTTCGAGACTTTGGTGTTTGGGCCTCTTCACTACTGAAATCTTGAGGAATTTCAGTGGTGGAGATGGTGCCTTGAAGTCTCCAAAAGGAGAGGGCCACCCCCTCTCCTTGTTGTCCTTGAAAAGGACCTATTTTTCTTTCTTAAGGAAGCCTATGTTCAAGTGTGTGTTGATCATGTCTAGGCTGCATTTCATGCTTATTATGCCATAATATAATCATGTTGTATGTTGGTTTTGGTGCTCCATTCATGTTTGGTGTAGTTGCCATGTAATGCCTTGTAATGCCTTTAACATGTCTTAGGTTGTTAGCCTTTGTTCGAGTGTGATTTAGGCTTAGACTTATGAATGTTTTGTGCTTATTTTGCCATGCTTTAGGTCTGTCCATAGTCGTTTGGGTCGATTTTAGCATGTTTAGTATAGCTCCTTTACATTTGTGGCTTGCCGGGCTCGTATGCCTCAAGTGTGTGAATGTGTAGCTTGTGTTGCTTGCATCATTTTGGTGGTTTGGAACCGCCCAACATGTAATTTCAGTCCCTTTGGCATGCTCGTATGCTTGCCTAAGTCACCTCTTTATTGCTTTGAAAGCATGGGTTGTATGCCCTTTGTTTTGGCCATTGTGCATGCCTTTGAATTTGAGTCACTTAGGTGCCATCTAAGTGGTCTTTTGGACTTAGTTTTATGTGTTAAAAATCTGTTTTGGTCGCCTAATGCATGCCACGTATGGTTGTGTTAAGTGTAGTCCATTACCTCTTTGGGGAGCCTTGAGTGCTTGGGCCTTTTTGCATGCTTTACTCGGTTTATTTAGTTGGTTTGGAACCTTCTATAACATGATTTTCAAAGTTTATGATGCATGCTTAGTGTCCATGATATCCCCTTTCAAGTGTGCTTGAGGGTTACTTACTTAGTACCTAAGTGTTAAGTCTTAACATATACATGTGTGTGTGTGTGGTGGCTTTCATCTTTGGGGCATTTTGGCCACTGATTTTAGGCCTATTTAGAGTTGCCTAGATCATGTTTGAAACCATCATTTGCTTGGTTTGCATTGCCTCATATTTGCTTGCATGCTTACATAAGTGTCTTGCTATGATCATGTTGCATATTAGCTAACATGCTTATGTTGCATTGCACCTTGCATACATGCCTTGTTCCTTGACTTGGTGATAGGAATTGGGCTTTGTTTTGTTTGTTTGGTTTGCATGCATTTGACATGAAAGTGCACAACTTGGTTCTTCGGGCCATCATGCATGAAAATGTGTGATTGGTGGCCCGAGAATCGAGGCACATCCTCCTTTGAGTCACAAACATGATAAGGGATGTGTTTGGTGCATACATTGCTTGAATTGAGCTGCCATGCAAGATTCTGCCCTCTTTCTTTGTGAGTTGCGTGTTCTGCGAGAATTCATTGCCACCGGTGTTGAAAGGCCGTGATCAATTATCAGCCGATGGATGAATTCTGTGCCGATGGCCACATATAGCAGCCGGTGGCTATTCTGTTCAACCGGTGGTGATTCCTAGTATCCAAGGAAGTAGTTCTGAGACTTTGGCAGTTTTCAGAGGAACAAAGCAGGGAAAACAGAGGCAAGCTAGGCATGGCAGTGCAATTCCGAGCGGAATTCGAGCGCGCGTGCATTGAGCCCTCGCCCCGAGGCGGTTTACTGTTTTTCCTTAGATTAATTAATTTGTTAATTTAATTAATTTGTAATATTTAATTAGCTTGCGTAGTTGATTATTTGTATTATTCTTTTGGTCCCTCCGAGCGAGGGCGAATCTGTAATAAGTGTGGGTGAGTGTGTGTATGTCTTCCAACCCCCATTTCTTTCTTCCCTTTTATTTACCTGCTTATGATGGTAGATTAGGGCACGTTTATTTTAAGCATACCTTATGCAATGCATGCGTGCATCCATGCATTTGTTTACATGCATCGGGCTCGGTACATCATGCAAACCGCATTGTATCCTCAATTTCTAACTTGAATACGTGTATCAAATGACTACATTTCACATGCCATTTTAGGGTTAGCCGAGCCTATCCTAATTATATGCTGTATGCGATGCATTAGTCATTCTAACATGAACTAGGTCATGTATGTTTGCTAACTAGTTTAATGTTTTGGCACGGAGTACGATGTAAGTATTTATGGTTTAGCATCCCACATACGTGTGAATGTTAACATGATAGTAGGCTTACCATGCGGCTAAATGCTTATATGAGATAAACTGTTTGAATGCCTGTGGGTGGAGGTTGGATTGCTTGAGTTGGAATAACTCGTTGAAATCCGTGTTTTAGCCTACTTGCGAGTAGCAAATCCAAAGCATTTTCAAAACGAACGGATATGCAATGTTTATTTCCAAATTAGGCAATCTAGTCTATACTTGTTTGCTGCGCGCATAACATAGTAATTCTAGGTTAATAATTGGAATAAGAACACATAATGTTTTCAAAAACGGATATCACGGTTAGTAGAGGCCGGTCTGCCGAGCGAAGGCAAGAGGGTGCTCATAGCTGACCTTCCCCGATCGTACCCAAGCTCCCGAGCCAAGACAACTTTGGTGATGACGGACATGTGGCCTTCGGCACCGAGTCAGGGTTTCCTAAATTTCCCATTTTAAAAATATTTAGGTGGCGACTCTGTATCTGGCAAAGCAGTCCATGTTTGGCATTACTTTTCAAAAATATGTTTTCTCAAACGATTTGCTAGAGTTGGACTCTTTGGTTCAGATTAAGAACCGCAACAAAACAAGCAAAAAACAGGGGAGTCCGAACTGTAGAGTGAGGCCCAAGGGCGCGTCTACATTATGCTTATATGAACACAAATCCGCTTGCATACGCAACAATACCAGTCTCCACAATAGGCCAATACTCTTTGGATCTCAGAAAAATTCTCCATTAACATGCTCCAATGATCATAATGACCATCAAAACATGGAATGGCTAGTTACACATAGTTGTTGTCTGATGCCATCGATGCTTGTTGTGGCAAGTAAGAAGACTGTTGCTTCTTTTTACCTAATCAAACCTGACTCTAATACCACAATGTGAAAACTAGAACTCACACAAACACAAGACAAATAGTTTGTTGAGTGATTCAATATATTATTCCTTGACTAAAGCAGTCTTTACATAGAAATACATTTAACAACTTAAGAGAAAGTTAGGTAAATAAACAAACTACTAGTTGAGTTATCCCTAAACAATATGAACAAAAACCTATCCCTACAAAATAGGACAACTGAGACTTATTCAATGTAAACCAAAACAGAACATAAACAAATCCTAACCGTATGTATTTAATGGAATTGTTTAGTAAAATTTATCTAAGTTATTTATAATGTTCTTATTGAACTCTCAAGCTAAAAGTTTATTTCTGAAATTATTGTGCTACTTGATCTAAACTTAAATTTTTTTTAGTTAAAAAGACATTATCTATCCAAAAATTTATCAATACACGTGTCACTTGTTTATCCAACTGACATCTATCTATACATGTGTCACTCATTTGTTTAACTGTCACCTATTTATATATATATCACCTATCTGTCCAATATCACCTATCTGTCCATTTCACCACCACCAATCACTGCATGTAATGACCCGGAACCGTGTGTCACAATTATCAGTAATTAATGATGCATTTATATGATTTAATTGAAGATTATCTGTTTGAATTAGCAAAATATCTGTTGGAATTACAACTTTGGAACCTAAATTGACAACCGTAATGGCTTCAGAAAATGAAATTGAACAAGCCTATGTGATACCGGGAATTTTTAGAACCATTTGAGAAAATAAATTGAGGACTGAATTTCGTCTGAATCGCTAAGTCTTGTTTGGCTTGAGTTTATGGCACAATGGTTTATTTATGATATATATGGCTTATAGATAAGGCTTTGACCCATTATTGACTCAACAAAGAAAAGAAAAATCTAGAGGAAGAGAGAGAGAGAGAATTCGGGGGAGAAGAGAGAAACCAAGAGAAAAGAAGAAGAAATCAAGCTTAGTCTCTCCAACTTAGCAATCAAGGTAAGAATTCCTTCATATTTCCTTCAATTAAGGTTGGTTCATCAATGATCTCATGTTAAATAAGAGGATTGAAGGGGATATATGTTTAATTTGAGCATGCATGGCATAAATTGATGATTCATGGTTATATTTGGTCAATTTGAGGTAGAACCTCCATGGATATAGAGATATGAAGCTTGTATGTATATGTTCATGGTTTTTCATCTTAGGTCATGGGTTTAATCTTATCTATGATCTATATGGGCTTTGTGTTGAGGTTTGATGATTACATCATGTTGTTGATCAATGGTTTTGAGCTTTGATTTCATGAAATTGGAAGTTAATGTTTCAAAGGAAAGGATGAAAGGATGAAGCTTAGAAAAAGAATCAGAGTTTTGGATTTTTGCATGTTCCGCTCGAGCGAAGTGAATCCCGCTCGAGCGTAGAAATCGGCCTCTCAGCAGTTTTGGAGAAATATGCGATCCTTCGGCGGACAAGGCGGCCTTCAGCGGAAGGACTTATGTTCAGGAAGAGTTTGGAAAGTTGTTTTACGTGATTTTAACATGTTAATTGCATCATTTAGCATCTCACGAGCATGAATTAAAGTAAAGAAAGATTAGATTGAGCATGAAATGAAGTAAAGAAGAATGTAATGGCATGAATGATATGATTTATTGATGATGAATGTTAAGGAAATATGTTATAATGTTGTTAATTGCAGGTCAAGAGATGAAGACCGTGCAACCGGTTTTGGAAACCCCCTGTGAGTAACATTTTTATAAAGTTATGTTAAAATGCAATGTATTTGAATTGTTATACAAAATGCTATACGATATGATATGTTTATGAAATGTGATTTTTAAACCGTGAACGAATGTCCTGATTTACGAATCTAGTATGGCATCCATAGATAGTTCAGTCGTGGGGGCGAGAACATGCAGGCCCATGTGCTTTAGTCATGGGGGACGGCATGGAAGGACAAACCCATGACCAGTTTACGAGATCTCGGTATGTGTTTAATCGGTGTCCGGGACCGGTTACTCTAGTCGTTAGTCAACACATGTTATGTTCTATGGGGTATGCTATTATGTATGTTCTTATGAGATGATTATGATCATGTTATGAATGCTATGTTTTACGGATTTCTATGAAATGTTGGAGTTCGTTCACTAACCTCTTTACGTTAATGTTACTTGTTGAGCTTTAGCTCATTGTTTGTATTTATGTATTTATAGGTGAGCATTCTGAGAGCCAAGCCTAGGCGGAGTCCGAGTCGAGCCGCCATTTTGGAAGCCTACCCGAGTTATGGTGCCCCCAAGCTGGGGCTAGGCCTGGAAGGCCGTATGAGTTTTGTTTCAGTTGTATTTGGTGGCATGTACCTATATATATTTTGTATTTGAACTTTTGACACATGTTTTGTACAGTAGTGGGTAAATTAACATATTTTGGGCATGTAAATGTATGTTCATGTATATACACAGCTCTTTGGACTATTGGCATTTAGTTTTCGCTTCCACGAGCCCCGGTTATCTTTGTTATGTACATGAAGGCCTGTGGTAATCTAGGATTACTGGCCGATTACGATGCCAACCTTCTCGGGGCGGGTTTGGGTCGTGACATTGCAACTGGCGACTTTTCAACTCTGCCAATATTTCAACGCGTGTCCTTATTACCAAAAAAGATTAAATCTTCAATAAATAACATATGAGCCCGTAAGTGTAGACTTTTCATCAAGTAACAATTTTTTATTCTGGAAGTTTGTACTCATTTCGTTTCAAAATGATATCCCTTTTGGGGAATTTAACTTTTTTGATAGTACAATTATTGTATTTTAAAAATATTAATTTTCTAAAATTACCCTTTGATAGTACATGTTTTTAAGAATATCAATTGTCATAATTATACTTTTTATGTTATTAATCAATTTAAAAGAAGAGCAAAATAATAAATTTATATCATTTTATTCCTTAATTTTTAAAAATGAACTAATATTTTGGGACAATGAAAAATGAAATAAGAGACTAATATTTTGGGACGCATAATGTTATATGTACCAATTAGTGTACTAATAGATGGTGTGACATCATTTTAGAGGTTTTAGATGTTTGTAATTTGTATAATAAATGTGTAACAACCCAGCTTTTTAATTATTCTGTAGAATTTATACTAATATTATTTAATTTCAGTTAAGAAAATATATGATTTATTATATATTATTATGTGTAATTTTATAAAATAATATAATTATTATGAATCTAGGGATCAAAATATAAATAATAATAATAATAATAATAATATTAAGCCTATCTTATGTGATAAGGTTAATTAAACTAGTATTTAATTAGCAAGATTTGTAAATCCTCAGCAGATTTTTAAATCCTCTAAGGAAAAGGGTGTTATGCCACATGTATGGCCTAGGCATAGGAGAGGTGAGTCACTAATTGTTAGGCACAGGTGCTGTGTATATAAGAGTGGGTGGGACTACGAATTGCATAAGGGGTGAGAAGAAAAGAAGAAGGAAAGAAAGAAAAGAAAGAGAGGAATGTGGAAAAAATAATGGAAGCTGAGAGGATCTTTGATAGTGGAAAAAAAGAGTATGGTATTAAAGTTAAGGTGAATTATATTATACCTTGAAGTACCAAAATATATTTTACGTATGTTTTGACTTACCAAAATCTATTTTATATAAGTTATGTTTTATTAGTATATTAATAAAAGTTATGTTTCATAAAGGTTTCAGTTATGTGGTTTATTTTTTGAACCCTATTTGTGAAAAGAAAACCCATGGATATGTTTGTTTATATTTTAAAGAATATTTGATTATGACTTTATAAACAATTATATTTTGTAAGTACCACCACAGGAGTCCCATGCCTTGGGGGACTTAAATAACCATTGGCCTCTGTTTGACCACTTTGTGGGCCTCTGTTTGTCATAGATCCATTGACCTCTGTTTTGTGCGGATCAAAGTGCTGTGCGGAGCTAAGTGCTACATTATTGTGGGAGCCACCTCTAGAATCCGTACGAGCCACTTCTTGAATCCATACCTCTGTTCTGATTGTCACACCTGTGACCTCTGTTTTGTGGTTGTGGTCATTTACTTACATAATTTCTGTATTTCAGTTTCTGTCACTTAAATGATTTGTTTACTAATGATTTATTTACCAAAATGAGTTATGTAAATGTTTTGACCTAACTAACTATCCATGGTCATTTCGTGTCCCTTATACTCTTGGTATAATATTTCCCACTCTGCCATATGCTTATAGTTGTTTACCAATTTTCAAGAAATAATGCAATTCAGAAATAGCTTTTGGAAAGTCTTAGATGCGGGGCTGCGGAATAGACATACACAGCACTTTTATGATATTTCTCTATGTAAATATCGACCTTGTTGGTCAGTAAATTTTGTAATAAAAATAGAAGCTCCGATGATTATTTTGGTACCCTTATTTAAATATTACTTCCGCTTACGTTTGTTAATTTGTTTAAGAATTGGCCACAAGTAACTTCAGTTACTGGCCATCACGATGCTTAACCCTTGGGTACGGGGAGCGGGTCGTGACAAATGGTATCAGAGTAATGGTTTTTAAAAAAAAAAAAAAAATCATCATTGGAGCATGGACACACCCACATTTAAGAAGTAGGATGGCGGGTAATTAGTACCGAATAATTAAATTTTGTTCGTCAATTTAATTATATTATAATTTTATATGATTATATATATATAATAAATTTTTTTTTAGTGTGCCTAATTTGTGAAAGATATTAGATATAATTTATATTTGTTATAGTAAAAGAAGAGCAAGAAAAGAAGGATGTCGGGTTCAAGCACCCACCAAAATTATAATATAATTAAATACATATAATTTTCAGTTCGGTATTAAAAAAAAAAATTATTTTGATGTTTTTTAAAAGTGGGTTCAAATTATAAGGATACTAATTTTGAAACTATTTCCCATCAATGAAAAGTTCATCTCAAATTTTTTCAACTCTTACATGTGATTCTGTCATTGTCTTCTCATTTTATTTATTATTATCGTAAACAAAACGAATGAAAAGTTTTTAAAGTCACCTATTATTTCTCATTTTGGTCAAAACCAATTTTTGACAACTAGACAGTGAGTTATTTTTGGTAAAGTTTTTTTTGGAGGTAGTATTTTCTATCAGATTAATCATCTAATATGTATTTACCAGAGTGTGCAGCGGATACCTTACATATGACAAATTTCGAGGACGGAATTTTAAAAGGAGGGAAGATTGTCAATTTTTAATTATTCTGTAAAATTTATACTAATATTATTTAATCTCAGTTAAGAAAATATATGATTTATTATATATTATTATGTGTAATTTTATAAAATAATATAATTATTATGAATCTAAGGATCAAAATATAAATAATAATAATAATAACATTCAGCCTATCCTATGTGATAAGGTTAATTAAACTAGTATTTAATTAGCAAGATTTGTAAATCCTCCAAGGAAAAGGGTGTTATGCCACATATATGGCCTAAGCCTAGGAGATGTGAGTCACCAATTGTTAGGCACAGGTGTTGTGTATATAAGAGTGAGTGGGACTACGAATTGCATAAGGGATGAGAAGAAAAGAAGAAGGAAAAAAAGAAAAGAAAGAGAGGAAGGTGGAAAAAGTAATGGAAGTTGAGAGGATCTTTGATAGTGGAAAGAAAGAGTATGGTATTAAAGTTAAGATGAGTTATATTATACCTTGAGGTACCAAAATGTATTTTACGTATATTTTGACTTACCAAAATCTATTTTATATAAGTTATGTTTTATTAGTATATTAATAAAAGTTATGTTTTATAAAGGTTTCAGTTACGTGGTTTATTTTCTGAACCCTATTTGTGAAAAGGAAACCCATGGATATGTTTGTTTATATTTTAAAGAATATTTGATTATGACCTTATAAACAATTATGTTTTGTAAGTACCACCACGAGAGTCTTGCCTTGGTGAGGGACTTAAATAACCATTGGCTTCTGTTTGACCACTTTGTGGGCCTCTGTTTGTCATGAATCCATTGACCTCTGTTCTGTGCAGACCAAAGTGCTGTACAGAACTAAGTGCTATACTATTGTGGGAGCCACTTCTAGAATCCGTACGAGCCACCTCTTGCATCCGTACCTCTGTTCTGATTGTCACACCTGTGACCTCTGTTCTGTACTATGGTTGTGGTCATTTACTTACATAATTTCTGTATTTCAGTTTCTGTCACTTACATGATTTGTTTACCAATGATTATTTACCAAAATGAGTTATGTAAATTTTTTGGCCTAACTAACTATCCATGGTCATTTCGTGTCCCTTATACTCTTGGTATAATATTTCCCACTCTGCCATGTGCTTATAGTTGTTTACCAATTTTCAGGAAATAATGCAATTCAGAAATAGCTTTTAGAAAGTCTTAGATGCGGGGCTGCGAAATAGACACACAACACTTTTATGATATTTCTCTATGTAAATATATTGAAGATACTGAGCTACATAGCAGTTCCACTGATGCTTCAACTGATTTTGTTACAATTGCTGTTGCTGCAAGCAAAACTGCTTTAACTAATTCTGTTATTCCAGTTGTAAAAAGAAGCTTCTCAAAGTTACTTCCACCTCAGCCATATAGTTGTAACTATCACTCAGTTGTAACAAACTAGTGCTTACATACAAGTTTATAAATACAATATTGTAAATCATTCTCTGTATCTCTGAAAATTGAATAATAAAGAAGTTCTTAGTTTCTTCATGGTATCAGAGCTTCTCTCTCTTACGAGTTGATCCATGGCTCCTTCTACTCCTTTGTTATCTTATCTCATGGCTTCAACCTCACTTCCTCTAAATCTCTCATTACTGATTTCGAACTTCTCTTCATTCATCACTATCAAGCTTGATGCATCAAACTTTCTGGTATGGAAAAATCAAGTGCAGAATATACTCATTGCTACTAGTCTTCTTGGATTTGTTGATGGAACTATACCATGTCCACAATTGAGAATTACAGATTCTTCTGGTTCAGAGAAAGACAATCCTGAATACCTGCATTGGAAGCTTATCGATGCACACCTGCTCAGTTGCATTATTGCAACTCTGTCACCTGCAATCTATTCCTCTGTTCTTCATCTTCATAGCTGTGCTGAGATCTGGACTGCTTTACATAAGCGATTCACTTCACTTTCTCGATCTCATGTTCATCAGTTGAAGAACAAATTAAACAGCATTTCTAAGAAAACAGATTCGATGGAGAATTATCTTTCCAAGATCAAAGACTTGGTCAGTCAATTGGCTCTTGTTTCTTCATTTATAGATGATGAAGATCTTGTTTTGCTTACCTTGAATGGTCTTCCTGATGAGTATGATGCCTTCAAGATGACCATTCGAGCCAGATCAGAGTCAATTCTCATGGAAGAATTGACTGCTCTTCTTCTTTCTGAAGCTGTTCATATGGACTCTAAACTTCAGAAACTGTCTTCTGAACCTACTATGGCCTGTTCTTCAGTTCGAGGTTCTTTCAATTCTAATCTCAGAGGTCGTTCTTCTGGCTTCAGAGGTCATTCTTACAGAGGCAATAGAGGTGGTCACTCTTTTAGAGGCAATCCTCGCGATGGTGGTAGATCTGGCTCTAATTTCACCAATTCAAGGAACTTTTCTGATCAAGGAGTTTTTTCTTGCAACAGAGGTCGATCTCTAACTTGTCAGATTTGTGGCGGTTCTGGTCACTCTGCATTAGACTGCTGGTATCGGACGGATTCTCAATATCAGTCTTCCTCTAGTTCTCAGCATCCTTCTGAGTCCAACTCCCGAGCCTTTGTTGCTGCAACTCAATCAGCAGCTGATTCTACTTCTCACACGCCTTGGTACTTGGACTCTGCTGCTACAGATCATATCACACATGATCTTCACCATCTCAGTCACACACAGCCTTATCAAGGTTCCGATCAGATCACAGTAGGTAATAGTACTACAGTTCCCATTCATAACACTGGTAAGGGACTGCTTCCTACACCCTATTGTTCTTTTCGTTTGAATCATGTTTTACATACACCATCCATTTCTTCTAACCTTCTATCAGTTCACAAATTTACTAAGGACAATAATTGCCTCATTACCTTTGATGATTCTAAATGTGTGATTCAGGACAAGGATTCGAGGAGAATTCTTCATCAGGGTTCTAGTACTAATGATCTATACCATTTTTACTCTCCTTCTTCATCCATGTTGCCTGCTACTTCATTTGTCCATCATTCTTACTTTACTACATCACAGACATCTGTTTCTTCCTCTATTTGGCATAATAGTTTAGGTCATCCTTCCTTAGTGAAGTATAATCATCTGAAACCATTGTTGAAAGTTTCACAGAATAAAATGGCCTCTGCTTGTACTGATTGTTGCATACCTAAAAGTTATAGACTTCATTTTCAATTGTCTAATACTACTATAAATGCTCATCTTTCTCTTATCCATAGTGATGTATGGGGGCCATATTCTTCTATTTCTAGTTATAAATACTACTTACTTTTTGTGGATGACTTTAGTCGATTTACCTGGCTTTTCCCATTATCTTATAAAAGTGAAGTATGTGACAAGTTCATAGAATTCAAGGCTTATATTGAAAACCAATTTCATACTTCATTAAAAATTCTGTGAACTGATGGTGGATCTGAATATTTTACTAATAAAATGAAGTCCTTCTTGAGTACTCAAGGTGTTCTTCACCAACACTCTTGTCCTCACACTCCTTCTCAGAATGGTACTGCTAAGAGAAAACATCGACATATCACTGAAACTGCTACTGCACTTCTTTATCACTCATCTGTGCCTTTACAATACTGGTTTGATACTGTTATTATTTCTACTTTTCTTATTAATAGACTTCCCTCTTCTAAGCTTGGACATAAATCTCCATTTGAAAAGCTTTTTCAATACACTCCTGATTACTCTTATTTTCGCATATTTGGTTGTCAATGCTTCCCTTGGCTTAAGCCTTATCAGCCTCTCAAGCTCCAATCTAAATCTGTGTCCTGTGTTTTTCTGGGCTATCATCCTTTTGCTAAAGGGTATCGATGTCTTGACCCACTCACTGGTAGAGTCTATCTGTCTAGACATGTGGTCTTTAATGAGCACGTGTTTCCCTTGGCTCATCTGGCTTCTTCTACATCTTCTCAATCCTCTTCAACATCATTACCAACCACATTACCTGATATTCAATCTTTTTTCTGGCCTTCTTTCTCTTCTTCCACTGGTTCTCCGATTCCCTCTACTTCAGTCCCAGATTCTGCAGTTCCTTCGGTCCCAGATTTTGCAGTTCCTTTAGTCTCAGATTCTGCAGTTCCTTCTTCTTCTTTACCCACACCTGTAGTTCCTATTCAGTCTATTTCTATTGAGTTACCTCCTCTCCCTCCTTCTCAGTCTAATCAGCATCATATGATTACCAGATCCAAATCTGCTGTTATTGCTACTCCTCACTGTTTGCTTGTTTCCCCTGTCATAGCCACAGCTTCCTACACTACTACTGAACCTCCTTCTTATAGAGAAGCTTTGTTGTCTCCTGTTTGGCATCAAGCTATGCTTGACGAATTGACTGCTCTTCAGCAACAACATACATGGTCTTTGGTGTCTCTTCCATCTAACAAAATTGCCATCGACTGTAAATGGGTTTTGTGAAAACCCATATTTAAATTACTCTTAAAAGAAAATAAATTAATTAATTAATTTTACTCAGAATCTACCTAAAATATATAATAGTATGAAAACTAGTTTTAAATTAGCCCAATTCAGTCACTAACATAGACCTTATTAAGAATAAAAATGTTGTAGATACTTAATAATTATTGTTATAATTTATTGGTAAAAAAAAAAAGAAAAAGAAAAAGAGAGGAATCAGATTCGTGGCAGAATATGCCACATGCAAGCTTGCATGTAAGCTTGGTAACTTCCATCTCATTATCATTCTTGGGCTAAGGAGACTTGTAGTGGGAGGAATGATGAGAAAGAGAAAAAGAGAGAGAAAGTAATAGGGGGAGCTCAACATAAGTTCATGTATAAATACAAGGAGGCTGAAGCATAATCCCACGTAGGTGAGGAGAGGGCTACTACTTCGTATGAGTGAGGGGAAATTTATAAAAATAAAAAAATAAAATAAAATAAAATAAAAATAATTTTAGCTAACAGTAGAAGGAGAATGAGAGAGGAAGCAAAATTTTTCTACCATTTCATCACCCATTTGAATCCTACTATTAAGTAAGAAAACCCTCTCAACCCTCTCATTTCTTTTTATTAGTGAAATTTTCAGATTACTTCCTTATGATTAAAATGATTACTCATAAATAGAAATTTTATATATATGTATAGGAATTTTGTGTTGAGAATAATCTGTTTTGAATCTGCCAGCATGTTTATCCGAATTTTTTTGATAATTTTTTATACTCAAAATTTCGAGATGATTTCTTCTACAAAGTTGTTGATAATGATGTCTAGTTTATCCAGAAATTTTTGGAAACAATTTTTGAGCTTTCTACGAATTTATACAAAATTTTAACTAAATCTGAAACTGTGTTGAGAATAATCTGTTTTGAATGTGCCAACATGTTTACCCGAATTTTTAGATAATTTTATACTCAAAATTTCAAGATGATTTCTTCTACAAAGTTGTTGATAATGATGTCTAGTTTATCCAAAAAATTTTGAAAACAATTTTTGAGCTTTCTACGAATTTATACAAATCTGAAACTGTGTTGAGAATAATCTGTTTTGAATCTGCCAACATGTTTACCCAAATTTTTAGATAATTTTATACTCAAAATTTCGAGATGATTTATTCACAAAGTTGTTGATAATGATGTCTAGTTTATCCAAAAATTTTTGAAAACAATTTTTGAGCTTTCTACGAATTTATACAAATTTTTAACTAAATTTGAAACTGCGTGACAGATTTTATCATGTATTTGAAAATTTATTTAAAATTCTATACTAAGCCAAATCTAGTAATTTCTAACTAAAAGATGAAATTTGAGAAGTCTAGTTTCAAAATAAATTTTTAGATTATGGATTTGATCTATAAATTTAAGCATGGAACTAATATAAGGAAATGTGACAAATATGTGTCATAAACACCCTTGAAATTTTTAAGAATTATTTATAATTTATTTTTGGAAAATGCTTTCTGAAAAATGACCATAACATGTTTACGGATTATTCTGTAGATTGATATGAATTTTAGAGCTGTATAAGTAATGTATTTAAAATTTTACTTGCAAGATATATATTCTGAAAATTTTTCTGGACAGGATAAAATCACCACTTTAATATTGTGCTAGTCTAATTTAGTAAATCAAAAATTTGTGCATGTGTGTATTTATGGTTTATTTCTTGTATCTAAGTTATTATGTTCATACCATGGTTTTAAGTAATTGTTTACTAAATTTTGTACATTGAACTATTATTGGGGGACATGCATAATGTTTTATGTTGAGAATTTTTCTTTAGTTAGTATAACGTTATTGGTGATTGAGATTTGAATAATTTATGTTTAATATATAAATTAACCAAAAGGATTAACGGTATATAATGAGTTACTGATAAAGGGTTAATACCGAGTATTCAAGGTGAGCCCTGATTTTTACTAACTTTTAAGTAAATTGTGTCGCGAAACCCTAAGATGGCACGGGGATTATTTGAACCCTTATCGGTATTTGGTTTTGGAATAAGGGTGGATGTGCGGGTGGCACGCAGGGAAGTTACGTACCCCTGGCAGACCGTTCCCTTGGGGCAGACCACGGATGTCACGGCTTGGGTATATAACTCCGGGCGTGGGCATGTTTGGTAGTTCTTGAATATTTGACCAAGGGGGGGGTTTCCAAATTAACCGTGGCCATGACTTAGTGGTTGGTAAGTTAAATCTCTTTGGTGAGATTTCAATGGTCAATTAAGATATTAAAATTATTTGAATTATTTTAAGGATTGTAATTTATGTTTACAGTTATATTATTACCTCGTGTTTATAATCTCATTATTTTCTTTCAAAAAAGAATGGTAGGTTGGTTACGTTTTCTTACTGTGTTGCAAAACTCATGACATATATTTTGTTGCCCTGGCGTTTTATGCCAGATTATGTTGAGGAAGGGACTGAGGCTGAAATTGGAGCTGCTGCTAACATCGAACCCTGGCTAACTTAGAGTCAAGATTTTATCGAAATAAAATCATGTTATTTCTTGCATTAGCATTTAGCTATGTTGTAACGTAGTGAGTGAACTTGTAGTTTCATTTTGTTGTTGGACTTTAACTATGTAAAAATTTAAAAGTTCCTAATTAGTAGTTAAAATTTTATCTAACAAGTTATTATTATTTAAATCTTATGACGTTTCAAAAAAAAAATAAAAATTGGGGTGTCACAGTTTTTCAAGATTAAACGAAATTCTAATGGCACTATTGCAAGGTATAAGGCACGATTGGTTGCTAAAGGGTACCTGCAGCAAGAAGGTATAGATTTTCATGAGACGTTCAGTCCAGTGGCTAAGCAACCCACTATACGCATCTTACTTTGTCTTGCTCTTCACCATCAGTGGTCACTTAAACAGTTAGACATTTCCAATGCATTTCTTCATGGCCGTCTTGAAGAAGAAGTATTCATGCTTCAGCCTCCCGGTTTTGCAGATTCTTCCTCACCTAATCAAGTATGTAAACTACACAAGGCATTATATGGGTTGAAACAAGCACCACGTGCTTGGTAGTCCACCTTTTCTCAATACTTGTTGTCTCAAGGCTTCACTAATAGCAAGAGTGCTTTTTCTTTATTCATTCAAAAGACATCCACTTCAGTCACTTATCTGTTGGTTTATGTAGATGACATCTTGATCACTGGTGATAGTTCTTCTCACATTCAATATCTCATTACAAAGATGCACAGTGTGTTCTCCATGAAGGAATTGGGTGACATTGCTTATTTTCTTGGTATTTCAGTCCAGTCTGCCAGTTCAGGATATCTTTTATCTCAGTCTAAATATGCCAAAGAAATTCTTCTTAAAGCTGGCTTGTCATCTTGTAAGCCTTGCCTTTCACCCATCTCAGTCAAGCCTAGTGTTCCTCCAAATGCTGCTTTACCATTTTCTGATCCAGCTCTTTATAGAAGTATTGTTGGTGCCTTACAATATCTCACCATTACCAGACCAGATCTGTCTCTCTCTGTTAACTAGGCTTGTCAACATCTGCATGCCCCTACCATTGGACATTATGCTGCCGTGAAAAGAATTCTTAGATATGTTCAAGGCACCATCACTCATGGCTTGTCATTTTCCTCCAGTACTTTTGATGTGCATGGGTATTCCGATTCCAATTGGGCAGGAGATGTTCTTGACAGAAAATCAACGTCTGGTTACTGTGTTTTCTTGGGGTCCAATTTGGTCTCTTGGTCTGCCAAAAAGCAGGCCACAGTGTCTCGCTCCTCCACTGAAGCTGAATATAGAGCTTTAGCTAATACCGCTACTGAGTTAAGTTGGATTTCCATGCTGCTCACTGAAATGGGTATTTCTTCTCCTACTACACCCATACTCTGGTGTGATAACCTCTCTGCAATAGCTCTAGCTTCCAATCCCGTATTCCACTTACGTTCCAAGCATATCGAAATCGATTGTCATTTTGTCCAAGATAAGGTTTTGGTTAAGCAATTTCAGTTGCAATACATTCCAACTATGGATCAGCTTGCTGATCTGTTTACTAAACCTGCAAGTGTATCTCGGTTTCAATATCTCAAGTCCAAGCTCATGGTTCTTGATTGCCCCATCAGCTTGCAGGGGACTATTGAAGACACTGAGCTACATAGGAGTTCCACTGATGCTTCAACTGATAGCAGTTTCAAGCGATTCTCATTACAGCTATCGCAAGCAAAACTGCTTTAACTAATTCTGTTATTCCAGCTGTAAAAAGAAGCTTCTCAAAGTTACTTCTACCTCAACCATATAGTTGTAACTATCACTCAGTTGTAACAAACTAGTGCTTACATACAAGTTTATAAATACAGCATTGTAAATCATTCTCTGTATCTCTGAAAATTGAATAATAAAGAAGTTCTTAGTTTCTTCAAAATATCGACCTTGTTGGTCAGTAAATTTTGTAATAAAAATAGAAGCTCCGATGATTATTTTGGTACCCTTATTTAAATATTACTTCTGCTCGCGTTTGTTAATTTGTTTAAGAATTGGCCGTAGGTAACTTCAGTTACTGGCCATCACGATGTTTAACCCTTGGGTACGGGGAGGGGGTCGTGACAAAATAGGATCAGTAATAATGTCATAACACAAGTTAGTATACTAATTAGTATATTAATTAGTGCATGTAATACCACTGATTTTGGAACGGAGTGAGTATTAGACTATTTAATGTAGCTTTTTTATATAGATTATTAGGTAAAAATAATTTAAATAAACTAAAAAAAATAATTTTATAAAAATGAATGAAGAGCAGTTTTAATATCTATTTTTAATTATTAATTTTTAATTTATGATGAGTTGTTCCAAACATCACCGCCGTATATAATAAATAAATAAATAAAATCACCATTGTATTGGATTAAAAACAATAATATTAAAGATCTATATATAAGATTCGTTATTATTAAATGCGTAACAAATTACAAGTGATTCCATATCTTTTTATCTATATATTAAGGAAAAGGGTCTTTTAAACCCAAGGCTTGTGGAAGCTCCAACATGTCAATCCTAATTTTTTGATTTTTTAATATTTTTTAAAAAAAAATTGACTTGGTGATTGGTGATTGGTTCAAAGATTGTAATAATTACACTATTGATTACAATAAACACTTAATTTATGATAATTACACTTATTAAATGAATAACGCAATAAATGAAATTCTAATTTCCTTACTTTTTGCATTCTCAAGAGACCCATGTAATTATTGTGTAAATGCCTCTTAAATGAACTCCTCGGTCAAACCCCATGTATTTAATTTATAGATTATGTAATTATTGTGTAAATGCCTCTTAAATAAATAAATAAACACTTATTAAATTCTTTCAAACTCCTTGGTCAAACTCCATGTATTTAATTTATATATTAAAAAATCCTAATTTCTTGATTTTTTAATATTTTTTTTAAAAAAAATTGACTTGGTGATTGGTGATTGGTTCAAAAATTGTAATAATTACACTATTGATTACAATAAACACTTACTTTATAATAATTACACTTATTAAATGAATAACGCAATAAATAAAATCCTAATTTCTTTACTTTTTGCATCCCCAAGAAACCCATGTAATTATTGTGTAAATGCCTCTTAAATAAATAAATAAACACTTATTAAATTCTTTCAAACTCCTCAGTCAAACCCCATGTATTTAATTTATATATTAAAAAAATAAAAACAAATATAAATATCTATAATTATCCGGTGCATAGCACGAGTGATAGGCTAGTTATATATTAAGTAAAATGTGCTTTTTAACCCTAAGTCTTATGAGAGTTTTAATCTCTCAATCTAAATTTTTTAATTTTTTGATTAAAAAAAAAAAAAAAACTCTTAGCATTTATTAATTTCTCTCAACCCCCAAGTCTTACCCTCATAATAACAGTTTAATGCATTAAGAACAAGTATAAAAAAAAATTCTTTGAAATCCAACGCATATGAATTCCTTGAAAAGTTCTAACACATATGATTATTATCCCTCATAATAACTCTTTAGTGTATTAAGAACAAGCATAAAAAAAATTTCTTGAAAAGTCCAACACATATGATTATTATCAAAATATTAAACTTTAATATAATATAATAAAAAAAAGAAGACATTTAATTCCTTGAAAAGTCTAACACATATGATTATTATTAAAATATTAATACAAAAAAGGAAAAAAAGAAGACATTTAAAAAAAAAAAGACATTTAAAAATCGCAATTCACATATATAGATAATTGTAAATATATTAAGGAAAAGAGGGTTTATAAACCCCAAGTCTTGTGAGAGTTCCAATCTCTCAATCTTAATTTTCTAAATTTTTTATTTTTAAAAAAAACCTTAGCATTTATTGATTTGATCAAAATTCGCTGACCAGCATTTATTAACTTTTTTCAATCCATATGCTTACATTTATTGATTTGATAAAAATCCCTAATTAGCATTTAAAATCCCTTCATAAAAATAATTATAGATACAGCCCGTGCATAGTTACTGCAATAGCTTTTTTAATTTCTCATGTACACTATGGTTAATGATAAGATTGTTAAATTATTTTTATAAAAAAATGTTTAAAAACATAATTTATATATTAAAAAATTAAAATAAATATAAATATCTATAATTATCCCGTGCATAGCTATCTATATCTATCTATATCTATACTATATATTAAGCAAAATGGGGTTTATATAAGAAAAAGGGAGTTTCTAACCCACAAGCTTTCTGAGAGCTCCAATATCTCAATCCTAATTTTTTAATTTTTTGATTTAAAAAAAAATAACCTCAGCATTTATTAACTTATCTCAACCCACAAACATTTTAAACTTCTCTCATAGTTACTGCAACACTCTTTTCAACTTCTCTCATACACTATGGTTAGTGATGGAATTGTTAAATTATTTTTATAAAAAATCTAAAAAAAAAATAATTTGTATATTAAAAAAATATCTAAAACAAATATAAATGTCTATATCAATATATTATATAAGAAAAAATGGGGTTTCTAATGAGAAGCCTCCTAAGAGCTCCAAACTCTCATTCTAAAATTATTGATTTTTCAATTTATAAAATAGATTAAAAAAAACATATTGGCTGATTTATTTATTTAATTATTTTAGAAATAATAATGGAAGATAACAAAAATATTTCATAATCTCTCCATCATAATCTCTCTCACTAATTTTCAAAAAAAAAATTTAAAACTCGCATTCATTTTCTCTCCTCCAAAAAATCAGATAATATTTTTCAAGAAAGTTGTGGGTATCTGTCTATATCTTAAATATTATATTATAACATCACCAAAAAAAAAAAATTAAAAAATAGATATACAAACAGATAAAATTAATAATTTTTATTTTTATTTATTCAGTTAAAATATTTCTTTTGCCTTTCAATATCTAATTTTAAATTTTAAAATCTATAAGCCTATCTAAACAAATTTGATTTGAAAATATCTGCCACTATCACATTTTAAATCAATAAAACTCACATATCTATCACATATTTAACTTGCATTAAGTGATTTAAAAAATTTGATAGATACACATAAAAAAATAGATAATTATATTACTAAATTATAATTCAAATTTAGATATTGTCATATCTTTTTAAGATTTATATCTAAATTCTTATCTTCTTTATTTTGGTGGTTTCTATTTTTTTTTCTCTTCAATTTATTTAAAATGGAGTTGTGGGTTTCTATTTTTTTAATTTATTTTATCCATAGTTTCTATTTGTTTTTAATTATTATTATTTAGATAAGTTATGATGTGAGTTAGATATGTGATAGACATGTAAGTTTTATTGATTTAAAGTATTATGGTGTGAGATATTTTCAAATTAGATTTGTTTAGATAGACTTTAAAGGTTTTTAAAATTTAAAATTGGATATTGAGATGCAAAAGAAAGATTTTAACTGAATAAATAAAAATCATATTTATTAATTTTATCTGTGTGTATATTAGATTTTAAATTTTTTTTTTTTTTTGGTTATGTTATAAAATAATATATAAGATATAGATAGATATCGACAATTCTCACGAAAAATATTATCTGATTTTTGAGGAAAAGAAAATAAAGGCAAGTTTTAATATTTTCTTTTGCAAATCTATGAGAGAAATTGGAATAGAGAGATTATGAAATATTTATGTAATTTCCATTTGAAATCCATAAATGAAGGGATAATTGTTATTTCCACAGGATTGTTAAATTATTTTTATAAAAAATCTAAAAAAATTAATTTGTATATTAAAAAAAATCTAAAACAAATATAAATGTCTATATCTATATATTATATAAGAAAAAATGGGGTTTCTAATGAGAAGCCTCCTAAGAGCTCCAAACTCTCATTCTAAAATTATTGATTTTTTAATTTATAAAATAGATTAAAAAAAACTTATTGGCTAATTTATTTATTTAATTATTTTAGAAATAATAATGGGAAGATAACAAAAATATTTCATAATCTCTCTATCATAATCTCTCTCACCAATTTTCAAAAAAAAAAAAATTAAAACTTGCATTCATGTTCTCTCCTCCAAAAAATCAGATAATATTTTTCATGAAAGTTGTGGGTATCTGTCTATATCTTATATATCATATTATAATACAACAAAAAAAAAAATTAAAAATCAGATATACACACATATATAATTAATAATTTAGATTTTTATTTATTTAGTTAAAATATTTCTTTTGCCTCTCAATATCCAATTTTAAATTTTAAAAATCTATAAAGTCTATCTAAACAAATTTGATTTGAAAATATCTCCCACTATCATATTTTAAATCAATAAAACTCATATATCTATCACATGTTTAACCCGCGTCATAACTTACCTAAATAATAATAATTAAAAATAAATAGAAACCACAAATAAATTAAATTTAAAAAAATAAAAACCGACAACTCCATCTGAAATAAATTGAAAAAAAAAATACAAATAGAAACTACACAAAAATAAAGAAAATAAGAATTTAGATATGGATCCAAAAAAGATATAACAATGAAAAATGTTTGAGGGTCACAAAATCAAATGGCTCAAAATCAGCAAAAAAAGCAGCGTCGTTTTGTCTCATTTTGCGCCCAAGACGACGTCGTTTTGACAGTTTTGAGCAATTTGAGCCACTGATTTTGTGGCCCTCTACCATTGCTCTATAACAATATCTAAATTTGAATTATGATTTAATAATATAATTATCTATTTTTTTAATATATATCAATCAAAATTTTAAATCACTTAATAGGACATATAAATCATTTTTCTAAAATTATTAATTTTTTAATTTATAAAACTAGGGTGATACACCAATAAATCCCAAATTAACAACTTATACACTGTTTACTCCTAAAAGTTTTCTTATAGACTGAAAGGTCCCATTATAGGGAAATTGACCATAGAGGGCATATACATCAAACATCATCATCATCAAAACAACATCAAACATCACAACATCATTATAAAAACAACATCAAATTACAATAATGTGAAAAATTACAACGTTTGAAATCAGATTTCAAACATCGTGAAAAATTACAATAATGTTTCAAACATTAGATTTCAAACATTAGATTTCAAAAATCTAATGTTCATCAGATTTCAATGATGTTTGAAATTATAGAATGAAACATCAGATTCATTTACCATCATGAACATCAGATTTCAATAATCTAATGTTTACCATCATGAACATCAACGTCAGAACATCATGAACAAAACATCATCGAATCTGGGTTTGGATCCCACCGGTAATCGCAGAGAGAGAACCAGAGCAACATCTTGATGATGCCCTAAATCTCTCTCTCTCTCTCTCTCTCTCTCAACTCCGACATGTTTTGTAAACCCTAACAGTGGCAGACCAATCGGCCGCCGTCGATCTCTTTCATCAGACTCATCGCGCAACAGCCGATCCGATTTGATTCGGTTCTGTTTCGCGCTTGAAATTTTGGAAGATTTCCAAAACTATTTTCTCCGCTGCTGGATTCTGCTAAAGCTTCGATTTCTCAAGAATTCATCAAGGTTCGACTCAAACTCAATCGTTATAGCATCGCTTTTTCTTGATTTGTTTTTTTTTTTTCCAGTTAGATCTTTGAAGTTTGAAGTTTGTGAAATTTTTTAGTTTGTTGAAAAGCTGTGATAATGGAAGATGGAAAAGTGAACAATGTGAGTTTTTTTTTAAAATGAATCTGATGTTTGAAATACCCACAAACATCAAAAATATCAGATGATGTTTGATGTTGTTTTGATGATGATGTATAAATGAGACTAAATGGTGCATAAGAAAACTTTTAGGACTAAATAGTTCAACTTTTCAGAAAATAGGATTTATGGGTAAATTTTTTAAAAAACTATTGACTGATTTATTTATTTAATTATTTTAGAAATAATAATTATCCTTTAATTTATGAATGTCAAATGGAAAGATAACAAAAATATTTCATAATCTCTCCATCCTAATCTCTCTCACCGATTCCCATAAAAAAAAAATGAAAACTTGCCTGCTTTCTCTCTTCTCTCAAAAATCAAATAATATTTTTCATGAAAGTTGTGAATATCTATCTATATCTTATATATTATATTATAACATAACAAAAAAAAAAAAAAAAAAAAAAACTAAAAATCAGATATACAAACAGATAAAATTAATAAATTTGATTTTTATTTATTTAGTTAAAATCTTTCTTTTGCATCTCAATATCCAATTTTAAATTTTAAAAATCTTTAAAGTTTATCTAAACAAATCTAATTTGAAAATATCTCTCACTATCATACTTTAAATCGATAAAATCCACATGTCTATTACATATCTAACCCACACGATAACTTACCTAAATAATAATAATAACAAAAACAAATAGAAACCATAGATAAATTAAATTAGAAAAAAAAATAGAAGCTCACAACTCCATCTTAAATAAATTGATTTAAAAAAAAAAAAACAACGAACCAAATAAAAACCACACAAAATAAAAAATAAAACAAATAAGAATTTAGACATGGATCTCAAAAAAATTTGACAATATCTAAGTTTGAATTATGATTTAGTAATATAATTATCTATTTTTCTTATGTATCTCTATCAAAATTTTAAATCAATTAATGAGATAAATTAATCAATTTTTAAGTCTTATTTAAAAATAATCTGATTAGTCATCCTAACTCCTAGACTTCGGATGAGCTAACTGATTGGTTTAGGTGAGGTCTACGTTGTTGGTGTTAACATTCTCTCATTCCATAAATTTATTTATTTTTAAATTTTATTTTTTTTTCATATATGATTCTCTTTCTCTGTTGTTAGTTTGGTTTCGATTTGGGTTTTAATGAGATTTATGTGTTGTTTACATGTTTGCATGGTGGAGAAGAATTATTGGTAATTATGGTTGTAATCGAAGTATCTATATCCGTTATGTACTAAGAATTTTGATCGAATTTTGTTTTCTTCAATAAAGACCATAAAATTGAGGTTAAAAAAATGGGTATCAAATTTTTTTTTTTATTGTCATTTTATTTATAGAAAGTGTGAATTTATTGAGAATTAAAGATTTTATTATAACATTAGGTAAATTTAAAACTTTTAAATATCATTGTGTTATTTATTTTTATCCTCTTTCTATCCCATTATACAATTACAACTATTTGTTAGTTTGTTAATTATAATTCAATTAATTGAAAATGAAAGTTTAATATGACTTTTTATATATATTATAGTTAATTTGTTACAGCTATATTTGTATATAATAGCATAATATATAGGAATAATCTCTAAATATAATTTCTATTTTTTTCTGTGATTAAATAGTCCATCTTAAATAGTATATAAAAGAGTTAGATGTCTTTTTTTATCTCTAAAAAATCCAATCTATTTTTTTTTTACTTTTTAATTTTTAAATTGAAACATCAATTGTTTATGTCTACAAAACACAACTAATAAACACATATCCAAAAATTACATATTTTTAAAATTTCTTTTAATATGTAGGATATTTACAAATAGAAAATGTTTGACACTTCAAATTTTTTTCTAGAATCTGACTTATAATGATGTAGTCATAAATGTCAATTTTTATACAAATATGATAAGAGAATTAATTGAATTATACATTTCAACCAACCACATACTCAAACTTTGACTATTTCAAGATGTTATTTCACTATAATTGCAATTAAGAGAATCTTCAACCCTTAATATTTTATTTTATCAAATTATAATTTGATAAAAATTTAAAAAGATGAAATGTTGAAAATTATTTTTTCATCAAAATTGGTGAAAATAAACAAAAAAAAAAATTGGGATAAGAATGAAATTCTTTTAAAAATTGATAAAAATTTAATGAAAAAGTTAAAGTAATTCATATAAAATCAAAAATTTTATTCAAATTTAAAATCAAATTAAATAAAAAAAAATTAAAAGAAAATGATGAAAGTTTAAAAATATTTTGAAATTTTCTTATTCTTAAAAACTAAAAATTCATGTATGTATTATATTTATATTGTATTTTTAGTTATAAAATTGAAATCCAAAGAAATATAACTTAAATTATTAGATTAATAATAAAAATATCATATTAATTATTGTTAAATATCACTTCACTTCACATTAAATAATAAAATTATATATTTGTCTTAATTATAACTTTTAAATTTATATATTTTCATAACAAGAAAAGGTATGTCATAACTCATTTAATTTCATTTAATTAGATTTAACTTTTGTTTAACACAAATTATCAAAATTGCACTAATTAGACTTATATATATTTTTAAATTTTTTAAACTAATAATTTAAAAAGTTATAAACATAAAAATTAACTTATAAATTTTATGTATACCACAAGACAAAATATTAAATTATTTTAAAATAATTATAATAATTTTTTTTAACTTACAAATTCTAGTGCATAGCACGGGTTATCACTAGTATCTATACTATGTATTAAGCAAGAGGGGGTTTTTAACCCCAAGACTTGTAAGAGTTCCAATCTCTCAATCTAAATTTTTTAATTTTTTGATTTAAAAAAAAAAACTTAATATTTATTAACTTCTCCCAATCTCAAAGTCTTAACCTCATAATAACACTTTAATGCATTAAGAACAAGCATAAAAAAAAATTCTTTGAAATTCAACATATGAATTCCTTGAAAAGTCCCAACACATATGATTATTATCTCCCATAATAATACTTTAATGCATTAAGAACAAACATAAAAAAAAATTCTTGAAAAGTCCAGCACATATGATTATTATCAAAATATTAAACTTTAATATAATATAATAATAAAAAATTCATTTAATTCCTTGAAAAGTCTAACACATATGATTATTATCAAAATATTAAACTTTAATATAATATAATAAAAAAAAAGAAGACATTTAAAAAAAAAGAACATTTAAAAATCACAATTTACATATATAGATGATTGTAAACATTAATTAACTTCTCCCAATCCCGAAATCTTACCCTCATAATAACATTTTAATGCATTAAGAACAAGCATAAAAAAAAAATTCTTTGAAATCCAACGCATATGAATTCCTTGAAAAGTCTCAACACATATGATTATTATCCCTCATAATAACATTTCAATACATTAACAACAAGCATAAAAAAAAATTCTTGAAAAATTCAACACATATGATTATTATCAAAATATTAAATTTTATTATAATATAATAAAAAAAAGATATTTAATTTCTTAAAAAATCTAACACATATGATTATTATCAAAATAATAAATTTTAATATAATATAAAAAGAAAAAAAAAAGAAGATATTTAAAAAAAAAAAAGACATTTAAAAATTATAATTTATATATATAAATAATTATAAACATAATTCGTGCATAACACGAGTGATATGTTAGTTTTAATTTTATTGAAAATCTCAAATATTTTTTGGTTAAAAAAATATAAAATAAAACCACAATGCAGCACCCCCTAGTCTAGGGGTGCTCGACCCTCAATGCGGGGACCGATTCCCAAGAGGGACACACGTGTTGATAATCTCTTTTTCATGCATCCCCTGTACTTGACACGCATATCATACGGGGACCATCCCCACCCCATCACGTCCAATTGCCCATTGCCCATTGCCTAAAGCTCCATCCATCCATTTTCTATTTTGTATCTATGTAATGTATCTATGTAATTTACTACATACATACATACTCCATTCAACTTCATATCCATGCATATGTAATGTTTTATCACAAATGTATATTGGCAATGGCATGTTCGCATGATGTGTTTTATAAAACTTTTGCATATATGTTGATCAGGAATGTTCACATGATGTGTTTATATATTGCTGGAACTATAATGAGAAAATAATTATCAATATATGGGGGTCTAAGTAATAATGGAGTCAGAAAATTAAATTAAAAAATGTACTTATTAATTATAATATTAAAAATTTTTATAAAATTATTTTACGATTGATTTCGAAAAATATCAAAAAAATAATATTATTTATAACTAGTGTATCATGGATAATATAAACAAAAATATCGATATAAGTCTTAAAATAAATTATATAATAATAAATTATTTTTTTATACAAAATTTGATTAAAAATTTAATATAATGGTAATATCATGTCATCATTAGTATGTGATATCACTAATTAATAGTACATAAACACATAGAGAGTAAACTTCACATGTCAAATGTAACTAACAATCTAATAAATTTTGCATCCTTATAGTGAGATTATGTATACTTGCACGTCAATAATAATGACATCATTGATACATTCAAAAATTTTCATAAATAATATGGTTTATAATAGTTTCTTCATTTTCAATTGAAATAACCATTATTGTTCTCACAATTTTTAAAATGTCATTGACATTTCACTCTAATAATATTTTTATAATTTTTTTATTTAAAATATTTTCTTTATATTTGCAAAAAAAAAAAAAAATCCAAAATCCAAGAGGGACGTGACCCCTAGTCCTCACTTTTCCCCGCCACTGGGTGTAAGTAACACTTACATCCGCATAGTCTTTCATTTGTACCTCATAACAAACACACTTTTACCTCTCATATGTTGATATTTTTTTATTTTTTTTTCTCTTTTCTCTCACCAACATAGAATTTCTCCTTATAATTTATATAATGTGTAAACGATTCTAAAATGTATAGGTTTAATACTTGCCAGGGGAGATTGGGGGTTTAATATTTTTTTGAAATTGTCAAATTATAGCATTAGTCTTTATATTTTGATTTGAATAAATTTTTTAATAGACCTTAATAGTTGGATTCAATTTTGATCAAGTCCTAATAAAAATAAGGGGTTTTTTTTTTTAGGGTCCCTGGTATGAAGACTTTATAGTATAAAGGACATCTAATATTTTCATAATGTTTAAAGTCCCTCAATTTGATTCAGAGAAATTCTAGTCCAGAGAAAATCTATCTAGAGAAATTTCAACCCAGAGAAATTTCCATCCTGAGAAATTTCAAACCAGAGAAATTTGAAATTTCTCTGGTTTGTTCAAATTTTTTTGATTTTCTATGTTTTGAAAATATCTTATCCAATACCCAAAATGGAGCAAATCAGAGTATTTTATGGTGATTTTAGGTAACATCATACATGAAATCCACAAGATATTGTTAAACGAAAGTTGGTACACACCATAAGGCTACAACTGGATCAAATTCCTAAAGAAGTACCAAGAAGAAACCAACCTACAAGAAGGAAGGTAAAGAAGGCCAAGAACGTTATGAAAGTCCATCCTCCGAATCTGGACAACATTGAGGACTAGTTCAATCCAAACCAGAGAATTTCTCTAACCAATCCAGAGAAAATTTAGTTTAAACCTGAGAATTTCTCTGGACCAATCCAGAGAAATTTCAGTTCAAACAAGAAAATTTCTCTTCACCAATCCAGAGAAATTTCAGTTCAAAGCAGAGAGAGAAGATCATTTTATTGAGTGAATAAGCAACAATAGCAACCTATATATATATATATATATTAAACAAATTTCTCTGAGTTTGTTTTTTTGAAATTTCACTGACTTATCTCAATAAATTTCACTGGGTTTGATCGTCTTCCTCATATATATATGGGTAGTAAAACTAAAGAATATAGAATGGAAACATGGAACTATATATAACCTTGAACATTAGCAGAGTTTGACCAAAAAAGAAAAAAAAAAACATTAGGAGGGATGAAATGGGATGGAGCTTGGAAGCTTCAAATTTGAAACACAGAGAGGCGGTTGCTTTAGTAATAGTATTTTTGCTCCAGCTGTGTGTGTCCCTGCAATGAATTGCAAGCTTCTACGAGTATTTGGCAATGGAACTGAATTTTCTCTAAGTTGAGTATTTTTCTCTGGGTTGAGAATTTCTCTAGTAATTTAGCTCACAGAACGTCTATTTCGATTATTTTTTTTTCATTTGAACTGAATTTTCTTTGGGTTGAGAATTTCTTTGGAGAATTTTCTCTGGGGTTAAGAATTTCTCTGGAGAAAATTCAGTTCAAATGAAAAAAAATAATCGAAATAGATGTTCAAAATAAAGAGAATCCTTGACAGTCTTGTGGTCCAAAATAAGCCCCAATCCAAGACCATCCATTCCTGCATGCATAAATACCACATAAGAAACAAGAAACATACCCATAAAATCTTCTTAAAGAAAACAGTAATCAAATAGCATGGCATAAATTGACTTCTTGAAAGCCAAGAAATTTATATACCAAAATCTAAACATTGACATATGTCATTATAAATTGACTACCAAAATCTTCAAACCCAGTGCTCAAACAGTGATTACCGGGCAAAAACAGAAGAATAGGCAAATCTTTCAAAGGACACCCACACTCCACGGGGCAGAACCACCGGGGAGGCCCTCCGTCAGGCTTAATAATCTCCTTGGCATTATCAAGGTAATCCTTGACAGTCTTGCCCCCATACCCATCATCTCACAAGGCCTCCAATGTTTCTGAAACATCCCCTTCTCCCTTCTTATTCTCACCAACAATTGTACCCAACCGGCCATTCCCTACACCAATCAAAGACCCAAGTCTCTCTTTTTCCCCAACAGAAGAAAACCCATTAACTCTAACAGAATTTGTAGACAACACCACTGAATCCTGACAGCTTCGGTCAGCGGCTATTGAGAAAAGAGAGACCGAGTTGATTGATCCGGAGATTGCGAGCGCCACTGTGACTTCTCTTGCTGAGATGGAAAAACTCATCCAAGTTGCCGCTACTTGTATAGAAATCAATCTTGATCAACGGAGACTCGGAGGGGACGTTGCCGAAGGGGTGGGATTTGGGGGTAGGGGAAGATCTTGAGGCTTTTGTTCATTTGGTTGTAGGAGAGAGAGAGAGAGAGAGAGAGAGAGAGAGAGGAATCGTGGGTAAAGAGTCAAATTTCTCTGATATATGTTTAGAGATCTTAGACATCAAAAAATAATTTTGTGGATCTCTTCCATTACAAAAAGTGGGGGAGGGACCCTAGATTAATTTTTCCTAAAAATAATTCTTAATAAAATTGTCATTAAAAATAATTTTTATAAAGATTTTTTTCATATATCTTTACAAATTGACAATTAGTGACTTTTTTTGTAATGATTTTTTATAAATTGTTACTAAAATTTAAAATTAGTGACATTTTTCTGTGACAAATTTTTAAACTGTCGCTAAAAGGTTAACATTAGTGACTTTTTTTAACTATTGCTAAAATTTATAATAGTAACATTTTTTTGATAATTTTTAAATTGTCGCTGAAAATTAATAATTAGTGACTTTTTTAATAGTGTTTAATGAAAAACGCTATTAATTATTATAGAATATGTTGGATGATAAGTTCACCTATTAACATCTATACGCAAGTCCCCTTTTTGATTTTTGTATTACTTTGATTTTTTTAAATATTAATTGGCATGATTTTGATTTTAAATATTTTACTTCGTGTCAAATTAGTTTAATTAATTCTAATTGTTAACAATTTTTTATGGCAAATGCATACATAAACAACATATTTCATACTTTTAATAGTAAAATTATAAACTTGATCAATTCAATAACTAACCTCAACCAATTTAGTAATCATTTTTCATTAAAAACTCCACTGTTTTATCAATTGGATTAAATTGATAGAGAATCTAAAAGTAACGTGTCAAAGTTGAACCAAGTAAAACTGTAAAAATTAAAATGGCTGAAGCGAAAAGAAAAAAAAAAATATATATATATATATAGGGGCTTTTGATGTCATTTACCCTTCTAAAGACTAATCTAACGAGTAATTCTATTTCCACATCACAATTCTCTCAATACACATCATTTACTCAGTATACACCACACACAAATTAAATATATTGATTTAATCTCAATACACAACCTCAATTTTCATATAATACCATATTACCCTCATCTCCTCCAACAAACCCTAACCATAACCCTTGCCATCGTCCACTGCTGGCCGTCGATAGCCAACAACCACTCTTCTTCCTTCCTCGTCTCAATACTCTCACCCCTCGTGCCCCTTACCCAACCCCAAGTCTGCAATTCAAGGGTCAGAATGTTTTGATCGGCGAAGATGGTATCAAATTGAAGACTTGGGTTGTGCCAAATTGGTGGTGAAGGACGACGGAGTTGCGGCAGCGCCATTTTTCGGTACACCGGTGTTTATGGCACCGGAGGTGGTGTGTGGTGAAAAACAGGGGTTTTCAGCTGATGTGTGGGCTCTTGGGTGTACTATAATTGAGATGGCCACTGGGTTTCACCCATAGCCGAAGGTTAACGACCCTGTGTTGACTCTGTACACAATTGGGTTTTCCGAAGAAGTGCCGGAGCTTCCTACCTGATTTTCCGAGAAAGCTAAAGATTTTCTAGGAAAATGTTTGAGAAGAGATTCCAAAGAGAGATGGACAGGTAAAGAGCTTCTTCGTCACCCATTTCTTAATGATCTGGAATCGAATTCTCCTAAAGTAGATGAAGAATTTACTCGGAATTCTCCAATGACTATGTTAGATCAAGGTGTTTGAGATTTAGTGGAGCTATCGGAACACCGGAATCTGACCCACATCGGTTCATCTTCAAATTTTCCGGCGGAGAGAATCCGAAATTTGATTGGAGGTAGTTCAAATTTGCCCAATTGGAGTTGGGAAGAAGAGTGGATCACTGTTAGAAGCAAGGAGAGCATGTCGAACCAAACGAGAGACAATTAATTGATGGTGGGTGAGATGGTGATTTTGTTAAAGGATAAAATTGTGATTCTGAAAAAATTCGTTAAGTGTGTGGAGTAAAGAAACTTAGTGTGTGAAAATAGAATTTTCCTAATCTAACACAAATAATTAACTTTTGCCAATAAAAGGGGGGGGGAATGTGGACAAGACAACCTGAAGCAAGTTTTATTTTATTTTTAATTTTTATCCGCAAAAGAAAGATTTTATTAAGAGAAAGAGGGGTTACAAAGAACCAACTTGGCGAGAGAGATGCATTATAGCTTGGAAGACGATTTCCAACTGAGGTAGCACCCAAAAACAAACCAAATTATGTACAATCCCCAGCGAAAACACTGAAAAAGAAAGGGAGTAGCCGACTGTATTAACTTTGTAAATAAGAATTATACTGGTTAAGTTCACATTCTAAATTCAAATAGTATTTATAGATTAATATTTAATCTAACAGTACAATAAGATTAATATTTAATTAATACTTCATTATAATTGACTGAACTTTTAGAGTAATGACTTTAAATGAATTATCAAATATTTATATGAATGTGACACCCACCTAATATGAGATCCACATGCATCCTAAATTCATCAACATAAGTATTTAATACAATATTTAATAATTCATTTAGGGTATCCACTATTTTTGTTTTAGTAAATTGTAAAACAAAAACACCATAATTCTATCTTAGTAAGCTCTTATAATACTTGTATTCATGTCTTGATTTATACAAATAAATTTTATGGTTAGAATTATGCATAAAAAGTCTAATTTTAAAAAATTTACCTTAGCCCAAAGAATTCAAAGTGGGCCCAATGCATGGGTTTGGTGGTGGAGCAAATGGGATTCAACTACCATATCTAAATTGCACCAAACAACCCATATAATAGCATTGGATACATATTTAGGAGTTACTTACAGTCTTCAAAGTATCTAAAATGGGTTATTTTTATCTTTATGAATGGTAATGACTTGTAAAGAAAGAGTAAAAGGAGAATTGTTTTTGGTAGCAGCAATGATAGGGACATACCCCTGAGTTCAGTGTAGTTGGTTGGGGGAGTACCTCAACTTGTTATTGTAGGGACATATTTTTAGGTAGTTCATGTGGTCGAGATTGTTAGCCGAGGTGCCACGTGGGCAGACCATGGTGTCGAGATATGGTGCGATAATACTGAAATTCGAGATATTTAAATAGAGAACTAGAGTCCTAGATGACATCAAGCTACCTATTTAGATAGAGATGGGACTCTTGAAAGAGTTTATCTTAATCTAAATAGTGTGAGTTGTGGTAAATATTGTCTTTGTAAAGGATAGAGTCTCATGAAGTAAGACTTCTAGGGGAAGTTAGACACTAATCAGTATAAAAGTAAGGCACTCTCATAGGTCTAAGATATGCTTTATTTGAGATGCTTTTATGCTTTCATTGTTAAAGTTTAAATACTTGTATTGATATCTGTGAGAGACAAAATTATTGACTTGATCGTCGGAGTACCCCCGGATGGACAAACCACAACGGTATTCTCATATTCTTGTTAGCAGGTATTCGAACTTAATCTATTTTGCCGGTGCTCTCCAGCTAAGTTCCCCGATTGGTTGTGTGGTCAGAAATCAACACTCACAATTTGGCACCCTCTATGGGAACTTAGTTAGAATAGATGGCCATCATCGTGCAAGATCAACATGTCGACAACGACCAGTTTAACGAAGATGGAGAATGTGTCGACATTAATGGAATGAAGACCCATGCAAAGACAGGGGGCATGAGCACTCCCAAGAAGATGACTTTCAAGTATAGAAGAATCAGCCCAAGTAAGCGGATCCCGGATCCCAGATCCTAAAAGAAAAGATCTCGGCCAAGATGATTAGGTCCAAGAAGACAAGAGCTCAGTCTATGTGAGCAGATCCCGGATCCCGAATCCCCAATCCCAGATCCTAGAAGACAAGATCTCGGTCTAGATGATTAGGTCCAAGAAGACAAGAGTTCAGCCTAAGTGAGCAGATCTCGGATTCTAGATCTCGGATCCCAAATCCTAGAAGACAAGATCTCAACCTAGATGAGTAGGTCCAAGAAGATAAGAGCTCAACCTAAGTGAGCAGATCTCGGATTTCAGATCCCAAAAGACAAGATCTCGGCCTAGATGAGTAGGTCCAAGAAGACAAGAGCCCAGTCTAAGTGAACAGATCCTAGATTCCAGATCTCAGATCCCAGATCTTAGAAGACAAGATCTTGGCCTAGATGATTAAGTTTGAGAAGACAAGAGCTCAGCCTAAGTGAGTAGATCCCGGATTCCAGATCCCGAATCCCGGATCCTAAATCCTAGAAGATAAGATATTGGTCTAGATGATTAGGTCCGAGAAGACAAGAGTTTAGCCTAAGTAAGCAAATCTCAGATTCCAAATCCTGGATCTCAGATCTCAGAAGACAAGATCTCGGCCTAGATGAGTAGGTCCGAGAAAACAAGAGCTTAGCCTAAGTGAGTAGATCCTAGATTCCAGATCTCGAATCCCGGATCCCAGATCCTAGAAGACAAGATCTCAGCCTAGATGATTAAGTCTGAGAAGATAAGAGCTCAGCCTAAGTGAACAGATCCTGAATTCCAAATCCTGGATCCCAGATCTCAGAAGACAAGATCTCGGTCTAGATGAGTAAGTCCGAGAAGACAAGAGCTCAGCCTAAGTGAGCAGATCCTGGATTCTAGATCCCGAATCCTAGATCTTAGAAAACAAGATCTCGGTCTTGATGAGTAAGTCCGAGAAGACAAGAGCTCAGCCTAAGTGAGCAGATCCTGGATTCTAGATCCCGAATCCTAGATCTTAGAAGACAAGATCTCGGCCTAGATGATTAGATTCGAGAAGACAAGAGCTCAACCTAAGTGAGCAGATCCCGAATCTCGGATCCCAGATCCTAGAAGACAAGATCTCGGCCTAAATGATTAGGTCCGAGAAGACAAGAGCTCAGCCTAAGTGAGCAGATCCCGGATTCCAAATCCCGGATCCCAGATCCCAGAAGACAAGATCTCGGCCTAAATGAGTAAGTCCAAGAAGACAAGAGCTTAGCCTAAGTGAGCAGATCCCGGATTCCAAATCTTGGATCCCAGATCCTAGAAAATAAGATCTCTTCCTAGATGAGTAGGTCCAAGAAGATAAGAGCTCAGCCTAAGTGAGCAGATCCTAGATCCCAAATCCTAGAAGACAAGATCTCAGCCTAGATGATTAGGTCCGAGAAGACAAGAGCTCAGCCTAAGTGAGCAGATCCCGGATCCTAGATCCTAGAAGACAAGATCTCGGCCTAGATGATTAGGTCCGAGAAGACAAGAGCTCAGCCTAAGTGAGCAGATCCCGGATTCTAGATCTCGGATCCCAGATCCTAAAAGACAAGATCTCCGCCTATATGAGTAGGTCCAAGAAGACAAGAGCTCAGCCTAAATGAGCAGATCCTAGAACCTAAAAAACAAAAAAGAAGCACACAAGATCAGACTGAAGTCGGCCAGGTTCTGCCTGTCGGCAGAAGACCATCTATACAAAAGGACTTTTACTAAACCTCTATTGCGATGTGTACATCCTTCTCAGGTTGAAGACTTTTTAAACAAGATCCATGCAGGGGGCAGATCCCTTGCCTATAGAGCTATATCATAGGGATTCTAGTGACCCTACATGCAAAAAGATGCTGAAACCTATGTAAAAAGCGTGAAAATGTTATTGAAATCCATGATTGTGCGATAAGACTGAAATGTCTTATGGCGATGTTCCCATGGTGAACATGACAAGTAACTTAGACTTATTATATGGCAGAGTTGAATTATACTTGCATATGATAAAGTTGACTAAGTTGGCGATGTTTCACTTAGACTTATTATATGACAGAGTTGAATTATACTTGCATATAATAGAGTTGAACTAAGTTGGCGATATTTCTGAATGAAACATGACGAATGACTTAGACTTATTATATGGCAGAGTTGAATTATACTTGCATATAATAGAGTTGAACTAAGTTAGCGATATTTCTAAATGAAACATGACGAATAACTTAGACTCATTATATGACAGAGTTAATTATACTTGCATATAATAGAGTTGAACTAAGTTGAATTAACCTGGACTTGCCATATTGGCAGAGTCAAACTTAGAATGGAACTAAGTTCATTAACAGAGAAACCAAGGTTGAAACACCTCAGGAAGCCTTTGTTTGAATCTGACTTCAGCAAAAGACCATAGTTACATGCTTAATGTGAACTTAAGTGGAACTTAGGTTCACATTAGAGGGTAGAGAGCTGGAGTGATGAACAAACTTAAAAGTTTGACACTTGGTAAAATTTTCAAAAATGAGCTTAACACTTGTTGAAATTTCAAAGAAATTTACAAGTTAGAGTTAGTTGATGCAATGATGAATAAAGTATCCGAGGTACATATTACTCAAGGTGACCAACCAGGTTGTCAAAACTTGGAAAGGGTGAAGTCTTAATAAAAGATAGCGTATAGAGGGAAAAAGGCAATAACACTTGTAAAAATATTTTTATTTTTAAAATGTTAGCCGAGGTATGAAAATGGTTATCTGAGGTATTGTATCCCGAAGTTATTATACAGTTAATGTACACTTTGAAGAAATGCAAAAATATTCTAAGTTTGGAAGCATGAAAAGCATAAAAGAAAGCAGCAAACATACATAGAAGAAAATAAGGCATACATTCAACACTTGGAAGAAAATATAAGACTTACATTCAAAAAAGAAACTTGTTTAGATACAAAAAGGCACTTCGGCCTGGCATAAGACATTACTTATTCATCTACAAAGACAAAAGGAGCACATCGGCCAAATATAAAGCTAACATTTATCAAACAAAAGATTACAACTGTCCAAAAGTAAGAAGTAAAAGTACAAAAAGGAGAAAAAACCAAAGTTTATGCATTTTCCACAGTCTGCCTTGCGTTGGCAATTGGCGTTGTTTTAGCCTCAGCAGACAGCTGGGCAGATTTTTCAACTTGGACCTCGGCGTCAATCTCACGCAGTGTGTCATATAGGCTCTTGTTGGCAGTCTCGACCTCAGCCTCAGAAGTGGTCTTTTGAACCTCATCCTCCTCATCTTGACTCAAGTCAAGGACTTACTCATTCAGAGTTGGGGACTTGGCCCCAGCAGCAACTTCAAATTCTTTCTCAGCAACCTTAGCCTCGGCCTCTTCCTTGTCTCCAGCCTCCTCGTCGTTGTAGACACCCCATTCTTGACCGACCTTAAGACTCAGACATCACCGATTGAGCGCTCGGTGATGTTGCATATTGTGCTCGTTCAGAAGTCTCAGAGTCGCGGCCGTGAGCCCTGCCTCCGGACTTCCGAACCCTCTTCTGTACCTTGTCTCGGTTTGCAAACCAGACTCGGTTTTCTCCGTTTCTCTTCCTGAAGGGAGGGAGAGGTCCCGTAGACCATCTCTCGCTGGTCAGAGGGTTACATTTCGTGGTCAGAGGCCATTTTGCCCATTTCGAGCCGTCAGGCCGTGTGCCTCGGTTCGGGACTGTCTAACCGTCTCCGATTTCTCCGGTTTTTGGCATGCATCTTATTTACTCCCTTTTGAGGGACACTGAGGTCTGAGAGACCCACTTCGTGGCCGAATGCCACTTTCGGTGCTTAACAGCCTATTTTCGGGACCTCGAACTGCGTGTTTTGGCCCCTGAGCATTCGTTCTGCATCGGTTTTCGTTCATTTTTGTCAGGTACCTCTGTTTTATCACCAAGAAGGTCACTGGAGGATGGGAGGCCAGCAATTGTCCCAGCAATCAGTTATGCTCCTTCGGCGCCCTCCGACGCCTGTTTTTCTCACTTCCGAGCCAATGTTGACCACCCTAGGAGCATTTTCTTCAAGCCCAAACCACATATTTGTGTTGTACACACATGGGAGGACCCTAAAAGTCTATGGCTGGCCAGTAATTCCTTTTTCCACTTTTGAGTCCCTCCTAAAAGTAGCTTGTTGCCTCTCCTGTTTTAGAGTTGCCAATTTCTAACCATAGGGCCTTGTTGAGGAGACCTAGGAGGACACCAATATCTGGTGGCCAGCCAGAAATTATTCTAGACCATTTTGCCCCTTGGCCGGCCGGCCATAGGGGGTAGCAGGCCAGCCACCTACAACAAAAGTAGCAGGCCGGCCATGATCCTTGGAATGTGTGTCTTACAGCTGTATAGCTGTTTCCCCCAAAAGATCTGATTTCGGGGGACTTTTGGTAGAAGAGGGAACTTAATCCCAAAGCTCTACACACTTTCTCACCTTTTTCTCCTCCATCCTTGCATCAACACAGCAGCTCTAGCTCTCCTTCAAGGGTTAGAACACTTGCCTTGTGCATACATATACATATCTCTCTCATTTCCTCTCAAAATCTCTAAGTTTTGGCTCCATTTCTTCATTACTACCAAGCACCACCACCACCACTACTCCATTCCAGAAGCAAGGAGAGGTTTTTCAAAGGCTTAGAAGCAACATCCCTTGGTCCTAAAGGCAGCAAAGAATAGTCTTTAAGGGTAAGTTCACATTTCCCCTCTTTTAGCTCATTTTTTTTCACCATTTTTATAGCCTATTTTATTACTGTTTTGGGCTCCGACCCTAACTGAAACTAGGCCTTTTTTGATCCATTCTTCATGTTTGTTCAAGGGCCCAACCTTGTTTGAGCCCTCCATTTGGTACTTGCTTCAATACCCCTTGGTATGTCACATTTTTGCATGAAATTTCTAGCCTATGTGTGATCTGTTTTCGAGCATAATTTAAACTTTAAGTGGGCTTATTTTGATCCCCTCTTCAACATTGAAGAAGGGATCAACCCTTTTTGGGCCCCCTATCTTGCACTTACTTCATAACCCCTCCTATTTACCGTAAATTTGCATGATTTTTTTGGCCAATATTTAAATTGTTTTGGAGTGTTTCATGAACTGTGAATAGGCTTATTTTGAGTCCCTCTACCACATTGTAGAAGGGATCACCACTGTTGGGGGCCTCCATGTTGTACTTCATGTTATACCCCTCTTTGGCCCCCATTTTTGCATGCTTTTTAGGCTTATCTAGATTCTGTTTTCGGCCATGATCAGAACTGAAAATGGCCATATTTTGACCTTCTTGGCATGTCTCATTAAGGGCCTTTGGATGTTTGATGTATATTTGGCCTACCTCATGTTATACCCTCTTTTGGCCTTAATCTTGCATTGCATTTTGAGCATGTTTTCATACTGATTTGAGGCTTGTCATCTACTGTAAATGTTCATATTTTTAATCCCTCTTCAGTGTTGTAGAAGGGTATTTTTCCATTTGGGCTTTGCATCTACCACTTGCTTCATAGCCTCCCTTGCAGAGCCATTTTTGTATGCCATTTTAGCCCTACTTGTGATTGCTGTTTGGCCATGTTTTGTACTGTAAAAATGTGATTTTTGGGGCTGCCTTGCTTCTTCTTTTTCATGTCATGTATCAATTATGCATGTATTTTATAGCTACAAGTCATTTCGGGTGCCAAAATTCGCATTTCGGGATCATTTCATGCATCGGGTATTATTTCGCCTCGCTCCGGGGCTGTTTTGGCCCTCATTTTGCCACTAATTTTTGCATGTTTGCATATCATATTCCATGTCTTTGTCATGTCTCATTAGAGTGGCATTTCGGTGCCTGAGGGTCCGTTCTCGGTTTGCGTGCCCGCGGGCACGCACTTCGAGGTATCTTGTTTTCATCTGATGGCCTCCTATGTGAGCGTGGCTGAGGCTCTCTCATGTTGGTATAAGCCCATTATTGCATTGCGTATGCCATTTCATCCGTAGCATTGTGTTTGCCCGGTTGTGTATTACCAGATTATAAGCGTATGCCATTCCATGACATTGTGTATGTTAGGATTGCATATTAGCTGTATTTCATGCATATCATGCATATTGCATCGTGTTCGGGATAAGAGTTAGCCTGGGCATGGGAAACGAGACACGTTTCGTACTCCGAGCGACGGAACGGGTCTCAACTCCCAAGTCACCGACACTCCGGATTATCCATGATGGAGTTAGGTTTTGTTGTAGCATTCATATGCATTCATCCCATATTGAGTTGTACAATTCGGCTCCTTGGCCATCGTGCATCGAGATGCGTGATTGGTGGCACGAGGATCGAGGCATGCATATATTTGTGAAATACATTGCTATGCCCTTTCTCGCTCTCCGCTTCAAAGAAAATCAAGAATCAGCAACTTTTTCAGAATCTGGCATGCATTTCGAGAAACATTGCAAACAGAGGCTAATCGGGGCATCCTAGTGGATTTCCGCGCAAAGCAGCCCAAACATGCATCATCTCATTATCCGGAGCGGAGTCAAGCGACCGGCTTGCATGCGATTCTGACTTTCTTAGTTAATTCGTTAATTAATTAGGGATTTGTATATTATTTGGACTGTATATTTTGGACTGTATTATTCTTTCATTTTGGGACTGTATTATTTATTCAGACCCTCTGCGCGAGGGCATAATTGTAATAAGTGTGGGTGAGTGTGATGTATGTCTTCCAACCTCACGTCTTTCTTCCCTTTTATTTACCTGCTTATGATGGTTAGATATAGGGCATATTTCAATTAGCATATAGTATGACAGCATGTTTGCATCATTCATCTGTTTTGCACGCACCGGGCTCGGCGCATCATACGAACTGCATTCGTATTTCAATTCCAAATTGAACACGTGTTAGTTGTAGCATTCCATATGCCATGTTTAGAATAGCCGAGCCTGCTATAGTTTGCATCTTTGCATGTGTTGCATTAAGCAATCCTGTATATTTAGGATCACGCATGATTTCTAATGAGCTTCTGTTTTGGCTTGGAGTACTCGGTGAGTTTTATGCTTTAGCATCCTTGCATGCGTGTGAGTGACTGCCATGAATAGCATGCTTACCATGAGGCTACGTGCTTATGTGATATAACTGCCTTGAATGCCTGTGGGTGGAGGTTGAGTTACTTGGAGTGGAACGAATCATTGACTGTTTGTTTTAAGCCCACTAGATGATGGCAAAATCACGTTTTTCTAAGCCCACCCGAGGGTGGCAAATCCACGTCTTAGCCTACCTGCGGGTAGCATCATCAAACCATTTTCAAACAAACAAACATGAAATGTTTTGTTCCAATTCAGGCGACTCAGTCTATACTTGTTTGCTACGAGCATCACATAGTAACCTAGGCTAATAACCGGAATAAGAACTCACAATGTTTTCAAAATCAGATATCATGGTTAGTAGAGGCCGGTCTTTGACCGGGCGAGCGGGGGTGCTCACGAAGTGACCTTCCCCAATCGTACCCAAGTTCCCGAGCCGAGGCAACTTTGGTGATGACGGACACGTGGCCTTTGGCACCGAGTCAGGGTTTCCTAAATTTTCCATTTAAAAAACATTTAGGTGGCGACTCTGTATCTGGCGAAGCAGTCCATGTTTGGCACTTCTTTCAAAAAATCTGTTTTCAAAACGATTTGCCGGATTTGGACTCTTTGGTTCAAGATTAAGAACCGTGACATTTGAGTCCTTCGAACTGTAGTGACCCAATATCGAACCAGAACCGGGGGGGGGAGGGGACTCGCACTCCTTCCCCCGGGATGCGTTCGGGGACGTCTACAGTTTCTGGCGACTCTGCTGGGGAGTTAGAGAACTTGACTCGAACTCATAATATCTGGTTTTGACTACACTTGTGTGTTTCTTTGCATTGCATTTGCATTGGTGCGCCTAGGACACCATGTTTGCCATATGCCATTCCTGAACGATTTGCCGGAGGCTTGTCTTTTCAAGGCATGTCCGTAAGGCTGATCGGCTCTGGGCTCTGATAGCATGGGAATACAAACCCCGGTTTTACCGGGGCACCCTTTTTGACCATTCGACCTAGTGCATATTCGGATCCATAGTGACCATTCCAAACTAGGACAGGTTGCTTACCCGTTTATAGGTTGTTTGAAACCGCTGTGTGCGTAGTAAAACCCTAGCTCCTGACAAAATAGGACAGGGAAACCCTACCCCAACATAGGGGTGTTTTGGCTCTCACTTATCTGCTATGTGCTTGTTAGAGTGTGTCTCTACAGGGAATGCATGTATCAGTCTATGAGTTTGGGCATCAGGCCTGCGGGCATCAGTCAGTATCTGAGAATCAGTTGTCTGCGAGTATCGGATTCAGTTTTGGGGAACAGTGATACAGGAACAATGATCAGTGATTGAGGACAGTGTATTTTCAGCTTATCAACAGTGTGTTGAATGCTCGACTGTGCTTTGTGTGTATTTAATTTAAGCTGTTATGCTGCCCGTTTATCTGGTTATTTATTTCCTTTTCGCTTTATTATCTTTTTGCTAGGGCAGTTTTTAGCACGATTGCTTCTGAACCAGTAGATACTCCCCAAGCACTTTGGACACGAGGTCGCCGACTCAACCGATCCGAGGATCTCGTTGACGGACATCCAGTGTTCCACTCTCTACCCCCAGTTATCAGAAGAAGGCCGAGGAGGCGCAGTGTGTCGAGCGAGGATTACCGGACGAGGTCGCTGACGATGCTTGATCAAAGTTGAGATTTACGTATGCGCCATAGAGATACATTTACCGGTCATTCAGATGGAACAGTAGAATACATCAGGGATGGAGGCGATGATGCACCAAATGCATGAGAGCATGAAACAGATGCAAGAGGATGCCATCCGCCAAGCGGAATTTTCTAAACAACAAGCGCGATCATGGCCCGAGTCGAAGTGATTACTAAGGCTGCAATGTTAGAATGCGTCAGCTTCACATCAGGCTCCTCCTCCACCAGCGGCTCCACTACCCGAGCAGACACCTGCTGGTCAGAATACCCTGCCAAATCCTCAGAATACCCTCCCGAACACCCAGAACACCCTACCCAATGTCCAGAATATCCAAGAGGACACCAACCTTCCAACGGGGCTGACTCCGCCCCCGCTTCTGCCGCAACTGTCCAAGAATCTTACACCCAACCACCCGGACTCTCCATTTGAGTTCGAGGTAGATCATACAGCTCTAAAACTGAGTAAGTTGGAGAAGCTTTTCAAGAAATCGCAGGGGGTGAAGGCCATCCCAGACATCGAAGATGGGTACACCGACGTGGCCGTAACATTGCCAGACAGATTCAAGATGCCACAGATTGATCGTTTTGATGGGTCAGGGGATCCTATGGTCCATCTCCGGCTATTTTCAGACATCCTGAGGCCAATGGGCCTAACCCGACCACAAAAGCTTTCCCTGTTTGGCCGAACTTTGTCGGGTGTGGCAGCCATTTGGTACGCCAAGTTAGAAGATAATGTGAAAAGAAGCTGGGATGAGATGGCTGAGGCCTTCGTTGCGTAGTACTCGTACAATACGCAGATCGAGATTACAACACGTAATCTCGAAACAACGAGGCAAGAACAAAAGGAGACTTTCTCAGACTTTGTAATTCGGTGGAGGGCAAAGGCGTCGATGATGACCTTGAGGCCTACAGACAAAGATCAAATCCGGATGATTGTGCGCAATCTCCAACCGAAGTTGATGCAGAGAATGATCGTACTCCCTTTTCCCACCTTCTCAGACTTACACGAGATGGGGGTACAGATTGAGGATGCGATGAAGCAAGGTTTGATTGACCAGACCGGAGCACTCAAGGACATTCAACCGCAATAACAACGCAGTTCGAAAGTGGCGCAAACACAAGGACTTCGGAGGTCGGTATGGTCACCACTACTCCCCCTCCCCATCCAAGGCCCGCGGCGGCCACACCCTTTTCCAGTACATCCGGGAGCAGTACCCAAGCCTCGAGATATCAATCCAGAGGCCAAAGAACCTTCACTCCACTATACATGCCTTTGTCCAAGGCTCTCGGGGTTCTAATAAAAAAGGGGCATCTGAAACCCCTAGAGCCGAGGCCATTACCAAATCCACTCCCACCTTCCCACAACCCCAAGGCATCTTATGCGTACCAAAGAAGATGGCCATGAATCTGCACCAATGTTTAATTTGCGTCACGAGATTCAGGACCTCGTTGACAAAAACATTATTCTGCCTCCCGAAAGACCCAACGTCACAACCAACCTACTCCCCGCACATAACCAAGATCCACCACCCAAAAGAGTCAACCTCATCCAAACTGGGATCGTGTCCTACGATCCTAGTATCTATATTACTCCCTCTCACCTACCCAAGCCGGAGGTGATCCTTCCTGACCGACTTGCATGCATGTTGGACGCCTTCACAACCCAATCTGAGCCAAGGTGGTGACCATCGAAGATGGAATGGGGCGATTTAGAGGAAGGACTAATTATTGAGTGCAGGATGGAACAGTGGGAATCTAGCCGAAGAGCCTATGATCCGGCGGATACATCCTATCGATGGGCGATCCGAGTGTGGAAATTGCCAGAAAAAGCTGAACTGTGCATGATTCGGGAGGACAGACTTGAACAAGGGGCAGATGATTTGACAACAGTGGAAGAAGATTTTGCCAACCTCTAGTTCTTCAACGACCAAGAAGCAGGGGATGCAACAATCAACTGGTTTGAATATGAGGAGTCGGCAGAGATTACTGGATGGTTAGATGATCAGCCAGACATTGTGGAATTTCAGCCGGAGCAAGGCCCGACAGGGGCAAGGGTATCAATGATGGCCGGAAGGGCCGAGAGTCAGAATGGATTGCCGGAGAGCGCCGGTACAAAGAATTTCGCTCGGGATCAAGATATTGTGAAAACTGAACAACAAACCATACTAACATAGGAGGAGTAAGGGAGGAATTGGGATTCTGAGAGAATCCGGAAAGCCAAGAACCATGAAGAGAATGAAAGTGCTGCGAGCACGAAAGCAGGATATGCTGTAAGCATATGGGATGAAAGTACCGAGAGTACAAACTTGCCAGAACCAGATAGGTGTCTATTGAATGCTAGCGGGATGTGGTGGGAAAACGATGACTTATGTCTTGCCTACACGGATGAAGATTGGGCAGGCGCTCAACCAGATGATACTTGGTACCTCGATGAGGTGGACCACATGACCAGGAGCGGGCGGTACTTTAAGCCCCCACACCTAGACCAACCCGAAACATCTGGAAAAGATAAAGAAATTGAGAAACAGAGAGAGAAGTAAATTGAAGAAGAAACTGTACTGAGACAGTTAAAAGAAGATACAAGCAGACATCTCTATCTGGGGACTGCTTATGGCTTCACGGGTACATAGACAGGCTGTCCTATCTGCTATGGACAAGGCCAAACTCTCCATCGATACTACACCGTAGCAATGGTTGAAATTTGGTTTCCGAAGGAGGTTCCCGACATTAACCTTCTCGGACAAAAGAATGCTTCGAGGGCGTAAATCATAACAAACCTCTCTACATCTCCGTGGAATGTAGAGATAAGTGGATACCGGTGGTACTTGTTGATACCGGGTCTGCTATCAACGTCTGCCCAGCCAGAACGGCATATGCAATCGGGTTGAAACCCGTGGACTTCATACCAACCACTCAGGTGATCAAAGCTTACGATAATACCAGCAGGGAAGTGATGGGGACTGTCAAGGTTCAGACCCAGGTTGGTCCAGGACAACACAACATTGAATTTCATGTCTTGGACGTTCCCGCAACCTTCAACTTACTCTTGGGGCGACCGTGGTTACACCAAGTGAAAGCAGTCTCTTCCACTCTACACCAGATGTTGAAATACCCTCATGGGAAGGGGGTTGCAATTGTTTTCGGAAACTCATCCATCTATCCGCCGCCGGAAGTGTCTACACCAGTTTTGGAAATCGAGCACGGCACGGAGGATGCGTTTTTATCGGGGTTCACTTTGGCAGAGGCCCGGGTAGTGCAAAATATTATGGCTGTGAATGAAGGTGTGTACGTCAGTGCTCAATCCGTTTACCTCATGAACAAGCTACAACATATTCCCGGGATGGGATTAGGAAAAAGCGGCAGGAAAGGAGTCGCAGAATTGGCCGAAGTGCCACATAACCCGCATACCTTTGGACTGGGTTATCTGCCCACCAAAGAGGACTGGGTGAGGAAAGGAAAAGAAATGGCCGGTAGAGCCAGAGCGAAGCAGGCTAGGAAGCCTTTTGAATTAATGCACAGGCCCATCCAGGGTACCCTGAATGGACGCTTTGTCCGGGAGGGGGAGGACTTTCCATTTTGCGGCTTCCCAGAGCCATGGTTAAACGCGGAGAAGAAGCGCGTACCAGGCTTCGAAATCTTCTTCGACCTGCAACTATCCGGGGATGACGTTGCCACAGAGCAGACAGACCCAACAGCTGAGGTTGAGCAGAATAAAGCAGGGGATCCTAAGGGCACGGAATTGGAAATGGGGGTAGCACTGGCATGTCTCCTCTCTGATCCTCCGATCGACCAAGAGTGCTTGGGGGATAACTTCGTGGTTTCCATGATTGGGGATGGAACGACTGTGGGCCTACCAGCAGCTATCTTGGATGCATCAATCGCACCCTCTCTCACTTGGCAGTACGATGAGGGATTTTTGTCCAGCAGCACCGGGTCAGGTAGTGAGCCGGAATCTGATTCCACCGAGTCCTGTGAGTTGGAATCAGGTTCCAGCTCGACTGAGTCTGAGTTTGGTACTCCTGGGGAAACTAACCCGGATGCCACAGTCTTGTCTAGGTCGTCTTTTTCCTTTTCATTTGAGTCTGTTGTAACCAATGAATCGGACGATTTGGATGTGCCTAATGAGAATGAACTATCTGTGGTTTCCGAGTATTTTTCTGTGCCCTTGATTTATTGCATTAATTCAGACTTTCAAAACTTTGATGGAAAGCAGCGAGGACGAAGTTCCTCGGTTTACAACGTTTAATTGAACAAGAGCAAGAGATTTGTTAAACCATTAATGGACGAAATCATTACGCGGAACATTGGTACTAAGGAGGACCCGGTGGTCGGATCGGGTCCACGTTGTCTTCGGAACGCGAGCGCTTAGTCGCTTTATTAAAAGATTTCAAAGATGTTTTCGCGTGGTCCTACGAAGACATGCCTGGAATCGATCCTGAGATTGTACAGCATCGGATCCCCCTTGACCCCGAGGCCCGACCTGTCAAGCAAAAACTCAGAAGGATCCGCCCGGATTGGGCTCTTAAGATTAAGGAAGAGGTCACCAAGCAAATCGACGCAGGCTTCCTGCTGGTATCTGAATATCCGACTTGGTTGGCCAACATTGTTCCGGTGCCGAAGAAAGATGGCAGGATCCGGGTGTGTGTAGACTTCAGGGATTTGAACAGAGCTAGTCCGAAGGACGACTTTCCCTTACCACACATCGATGAGTTGGTAGATTTCACAGCAGGGCATGCATTGCTCTCATTCATGGATGGCTTCTCAGGATACAACCAGATAGTGATGGCACCAGAAGATAGGGAAACGACTACATTCACCATCCCGTGGGGGACATACTGCTACCAGGTAATGGCGTTTGGGTTGAAAAACGCTGGAGCTACTTATCAACGGGCCGCGACCACAATACTACACGATATGATCCACAAAGAGGTTGAGGTGTATGTGGACGACATGATTGTCAAGTCCAAGGAAAGAGAGGGCCACTACACCGCCTTGCATAAGTTTTTCCAAAGGATCAGGGAATTCCGGTTGCGGCTAAACCCTCAGAAATGTACATTTGGTGTTACAGCGGGAAAAATGCTGGGGTTTCTGATTAGACAAAGAGGCATCGAGGTCGATCCTTCCAGAATCAAGGCCATCTTAGAAATACCACCACCAAGGACTGAAAAGGAGATGCGAGGCTTTCTGGGTAAAGTGCAATTCATACGACAGTTTATTTCAAAATTAACCTTGACTTGTGAACCACTTTTTGGCCTCCTGAAGAAAGGAAAGAAGTTCCAATGGGACGGCTGATGTCAAGCTGCATTTGAACAAATCAAAGAATATCTACAGAACCCACCCGTTTTATCGCCACCGGAACCGGGGAAACCGTTGATTTTGTATCTGTCAGTGACTGAGACTACGATGGGCTGCATGCTTGCACAAGAATCAGAAGATAAGGTGGAAAAAGGCATCTACTATCTCAGCAAGAAGATGCTGGAGTATGAGACCCGATATACACCGCTAGAAAAGGCTTGCTTAGCTCTGGTATGGGCTACTAGGAAGCTGTGGCACTACCTGTTAGCTCACTCTGTAATGTTGGTTTCACGACTTGACCCCATCAAATATCTCTTCGAGAAACCAGCACTTACGGGTAGGCTAGCTCGTTGGTTGTTGTTGCTCTCCGAATTTGATCTCACGTACGTGACACGCAAGTCAGTGAAAGGAAGAGCAGTGGCAGAGTTCCTTGCCGACCACCCGGTTGAGGGGGATGAAGCAGTTGAGTACCTGTTCCCAGATGAATCAATCCTGCATATCGACGATGAAACTTGGACGATGTACTTTTACGGAGCGTCAAATCAACATGGGTATGGGATAGGAGTGTTGCTGATAGCACCCGACAATTCCCGTATCCCTTTAGCCTTCAAACTCCGATTCAAAGTCTCGAACAATGAAGCAGAATACGAGGTGTGTATCGCTGGTCTAGAAGCAGCCCTGGAACTAGGGGCAAGACGACTGGACGTCATTGGGGATTCGAACCTTGTTGTGTCTCAAGCTAAAGGAGACTGGAAAGTGAAAGAGGAAAAGATGATGATGTATCACCAAACCTTGGATTTGCTGATTCCTCGGTTTGAGAAGCTAAGTTTTACTCATCTACTAAGAGAGAACAACAGGTTCGCAGATTCTTTAGCAACTCTATCATCTATGATAGACATCCCGTGTGGAGTCCGAATGCGTCCAGTTATCATCGACCAGAAATTTGCACCTGCCTATGAGTCGATTGCAGCCATAGATGAAGTTCAGGACGAACACCCCTGGTATTACGACATCTGGAACTTCTTGGAGAAAGAAACATACTCGCCAAGGGTAAATGCCAAAGACAAGAGGGCAATCAGGAGAATGGCAGTCCAGTTCATCATCTGCGGGGGTAAATTGTATAAACAGGGTCATCTGGGAATGCATAAACTGTGCGTTGATGCCAAAGAGTCAAAGCGTCTGATGGAAGCCATCCACGGGGGAGAATGTGTGTAGACACCCCATTTTTGACCGTCCATAAGACCTGGACGCGACTGATGGTTTACATGGTTGAGAAAGGTATGCAGGGCAAAGGTTCAATTTCTTCGGCAAAGAGAGAGTCAAATCTCAACTTCATACCCCTGTTCTAGACCAAAACAATCTTGATTAGAAGATTTTAGACTTAAAACCCTCTCTTTCAAAACATTTTGAAAATAAAGTTTTTACGATGTTCCGAGGCTCGTATTTTGTCAAATGTTGCGCTTTTCGGTAAACCGAGCAAGGACAAAGTGGAAATGAATGAAAGAGAGATGAAATCTTTGAAAAATCTTTCAAAACACCTTACTTAGGGGTTTGGAGTTGAAGAAAAGAGGAGAAGAGGGAAGAAATCCAGTTGGGGGAGAAAATGTGCATGAACCGTTAAGAGAGAGTCGAGCAGCCCTCGTCGAATCGGGCCTATTCATTTGGATACTTGGATTCAAGCTATGAGGCCACCACCGTTGGAAAGCTTACTCCCGGGGCTTCATTTTTCACTCAAGAATCTCCTAAATTCAATTCCGGATGGAGGAGATATGGTTGATTGAAGTAGGGCATCACCCCGGTTGGACTGAAATCTGCGTGGCTTCACGGAAACTGGCATAACTTTTTCCATAGGAGGAATTTTGATGCAAGGTTTGCGCCATTGGAAAGATAACTTCTGGGGCTTCAATTTGGACACTTGAATGGCCACATTTGGACTTTCCTAGCACCCACCGGCCAGTTTTCTTCCCGACAACCCATTTTTTTTCCTGAAAAGTAGCTGGCCGGCCAGAAAATCTAGCTGGCCGGCCACCCTTTTTGTGAAATGACCTTTTTGCCCCTTTAAGCTAGCTGGCCATGCCCCCCTCCCCAAGTGTGTCCTAGATATGAATTTTGTTTTGGACTTCACTCATGTCCGGGGGTTTAGCCATTTTGGGGGGAAACTTGACTAGTTTTTCCCCCCTTTTTTTCCCTCCATTTTTCCACCAATTTTGCTTATATAACAGCAGCTCCCAGCTGTGTTTTAGGGTTAGAAAAAATCCTTGGAGAGCTCTTGTGTTGTATCTCTCTCCCTCTCTATATTTCCAAGCTCTAAACACCAAGTTCCAACCCATTTTCTTCATCACCACCAAGCACCACCACCACTACTCCATTTCCAGCATCTTGGGAGGCTTTCCAGCAGCTAAGAGGCAGCAAATTTGGTCCTAGAAGCAGCCAAGGTTTTGGTCTACAAGGGTAAGCACTCATTTCCCCTTTTGAGCTCCATTTTTGTATCATTTTTCTACCCTCCTTGCTTGCTGTTTTGGGCTCCGACCCCAACTGTAACTAGGCTTATTTTGAGCTATTCTACATTTTTGTTGAATGGCTCAACCCTGTTTGAGAGCCCCATCTTACACTTGTTTCGATACCCTCTTGTATGCCATTATTTTGCATGGTATTTCTAGCCTATGTGTGATCTGTTTTCGAGCATAATGTAAACTTTAAGTGGGCCTATTTTGAGCCTCTCTTCAATATTAAAGAAGGGATCAACCCTTTTTGGGCCCCCTATCTTGCACTTACTTCATAATCTCTCCTATTTACTATAAATTTGCATGATTTGTTTGGCCTATATGTAAATTGTTTTGGAGCATGTCATGAACTGTGAGTAAGGTTATTTTGTGTCCCTATACAACATTGTAGAAGGGATCAACCCTGTTGGTGGCCTCCATGTTGTACCTACCATTATACCTCTCTTTGGCCCCCATTTTTGCATGCTTTTTTAGGCTTATCTAGCTTCTGTTTTCAGCCATGATCAGAACTGAAAGGAGTCATATTTTGACCCCCTGGAAATATTTCATTAAGGGTATTTGCTTATTTGATGAATTTTTGGGGTACCTCATGTTATAGCCTTTTGTTATCCAAATTCTTGCATGGCATTTTTGGCATGTTTTCATGCTGATTTGGGGGATGTCATCTACTGTAAATGTTCATATTTTTAGTCCTTCTTCAGTGTTGTAGAAGGGTGTTTTTCCATTTGGGCTTTGCATATACCACTTGCTTCATAGCCTCCCTTGTGGGGCCATTTTTGTATGCCATGTTAGCCCTATTTATGATTACTGTTTGGCCATGTTTTGTGCTGGAAAAATGCTAGTTTTGGGGTTGCCTTGCTTCTTCCTTTTCATGTCATGTATCATTTATGCATGTTTGGTGTAGCTATAGGCCATTTCGGGTGCCAAAATTCATGTTTCGGGACCATTCCTTGCATTTGGTGTCATTTCGCCATCTTTCGGGACTGTTTTCCCCCATATTTCAGTGCTGAAATTCCATTGGCATGTTTGCATATCATTTTCTATGTCATTGCATTCCGTATACCATTGCCTCAATTTGCGTGCCCGTGTGCACGTATTTCGAGGCATCTCATTTTCATCTATCGGCCTCTTATGTGAGTGTGGCTGAGGCTCACTCATGTTAGTATAAGTCCATATTGCATTGTGTATGTCATTTTAGCATCATTGCATTCCGTATGCCATTGCCTCGGTTTGCGTGCCCGTGTGCATGCATTTCGAGGCATCTCATTTTCATCTATCGGCCTCTTATGTGAGTGTGGCTGAGGCTCTCTCATGTTAGTGTAAGTCCAATTGCATTGCGTATGCCATTTTATGCCTTAGGATCATTTCCTCGGTTTGCGTGCCCGTGTGCACGCATTCCGAGACATCTCATTTTCATAGCATTGTGTATGTTAGGATTGTATCTTAGTTGCATTTCATACATATCATGCATATTGCATCGTGTTCGGGATAGGAGTTAGCCCGGGCACGAGAAACGAGGCGCGCTTCGTACTCTGAGTGACGGAACGGGTCTCAATTCCCAAGTCACCGACACTCCGGATTACCCATGATGGAGTTAGGTTTTGTTGTAGCATTCATATGCATTCATCCTGTGCGGGGATGAAATATCCTTTGCTCTCCGTACGCCTTGAACGTCAAGCTTCTGGTAACGGCGTCTGTCTCTGTAACACGAAAAACGGTGAGCTGCCCGGCGGTGGTGTGCCGGAAAAACCCTCCGACGCTCAAGTCAGTTCACAGAGGAAGAAGACAATGAGAAGAGAGAGAGAGTGCTTGTGAGAGTGAGTTTTTCATACCTGTAACCTTCGTCTCTCTCCCTATTTCTAGGATGGCCATGCAGCCTCAAGGTCGCTACACTACCTCTCTTGTCCTTCCTCGACAGTGGCGATGCACGCCTCTCCTTTACGCTTCTGGCGTGTAAAGGTTTTGTCCTTTCACCAACGCATGTTGAACTGCCTAACGGTATTGAGGCGTTCGTGGAGCGGATGTCCTTGCCTTCACACCATTGGCCCAGGTGGCACCCTTGACCGAGGTACCACGACCGGCCTAACACTGGCAGAAAATTGCCATCACATTCATTTAACCGTACTACGCGCCACCGACCTGTGACTTGGGATTAGGTGAGAGCTCGACCACTGGGACCGAACCATCCTTGATTGGTTCATCGTGATAGACCGGTTGCGAGGCATGCCGGCCTCCAACCGTTTTATTTCCAATCTCGGTCGCAACTGCTTCGCCTTGGCCGGACGGCCGGAAGCCTGCCGGCCTGGCCGCATTCTCCGCACAACCCGGACAATCCTTCAGCTCAGTCGCAACCACCACTGCGAACTTCGCCCTACACGAGCGACCTCCAGTTCGGCCCTCAGGAGGTTACCGGTCGACCTCGTCGCCCGCGCAAGCCAAACCGCTCGGCCGTTTCAACCGCCCAATCTGCTCGGCGCCGCGCAATCCGTAACGCTGGACGTTACTTTTGCTCGGCCGTACTATCTGATGGAAATCTTCCCTCTCACATCCTATATTGAGTTGTGCAATTCGGCTCCTCGGCCATCATGCATCGATATGCGTGATTGGTGGCACGAGGATCGAGACATGCATATATTTGTGAAATACATTGCTATGTCCCTTTCTCGCTGCTGTACCAAAATGAAGAATCAGAACTTTTGAATCGCGCATTTAGAAACATTGCAAACAGAGGCTAATTAGGGCATTCCGGTGGATTTCCGCCATGACTCAACATGCATCATTTCATTATCGGAGCGAGTCAAAGCGCCCACAGCTTGCATGCGATTCTGATTTTCTACTTAATTTGTTAATTAATTAGGAATTTGTATATTTATTATTGAATGTATATTTTGAATGTAATATTCTTTTATTCGGAATTTGTACATTTATTCGGACCCTCATGCGAGGCAAAATTGTAATAAGTGTGGGTGAGTGTGATGTATGTCTTCCAACCCCATGTCTTTCCTCCTTTTATTTACCTACTTATGATGGTTAGATATAGGGCATGTTTCAATTAGCATACAAAGATGACAAAGATGTTTGCATCATTCATCTGCTTTTGCACGCATCGACTCGTGCATCATACAACTGCATTTGTATTTCAATCCCAAATTGAATACGTGTTAGTTGTAGCATTCCATATGCCATGTTTAGGACAGCCGAGCCTGCTATAGTTGCATCTTTGCATGTGTTGCATTAGGCAATTCTGTGTATCTAGGATCACGCATGGATTTCTAATAAGCTTCTGTTTTGGCTTGGAGTACTCGGTAAGTTTTATGCTTTAGCATCCTTGCATGCGTGTGAGTGACTGCCATGAATAGCATGCTTACCATGAGGCTAAATGCTTATGTGATATAACTGCCTTGAATGCCTGTGGGTGGAGGGTGAGTTACTTAGATTGGGACAATTCATCAAATGCTTGTTTTAAGCCCACTAGATAGTGGCAAAATCACATTTTCTAAGCCCACCCGAGGGTGGCAAATCCACGTCTTAACCTACTTGCGGGTAGCACCATCAAACTATTTTCAAACAAACAAACATGAAATGTTTTGTTCCAATTCAGGCGACCCAGTCTATACTTGTATGCTGTGCGCATCACATAGTAACCTAGGCTAATAACCGGAATAAGAACATACAATGTTTTCAAAAACAGATATCATGGTTAGTAGAGGCCGGTCTTTGACCGGGCGAGCGGGGGTGCTCACGAAGTGATCTTCCCAATCGTACCCAAGTTCCCGAGCCGAGGCAACTTTGGTGATGACGGACACGTGGCCTTTGGCACCGAGTCAGGGTTTCCTAAATTTCCCATTAAAAAACATTTAGGTGGCGACTCTGTATCTGGCAAAGCAGTCCATGTTTGGCACTTTTTTCAAAAAAATCTGTTTTCTCAAAACGATTTGCCGGATTTGGACTTTTTGGTTCAAGATTAAGAATCGTGACATTTGAGTCCTTCGAACTGTAATGACCCAATATCGAACAAGAACGGGGGGGACTCGCACTCCCCTTCCCCTGGGATGCGTTCGGGGACGTCTACAATGTGGTGCACACATGAATAGGGTAATGTTGGCACGGAAGATTCTCAGACAGGGTTATTACTGGTCCACCATGGAGGAGGATTGTATTGGTTTCGTTCGGCGATGTCACAAGTGTCAAATTCATGCAAATCGCATGAACATCCCGCCGTCAAAACTGTACAACATAACTTCGCCCTGGCCGTTTTCTGTCTGGGGAATTGATGTAATCGGAGCTGTCACGCCAAAGGGGTCGAATGGACATGAGTTCGTTTTGGTAGCGATAGATTATTTCACAAAGTGGGTCGAGGCCCAATCTTATGCGGTGTTGAAGGCATCGCATGTAGCAAAATTCATCAGAAACAACATCATCTGTCGCTATGGGGTCCCAAATGAAATCGTTTCAAACAATGGTTCCCACTTTAAGAAGGAGGTGATTGACTTGTTGGAGAAATACAATGTGGCTTTTCATAAGTCATCTACCTACCGGCCGCAAACTAATGGAGCAATTGAGGCCGCCAACAAGAATATCAAGCGCATACTACAGAAGATGGTGGAAACCTACCGGGACTGGCCAGATAAGCTGCCGTTCGCTCTGTGAGACTCTGAGGACTTCAATCAGAACTTCTATTGGGGCGACTCCGTACTCATTAGCTTATGGGATGGAGGCCGTTCTACCTATTGAGATTGAGGTCCCGTCATTACGAGTATTGGTGAGTGCGAGATAGCAGCGGATTGGCAACAAAAGCAGTTGAGGAACTCATGCTTTTCGATGAAAGAAGGTTGAAAGCACTGCATTACCCGTCCAAAGTTATCAGCAGAATCGCCGGGCCTTTAACAAGAAGGTTAAGTCCAGAATTTGAAAGAAGGAGATTTGGTACTCAAAGACAATCGAGCTCCTATCCACGACCCAAGGGCAAGTTCGGACCCAATTGAATTTGGTCCCTACATCATCAAGTCAATCAGTGCGGTGGAGCTGTGGTTACGATGGATCTAGATGGCTTAGAGTTTTCTCAATCGATCAACATGGACAAGTTGAAGAAATACTACCCTGAGAGGCTCGCTGGGCGAAAACCGAAAGGGCGACCTAGGCAAAATTCAGAGCATAGAAAATTTGAAATTATAAAAACTGAGCTCGCAAGGTTGAAAACCCGCAAAGGGCGGCCTTGGCAAAAGTTAGAGCGCAAAAGGAGAGTAAAATACCCGAGCGAACCTGAGCCTGAACTACGTAAGGCTTGATTCCCATCTTCGGGATACGTAGGCAGCTTCATCTTGAAGTTCAGCCACAATCTTTTCCCCGATCAACTTTGTCCACTTGATCATCTCAGTCATCTTTATCCATCAACATTTATCGTGATCTCCGGTACAGTGCTATTCAGACTAGGGGCAACTTTCCGTTGCTATGAATTGCCGAGGCACTTTTCAAACTAGGGGCAACTTTCCAGTTGCTAGGATTCGGGGTTGTGCATCTCAGTGACAGATCTTAGGCGTGTCCAGTTCTGATCCATATCGAAAATAGTTTTGAAAAGTTTTAATAAAAGTTGACTTTGCTCAAAATTAATCTTTTTACAACTAAGACCATTTTTGGACCAAAGCGGAAAATTTTTAGTACCACAACCTTCAATTTCATTGACTTCAAAACAGAGTTCTCTTGCTCTTACATACAATCGAAGTTGCTTTTTATTACGCTCATAACGAAAACTTGAAAGTACTAATAAAGCAATAAATCCGGGGCATAGTCAAGTCAAGTGTCCCTGCGCCCCCTGCTAGAGCTAGTTGAAGCCTCTGATGCCAACCTAGGCCCAACCTGTGCTTCTTCGTTGAGCCAATCCCAGCACTCATCAGACAAAGTGCAACTAAAAGTGGGAGCAGGAGCCAGGAGTTCTCTAATTCTCCACGCTGCGGCCTGCCGAGCTAGCTGTGCGCCTCGAACCGGGAATGTAGCCGGATACTCTATCCCCTCTGGTGGGCAAGCCTGATCATGGCCAAACTGGCGTAGAATACGGAATGGGAAATAGAATACGCAGTGAGTCAAGCCGATCAATCGAATCCCGACCTGCCGAGACATGCTGTAGCTCATTGCCGGGAGATTGAGCCAAGGGCAGCGCCACGCAATGCGATCTGCCGACAAGTTGCACATCCATTCAAACCACCATCCCTCATCAAGGGCGTCGACTAGGCGTTGTCGAAAGAAATAGCCGCGGGCTGAGTAAGCAGGGCAAGAGTCCACAACTTGTAATTTATCCATCAACCATATCTGGGGAGGGATGAAAAATGAGAGAATAAAGAGTAGAGAGATGTACGATGAGAGAAAAGTAAGAAAAGGGTTTTGTGAGAAAAACCGAGCCCGAGGGCCGAGTGATGTGAGCAAATACATATGTGAGATCGGGTGGGAAACATTACCTGTAGCAGTAGTGGACTCCCTGCAAACCTGGTTGTCTCCCGGCGATAGAAAGCATCCAAGCCCATCAGTGTCTCAGCCAATGTCATGGCAATGCAACTCTTTCCTTCTCTCAAGCCTTGGGCCACTTCAATCAGACGGACGCAGAATCCTCCAAAGCTCGAGGCAAACAGAAAATAAGATAACATGCATAAACAGAGGGCGTGTCGCCGGAAGCCTTGCCAATGATGGTCGCTGCGGTCACCAGCATCGGAGAACCGGTAAATCAGGCTTGGGATATCCAACATTCCGTTACAAATCAGGGATCGAGCATCATGCGCGTTGAGTCCGCACATCCGCCCTAAGGTTTGGGCATAGCCAAAATTGAGTTGGGGCAAGATCTCCTCACCTCGCTCGGATTCTATCAAAACTTGAAAATCTTCAAAAGTGGGACATACCTCTTGCTCTCCGAAGCTGAAGACGTGCGTCACTGGGTTCCATAATCTCATCGCAGCATGGAGGAAAGGAAGATGCAGTGAAGTCCGGCCCAGCGTGAATAGTGCATTCAAGCCGAAACCCTGGAAGTTCAACTTTTCCGAGCCATCTAAAGAAGAGATCCAAGATGTGAGATTTTCTGTGAGAAATGCCTCTATTTTGTGCAAAGCAGTGATGAAATGAATGAATTCCAAAGTTGGAGCTTTATAGAGGGGTAAAACACTATTCGAGGACACGTGTCACAATTCTAGAAGTTGCAAGAAAGGGGACCGGCCGGCCACCTATTCTAGCAGGCCGGCCACCCTTGTTTCAAAAACTGGCCAGCCGGCCACCCTCCAGTCCCCAAATGCAAAATGTGGTCGGCCATGCATTGGTCTTGTTTTGCCCTCCGGAAGGAAGTTTGAGGCATTTCTATGCATCGGGGATGTCGAAGGCCTCCATTTCTCTCAGTTTTGGATGCGTTCCATCCAGATCGTCCGTCCGAAGTACGCTTTGTTGTATTTTGCTTATCGAGTTGTTGCTTTGTTTATCGAGTTGTAAGTTTTGTCGAGCTGTCGCATTTTGTGTTTTGAGTTGTTACTCTTTGGTTACGCAATTTTGTTAAGTCTTGTTTATCGAGTCGTTAACATTGTTGTATTTTTCTTATCGAGTTGTAAACTTGCTAAGATTCTGTTATTTCTTAGTGAGTCGAGTTGTTTGATTTGTTGCGTCGGTTCATTACCTAACCCGGTAAATACACAAGGCACATTCCCATTTAATTCCATTTTTGTGCAAAATGATGCGATGCGATGCTAAGAATTTCAAATACAAACACCTTTTCAAAAGCTGTTTCATTCTATCATGTTTTACAACAAAATAAAGGTACAAGTTTTACGAAAAATAAAACTGCCTAACAATATGCAAAGTGCTACAAACTACTAGCAAAAAGTAAAATAAAGCAGGAAATAACATCAATATCTTCGAGAGCGGGAATGAGGAGGCCCCCTCATCCTCTTTTGCAGGATAACCTTTGCACAATCATCACCATCCGGGTCGGAGCTGTCACCCTCAGGATCCCCCTCAGGCTCGTCTCCACTCCCGGAACCAAGACCGGAGCCCCCCTCCTCAGCAGAAGTCTCTGACTCACGATCTGCGACCTCCTCCTCCTCCTCCTCATCAGGCTCCGCCTCTATAACATGTGCCTTACGTCTGCGAGACGATCCCGCTCCTCGAGCTCCTCGAAAAGGCCTAGATGGCCCTACTCCCTGAGAAGGCCTGGATGGCCCAGCTCCTCGAAAGGGCCCAGACGGCCCAGTACCTCGACCTCTCTGAGAAGGCCCGGGTGGCCCGGCCCGCGGCGGTGCATATACAGGAGACATCTGAAAATGAAGAGTTCAATACATCAGTTCAAATATGAAAAACAGATGCAAGTACAATATGCGAGTGGGGTGTGTGTCAGATGTGCTCTATACAGCCTATCAATACAGCAGGATGTTCAAAACCAGCATGTCATCAGAAATATGCTAAATACGGAGAAGATGAACAGTACCTGCACGCCCATAATGGCCAGTTGTGCCTCCTTCCGTAGGATCATGCCCTCAAATGTGGCCAGCATCCCAAGTATCTCATCCGTGTACTCAACTGGAGGCTACAGATACAAATGCAAAACTATCAGTGAGGGAATGAATGTCCAAGTATCTGACTGATAAATCAAAGCTGTAAAACATACCGGGGGCGAATCAGGATCTCTGACATATCTGTGGTCAGGAAGAGGAGGCTCTAGCGAGACTTGGCAAGGAGTCCCAAATCGCCAACTCGTCAACTCGGTCGGCATGTCTGGCCACCCAGGATGATAAAGAGTCGGAGGGATCGGGGGAATCGACCCACCCCCACCTCGAGACGTACCAGCCCTGCTGGAGGAGGGGATATCCGTAGCACGAGCCCGACTCGAAGATGGTATACCAGTGGACCTCAGTGGTGGAGCACGCACTCCCGTCAAGGGAGGCATCAGATATGTGTGACGATAAGTGGCGTAGTCCCCGTCCGTAAGGTGCAGCAAAGCATCGGTGCCCTGCATAGCACTAACGACCTCCTGGGCAGAGAGTCTATCAGCAGTCCGCATAGTAGCTGGAGGTGCTGCAGGAGGGTCCTGAGAAGTGTACCCCCATACCTGACGCAGAAAACGTTCCCCCAGGAACCATGCCCTACCAACCGGTCCTTCAAGCAGGAACCTATACTGGGAGTTACCCGATCCTCCGGGATACTGATATCGGAGACCATCGCCCAAGACCGCCCAGGGCTGCCACGTAATCTGCGGATAACCAGTGCATAAATCAATCAGAAATCGGGAATATACAGGGCAAATCAAAGATGAAAACGGAAAAGAACTGAGAGTTCTGAAATACCTCTGTCGTCCGAACAGTGTCAAAATACTGTCGCAGGTAGAAGAGAGTCTCTCGAGGTCTCGGTCGGTGCTGGCCCTCGAATACCAATGAAAACGGGGTCATAAGGGGTCCTGCCACCTCCATCTCCGGGGCTAACGTCGGAAAATATACGTAGACCCATAGCTGAGAAAAGCAGTGCGGAATGTAAATACAAAGTGCTGAGGGCAAAATACAGAATGTAAAGTGCGCCGTGTATGCAATGAACAAGTAATGAGGAGTAGAAAATGTAAATCGAGAGGACAGAACGTACCTCCCAGGCTCTCTAATAGCCGCCGAGTAAGTCTCCCCGCCCGCAAGAGGCCGCGCTCATATAGCAATAGAGGGTAGCTGGGCAGGCGCCACCCAGATCGACTGTGATAGGTCCACTAGGGCACTCAAAAGATATAACCCGACAGTGTTCCCCCTATCAGCAAACAGAGTGGTGCCAAGAAGGAACATAAGGAAACCGCGGGTGTACTGCTCAACCTCTTCAGGAGACTCAGGCTCCATCTCCGGCCTCCGAAAATGGGAAGAAAACCAGGTGTATCGGACTCTCCCAGAAGCTCTGTCTACAGGCGGGCGGGCCCCCAACAGATGTACCCAAGCGGCTTCCCACTCGCCCATATCCTCGTCGTAAGGAATGGGCCAACCTCCTATGTCTAGGCCAGTAAGTACAGCGAAGTCTAGCGGGGTCATGGTCAGATCCCCGGTGGCAGAAAAGTGGAAGGAATCGGTGGTGTCCCACCATCTCTCCACCAAAGCAGCTAACAGCGTCCTACTGGCAGGACAATGTGATAATCCTACGCAGAAGGCCCCGAACCCTGCTGAATCAACCAAATCCCGGACAGCCTCCGGAAGCTCGGTATACCACTCTCTCGCAGTAGTGGAGCCGTATCCTCGCACGGTACGAGAGCCAACCTGTATTCAGAATCAACGCATGTGTCAGAATCAGAATGAATGAGCCGTGTGCAAATGTAAGTAAATGAACTGTTTGTTCAGAAAATTAAATGTCTGGGCTGTGTGTTCAGAAAATCAGTGTTTTGGGCTGCGTGTTCAAATCTTAATCAGTGGACTGCGTGTTCGCTTTAATCAGTGATCTGGGCTGTGTGTTCAGAAAATCGGTGATCTGGGCTGTGTGTTCAGAAAATCAAAAGGCTGCGTGTTCAAATCTTAATCAGTGAGTTGCGTGTTCGCTTTAATCAATGTCTGGGCTGTGTGTTCAGAAAATTAAATGTCTGGGCTGTGTGTTCAGAAAATCAGTGTTCTGGGCTGTGTGTTCAGAAAATTAAATGTCTAGGCTGTGTGTTCAGAAAATCAGAGTTTGGGACTGCATGTTCTACTCTTAGCCAGTGTGGGCTGTGTGTTCACCATCAACTAGAACTGTGTGTTCAGAAAATCAGAGTTAGGGCTGTGTGTTCTACTCTCATAATCAGTGTGGGCTGTGTGTTCACCATCAACTAGAACTATGTGTTCAGAAAATCAGAGTTTGGGGTTGTGTGTTCTACTCTCATAATCAGTGTGGGCTGTGTGTTCACCATCAACTAGAACTGTATGTTCAGAAAATCAGAGTTTGGGACTGCGTGTTCTACTCTTAGCCAGTGTGGGCTGTGTGTTCACCATTAACTAGAACTGTGTGTTCAGAAAATCAGAGTTTGGGACTGCGTGTTCTACTCTCATAATCAGTGTGGGCTGTGTGTTCACCATCAACTAGAACTGTGTGTTCAGAAAATCAGAGTTTGGGACTGCGTGTTCTACTCTCAATCAGTGTGTGCCGTGTGCTCACCATTAACTAGAACTGTGTGTTCAGAAAATCAGAGTTTGGGACTGTGTGTTCTACCCTTAGCTAGTGCGTGCTGTGTGTTCACCTTCAAATCCGGGCTGTGTATTCAACAAATCAATGCTTGAGCCATGTGTTCAATTCTTAACTAATGCGTACCGTGCATTTACAATCAGTCGATGAGCCTAGTGTTAAGAAGTTCAAGTGTTTAAGCCACATGTTCAGGATGCAAGCAAAGTACTATGTCATGAGCTAAACTGTGTGTTCAAGCATGGCAAAAGTATGAAATGCACGAAATATACAGAAAATGAAGTAAAATACCTCTCGTGCCTCATAAGAAAGGTGGTGCTCCGGCTCTCGTAGAAGTAGATCTCCGGGTGCCCGATCATTGAAGTCAGTAAAATGACGAAAAACGGCCCGCGGAAGAATGTGTATCTCAAAGGTGAAGGGTCGGACCCTCGGGGGCAGCGTCATGATATCGAAATCATCCCCGGCACCTGGAGGACCTCCACCATGAGGGAAGTTACCCGCCATTTCAAAAAATCTGCAAAAGGAGCAAAAATGAGCAAAAATAAGCCAAAATTGGAAAAAGTCAACAAAAGTCAACTCTCGGGAAATGAAAAAGTCAACAAAAGTCAACTCCTGAGAAAATCTTCCAAATATTGAGAAAAACTTACCTCAAGTGGTGAAAATGAGAAAAGAAGCCCCGAAATCAAAATTTAATCGGTCCAAAGTGCTTAAAATCGAATGTTTTTGCGAAAACAACTTGCGTGGGAGGCTGAAAAATGCGTATAAAGTGCAGATCTGAAGGAAAAAATGGTTTGGGAGGCAAGGGGAGAAGTTTTCTCAGCTGTGGGTGTGGTCTCGGATTGAATGGATGAGGGAATATAAAGAAAATGAGGCGAAAAGACAAAAGCGCCTGTTTTGGACGGTGGTACGGCCACCTTTTTCTGGCCGGCCATTTGCTTTTTGGTTCCTGGCCAGTGACCTCCCCTAGGGCAACCACCTGGCCGGTGATGTTCCTCACATGCTCACCTAGCTCCCTGCAAATTTTGAGAAAGATCGGAGTTCCCGGGACCTGAAGAAGTTCAAGAAAAGTGCACTTTCTGGCTCGAAATTGCTCCGCTGAAACTTCAGCTGCAATTTCTGACATGTGTCTCATTATTACTCATCAAAATCAGAGTGTATCCTTTTTTAGCATGTTGTAACCTCTCCAGGAGGTGAACCAGAGGCCGCGATCGAGTCGCCTTCGCCGAAATGCGCGTTTTCTCACTCGTTGTTTCGCAACAAACGGGCACCCTGATTTATGCTCATTTTGCATTGTTACGCACATAACTTGCATTCTCATGAGCATTTTGCATTGTCATGCATGTTTTCTTGGTTTACCATACCTCTGTGCTTGAGCATGCGTTGTCACGCACGTTCCCTTCTCGCATTGCGATGCGTTCACTCACCGACACTGCGTGTGTCAAACTTTCGGAATCACAGGAATCACATTGAATATATGTTGTTAGCATATTGTTCTTGTTGAATTTCTTTCTTTTGCAGGCACGATATTGTATGTATGGTTCATTTGAGGTGCGACTGCATCGAATCGTCGAGTATCGTATCTTCTCCGTGTGAGGCGACGAGAATTGAATAAATTCTCCGCATTCCTAATCGCATGAAATGTAGTTGCTTTGCATTCTTGCTTAAAAGCTGTTGCATCTATTTGCGAATACTTGCTTCATTACGACTTCTGCACTTGCATGATCATTAAGTTACATCGGCTCCATGCATATCGCTTTGCATTTTGCCCCTTGCCTCACAGCACGCTGCTGGGCATATCTCTGTTCATCTTGTATGATTGTCTAAGTCTTCGGCCTTGTCAAAAATGGGTCGTCTCTGGGCTTTGACATTCACTCCCGTCACTTGTGACTTCCGAGTTCTGTCAAAGAGGGGCAACTGTAGACACCCCATTCTTGACCGACCTTAAGACTCAGACGTCACCGATTGAGCGCTCGGTGATGTTGCATATTGTGCTCGTTCAGAAGTCTCAGAGTCGCGGCCGTGAGCCCTGCCTCCGGACTTCCGAACCCTCTTCTGTACCTTGTCTCGGTTTGCGAACCAGACTCGGTTTTCTCCATTTCTCTTCCTGAAGGGAAGGAGAGGTCCCATAGACCATCTCTCAGTGGCCGTAGGCTACATTTCGTGGCCGTAGGCCATTTTGCTCATTTCGGGGCCCGGTTCCCGGTTTTCAGAGCCGTCAGGCCGTGTGCCTCGGTTCGGGACCATCTAACCATCTCCGATTTCTCCAGTTTTTGGCATGCATCTTATTTACTCCCTTTTGAGGGACACTGAGGTCTAAGAGACCCACTTTGTGGCCGAATGCCACTTTCGATGTATGACCTATTTTGGGACCTGACTGCGTGTTTGGCCCCGAGTATTCGTTTTGCATCGATTTTCGTTCATTTTTGGCAGGTACCTCTGTTTTATCACCAAGAAGGTCACTGGAGGATGGTAGGCCATCAATTGTCCCAGCAATCAGTTATGCTCCTCCGGTGCCCTCCGACGCCCATTTTCCTCACTTCCGAGCCAATGTTGACCACCCTAGGAGCATTTTCTTCAAGCCCAAACCACATATTTGTGTTGTACACACATGGGAGGACCCTAAAAGTCTATGGCCGGCCAGTAATTCCTTTTTCCACTTTTGAGTCCCTCCTAAAAGTAGCTTGTTGCCTCTCCTGTTTTAGAGTTGCCAATTTCTAACCACAGGGCCTTGTTGAGGAGACCTGGGAGGACACCAATATCTGGTGGCCGGCCAGAAATTGTTCTGGACCATTTTTCCCCTTGGCCGGCCGGCCATAGGGGGTAGCAGGCCGGCCACCTGCAACAAAAGTAGCAGGCCGGCCATGATCCTTGGGATGTGTGTCTTACAGCTGTATAGCTGTTTCCCCCAAAAGATCTGATTTCGGGGGACTTTTGGTAGAAGAGGGAACTTAATCCCAAAGATCTACACACTTTCTCACCTTTTTCTCCTCCATCCTTGCATCAACACAGCAGCTCTAGCTCTCCTTCAAGGGTTAGAACACTTGCCTTGTGCATACATATACATATCTCTCTCATTTCCTCTCAAAATCTCTAAGTTTTGGCTCCATTTCTTCATTACTACCAAGCACCACCACCACCACTCCATTCCAGCAGAAAGGAGAGGTTTTTCAAAGGCTTAGAAGCAACATCCCTTGGTCCTAAAGGCAGCAAAGAATAGTCTTTAAGGGTAAGTTCACATTTCCCCTCTTTTAGCTCATTTTTTTTCACCATTTTTATAGCCTATTTTCTTACTGTTTTGGGCTCCGACCCTAACTGAAACTAGGCCTTTTTTGATCCATTCTTCATGTTTGTTCAAGGGCCCAACCCTGTTTGAGCCCTCCATTTGGTACTTGCTTCAATACCCCTTGGTATGTCACATTTTTGCATGAAATTTCTAGCCTATGTGTGATCTGTTTTCGAGCATAATGTAAACTGTAAGTGGGCTTATTTTGATCCCCTCTTCAACATTGAAGAAGGGCTCAACCCTTTTTGGGCCCCCTATCTTGCACTTACTTCATAACCCCTCCTATTTACCGTAAATTTGCATGATTTTTTTGGCCAATATTTAAATTGTTTTTGAGTGTGTCATGAACTGTGAATAGGCTTATTTTGAGTCCCTCTACCACATTGTAGAAGGGATAACCACTGTTGGGGGCCTCCATGTTGTACTTCATGTTATACACCTCTTTGGCCCCCATTTTTGCATGCTTTTTAGGCTTATCTAGATTCTGTTTTCGGCCATGATCAGAACTGAAAATGGCCATATTTTGACCTTCTTGGCATGTCTCATTAAGGGCCTTTGGCTGTTTGATGTATATTTGGCCTACCTCATGTTATACCCTCTTTTGGCCTTAATCTTGAATTGCATTTTGAGCATGTTTTCATACTGATTTGAGGCTTTTCATCTACTGTAAATGTTCATATTTTTAATCCCTCTTCAGTGTTGTAGAAGGGTATTTTTCCATTTGGGCTTTGCATCTACCACTTGCTTCATAGCCTCCCTTGCAGAGCCATTTTCGTATGCCATTTTAGCCCTACTTGTGATTGCTGTTTGGCCATGTTTTGTACTGTAAAAATGTGATTTTTGGGGCTGCCTTGCTTCTTCTTTTTCATGTCATGTATCAATTATGCATGTATTGTATAGCTACAAGTCATTTCGGGTGCCTAAATTCGCATTTCGGGATCATTTCATGCATCGGGTATTATTTCGCCTCGCTCCGGGGCTGTTTTGCCCCTCATTTTGCCACTGATTTTGCATGTTTGCATATCATATTCCATGTCTTTGTCATGTCTCATTAGAGTGGCATTTCGGTGCCCGAGGGTCCGTTCTCGGTTTGCGTGCCCGCGGGCACGCACTTCGAGGTATCTTGTTTTCATCTGATGGCCTCCTATGTGAGCGTGGCTGAGGCTCTCTCATGTTGGTATAAGCCCATTATTGCATTGCGTATGCCATTTCATCCGTAGCATTGTGTTTGCCCGGTTGTGTATTACCTCGTATAGCGTGTATGCCATTCCATGACATTGTGTATGTTAGGATTGCATATTAGCTGCATTTCATGCATATCATGCATATTGCATCGTGTTCGGGATAAGAGTTAGCCTGGGCATGGGAAACGAGACACGTTTCGTACTCCGAGCGACGGAACGGGTCTCAATTCCCAAGTCACCGACACTCCGGATTATCCATGATGGAGTTAGGTTTTGTTGTAGCATTCATATGCATTCATCCCATATTGAGTTGTGCAATTCGGCTCCTTGGCCATCGTGCATCGAGATGCGTGATTGGTGGCACGAGGATCGAGGCATGCATATATTTGTGAAATACATTGCTATGCCCCTTTCCTGCTCTCCGTTTCAGCAAAATCAAGAATCAGCAACTTTTTCAGAATCTGGCACGCATTTCGAGAAACATTGCAAACAGAGGCTAATCGGGGCATCCTAGTGGATTTCCGCGCAAAGCAGCCCAAACATGCATCATCTCATTATCCGGATGAGTCAAGCGTGACCACAGCTTGCATGCGATTCTGACTTTCTCAGTTAATGCGTTAATTAATTAGGGAGTTGTATATTATTTGATTTGTATATTTTGAAGTATTATTCTTTCATTTTGGGAATCAGTATTATTTATTCGGACCCTCTGCGCGAGGGCATAATTGTAATAAGTGTGGGTGAGTGTGATGTATGTCTTCCAACCCCACGTCTTTCTTCCCTTTTATTTACCCGCTTATGATGTTTAGATATAGAGCATATTTCAATTAGCATACAGTATGACAGCATGTTTGCATCATTCATCTGTTTTGCACGCACCGGGCTCGGCGCATCATACGAACTGCATTTGTATTTCAATTCCAAATTGAACACGTGTTAGTTGTAGCATTCCACATGCCATGTTTAGAATAGCCGAGCCTGCTATAGTTTGCATCTTTGCATGTGTTGCATTAGGCAATCCTGTATATTTAGGATCACGCATGATTTCTAATGAGCTTCTGTTTTGGCTTGGAGTACTCGGTGAGTTTTATGCTTTAGCATCCTTGCATGCGTGTGAGTGACTGCCATGAATAGCATGCTTACCATGAGGCTACGTGCTTATGTGATATAACTGCCTTGAATGCCTGTGGGTGGAGGTTGAGTTACTTGAGTGGAGCGAATCATTGATTGTTTGTTTTAAGCCCACTAGATGATGGCAAAATCACGTTTTCTAAGCCCACCCGAGGGTGGCAAATCGCGTCTTAGCCTACTGCGGGTAGCATCATCAAACCATTTTCAAACAAACAAACATGAAATGTTTTGTTCCAATTCAGCGACTCGATCTATACTTGTTTCTCGCGAGCATCACATAGTAACCTAAGCTAATAAGGAATAAGAACTCACAATGTTTTCAAAATCGAGATATCATGGTTAGTAGAGGCGGTCTTTGGCCGACGGCGAAGTGCTCCGCAGTGACCTTCCTAATCGTACCCAAGTTCCCGAGCTGAGGCAACTTTGGTGATGACGGACACGTGGCCTTTGGCACCGAGTCAAGGTTTCCTAAATTTCCCATTTAAAAAAAAATATTTAGGTGGCGACTCTGTATCTTGCGAAGCAGTCCATGTTTGGCACTTCTTTCAAAAAATCTATTTTCAAAACGATTTGCCGGATTTGGACTCTTTGGTTCAAGATTAAGAACCGTGACATTTGAGTCCTTCGAACTATAGTGACCCAATATCGAACCAGAACCGGGGGGGGGACTCGCACTCCTTTCCCCGGGATGCGTTCGGGGACGTCTACAGTCGTCGGCCTCTTTTACTTTCTCAACCTCATCTTCAGATTGATTGGGAGAGGGAGAGAAAGGGACATTAAGTTGACCCATATCACCGAAGGATGAATCCACAGGGATAGACATCATTTTGAGGGCTGTTATCCAGTCAAGATAATAGCCTTTGTTGCAGGCCATGTTGACTTATTTTTTCAGCCTTAACAATGGCCTCAGCTTTGGTAGTAGTAACTTGGTCCACTTGCTTCATGTGCTTCTCTTTTGAGATATTGAGTTGTTGGAGGTATGAGCATATTGGATTGACTACAAGGAGATCGAGTGGATTGCACAGTTATGATATCAAGGATGTCAACAAAAAGGTCTTCTACGAGAAGAGTTCGGCGAGACATGTCGTCATTGGTTACGGCGATGGTTACTCACAGATAAGGCGATTAGAAAATTATCAAAGTCTAAGGCTGGGAGCTTAGGACCTCAGTGTTTCTTGTTCCTAGTTCTAGCTGCAAGTTTCTCGCTATGTCGATGTTTTCACTGCCATTAAGATGGTGGGTTGATCTGTGGAGCAGCTGATGAATTGCTTGGCTGTTAGTCTGGTTCAGCTGGTAGAGTTTGAACCTTGGGCACAAAGGGAGTCTTCATAGTAATGAATGCTTTAAGAATAGTAATGATGGTTTGCAAAGGCCAAGAGAAAGATAGTCTAGGGTCACAGATAAAGACGAAATAGGAAAATGAAATGGTTTTGTTGGAATTAAAAAAATATGGCAAAAAGTTATGATTTCGAGTCCTGACGTGCCTGTGCTGACGTCAAACGACAGGGGGCAGAACTGATGTGACATGATGGGGACGTGATTGGTACGCTCTAATCTCATGATGATCTTGATTGAGAAGTGCAATCTCAGTTGAGATATTGATCTCGGTAGAGATGACGATCTCGGCTGGGATGGCGATCTCAATTGAGTTGGTGATCTTGGTTGACGTGATGACCTCAGTTGAGATATTGATCTCGGTTGAGATGGTGATCTTGGTTAACACGATGATTTCAGTTGAGATGTTGATCTTGGTTGAGATGTTGAATTTGAATAGGGGCAGAACTTGTTTGTTCTTGGTTTCTGATGAGTTGATACTAGGATCTTGATATTTTTGAACTAGCAAGTCATGATCTTTACTAGCAGTGCGATCTCTATTGAGATGTTGGACCTAGATAAAATAGAACATGATGGCTCATGGTTCTTGGTTCTTGATTCTTGATTCTTGATTCTTGATTCTTGATTCTTGACGAATGGACATTTGAGTCCTTATTTCTTGGTGCCAACGAGTCACAATCTCGGTTGGGGAAGTACATGTATAGGTTCTATCACCTCAGTTTGCCGAGGTAATAAAACCTAGGGAACAGTTATGGGGACATATTTTTAGGTAATCCACGTGGCCGAGGTTATTAGCTGAGGTGCCACGTGGGCAGACCATGGTGCCGAGATATGGTGCGATAATACCGGAATTCGAGATATTTGGATAGAGGACTAGAGTCCTAGATGACATCAAGCTACCTATTTGGATGGAGATGGGACTCTTGTAGGAGTTCATCTTGATCTGAATAGTGTGAGTTGTGATAAATGTTATCCTTGTAAAGGATAGAGTCCCATAAAGTAAGACTTCTAGGGAAAGTTGGACACTGATTATTATAAAAGTAAGGCATCCTCGTGGGTCTAAGGTATGCTGTATTTGAGATGCTTTTATACTTTCAATGTTGAGGTTTAAGTACTTGTATTGATATCTGTGAGAGATAAGATTATTGACTTGATCGTCGGAGTGCCCCCAAGTGGACGAACTACCGAGGTATTCTCATATTCTTGTTAGCAGGTGTTTGGGCTTAATCTATTCTGCCGGTGCTCTCCAGCTGAGTTCTCCGTTTGGTTGTGTGGTCGGAAATCAACACCCACAGTTATTATACATGGTACTTGGCGTGAATTCGACTCCTTTCCACTGTATAAGTCTTGACTTAATTAGAGTTTGTGTTAAAAGGTCGGTGCAAACTCTCAAGTTATAGTCTCTCGTCCAAAACGAACAACAGGACACATTGATAATCTGGACATGGGCGTTGCCTTGAACCTGCAAAAGGATATGAAGATTTCCCTTTAACCAAATATTTAAAAAAAAAAAATGCTAGGGACATAGTTTTGAATTTAAAATATATTAATTAAATTTATTTTAATAATTGTATGTGCTACATTAAATTTAAATATAAGATAAATTATATTTGTGGTTCTTATAATTTACATCTTGCGTCAATTTAGTTATTGTATTTTTAAATATATTAATTTTTTTCTATAATCTTTCACATTGTTAAGGAATTGAATAGAAATCAATGATAAAATGGTCAATTCAAAAAGGAATTGATTGTTGCAAATTAGATGTTAATCATTCAATTATTTTTTCTTTTTCTTTTTTCTTTTTTAATTTTTTATCAATGAATAGGAGAATAATTACAAATATGATAACTATTTACACCATTAAATAGACAACTAATCCACAACAGCCCACTACAGTTAGAAGGTGGAAATGTGTATCATTTTCGTAGATAGAAAATCAACAAAACTTAACACAACTAATAAACTAAGCCTACCAAGCCTAGAAACCACTAACCTCCTCATAGAGAAGAAATAAATCACCACAGAGATATCAAATTCCTTTAATTATGAATTATACTCGATGTCTCATACTACAAAACCTCTTAATCATTTCAGGGAGGGTAAAAGTAAAAGTATTTACCCTTTAAATTTGATAAGTCTGAAATTTTCAAACTAAAATTGAAGAAGTTAGAAGTATAAGAATTAAAATTAATACAAGATACAAATCACAGAGATCACAAGTGTAACTTATCTTAAATGTGTATCATATATTTATATTTTAACATATATTTTTTAAAATAGATAACATTTTTAATTTGACAGAGAAAATTGCAAAGGGCATAAGAGTTTCTCTCTCTTGATTCCCACCAATAATTGAAGCTGGCAAAGACTTTAGTTTTATTAGTTAAGGCACCAATGATGGAGTCCAATCCAGTGGACTCCATCTTTCCACGTCCGAACCGAGGTTGTGAAGAATTTGGAGCCATGTTAGTGTCCCCATTCCAAAATCCCATGTGTTTACATCAAACGCCCCTTTTAAGTGGATTCCAACTCCTCATTCAACCATTCTTGATTCCCTACCTTACCTAAATGGTGGATTTCCCTTTCACAACCTACCTAAACAAAACAAGGTCTCCTTACATAGAAATCATATACTTATATCTCTATATCTATAAGAATATTGGGTACGTGTAACTTGATTAGTATTATTTTGTTGATGTAAACCTAACATAAATATTATTGTTTTCACAACAATTGCATTGTATTCTCTTTTTTTCTTTTTTCTTTTTTCAGGATAAATTACACTGTTAGCTTCTATATTTTGATTATCATAATTTTATTGAATCGATTTTGATCTAGATTTTTTTATTTTGTCTCAAATTAGTCAAATTGATTTCAGTTGTTAGTATTTTTTTTTTATAGTAAATGTGCACATGAACGGCATATGCCATGTTGTTAGGAACAAAATTATATATTTAGTCAATTCAATGAGTTAATATCAACTAATTAAGTGAAAACTTTCTATTAAAAATTCTAATGACATTATTAATTGGATTAAATTGACATTAAATCTAAAATTCATGGTCAAAATTGAGCCAATTAAAATTATAAGGATTAAAATGACACAAGTAACAAACTGTAAGAACCACTAATGTAATTTGTCTTCTTCTTTTTTTTCCTTTTAAGATAGTGTATAGTCACGTAAATTTATGTAGTGTTTTTTATTTTAATTTTATTATTATTATTATTATTATTTTATTTTATTTGGCTATTGTATGAGTGTGAGATTTATTTCACTACACAAAACTACTATGAAAATATCAAATTAGTAAGACAATGGAGAAATTATTGTACTAGAGATGAAAGTTTTTGTGTTGCAATTCTGACACAAAGTAAAGACTTGCACCATGCACATTGAAAATTTACACCATGCACATAATAAAATTGTACCACCATAAAAATACAAATAATCTTTATCTGTTTCACTGATTTAATATTTCCCCAAACTACTATAGATTCAAAGTTCATGAGAAAAGATAATTTGTGATCCATATTTTTGAAAAGTATCAGTTTTACCATTTTTTACGGGTAAAAACAATTGTTAATTGTTATATTAGTATCTATGGGAGTTAACCTCCCCATCTTTTGCAAAACACCGAATGCTTGACCCCTTAATTTAAATTCCTCCTAAGAGAAGTTAAACCCATAACCTTGTCCTGGAAGCTAAATTTTTAAAAAAGTCACGATGGCCAACTAGTTATTAATTTTACCATAGAAAAATCAAATATGAACTGGACATTTTTCTAAACAAATTTATGTGTGTATGAGTGTGTAGATTCGTTGATATGGACTTTATATTTTGTCTCACATCTATATTTTATTCTGTTAAAATTTATGTGAGGTTTCTCATTTACAAAACCTAAAAGATGAAGGAGATTCCATTCATCTCTGAGGTACTATTCTTTAAGATCTAATAAGTACTCAGATGGGGTATATCTGTTCTTAAGTTAATGAGCAACGGCTATGCTTTTAGATTCAATAGGGTCTAATAACATATGCTAAGAAAGAGGGACCTTCCTTGTTGGGTTTCTAAAGATCATCTACTGGAACCCTCCATTGATGGACCTCAAAGTACATGTTTCTTGTTTCAAAAACATGGACACAGCTTTTATGGGTTGGTAAAATATCAAGTCAATTGATCTAAATGGTGCTTGAAATTAAATATTGATCCCACCACACCCTAAAGTGAGGCCAACTCATGTTTGTATTTTAGAAAGCTCTCAAGAAGCTTATTATAATTCGCCACCAAGCTCTTCTTTTTGTCATTTATAAAATGTCACTTTTTTTTTCTCTCTCTCTCTCTCCCCCGCCCCCCCCCCCCCCCCCCTTCTCAAAATAAATAAATAAATAAAATAAAAATAAAATCTTCTTTTTCTTTTTTTTTTTCTTGTCTGGGAAAAGGGTGTATGTAGATCAGTGGTATGCAAGAAAGGGAGCAGTTATTATAAAGATGAGACAACCAAATACATGAAATATTTTGAACAGCAGCCATTATTTTGTGATCTCAATATTATACATTAATTAATTTTTGTTCAACAAATGAAAAGCAAACACTCAAGACCCTCCCAAGTTCCAACCCTCTAGATCTATATGCCTTTATTGACGTGCTATGACAATTTAAGGGTTGTTTGGGATGAATTAAATAAATGTATTTTTTTTATCTTTTTACGAAAAGATGTGTAAAAAATAAATAGGTGATGTGATGAAAAAAAAAAAGATAAAAAAATAAATTATTTTTAAGTTGCCAAACTTGATGTTAATTTATTAGAATGAAAATTTTAAGCAAAGATATTGGCAAATACAATTGTAAATCTGTTAAAATCATCAATCAAAAAACCAAAAAGAAAAACCTTTATAACTATCAAACTAACCGTGTCACAGTAAACAGATCATGTGAATCAACTATAAAACAATACAAGTAATAAAAAAAATCAATAAATCGCATAATGGATGGTATTTAAAAACAAGTAACTTTGATTAATGAAAGCTAAAAGGTGAGTTTGTTTACAAGAATTTAATTTATTAAAAATCAATAAGTTCATAAATGGGATTCTTTCTTAGAATACTATTGAAGACACCTTCAGTCAGTGGTAGCGTCAGAAAATTAAATTTGAGGGGCACTTATTAAATACAATATTGAAAATTTTTACAAAAATATTTTATGCAAGTTTTTACGATTGATTTTGAGAAACATCAGAAGAAAAATAATGTTATTTGTAACTAGTGTATCATGGACAATATAAAAGAAAGGGTAAATTACAAACACCCCCTCGAGGTTTAGTAAAAATACAGATTCCCCCCTGAGGTTTGAGAAATTACAAATTCCTCCCTGATGGTCAAATTTTCATAATAAATTAGGAAAAATTAGGGAATCAGATGAAAATAAAAACCCTAGGGGGCAATTTGTTATGAAAATGTAAACCTCAGGGGGCGGGATGTAATTTCTCAAACCTCAGGGGGGAATCTGTATTTTCACCAAACCTCGAGGGGGGTGTTTGTAATTTGCCCTAAAAAGAATATGGATGTAAGTCTTAAAATAAATTATATAATGATAAAAAAAATTATACAAAATTTGATTAAAAATTCAATATAATGATAATACTACATCATCGTTGATATGTGATATCACCAAATAATATTACATAAACACATAGAGAGTGAACATCACATGTCAAATGTAACTAACAATCTAATATATTTCACATCTTTATAGGTAATATAGTTTCTAATAGTCTATTCATTTTTAATTAAAACAACCACTATTGTTGTCATATTTTTAAAATATCATTGACATTTTATTATACTAATATATATTTTTATTTTTTTATTTAAAATATTTTTTTTATGCTTACAAAATTAAAAAAAAAAAATCTCAAAATTCAGGACACGTGACTCCTCTGACCCTTACCTCCTTCCGCCACTGGCTTCAGTGCATGTCAGTAGCTAGCTAGGTTGGCAATTATATGCTTGAAATCTGAACATATTATTACTATTATAAAGTACATAACTGTTAGTTGAATACATGATATGACTGTATCATTTGAGATTTGACTAACAATATGTTTGCTCCAATTATTGATCTACAGACGGATAAGTCTGTTTGGTAATTATTTTATTTTTTAATTTTTAATTTATATTTATAAAAATTTTAAAAATTATCATAAAAATTTATTTGATAATTTTTTTTAATTTATAAATAATTGTCTCAATTTATAAATTTGAGAAAAAAATATAAACTCAAAAAATAAATTTATGTTAGTTTTTAAACAAAAATTTAAAAATTTGACTAATAAATTTTTTTTTCAATTAATTTTTTTTAAATAATTTTTTTTCAATTATAATGTGTATGATCCCATTGTCATAAATAATAAAAAATAAAAATAAATATTTTAGGTCTAAAATAAACATATTTTGTAATTTATATTTTTAAAAATTTTCAAACATTTTATTTAAACTAAACGCGGTTGTAATTTATGTTTTTTTTAAAAATAAACAAAAAGTAGTTTAGAAATTTTTATAAACATAAATAAAAAACGTAAATGTTGCCGAATGCTACCATAAAAATGACTATCCATCTTAAATACAACAGTCACAATCTTAACTGGCTTATGAAACTATTATATCTTGGTCGAAATAACTGTTGTTGACGTGTATCAAAAGAAAAGTATTAAATCATGAAATAAAAATATGATTTGTGTACAATTATAAAGGCATAACAATATGAAGAACCAAATAAAATAAAAAACTGTTAGCCGATGTGGACATCAAAAACAGCCTCCCAAAAAAAAAAATTAAAAACTAAAACTAAAACTAAGGCTTCATTTGGGAACAAATTTTTTTAGTAATTTTTTTATTTTTTGGCTAAAATATGATATAAAAAAAATTAGTATGTTTGAAATGACTTTTTGGCTTTTTATGAAAATATGTGCAAAAAGTATAGAGAAAAATGAATCTTTGACTTTTTGGTATAGATTGTTTGCTTTTTGACTTTTTTTTATAACTTTTTGACTTTTTAATTAAAAAAGATAATTGCCAAACGAGACCTAAAACTAAAAGGGGGAATAGATCTTTACAAATTTTGAATTGTCTAAGTCACAATTTAGCCTTTTTGAGTCAGCATGGCATGCAGTTGAAGGAAAAGAAGTATGATATATCATGAATATGGGTCCCCAACTTTACCTGAATCACAAATCACCCAATCATAAATTTTTTTTATGATCTTATCTCTACCTCTTGTTTGATTGAATTCCCCCATCAACATGGATGAACCAATTTTCCGCTTAATATACGATAGTCGCTCTTATTTAATAATTAAATCTATGTTCATCATGTCCACTTTGCCACTAAAGCAAACAGAAGTATAAACACGCACACATCAAGTTAAAAAAATATATACATGGAGAATTTAGTCAATATACATAGTTGGACACGCCTTGTTCATGTTCATGGACAGTAATGAAATCCACTATAAAATGTAAAAAAAAATACAAACTCAAGATTCAAAACGTGACATGAATTCATGAGTCTTGAAACAATCTCTATTTTCCCACTCAAAAAATAATTGAGTCATGAAGCTACTCCACGCTTCGGTATTTTTTCTGTCTCTTTATAACTCTCAAATTTTCTCACTTGCTCCTAGAATTGTTACAAGTTTTTCATGTATAGGCAAATCAAGAAATTCAAGTCTCACACAATTGTAACGTACAATCGATTTCTAGTGAATTTTGGATTTCTTAGTCTAATCCATATACATATAAAAATCAATAATTATATATATCCCTTAGTGTGGGAGGTCTATGTTTCAAGACTTGCTGAAAGTAAGTAATTTATATTTGCCAATCCGGTAGAATACAAGACACACTCTCTAAAATCTACATACAAAATGGTTCCATTTTGCCGAAGATGATTGATATGAAACAATAAAAGGTGGCACATAAGCAACAATTGTGAAGAAGCTTTTTTCATGGGTGAAGATGGTATTGATATTATAGTGGTTGTTATGATATAGACTGATGGTACGAGATCATTTCAAGTGTACATGTGAAAAAGTTATATTCAAGTAAAGACGATGTTCTACACTTGGGACAATAGTTCCATATATGAGCTTGCTATCAACTTTTTTTTTTTTTTTTTTTTGGTTATACGCAACATGCAAATTGCATTGCATGAGAGAGTAAAGTGATATTCATTGTGACTCTTTGATGATATTCTTTTTCATCCCACTAAATGTAGTTATGATTTAGCAGAGTACTATGTGGTCTCAAATATTTGAAAGAGAGTGATGTCCCTCACCTCCCTCTCCCTTTCTTTCTCTTTCTTGTTAATGTTAATGTGGGCACATTACACATACAGTGTATTCAACCCCAAGAGTCCTTTTCAAAAACCAAATGATTTTTAAAAATTGCAACAACGATCCATATAGTCCAAATGGGAGAATGGACTTAAGATTTTTTTTTCTTTCCACGAATCCAACTAAATGCAGCTACGAATTTTTCAAAGTGATCTCTCTCTCTCTCTCTCTCTCTCTCTCTCTCTCTCACACACACACACACACAAACTGTGTGGCTATGAAGGATACCAATTTTGAAATATGGCAACCTATACAATGCTGAAAATCAATTTCATAAAAAAATTACTTAAACTAATGCAGAACATGCACGGATCAAAATTTATGAATTACAAATTGTTTTAATTTTTTGGATATGGATTAAAGAATTAACCCAACCATGATCCATTTGTTAGCCTTATAATGCGTAATATTTTGTTATGACATCTAGCTTGGATTAAAATTACTTGATGTATTCAAATCTAGGACTAGCATGAGTTTGGGGCATCCCCTTAGTGTGTAGCTAAGTCAATATTTAATCCCAATTTGATCTTTTTAGGAGAATTCATTTATCAAAAAGTGCTTTGCCCAAGTAAGAAGAAAAATCACTCATATCACGTGCCAATAAAATAAACATAGGATCATGTAGATATGTAGTTGAATCCATTTTGGAGCTTGCCAAACAACTTCCGAAAGGAAGTGTGTGGAAGTTGAATTTGGTTATTAAAATGCTTCTGATAAATTATATTGATCTCCTCTAAAGTTTATAATAATGAATTTTACCTAAAAAAATCACATTAATCTTCACTGTCAGGATTCGTCTGTTAACATCTTTAACCAAAAAGTAAAATTACTTTATTACCCCTCTTAATTAATCCAAAGTGTAGGAGAAAGATTGCGCCACGAGAAAAGAGAATAAGAGAATAAGGAACAGAACTACAGTGGGGTAATGGTGATGCAGGGTGAACGGAAGGATATGAAGAGAGATAAAAGAGCTAGCGGGGGGAGGGGTGGAGGCAAGTGGTGAGGTGGATTGCAAGAAAGCAGAAGGCAATTAATTAAGATAAAGATGAGGGTGGTGGCTATTGTGTTCAAGTTCAAGTTCAAGTTCAAGTTCTATTTAAAGAAATGAAGAATGGCAAGTAATTAAGGCGAAGAGAGATTATATGCATTTAGACAACTTGCAAAGTTACATATTTCCCCTTGTACATAGCTAGTTACAAGATGTACAGGGCGTTTAAGCCAAGAGAAAAGACTTTCCTTTTCTTTTGTTTGTTTGGCTTCCTTTTTTTTTTTTTTTTTTGGTATTTTTAGTTCTTTTTTTTTTTTTTTTTTTTTTTTTTTTTCTTCCATTTTTTTTCCCTTCCAACAAGAAGTTACATATTTTCATTCCACCCTCACACATTTCTCAATTGAACAATGATACTTTCATTTCTTCAATTTGTCTCCGCATCCTAAATTGTCGTCGTAAAGACAATTTTTTCCATTGTCGTTGTAAAGACATTTTTTTCCACTTCACCAAGCGTTGCAAAAAGTCCATGACCTATATAAAAACAATTTATTAGAAATTGAAGTTATAATAAGAAAATTGTATTAAAAATACTATAATGCAATACACAAACAATTTTTTTTATTATTAGACATAAAGGAAATAAAGATCGCGACAACAAAAACACGTGGAACCCATTATCTACGTCTAATGATAAAAAAAAATAAGTCAAGACCTGTTTAAGCATAGATTTTTTTTTCTTTCAAATAAGGCAAAAATATGAAACACAAATATGCATGGAGATTCTTGCCTCAGATGGCTCCTGTAAACAGTAAGATGCATTGGTGTCCTTGGGAATCTTGGAAACAAGAATACCAAAACCTTGTCCTCTGTCTCTTAAAACCTAATTCAAGTTAACATAGCATGATTAGCTTTCAATTTTTGAAAATTCATAATATAACAACTTAATTTTAATTCAATTTTGCACATTGGATACCTTAAATGCATCCTCATCCGTTCGATCATCTCCAATATAAACTGGAAAGACATCGGTACAATTTGCATAACCTAAAATAAAGGGATTCATTACAAAAGTTAGTGATTAAACTATAGTGTGATAGTTATCTATCATTGTTATTAACAAGGAAATAAATTAATCAACTGAGGTGGCTACTTTTTTAACCTTTTTTGTGTTTTTTAATATTTTAGTTTCGCTATTTGGATTACATATAAATGTTTCCAACAAGCAAACAAAAGACTTTGTGCAATGAATTGTGATTAATGCATAGAAATCAATAATTTAAACTCACCAAGAGACTCTAACAAAAATTCAAGAGCCTTCCCTTTGTCCCATTTAATTGTAGGACGGATCTCTAACACCTGTATTAATTACCGATAACAATTAAAGTTACACATCTCTCACTCATGCTTATATACAAAAATTTACATCCTAATAAAAAAACTAATAAAATAAAATAATTATTTTGAACAATAATTGGATGCCATGTCACACCTTCCTTCCTTGAGTCAATCGAAGCTTTGGGTAGTCCTTTAGCACTGACTTGACCTGTTGTGCCAATTCACTCCATTTCTGTACATTATTACATCTAGTCAGATCCTTTTCAACTTGTCTAATAAATATATAGAAACATATGATAAAAATTCCATTAACTAAGTGCCCGTTTGGCTAAGATTTTGGGGGGAAAAAATACAAAAAGACAAAATATACTATATAAGTCAATAAAACAAAATATCACTTTTTATCCGTAATTATTATATTTTTTCTCTCACAAAAGTTTAAAAAAAAAATCCCAAAACAAGAACCAAACTAGGCTAAAAAAATTAGTTATATTAGCCAATGTCAAACGATTCCTAAATAATATCAATAAATTACTTAACCCATAGTTTGGTCACATCGAAGATTATAAAAAACAATCCACCTACATACATGATATAAATAAATTGTATTGATTATTACTTGGGCACACTTATATATTAAATTGTTTGTATAATAATATATGAGATTATATAATTTTACCTTCTCATCAACGCAACGATAATGCACAGATAGACAAAACTTGTTATGTTCGACGTTAGCGCCAGGAATAGATTTTGTTTTATCCAACAATGTTTTGTAAACCTGAAAAATAGATAGTGAAAGAGAAGGAATTAAACTTCAGAGTTCTAGAATAGTGGGAATGTGTCTCTCTAATGTTGTGGTGGGTGCAACACCAAGAAAAAGTATTAGCAAATTACCCTTAAAATTCGTTCAAAAGAAATTACCTTTTAAAATAAATAAAATGTGTGGACAGAACAAAAGTGGCCCACAAATTTGATTTCAAAATAGGTTTTAATTATACATTTTCCTTTCCATATTTGGGTATGGTTGTATTTAGCAAAGAAAACCAACCTTGTCAATCATCGGAACGAATTCACTGGCCGGTTGGAAGAGAACAGATTGAGCATCCTGAAGATTACATAAATGCAAATAAAAATATTTAATACAAACCCATAATTTTTAATAATTTGGCATTTATAACAATTCTTTTTTTTTTAAAAAAAGAAAAAGAAAAAGAAAAAGAAAAAGAAAAATGACTAATGTGCATATTTATATTGCTGTGAAAATACAAATACAGCTATCTCACTCACATTCTTGTCTTTGGGACCTTTTGAAGGGCCTTTAATGTCCATTCCATGGCTGCCAGCATAGTACAACTCTGCTAATTGTACAAAGCTATACACCTACAATTAAAGAACAAAGTTACAAACAAACAATTAGCTCAAGAACATATTATAAAAAATAATAATAATTCAGTGTACGAGTCTTTTGTTAAAACAATACAAAGTGATACTATAAAATAGAACAACACAGTGTCCGAAATTCCCGTTAACACTTAAAACTAGTACGGAGATGGGTTTCTGTTTATGACGGTTATGTTATGATCATTTAATTAAGGAGTTTGGAAGAACTAAAACAGAACAAAATTAAAATTGCTAAGAAATAAAAGAAAAGAAAAGAAAGCAAATACCTTATCTCTGCACCTCCCACTCACAATAGCAGTGGGAAAATATCTAGCAAGTTTTCTCACTGTAGTTCTCATCTGTGATATCAAAGTCATACAATCATGTTAGCAAAAATAGAGAAATTTGTGGATAAAATACAAGATTGGGCATGAGGAGGAGGACGGGGAGGAGGAGGAGAACTGACCGCATCGGACATGTACGCTCGATCAGGGTCTTCGACTATGGGCGAAAGCGTGCCATCGTAATCCAGAAACATCACTATTTGCTTCCCCTTTGAAGCGTTTGTTATCTGCTCGAACATTTCCAGTGCTGATGGGTGACGAAGCTGTTCCATTGAAGTTTTAGATTTTATGTGTAATTTGTCTCGACTAATCTCTCTCTCTCTCTCTCTCTCTCTCTCTGTCTCTCTCTCTCTCTAAATATATAGAGGACATTTTTTGACTTTTTATTCCACATGTATTGAGTAATTAATTACCGCTCTGAATGGCCTGAAGATAGTCAAACATTTCATGAGATTAAAACTTAAAACTATGTTGAAACTGATCACTCTCTGCTAACCCATTAATTAGAATTTGTCATTTTGCTAAAAAAACAATGCATAAATCTATGTATATGTATGTATGTATGTATGTGTTTTGTAAAGTATGTATGTATAGTATACAATATATATGTGTATGTGTATGTGCATGCCAATACTCATATATACGGGTCCACAAGATGATGTGTTTGTGTGTGTCTATTTTAGTACCTGTACAATTTATGAACAGAGAGAGAGAGAGAGACAGAGAGAGAGAGTACTCACAATCCAAGAACTTTGGTCTTCGGAGAGAAGAAGAATTGGTGGATTTGACATGGGTTGGTGAGGAAGCTCCCATTGAGTCAACCCAGGCGTTGATTCTTGCAGTGCCATTGATTTCGAGGTTCTGGATTAGCTTCCTCTTTGAAATGGTGAAGAAACTGCCCGGAGCCACTGGCGGCTTCTGCGCCGCCGTCGTGAACAGCGACGAGTTCGCCGCCACTGCCACTGTTATCGCCATGTTGATGGCCGATTTGGTGTCCGAAGCTACCACATTTTGCTTCGTCATCTTATCTCTTTCTTCAATCAAACTCACTGCAATAAAAACCAAAATCACATTATCAGAACTCCATGATTTTGATGACAAAAAGCCACCATCTTTTCAATTTATAAACACCACTAATCTCAAAATTGAAACATACCCATTTCAGCAAAAATAAGGTTTTGATCAATACCTAAAAATCTCTGAATTTATGGGTTCGATGGTTAGGTAACAAGAAATCAGAGAAGAAAGCTCTGTTTTAGAAAAGAGGGAGAGTTTGAGACTCTGATTGAAACCAAGAACAAACCAAGTTTGAGGTCTCAAAAAAGCATCACAAAGATTTGTGGAAAGGGTTAGAGAGAGAGTGAGAGAGGGGACTGTGTGAGAGATTGGGGGGTGTTTAGGATGTTATATAGTTGCAAAGCAGGGAGAGAGAGGGGGGGACGAACCGATGCTCAAGTCCTGAGGAGGGATCCACTTGGTGGGGACCCCAACATCCTGACGGTACACCGTATTCGCATCTCATCTCTTCCCCGCCGTCTTCGCCGTCACCGTAACAGCCACCGCCACCTGGCCGTCTTCGTCACGTGTTGCTCTCCAGATGGCCTCTTCTTTCCATGTGAACATTTGCCACCGCGAACCCACGACTGCTACCTCACCCTCCCTTCAAAAAAAAAAAAAAAAAAAAAAAAAATTTAATGTCGACTAATTTTACCATCCGTGTATACTATTTGGTTCAATCGGTACTGAAAATAAAAAAAAATTAGCACTGAATTGAATATTTAGATTTTTCTTATATTTTTAAATTTCATAATAATCATTTATTTCTATTGTATTATTTAACAGTTGTGATTCGGAGTTCGAATGAGCTGCGCCGAATCTGCCCCGAAACGAAAACGACGTCGTTTTCGTCTTTTTTTTTTTTTTTTCAAAAGAGAGGAGGAGGAGGAGGAAGGAGGGGAGGGGAGGGGGAATCTGTCCCGAAACGAAAACGACGTCGTTTTCATCTCTTTTTTTTTTTCAAAAGAGAGGAGGAGGAGGGAGGAGGGGAGGGGAGGGGAGGGGGTCCAATTATTAGGGCTGGAGGCGGAGGGGGGGGGGCAGAGGCACGATTGGGCCTACAGGCGGCGATCTGCGACTCTGACTGGCGGAGGCGACGAACGAGCTGCGACGAGGACGGTGGTGGAGGCGACGGAGGCGACGAACTCCTCTTCCCTCTCTTCTCTTTCTCTCCTTCTCCCTCTCCCTCTCCCTTTCCCTCCTCTGCAACTCAAATGTCGAAAATGACAGAAAAATATATATATATATATATATATATATATGGCTTAATGTCCAAAACGACATCATTTTAAGTATTAGAGACATTCGAGAAACGAAAAATTCCAGACACAAATCTTTATTCTTTTTCTTATTAATATGTGAAGCCATAATCCCATGATAAAATCAAAGATGTAATAACTTCTAGACACATGTGGTTTGGGTAGGTACTTCTTTTAGAATCTTTTAAGTGTGGCATTCTTGAAAGTACTATGACAAAAAAGAAAAATATAATAATTTGAAAATATTATACAAACAAATTTTTATTTTCTTCTTTACGTACTAATGTGCATGAAGTCTTTGCATTTAAAAGTAAGCCTACTAAAATTAAATGATATAAATAACCATCACATCAACTTATAAAATAATATATATATATATATATGTAGAAAAATGAGTGAGAACACTAATTAGTGCTACAACTAATAATGTGACAGTGGGCCCTACCATGAATGATTTGATGTTTGTATTTTTTTTCTTTTTTTATTAAGTGTCATGTCATTAGTAATCTTTTTAGAACTCCAAAATTAATAGTCTCTATTATTGTTGATATATGTATTATACACTTGTGTAATGTAGCATTAGTTGGGTAAATTACAGTTTACACATCTAAACTTTACACAAATTTTGTTTTGGTCTTTACTCATAAAATTATGATAATTAATTCTTTGTACTTCTAATCAAATCACACTTTAGTTTCTATATTGTTGCTCTATTATTTAAATCTTTAACAGAATCTAATTATGTAACAAAAATGTGATTGCAAATAAAGGTAAGAGAAGAAAATCATTCTAATTTTTCACCAATGCATACTTTGCTTCAAAATTTATATCAAATTATGACTGTATTATGTTAAAACAAAACGCAGATTGTGAACGATTAAAAAGATAAATTAGGGCTTTGTATAAATTGAAACCACATTTTCACCCAAAAAATAAATTGGAACTACAAAATTCTATTTTACACAATAACAGTCTTCTGTCTATTCTTCTTCATTTCTCTACTGCAAATTTTTTGTTTTTAAATTTCAAATGCTCTATTTATTTGCATATTCATTTCAATTTTCAGCCTACGAAGCGATATGTATATTATATGACTCACGTACTTATCATATAGAATAAAGTGTGTATTGGTGAAAAGTATGAATGAGTTTCCTCTTTTATCCTAATTTTGTAGTCACAACATAACTCAATTTTATTAAAAATTTAAATAATGAAGTAGCAGAAAGAAAATTTTAACACTTGTATAGGGACCAAAGTAAGATTTAACCAAAAGTGCAAACGTTGATTGTCACAATTTTATCTATACGAATCAAAGTGAAATTTGACCAGAAGTGTAAGTGATTGATTGTTATGATTTCATTCGTAGAGACCAAAATGAGATTTAGACATCGTTTGGCAAATTTTAGTTTTAACCTAAAATGATAAACTATCAATAAGTCCTAATAGTTGGACTTAATTCTTATCAAGTCCTATTGAAAATAAGTTTTGGTAAAATTGTCGCTAAAAATAATTTTTTTGTGACAATTTTTTATATATGCCGCTAAAAATTGACAATTAATGACTTTTTTTTGTCATAATTTTTATAAATTATCGCTAAAACTTACAATAAATGACTTTTTTTATGAAATTTTTTTCCCATAAGACCTATTAGATAATAAATTCACTTATTAAGACCTACACGTAAATACCCCTAACTAAAAAAATCATTATAAATTATCAAATCACTCTTTTTATTTTTTTATATTTTTCTTTTATAAAAAAAAAAAGATACCCACAACTCTATCTTAAATAAATTGAAAAAAAAATATCCGAATAGAAACCACACAAAAAAAAAAAAAAAAAAAAAAAAAAAAAATCTATCTATCTATCTATCTATCTATCTATCTATCTCTATACTATATATTAAGCAAAATGGGGTTTTTAACCCCCCCAAGGCCTATGGAAGTTTCAATATCCAAACCTGAATTTTTTAAATTTTTTATTTTAAAAAAAAATTAAAACCCAGCATTTATTAATTTGGTCAAAATCCCCTGATTAGCATTTATTAACTTTTTTCAATTCACATATCTTTCCACATGCCTCCAATCATTGATTTGGTCAAAATCCCTTATCGATTTAAAATCCTTTATACAAATAATTATAGATACAATTGATTAGGTTAATATGATTCTTTGCGCTTTTCAACTTCCCCCATACACTATGGTTAGTGATAAGAAAAAAATCTTAAAAAACATAATTTATATATTAAAAAAATCTAAAACAAATATAAATATCTATAATTATCCCGTGCATAGCACGGGTGATAGGCTAGTATATTTCGAAACGAAAGGTATGTGTAAAGTGCAGGGTGTGTTTACCCAACATTAGTCTAATAATTTTCCAACAGATTTGGGGAATCAGTACCTAAAATGGATCGAAAACCACGTTGGAGATCCGAAACCACGGATCCACCATTTGGAAAATCCAGTTTAACCCAGAAATAGAAATATGGCCCCTCAAAATCTGGCAAATTTTTAAACACGCCCCTTGTAAGTTGTAAAGTAAAACAAGCAGCTCTCCCATCCACTATGCTATTTCAAACCATTTGCTTTACAAATTTAAACTAGTTTCCAACCCCGTAGTAGGTATGGTTTCTGTTTAAAAATTTGAAATTTATAATCTATAATAAAATATAATATAGTTATATTTATAAACATAAGGAAAATGAATGAGAATACTAATTAGTGCTATCATTAATGATGTGGCAGTAGGTCCTATCCACTACCACAGTGATGTTGTGCTTTTTTTTTTTTTTTTTTTTTAAATGAATGCCAACTCATTAGTGTTAGTTTAGAACACCACTTCTAGTGGTCTCTATCATCGCTGTAAACATAAATATGATAAATAGTTGAGACCACTAAAAGTGGTACTCTAATAGCACTACTAATGATTTCTACTAGTGATATTTTTTTTAGGGCTACAGCTTCTCTCTAGTCCAAATCTGGACTGGATGGTGCTGTCCGGCCCTTTACGAGGTCGTGTTTCGATAATCTAAACCGTTCAATGGGGAGAACTCGTCAAGTACTATATGCTTGTAAAAAATCACGTTGATCAGATATCGATAGCTATATAATCAAATCAGTTTTTTATGAAAAAAATGGACGGTGAAAAATAAACGGCTTACAAAAAACTGATTTAATCATATAGCTATTGATATCCGATTAACGTGATTTTTTACAGGCATATAATACTCGACGAGTTCCCCACTTTGACGTTTTAGATTATCGAAACACGAGCCCACTTTAGTGGTATGAATCATTGTTGTATAAATATTATTAAATAATTAATTTGAATGTATATATCACATAGTTATGTAGTAAAAGTATAGAAGTATTTTCAAATATTTTTTAATTTAAAAAAAAAATACTTGTCAAAGAAGAAAAATTTATCAACACCTTTTCTACTATATCAAATGAAAGTTATAAAATAAATCATAGTGATTTTAAGATAGATTTTATAAATTAAATTAAATTCATTTTAATATAAATATATTTATTTTGTTTGATTGCAATTATTGTATTTTTTTTAATTAAGAACATTTTAAATGTCATAGAAAAGTTTAAGCATGATGAAAATAGTATAAGACGAGAATATTTGTTAAAAAAAATTCAAATAATTGTTTTGAAAAGTTGGTTAAAAACTGATTTTTTTTTTATTTTTTTTACTTTTTTTGAAAAAATGTGCAAAAAAGTAGAAATGTGATATGAATCAAAATAGGTTGAAAACCAAAAATTAATTTTTAGCCACGTTCCCAAATTGGCCCATAGTATCGCATAAAATGACTTACCAAATATAATTTTCTAAATAATTTTATATGATCCATTATAAAATGATTTGTTAAAAATTATTTTATTAACATTTTATGTGGTCAATTATCACAAAATGTGAAAAATATTTTTAATGAAAATAGTTTACAACAAATAAAATGAGTCTAAGGCCTTGTTTGGAAATTTCATGTTTTAGCTAAAAAGTCAAAAAGTCATTTTAAGTTGTTACATCACTCTCTCTACTTTTCTCCACATCTTTTGGTAAAAATAAAAAAATTACTAAAATAGCATGTTACACAAATAAGGCTTAAATGTTATGATGCTTATATCAATTCAGCAAATTTTTTTTTTCTTTTTTTTCTAATGTGATATTATTATAAAACTAATAGAACTATCAAAATTAATGATGAAAATCATTGACCACTAATTTTTTTTTTTTAATTTAAAAGTCTTCGTAAAAAAATAGACTTTTTTTTTAATTATATTTACATTATTCACTAAGCTTATTCATATACTCTTATAAGTAGATTGTCAAATTTTCCCCTCCCCCTCTCTCTTTCTTTTTTTCTTTTTTTTTTTTATCTTCTAATTTCTTTATTTTTTAATAACAACATTTTACATTTGCTTTATCATACTTTTGTAAGAGTATTTTAAAATTACAATTTTCTTCTTCATGTTATTAAAATTAATAAATATAAATATATGGGGTGGAACAATTCAAAACATATATACAAAATAATGCATTTATAGATGAAATAAGAAAAATCGTAAAAGAAATAAAAGAGAAAAGAAAGAGATGATTAAAAAAAAAAAAATACCGGGGACGAGGAAAAGATTAAAAGATAGAAAACCAACTCTTCAACTTTAGAAAGAACATTTGGCAAAATTGTAAAAGATTAAAAGTAACACACGGCACCATTTTAAAATTTCTTAAAAGAAATTTCTACTTTACTTAAAACATCTCCAACAGTTCACTAAAATTTTCATTAAATTTGAGTAAAAAAATGACTTTTTCCTCAATCTAATATCGAGTGCTCTATTCTCATCAAATTATCATCAAATCTGCGTCAGGACAACCGGTTAGTCGACCGGCTGGTCAACCGGCGAAGCCAAATTATTATTTTTTTTTTCTGAATTGTTTGAACCTTTTTTTTAAACTGTCTGAACTCTTTCCGGGACAACCGGTTGGTCGACCGGTAAGGCGAAATTTTTTTTTTTTTTTAAACTGTTTGAACCTATTTATTTGAACTGTTTGAACCGTTTTATGGTTGATCGGTTGGTCACCCGACCGGTCAACCGGCTGGTCGATCGGTTGGTCTCCCCCAACGATCACAAACAGTGATTTGCTAAAATCTTTATTCTATTCTCAGTTTGATGATTTGTTTGATAAATTCTCGATTTGATACCAATTTGGTGAAATCGTTGGAGCATGAAAAAGTACTTTTTTCACTAAATTTTAAATTTCATGATAGGTTTGGTGAAACGTTGGAAATGGTCTTATATATATATATGAATCAATTTTGAATTTTTTTAAAAAATTTTTAACCTTAGATTTGTATTTTAATTACAAAAAATACAATCAAATTAGTTAATGAGATATTGTATAAATTATTCAGAGAAAATAGCATTTTCCATCCTTACCCATTAATTTTATAACATTTTTCGAGCATAGGTGTGTGTGTGTGGTGCCACATGCAAACCGCACATCATTTAATGGCAATATGTAGGAGTGAGTAGCGGATATACCAATCTGCTAAAACCGATCGAACCGAACCGATCCGTCACATTTTGGACGGATGCGTGATGACGAGCGGACGGTTGCGGATTGATTTTCTCCAATCCGCCAATTTGGCGGACAGATGGCGGATTTGACATACCTTTGGCGGCAACCGAACCGCCAAACCGCGAGCACCTCTAATAATTTATAAGACTTTAGGTTTTCAATTTATTTAAATATTTTGTTTTTATTTTCAATTAAAAAAGAGTTTAAATATTCTGTTGAAAAAAAGTTTTCAAGTTGAATATATTTTTTGAATTGAGAAAAATAAACGTATTATTTATTTATATTTTTTGGTTTTTAAATTTAACTCTAAAAATAATAAATAGAAAATATGATATATGCTGGTTGGTTTTTATTTTCAAAAACATATATAAATGTAATAATACAGAGACATACAATCTCTACTACTGCCCTGTTCATAGTTTTGGTAGTTTGAATTATTATTATATTTTAAGAATCACAGATTGTAATACTTTATGTGGATGAATCATGTTGTGATTGTAATATGTGGATGAGCCATGCAGTGATTGTGATATTCTAAAGTTTCAAACTTTTTTTTTTTTTTGATGAGACATACAGTGATTGTAATAGTTTTTTAAGTCATTGACTGTACTACTTTCTTTTCTTTCTTTTTTTGAGAAAGTGCACAAGTTGAATTATATTGAAAATTTATAAAATCTTAAACCGTCAAACCGATTCGCATCCATCCGCCAAACTGCCAATCCGTTCAATCCACATCCGTCGAATTGACGGACGGATGCAGATTGATTTTCTCCAATCTGCCAATCTGGCGGACGGATGGCGGATTGAAGGCTCCATGGCCGCAACCGACCCGCGCCCACCCCTAGCAATATAGATGACCAAATTTTTTTGGATTTGGATCTACTTCAGTTGGGATATCCAATTAGACCGTCCAGACCAATCCAACTAATTGTGAACTCATTTCAAGTCCATCTTAATAATTTAAATCGTTTATTTTATAGAAATTTTTCCAAAAAAATGGTGCATGCCAAAAATATGGTCTACCAAATTGGAAATTGCTAGACCGGATCACCTTTGTTTGAAAAAGAATTAACGGACTAATTTCAAAATTCTATTGTTTGTTAATTATTTTTTCAAAAAAATCCGTTTTGATTGAGTGGCTTCCATTATCCAATTGACTTAATTTTTGGTATGTATAATCTTGCCAAGAAATTTTAAAAATGAACAATTTAAATTATTAAAAAAAATTCAAAATGAATCCACTATAGGCTAGATCATCCAAATAGTTATTCTAACCAGAGAGAATCTAGTGACAATTTGTTTTCAATTAGACTACCAGCCGCCTTAATATGCTTCATTTAGATGACGTTTGGTAACACTTACATTTTCAGTTTTTTATTTATATTTACAAAAATTTTAAAAACTCAAATAAAAATTTGTTTGGTAAATTTTTGATTTATAAATCAGTGGTCTCAGTTTATAAATTTGGCCAAAAAATATAAACTCAAAAAATGTGTTTCCGTTTTGAATTTTGAGTTTTTAGTTTTTTTTTTTGTTACTATCCAACACTAGCTATCACCCGCCACCATTTTCCACCACCGTCTTCTGCTACCACCTGCTACCATCACCACCTGCCACCACCACCCACCACCCACCACCACCACCCACCTGTCACCCACCACCACCACCACCACCACCACCACTACCCATCCCTCGCCATCACCACCACCACCTACCACTTATCTGCCATCCACCCGCCACTACCATCGATCGCTCGCCACCTACCTACCACCATCACTCACCACCCACCTGCCACCACCACCAGCACCTGCCACCTACCCACCACCACCACCCGCTACCTACCCGCCACCACCACCCACCTGTTACCACCACCTACCGCATCGCGTCCCCGACGCATGGGAGGATGAGTCTCATTCTGTTCATTTTGGGCTCACTACAATTCAGGACTCCAATTGTCACTGTTCTCAATCTGAACCAAAGAGTCCAAATCCGGCAAATCATTTTGAGAAAACAGATTTTTTGAAAGAAGTGCCAAACATGGACTGCTTTGCCAGATACAGAGTCGCCACCTAAATATTTTCTTTTTGGGAAATTTAGGAAACCTTGACTCGTTGCCTAAGGCCACGTGTCCGTCATCACCAAAGTTGCATCAGCTCGGGAACTTGGAATGCGATTGAGAATGTCGCCATTGAGCACCTCCGCTCGCCCGATCAAAGATCGGCCTCTACTAACCATGATATCTAGTTTTGAAAACATTATGCATTCTTATTTCGGTTATTAGCCTAGATTTACTATGTGATACGCACAGCATACAAGTATAGACTGGATCGCCTGAATTGGAACAAAACATTTCATGTTTGTTTTTTTGAAAGATGGTTTGTTACTCGCAAGTAGGCTTAAAATGCAGATTTTGCCACCCTCGGGTGGGCTTAGAAAATATGGTTTTGCCACTATCTAGTGGGCTTAAAACTCATAGTCAATGCATTGTTCCAATCCAAATAACCCAACCTTCACCCACAGGCATTTAGGCAATTATATCACATAAGCAAATAGCCTCATGGTAAGCATGCTATCATGGCAGTCACTCACACACATGCAAGGATGCTAAAGCGTAAAAACTTACCAAGTACTCCAAGCCAAAACAGAAACTATGTTAGAAATCTATGCATGATCCTAACTATACAGAAATGCCTAATGCAACACATGCAGGAATGCAACTAAGATAGGCTCGGCTATTCTAAACATGGCATATAGAATGCCACAGCTAACATATATTCAACTCGGAATTGAAATACAATGCAGTGAGTATGATGCGCCGAGCCCGGTGCATGCAAAATAGATGAATGAATGCAAACATACTATCATACTGTATGCTAATTGAAACATGCCATATTCTAACCATCTGTAACAACCCTCGTACTGATTACCGGATGACCACTGAATTTTATACTGATTAATGCTAAACTGAACCGCTAATGACTGATAATTGGTGATTAAAATCTTTGACGGTGATTGGAATCGAAACTGAAATTGAATAAGTTTGTCTATTATATTGCATATTGTATCTGTTTGCTTGAATGATTATCTGTTTGAGTTATGTGTTTAAACTGTTAATTGAAGGCCTTATCGGCGGCCGATTTAGGAACCGTTTAGTGTTCTATAATCAGTAGAATATTTGTGATTTAATGGTATATTTATCTGAAAATTGATTAGGAATGATTAAATTAGATTAAAAACGAGTTAATTGCAAACTTAGACTTATTTGCGGATTTGCCACCCATAGTGGGCCACTTAGAATTTTATATTGGACTTCATTACATGTTGAACAAAGCTTTTCATCAGCCTTCTAATTGCCTATGACCGACCAAAGAGAGAGAGTAGAGGGAGAATTTGAGAATTAAGCTCATTTGTTGATTTTGCTTGAAGATTTGAGGCATAGATTGCTAGATTGAGCTCCTAGACTTGTAATTGAGACTTAGGTATGTATATTAACACTCTAGGTAAGGAATTCATTGTCATCTTGTCATCTTTAAGCTCCATCTTGCATGTTTCATGCATCATTGCCATGTTTGAAGTTCTAGAATGTTGAATTGGAGCTCCATTGTTGCATGCATGTAGAGATTAGTGAATTTGGAGTTGAATTCATGGTTGATGGTACATGCATGTTCATGTCTAAGCTTTAGTCCATGTTTTCACTTTGTTTTCCAACTAATGAGCTCTTGAGAGCAAGATTTGAAGATTGGAATTGGTTTGAAACTCATGCATGTCTTGATTGAGCATGATTCTTGGAATTGGTTTGAAATTGGGTTTGAATTAAACACCCTTGGGCCTTGATTTCTTAAATTGAGGTTTGAAACATGTTATATTATGTGTTTTTATGAGTTTTCCAGAAAATGGGCCCAAGAGGATCGATTTTGGAGGTTGAAACCTTGGTTTTGAATTGAGAACCTGATTGGATTTTCAGTTCTGTTGTCGCTTCGGCGGAGGTATATCTTCGGCGTAAAATCACTCAAGAATTGTTGCATACTTTATGCAGTCTTTCGGCGGATAAATTCACGCCGGCGGGTTTTTCGACCATCGGTATATTTTGCGAGACCGCTCGGCGGAGAAATTACGTTCGGCGGGTAACGTTTTTTCACATGCGCTCGGCGAAATTGTCTTTCGGCGGGACTCTGTTTCGAAAAATTCTAAAATGTTTTACGTATGCATTTTGCATCCTCATTCCATCCTAGGCATTCTTAGGCCTAGTTTAAAAGCATCTTAATGAGGATTTAGACATAGAACCACACCGAGGAGATTTAGGGATTTAATTAACATCCTTTCCAAGCTGTAAACTTAGTGTGTGTTCTATTACATTTTATTGTTTAGGGTTGGCTCTCGGGGGCAGCGCTCTGTTGCTTTAGCCCAATCTCTGTGAGTAACAGATGTGTAAAGATATGTTCAAAATGGTTATTCTTTGAATCTTGAACTAAAGCATTTCTTGAAGCGATATCGTTTATTGAATGAATGTATGTCACTGTATTACAGGCGTATTGTGGCATCCTTAGCACCTTGTTATTGGTATTCTGAGCTGTCGGTTTCCATTGTGGAACCATACCGTTTATTGAATGATTGGCCATCATTATTGTTGGAGTCTGTTAAGACTCGGTCCTTTTGGACCCTCTTGTTTATAGGCTAATGGATGTACCACATATGGTGATTGATTGAAATCTTGAAGAAAGTGAATTCTTGATTGGTGAAATCTTGTTAAATGAATTGATTTCATTCTTGTAAGGACATTCATTCATAACCTCTTTCGCTTTATGTTATTCCTTTGGGCTTTAGCTCCTTGTTATATATATATATGTAGGTTCTCGTGACCGGAGCTAGGAGGCGTGGGTTAGTCCCAGTTTTGTCAAGCCACCAATGTGCCTCCTTTGTGAGGTTCGAGGCGCCATGCCATGGCTTGGGGTGTTTGTGTCCCCATAGGTCTCCTTCTTGTTTTGTACTTTTTGTATAATTTGTTTGGTATCTTGTTATCGAGGGTTGGGTCCGTCTTGAATGTTGTACATGTTGTATATATTTGTATATAGACCGTACTATTTTGAATCTGTATAAATGCATGAAAAATGTTTTTGGCATCTGATTTCCTGACTCAATGGACACTAGTTATTTCTTGTATTGGCTTCCGAACCTGAACTTCTGTTCTCTTGTATTCTTATCTTGTAGGCCTTGTAATCTCGGATTCTTGGCGATTCTGATGCTAAACCCATAGGGCCGGGTTTGGGTCGTGACACCATCATAAGCTGGTAAATAAAAGGGAGAAAGACGTGGGGTTGGAAGACATATATCACACGTACGCACACTTATTACAATTATGCCCTCACTCGGAGGGTCTGAATAAATAATACAGTCCCAAATAAATAATTACAGTCTGAATAAGTACAAAACCCTAATTAATTAACAAATGAACTAAGAAAATAGTAAATTGGCGTACAAGCCCATGGACCACCTCAGCTCCGTTCCGAATGATGAATGATGCATGCTTGAGTTACCTTGTGCGAAAATCTATTGCGATGCTCCGATTAGCCTCTGTTTGCAATTAAGCCCGGAATATCACGCGAAGCTCCAAAAGACTACCGGTTTTTGATTTGCTGCAACAGAGAGCAGGAAAGAGGCATGGCAATGTATTTTCACATATGTATGCTTGCCTCGGTCCTTGTGCCATCAATCACGCATCCCGATGCATGATGGCCGAGGAGTCGAATTGCACGACTTAATATGAAATGAATGCACATATAAACATAACAAGACTGAGACTCCATCATGGTTAATCCTGAGTGTCAGCGACTGGGAATTGAGACACGTTCCTTCACTCAAAGTATGAAACGTCCATCGTTTCCCGTGCTTGAGCTAACTCCTATCTCAAGCACAATGCAATATGCATGACATGCATGAATGCAATCCTAACATGCACCCTAGCATACACAATGCTATAAAATGGCATACACAATGCTCGATGTAACATGGCATACACAATGCTCTAACATACAACCTAACATACGCAATGCTATGAATTGAAATGGCATACAAAATGCATGATGGACTTACACCAACATGAGTGGACCACAGCCACACTCACATCAGTAGCCATGAGATGAAAATGAGACTATCGAAATGCATGCACACATACACGCAAACCGAGGACCAAACCTAAGGTGCCAAATACCACTCTAACAAGGCATGGCAAGGCATGAAACATGGTATTCAAACATGCAAATTCCAACACTGAATCATGATGCAAAATGATCCCGAATCATGGATATATGTCATACAATGCATGAAATGGTCCCGAAACTCAAAACTAGGCATATGTATTGACTTATAGTTATACAAAGCATGCATTATTTGACTATGAAGCACAAAGACAGAGCCAAGGCAGTCCCAAAACATAAACATTTCTAGTTCAAAGTATGACCAAAAGATGCTAGCATGATGGACTAAAATAGCATGCAACTTTGACTAGCAAGCATGGTTTACATGGCATGTGCATGAAGCGTATGAGAACTCATCAAACCAGCAAAAATCAGTGAAAAAAACATGCCAAAATATTCCTAAATAACCACTGAAATGCAGCCAATGCATACAAAAATGAGGGGCTCCTTTGGAAGGGCATACAAGCGGTTATCAAGCACATACATCAAGGACACTTAGCATAGCCGAACTAACTCTGGAAATGAGTTATGGGGGTCTTAAAACCCATTGAAAAGTGATAGAAACAAAGCTTGGAAGCTTGCAAATATAGGGTCCTTTGGAAGACCAAAAAGGCCACCAAACAAGACAAGGAAAGAGGGGGTCACCCCCCTCTGATTTTGTCCTTCAAGAATTTCAGTGGCCAAGAGGCCAAACCATGGCCAATGCAAGTGTTCTAATGCATAGCCCTAATCATGAAGAGATGAAGCATACATAGGGGGAAGATGACCCCAAACAGAGGATAGACCTTAATCAAACATGAAGATGATGTCAAAACAAGACTTTTTTTAGTTTAGGTCGAGGTCCAAAAAGGATCACAAATAAGGCTAATGTATCATGCAAAAACAGCCCTAAAAGAGAGATTGGACAAATAGGGCAGTAAAAGGCCTCAAACAGCCAAGTGCCCTTCAATGAAGTTGAAGAGGGACTCAGAACAAGATACTTTACAGTTTATGGAAAATCTCGAATATGCTCATAAGTAAGGCTACAATATGATGCAAAAATGGCCCTAAAAGAGAGATAAAGGGTAAAGGGAAGTAGATGGCCTCAAATAGTAAAGAGCCCTTCAACAAAGTTGAAGAGGAGATAAAAATAAGGTACTTTACAGTTTATCTCGAAGCCCAGAAATGCTTGCAAGAAATAAGCCTTAAAAGAGGGATAGAGCACAAATGGTGAGTAGAAGACTTCAAACATAGAAAAGTCCTTGATTAGACATGAAGATGAGCTCAAAATAAGACTATTTTCAGTTCAGGTCGAAGTCCAAAAATGCTTGCAAGTATAGCTTATAGATGAAGCAAAAAAATGCAAGTTTAAGGGAAATAGGTGCTTACCCTTGAAGAGCAGCAAATCAGGAGCTTTTGGTCCGAAATTCTGAGCTTTCAACCTCTTCAAATGGCCTCCAAGGTGCTGGAATGAGTGATGGAGGTGGTAGGCTATGAGGTGTAGGGTAAATATGCAAGACAAAGGGTGTTTGGAGGCTTGAAGTATAGATATAGAAGGTGTATGTATGAATGCCCCAGTTGGTTTTTCTAACCTTTGTAAATGGAGGTGGGGGTTAGTTATATAGAGGGAGAGGAGTGAAAGAAAAGGGGGGAAAAAACAATTCAAATCTCCCCCCAAAAGGACAAACCCTCGGGCAAAGTGCAGTGCAAAGCAATTTGCAATTTGGAATGCACTAGGAGGGACAAACTTGGCCGGCCAGATTCAAGAGGTTCGGTGGCCGGCCCACCTCCTAACTTGACCGACTAGGGGTCAAAGAGGTCAAGCAAGATTACTGGCTGGCCACCCCAAGAAGGTGGCCTCCTAGATGAGTGCAACACAGCTGTATGGTCAAAACCTAGAAAATATAACCCAGGAGAGAGAAAAACCAACTTTTTAGAGGGGTTCAAAAGGGTCAACGACAATTGCTGGCCGGCCTACCCATATTGGTGGCTTCCCAGGTGTGTACAACACAATGGTGTGGTGGAAAGTCAGAAAAAGTGGCCCAGGAATAGAAAAAATCAGCTTTCTAGTGAAGAAAACGGGCGATGAAGAGCGATGAAGGAATAAAGCTGGTTTTTTAGAAAAATTACTGGCCTCCCACCCTTTTACAACCTTCCTAACATTGAAAATAAGGTCTCTGCCAAAAATGAACCCAAACCAATGCAAAACGAAGGTTCGAGGGCCAAAACGCGCGGCTTGGGGTCCCGAAAATAGGCTGTTAAGCACCGGAGGTGGCGTATGACCACGAAGTTGGTCTCTCGAGCCATAGTGTCCCTCAAAAGGGAGGAAACAAGGTGTATGCCAAAAACCGGAGTAAACGGAGGTGGTTAAGCGGTCTCGAACCGAGGCACACGGCCGACGGCTCCGAAAAATCGGAAACCAGGCTCCAAACGGGAAAAATGGCCTACGGCCACTGAGAGATGGTCTACGAGACCTTTCCCTCCCTTCGGGAAGAGAAAACGGAGAAAACGAAACCTGGTTCGCAAACCGAGGCAAAGCACAAAAGAGTTCAGAAGTTTGGAAGTAAGGTTCGCGGCCGTGATTCCGCAACTTTAGAACGAGCACAATATGCAACATCACGGAGCGCTCAGTTGGCGACGTCTGAGTCTTAAGGTCGGTCAAAAATGGGGTGTCTACACCTGCCACCACCACCCACTCGCTACCACCTACCACTCGCCATCATTACCCACCTACCACCACCACCACCACCACCACCACCATCACCACTCGCTATCTGCCACCCACCTGCCACCACCAGCCACTACCCACCATCACCCACTCGCTACCACCCGCCACCATCACCCACCCACCACCCACCACTCGCCACCACCACTACCACCACCACCACCCACCCACTACTGTCATCCACCCACCCACCACCCGCCACTGTCACCCATCCACCTACCACCACCACCCATTTGGCACCACCCACCACCACCTACCATCCGACACCCACCTGCCACCACCACTACCACCCATCACTCGCCACCGTCACCCATCCACCCGCCACCACCACCCACCCACCCACCGTCACCACTTTCTACCACCGTCTTCCGCCGCCACTTGCCACCACTTGCCATTTCTCACTCTTTTTTATATTTTAAAATTTTTTTAAACATTTTGTCAATTATCAAACGCGTTTGTAGTTTATGTTTTTCTAAAAATAAACAAAAACCAGTTTATAAAATTTTTGTAAATATAAACTAAAAACGTAAACATTACCAAACAGATCCTTAATGTTTGGCTTGAAAAAGTAGGGTTACCCAAAACATTTCTCCATTTTTACTTTGCAAAAGGTTAACATAAATCAACATAAACAGAAAGAATAAAAAAAATTATGTTACCATATTAAAAAGAAAAGAAAAGGAAAAAAAAAAAAGAAAAAAAGAAAAAGAAAAAGAAGAAGGTTGCATTCCAAAGAAGAATAATCTCTTCTTTTTTTTTTTTTTATAAAGAAAAGTCAAGAATCATACTAATCTGTCAAGAGTAATGCTACGTTGCTCGAAAAAAGTCCCCCCCGAATCCCCCTAATCCCAAAAACAACGTCGTTTCTGCATTTTTTTTTTCCCCTGGTTCAATCAGAAACGAGGGAGAAAAAAGAAGAAGGAAGAAGGAAGAAGGAGAAGAGAAAAGAAGGAAGGAGGAGGAGGAGGAGGAGGGAGGAGGAGGAGGAGGACTGGAGGGGGCCATAACCACGGGGCCGGAGGCGAGGCAGAGGCGGGGGCTGCCGGAGACGACGATCGGGCAGAGGACGACGATCGAGCTCCTCCTCTTCCCTCTCTTCTCTTCTTTCTCTCTCTTTCTCTCTCTCTCTCTCTCTCTCTCTCTCTCTCTCTCTCTCTCTCTCTCTTCTGAACTCCTCCTCTTCCCTCTCTTCTCTTCTCTCTCTCTCTCTCTTCTGAAATTAGGGGGATTCGGGGGAAGGAAATTAAGGGGACAAATCATTATTCAATTTGTCAATATTGTCAAAATGTGATAATGTTGTGGGAGTGTAAATATGAATTTACTATGTATATATGCTTTAAATTTTTAGATAGGTATTATTGCATTTACTTATATATTTATTTATTTATTGTCAAACTATAGGATGATTTGGATTAATAAGTTAGATTACAACGAAATTGTCACATGTCACTCTATTAATTTAAATCATGAACTTTTGATGTTCTAATTGTTCCAAAGAACATATGCCCTATTTGTATTGCACATATATGTTTCTTGTCCTTGTTAGTGGTGTTGTATGTTTTCTAGTACATAGTTTTGTAGTTCTTAACTATACTCTCATAATAGAAACGCTTTATTATTCTTTTTAAATATAGTATATTCATTAAATGGCAGTTGATTACTTCCAATGAACTTTGAGTAATGTGTAGTGTACAAGTGCCCTAAAATGGCCCTTTGCGAAGGGCAAAAATTTTATACCTTAAAAGAAATTTCATCACAGTTTGTTTCATTGCTTTACTTTAATACTTATGATTGATTTCTTATTTAAATATATATATATATAATATTATTAATAAATTTTAATCAATAACAATATTTTATCACATAGGTAGTGATAAAATAAAAAAATTTAAAAAATGCAATCAATAACATTATATGCATATAAAAAATAAGAAGTAGCTTGTCTGGATCGAGCTGTTTGGGCCCGTAGAACTTACCACTTACCTCACTTTTATTATCTAAATTATTAATTTTTTAGATAAAAACATATATATCATTCACAAAAAAAATATGTCGATTTGATAATGGTAACCACGTTAGTTTATAACATTTATTTATTAAAAAAATAAATAACAAATATTATTCAAAAACTAAATTATTCATATTTGGGGAGATAAATATAATAAACAAATAAAACTACTTTCTAACAACAGCATTCGATAAAAAAAATTCTATGTAGAGTGATCTTTTTTTTTTAAGAGTGGTTTGAGAGTAACTTTTTGGATGGTTGAATTTAATTTCATCAAAGTTAAGGGTACAATAATCATTTCACGTCCTAACCCTCAAACCCTAACATTATCACTCTAGAAAATTACTTTAAAGAATCTTGACTCCTTAGCCTATCTTGTTTATCAAATCAATGAAACACATGTAAATTTATGAGTTTATATACCAATATGCACTAAAACAAAATAAAATTTTAGAGATAAAATTTATGAACGAAATTATTTTTTAGGGATGAAATATCTTCATTTTTAAAAGTGTTATTGTTGTATTTTTATTGATAAATTACCATACTATTAAAATTTTTGTCTCAAAAAATAAATGTTTTTTTACACAAAATTGTTGTCTTTAAAAATTCATTTTCAAGCGACATTTCCAAAAATGTCAAATTCCTTTTTTTTTTTTCCAACTTTCGGAACATTCTTTTAGTGATGACTCTCTCTCTCCCTCTCTCTTTTATCAACAAATAAAGAGATTTTATTGATGTAAAAATGTACAGACATAGATACAACCATAGATCAATAAACACGAGGTGCATGGTGCAACACAATTAAATTTAAGAATAATGATTTGTCCCCCGAAATTCTTCCCCCCGAATCCCCCTAATGGCCAAAACGACGTCGTTTTGGCCATTTTCTTTTTTTTTTCTTCTTCTTCTTCTTCTTCTTCTTCTTCTTCCATTTCGGCTCTGAAACGCAGAAGGAGGGAGAGGGAGAGAAAGAGAGAAGAAGAGGGAAAGAGAGAGAGAGAGAGAGAGAGAGCTGACCGACTTATCGTAAATGCCATGACTGTTACCATTGGCTGTCGTCTGCCTTGACCGCCATCATGACCTCTACCCAGCCCCGCCTCCGCCTCTGCCTCCTTCCATTTTGATGGCCCCCTCCAGTTCCTCATCCTCCTCCTCCTCCTCCTCCCCTTGCTTCTTCTCCTTCTTCTTCGAATTCTCCCGGGGGGGCCCTTTCGAGCTCTGTAGCATCACCCTAAATTTAATCCATCCCAACTAAGTTGGCACAGGAGGAAAAAAAAAAAAAAAAAAAGAAGGGTCCAATTATGTGCAACACCCCAAAAACAACTAGAAAGATGAAGAGCTTTCAACCACAAAGTTGAAAAAAAATAATAAGAATAAAAATAAATAAATAAACCAACAACAACAACAACAACACTAAAAAAATGGCCAACCCATATAACACTGTAGTAGCAAGAATTGATCTCCTAATATTTTTTATAATAAATTTTTTTTTTTTAAATATGAAAAAAATAATCTTCAAAATCTTTAAAAAAAAAAAAATCTAATGAATGAGAAATAGAATAAAGATTGGGAACTCTAATTTTGAAATTTTAATTTTGAAACTCTAAAGAGACCTCTAATTAGGTGGCACTCCATCTCCTCATGCACTTCATCATTCCACTTACCAAACAATCTCACTTATCTTTCCACTAATCTCAAGTTTTTAAAATTACAAATTAAGCCAAAAACTTTAAGATAATTTTATAGTTAGACTTTTAAATCTAGTATAAGTTTAAAAAAATTTAGTTTTCAGTTGTAAGACATTGCGAGATTGACTTAATCTTGGTATCAAAGTCTAGAAATCGAATCTAGGAATAATTTTAAACATGGAAATTCAATATTTACTGTAGGATATAATAGATGTAAAAAATTTATACATCTTGATCACAGAAATAGTAAAACTAAAACCACGGGACTATTAATTAGTTTAATGGATGTGAGTAAAGTAATTTTAAATATTTACAAAAATTAAAATATCATGATTGCTGAAATATCTAAAGAGTGAAGAGAAATAAAAGAAATTTCTCTTAAAAATCAAAAAGAAAGTTTTATTAAAGGTTTGGAACTTCTTTTATGGTTATTGAACAAACTGCCAAAGATGAAAAAGATCAAGATAGTAGTGGTACATCCGCACCAAAAAATCCTATAGAAGGAATATCCTCAGAATGTCTTCAAAAATATTTGAATCTATATATGGATAATTATAAAAGAAAAAAAGTGCTTAAAAAACTAATAAGCGATTCTATTGATCCAACAGAGTTAAAAGAATAATACTATCAATCCGAAAGAAATGATGAAATATTCAAAATAAATAAAGCATTTGGAAATTTGTATTTTTTGGAAAAATCCTGATTTTATGAATATCTTTAGCGATAATGAAGAAAAATCTTCTACGAGGGAAATAAAGTTAGGAAAAAGAGGAACATTAAAAACTGATATAAAATATGACTTTATTCCTAAAGTTGTAAAAAATGAGCCTAGTACTAAGCATGAAATATATATTGATCTTGACTGTGTAACTAACATAGAAAAGATTATAGATAATTGGGCCCAAGCAATAATTGTATTAGCTAGACAAGCTATAAACGCTGGAGGTCTAAATGCTTTTATAAAAGCTACTCTAAAAGGTCAAGCTACAAAATTTTAGAAGAGTTCAGTAGTTAGCTTTAACTACTAGTAAAAATAATATCTTGCTTATGGTAGATAACCATAAACGATAATTTTGTGGAACAATCCTTAGCCAATTGGGAATTCAAGAGAAAAAAAAAAAATCACTTTGTTTGGTTGTTAATTTTCAAACTCTGTTTTTTGAAAATTTTAGAGTACTTGTTTGGTTATTCAAAAAACTAAACACACTTTTTAAAAATGCATTACTACAAATTGAAGCTTCCCTCCAATTTAAGGAGAGAGACAATTTTGAAAAAAATAAATTGTTACATCAAAAAATACTCTCATCTTAGTTTTATATATATACATGCTATATATATATATATGAAAACATAATTTGGTATATCGTCATTTGTAGATATATATCCTACCATTAAATGTGTGACTTTATCATAAAATTTGTACTCATTTCAACCACAAAAAACGTAAGTCTTTTACAAATTGGCATTAAAAAAAATCGTAACTAAACTTATAAACTTTTGCAACATAAAGTACAAAAAATTTGGGCATTTTGTTATGCCAATTTCAGACGATATTACACATGTTTGTGTTAATGTTACGATATTGTGTAATAAAATAAATTTTTTGCATAACATTTATGAAAATTTAATTCTACGTAAGAAATTTTTTGATGCCAATTTAGAAAAAAAAAAATTACGTTTTCTGTTGTTGAAATGAGTGAAAATTTTATGATAAAGTCACACAGTTAATGGTAGGATATGTACCCATAAATGGCTACATACCAAATTATGTTTTCATACGTATATAGTATGTACATATATATATATATATAACTAAGATGAAAGTATTTTTTGATGTAATAAATTTTTTTTTTGCAAAATTGTCTCTCTTCTTAAATTGGAGGGAAACTTGAAATTGCAATTGTGGAGATATATTTTCTAAGTACCAACACGTGGCAGTGTGACGCCGACGAGTCAGCCGATGTGCCACGTGTCCTGATTTTTATGCCGAAGTCATCTCGGATAGGCCGAGGTTACCTCCGAAGATATCAGAATCCGAGATAAGTGGATAAGGGACAAGAGTCCTGGAATAAGGAAGGACTTCAGGATGGATAAGGATAACACTCTTAGGGAGTCTATCCTTATTTCTTAAAGAGTCCAAGGTAAGCACTAAACAGGAATCCATTGAAGTTAGGCTTCTATGGGGACTAGGACAAAGTTAACTATAAAAGAGAGGCACCTCTGATGGGTCTAAGGTACACAATTTAGTGAGTTTAGCACTATTGATTATCTTTGAAAGATATACTAACTTGATCGTCGGAGTGCCCCCGGGTGGACGAACCACCGCCGGAATCTTCTCTTTCTGTTGTAGGTCAGCTAGGTGTCATCTATTCTTCCAGTACTCTCCAGCTGAATACTGAGTTGGCAGTGTGGTCGGAAAACCACTCACACAATTTGGCGCCGCCTATGGGAAAGAAAGGAGAATAGATGGCCAGCGACGGACAGAAGGAAAAGATTGGGGACGACACTCTTGCTGGGAGTAGCAGACCTATCGACTTTGACGTCAAATGAGACAACCGTAACACAAAAACTGTTGTCCAGAATCACAGCAACAAAGACGTCGGCCAGGATGGCGATGCACCAAAAAAGCCAGATCGAAGTGGGTACTACAAAGAGGATGACCTCCAGATATGGAAGGATAGATGCTTGCGGAGGGACGAAGAGGTTAAAGAGATGGCGAACAAGTTAGCGGACCTACAATCGGTCGTTAACTTCATGATGCAAAACAATGTCATGCAGCCACCATTCCCACTACAGGACACACTGATTCCAACGGCAATCCCAGAAGGGAGGGCAGAAAACAATCCCCATAGCCCTTCAGCACACCAGGAGCGAAAGACACTCTCACCGACCTTCCAGGGAAGTCGGACGAGGAGAATCAAGAAGGGATGAATCACGGAGGACGCATCACACAAAGGAGGCAGACCCCAAAGAACATCGGCATGTTCAGGGACAGGTGCTATGCTTCGACACAACTAATGGAGAAAGGTCAAAGAGAACTCACCACGAGGCTGAAAGTAGTGCACCAAAAAGATTGAAAGCAGGAGATAGCCGAGCTCCTGGGCGGACAAAGGAGGACTTAAGAGATTACCTCAAGAGGAAGCAACAGAATGCCGACGCCGAGGTAACCTCCCCAGATAAGCCGAAGATACCATTCTCGGTGGAGTTGGACAAGTTTGAGGCACCGAAGAGATTCAGTATGCCGAGGTTCCAAATATACGATAGTAGACCTGATGGGAGTTGATCTGATGGGAGTTGATCAGTGGGTGTTGTTTCTGCCTCCAGCAGGGGAGTTGCAGGAGTGTTCTTGGCCGGTGGTGGCATGGAGTGTTCTTAGCCGGTGGTGGCATGGAGTGTTCGGTGGGTGTTGTTTCTGCCTCCATCGGTTTTCCCGGTGGTGGCATGGAGTGTTCTGGGCCGGTTGGGCTTTGGGAGGTGGGAGTTGCAGGAGCTAGGGGTGGCATGGTCGGCTCGGGAGTGGTTGTGGCAGAGAGGTGTTGGGCCTTGGGAGTTGGTGCGACTAGGTGTGGGGGCTTTGGGAGTTGGTCTTTGCAGAGGTGTGGGTTTGGCGAGAGGGGTTCGTTGATTAGATGTAGTTCTGGTTTGGTTTTGGCTGCTTTGGGTGTTATGGTTTTGTTTTAGTTTTAGTTTTAGTTTGTTTTGGGTGTTTTGGTGAGTTGATTATGAGTGGACTCATGTATTTTTATTTTTATAGTTAAGTTCTTCTTAACTTTTTTATTTAAAAATCGAGAGGCTTAGGGGTTGGTTGTATGGATGCGAGTAGCAGTAGTAGGGGTATTTTTATACTTCCGAATCTCTCTCGATGCATCTCATCTTCCTGTACTTTTAATTTCATGCTGTTATATGAAATTTTTCTTTGCCGATCAAAAAAAAAAAAAAAAAAAGTCAGACCCCAACTTCCACGTTGGATTATACTTGAACTCAATGGCATTGTATAGTGGGAACGAGTCGTTGCTCTGCAAAGTGTTCCCCTCATCCTTCGGGGAGATTGCATCAGATTGGTTCCACAAACTACCAAAGGGAAGCGTGAAGACTTGGGAAGGCCTGGTCGAGATGTTTGTGGCCAGGTTTGTGACAAACAAATTGCGACCATTGAGGTGGACGCATTGATGGCTCACGAAGATCGATGGGATAAAGGCCTTAGGGCCTATGCAAAAAGATACTATGACGTGTTCAACCGAATACCAGAGTGTAACCAAGAGGTGGCGGTCGTATCTTTCAAGAACGGCCTAAAAGACAACTGCCCACTACGAAAGTCTTTGGCAAAGACACTGCCAAAAAGCATGGAAGAACTCATGACCAGAATTGAAAAATACGCTAGAGCCGAGGAAGATACATCGGGGACTAAAGAGACAACGCAAGAGAAAGGAAACGGATCGCCGAAGCGAAGCCGAGGTAACAATGGATCGAGCAAGCAAGAGACAGAACTGAGGGCTACATAGGCAGTGACAATTGTGTTCCGAATCCCAATTTACAAAATCCTGGATCAAATTCGAAATCAACCCTATTTCAGAACACCAACTAGGGCACCAGGAGAATTTATGGGAAGAAACCTTGGCAGGCATTGTGCTTACCACAATGAAAATAGGCATATGACTCAGGGCTGCAGAGCCCTAAAAACACACTTGGAAGACCTGGTGAGGCAAGGCCATCTGAGAGACCTTGTCGATAAGGCCAGAACAAGGGAAGAACAGGCAAGACTACCTCAGGCACCAGCAGTTCCGCCTCCCCCAGCATAGCAACCTCAGGCAGGAAGACCTCGGGTAATTAATGTAATTCACTCGAAGGTCAATGAGAACGAGATTAGAGGGGAGACCCAGAAGGTGAAACACTTGCAGCACGTCTACCAAGTCGGGAAAAAGAGACATCGGGCAGAGGAGTGCCAAGGACCAGTAGTGTCCTTTTTTGAAGCCAACCTTGAGATGGTACAGCATCCGCACAATGATGCCTTGGTAGTATCCCTCCAGGTTGGGGAATGCCAAGTAAAGTGCATCCTGATTGACCAAGGCAGCTCTTGTGACATCATGTACGTCCGATGTTACAAAAAGCTCGGCCTTCACCCAGACGATATGGAGCAATCCAATAGCCCGATGGTCGGGTTCAATGGAACGCCGATATGGCCACTGGTAACAACCAGCTTGGAAGTGCAGGCAGGCACCAGGAAGATAACAACAGAGTTCACCGTAATTGACACACCCTCCCCTTATAATATCATTTGGGGAAGGCCATGGTTGCATGCAATGGGGGCTAGTCCCTTAACATTGCATCAACTATTACGGTTCCCAACAGAGCATGGGATTGAGGAGGTCAGAGGAGATCAGCTGTAGGCAAAGAATTGCTCCTTGGCAGCAATGAAATCCACCTGCAGCATTCGAGAACCAAAGAGGGCAGAGATCGAAAACGAGGACGTGGAGGTCCTAGAGGATGTCGGCAAGGAGCCAGCGGGGAAAAGTGAAGAAGCACTGAAGAAAATCCTCGTCCAGGAGGGGGATGAAGAACGCTTCTTTCTTTTCGGCTTGGGCTTAGCCGAAGAAGAGAAAAAAGAGTTGGAAGCTTTTTTGAGAGCAAATATTGAGGTGTTCGCATGGACGCCCTATGAAATGCCTGGCATTGACCCTGAGGTCACTTGCCATAAGCTGAACGTTGACAGGTCGGCTAAACCTATAATCCAACGAACAAGAAGACCGATGTTGATACATGTCGAAGCAGTGGAGGAAGTAGGCAGACTCTTGGAAGCCAAGGCTATTCGTGAAGTAAATTACCCGACATGGCCATCAAACAGAGTAATAGTGAAGAAAAAGAACGGTAAATAGAGGGTCTGCGTAGACTTTACTAACTTAAACAAGGCCTGTCCCAAAGATAGCTTCCCTCTACCCAAGATTGACCAGCTAGTAGATGCCACTTCAGGGCATGGAAGGATGAGTTTCCTGGATGCCTATAGGGGGTATCACCAGATAGCCATGTACCAGGGATGAAGAGAAGCTGCGTTTATCACCCCAAAAGAACATGTGCTACAAAGTGATGCCTTTTGGGTTGAAAAACGCAAGAACAACTTACCAAAGGTTGGTAACCAAGATGTTCAGACACTTGATTGGCCAAATGGTGGAAGTTTACATCGACGACATGGTCGTGAAGACCAAGGAACCAGAAGGTCACCCCGCCGACCTCAAAGCAGTCTTTGAAATCCTTAAATCATATCGGCTCCGACTCAATGCATCTAAATGCGCATTTGGAGTTGGATCTGGTAAGTTCTTGGGATACCTGGTGACAAGAAGGGGCATTGAAGCTAGCCTAGATCAGATTAAGGCCATCCTGGATTTAAAGAGCCCGACGTCGGCAAAACAGGTGCAAATACTAACGGGAAGGACCGCAGCCCTGAACAGGTTCATCAGCAGAAGCTTAGACAAGTGCAAACCTTTCTTCAACTTTGTGAAGAAAGCCACAAATTTTTTATGAACAGAAGAATGTGAGGTCGCCCTGGCCGACTTGAAGAAGTATTTGACCACAGCTCTAGTCCTCTCAAATCCAGAACCTGGAGAGGAGTTGTTTTTGTACTTAGCAGTTTCAAAACATGCAATAAGTGCAGTGGTAGTCCGAGAAGAAAAAAGGGAACAAATGGCTGTTTACTATGTAAGCAAAACCCTAGCCAATGCAGAAACGAGGTATTTACCCTTAGAGAAATTGGCACTAGCCTTAGTAATGGCTTCAAAAAAGCTGAACCATTACTTCCAGGCCCATAAAATTGTGGTGCTAACTAAACACCCCTTGAAGTCCTTACTGCAACAAGGAGACTTGACAGGAAGAATAGCTAGATGGGCGACGCCTTGGGCGATATGACTGAAATGAGACCTAGAAACGACAATCAAAGGCCAAGTTTTGGCTGACTTCGTGGCAGAATTCACACCAGAATCCATCGAACATCGGGCTCCGTTGAGCCAAAGTGAACGATGTCCAAACAAGCATGGAGAAGCCCAGCCAAAGGCGAAAGAACAAAGCAAAGAGAAAAAAATCAGACCCTACAGCATTTACATCGGCGACTCCTTTCGACTGTTTGTTGATGGGAGTTCCAACCGATAGGGAGCAGGGGCAGGAGTAGTACTGGTATCTTCAGATGGGTAGATACTAGAACAGTCGATTCGTTTAGGGTTCAAGGCCTCAAACAATGAAGCAGAATATGAAGCACTCATTGCAGGACTGAAGCTGGCAACAGAAGTACAAGCAGATGAGGTAATAGTTTTTTGTGACTCACAAATTATAGTTAACCAAACAACAGGCGAGTTTGCGGCCCGAGATGAAAGGATGTCAGCCTACGCAAAGTAGGTCATCAAGTTGGCAGCCTTGTTTTAGAACTGCCGACTACTTGGTCGGTGAGATGATACTTGATCCGATGCATTGGCCAACCTAGCTAGTGCAGTACAACCTGGAAAAGCGAGGACAAAAATGGTGGACTACTTGTCGGGTCCGAGCATCGAACCACTGACCACAAAGCGTGAAGCAATGTGTGTGAACATGGGACCAAGCTGGATGGATGCAATTGTTGCATTCTTGAAAGAAGGAAAGCTGCCAGATGACCACAAAGAGGCACACAAGATCAGATTGAAGTCGGCAAGATTCACTCTGACAGCAGAAGGACATCTCTGTAGAAGATCCTTCACTAGACCCCTTTTGAGGTGCGTACATCCTTCACAAGTTGAAGATTTTTTTATATAAAATACATGAAGGAATTTGTGGAAGCCACACTGGGGACAGATAACTTGCCCATAGGGCCATTACCCAGGGGTATTAGTAGCCCTACATGCAGAAAGATGCAGAAGCCTATGTGAAGAAGTGTGAAAAGTGCCAAAAGTTTACACCTCTGATACACCAACCAGCAGCAGACCTGAACCCAGTATCTAGTCCTTAGCCGTTTGCCTAATGGGGAATGGATCTTGTCGGACAACTATCCCAACCAACTGGGCAAAGGAAGTACCTACTGTTAGCAACAGATTAGTTCACCAAATGGATAGAAGCTGAGTCCTTAGCCAAGATCCGAGATGTGGACGTAAAGAGCTTCATATAGAAGAACATAATCACAAGATTTGGGATCCCAAGAGCAATAGTCGCCGACAACGGAACACAATTTGACAGTAAGTTAATCAAGAGCTTCTGCACAAAGTTCAAGATCAAGAACTACTTTTCAACCCCAAGCTTTCCTCAAAGCAATGGACAAGCAGAAGCATCCAACAAAGTTATCTTGGATGGGATAAAGAAGAGGCTTCAGGCAGCAAAGGGAAAGTGGGTGGATGAACTACCAAGTGTGCTCTGGGCATGTCAGACTACGCCGAGAAGATCAACGGGGGAATCCCCCTTTGCCATGGCTTATGGCACAGAAGCTGTCATCCTGCTGGAGGTCGGCATCCCAGGGATCAGAACCTAGGAGTAGAGAATGGGACTAATGATGTACTCTTAACTCGAAATCTGAATCTTTTAGAAGAAAGAAGGGAGAGAGCTGCAATTCAGCTGGCAGCATACCAGCAGCAGCTTGCCAGAGCTTATAATAAAAGGGTCAACCCAAGAGAGTTTCAAATCAGTGACCTCGTTTTGAGGAAAGTCATCGAAAACAAGAAGGATCCCAGAGAGGGGAAGCTTGGCCCAAATTGGGAAGGACCCTACAGAATCATCTCGGTACTGGACAATAGGGCATATCGGCTTGAAGATAATGAAGGCAAAGAGTTGCCAAGGCCATGGAACACTTGCAATTTGAAATTTTTCTATCATTAGAATTTTGTGTCATTTTTTCCGAAGTAAATAAATAAAGTTTTTAGCTTGTTTATATATGTTTATACACTTGTGACTAATAAAGATACATAACGTTGCTTCTGGAATACATGTATAATAAGAACCCAAGTGGAACTCAGGTTCACATCAGGGTGCAAAGAGAAGAAAAATGGGTTTAACACTTATTGAAACTTGAGAAAAGTTTACAAGTTGTAGTTAAACTGAGATAATGTTTAACACTTGTTGAAACTTGAGAAAAGTTTACAAGTTGAACTTAAACCGAGATGATGTTTAACACTTGTTGAAACTTGAGAAAAGTTTACAAGTTGAAGTTAAACCGAGATGATGTTTAACACTTGTTGAAACTTGAGAAAAGTTTACAAGTTAAAATTAAATCGAGATGCTGCTAAACACTTGTTGAAATTTATGAAAAATTTACAAGATAAAATGGTCGGAGTATTAAGCTAAGTACTTATGTACTTGCCGATGTAAACTAAGGTGTTTCACCCCGAGAAGGTTGTATAAGACTATGGTGCATCTTGAAGGCACAAAATTATTCTAAGTATGAAAGTCATACAAGAAGCAATAAAGGGAAGACAAACATGTAAACATTCAAGAAAGAAGGAAGTTGTATTCATTAAAAGGCACGTCGGCCATATGAAGAGCTTACACTGTCTCAAAAACAAAGAAGTACAAAGTGTAAAAAAAATAAAGGAAAAAAACATCAAAACTAAGATTCCTCAGCATCATTAGCAGGCTAGGTCTGGATCTTGGAAGACTGCTGGGAGGACATCTCAGCCACCTTCTCGGCCGCAAGTTCAGCATCAATCTTCTGAAAGGTCTGATCAAGGCTCTTGTCGGCGAGAGGCACGTCCAATGATGCCTGCTCAGGGGTAGCTTCCTTGGGAACATCCTGAACCTCCTCCATCTCCTCATCTTGAGTCAAGTCTAGGACTTGCTCATTTTGAGGAGGAGACTTGGCCCCAGCAACGTCTTTTGACTTCCTCACTAAAACCTCCTCCTTGGACTCAGAGTCGTCGTCGGCGGATTGGCTTGGAGTTGGGGGGAATGGTAGAGGAAGGACATCGGCATTCCTGAGGGGGGAGTCCTCGGGGATATCAAGCCTTTTCAGCAAGGTCATCTAGCCAAGGGTGAAGCCCCTGTTACATGCCTGCTTCATCTGCTTTTCGTAGTCTACCGTAACATCGGCCACCCTCTCAGCATATGCTTTTTCATCGGCAACCTTGACTTCGGCCTCTTTGGTAGCTAGGGCGTCTTGAAGTTCCTTTTGGACCTCGGCCATCTTGTTCTCGGCCTTTTTTAGCTGGGCTTGAAGGACTTTGTTTATCGCCTCAACAGCACCAACCTTTTCTTCGATATCGTCCTTTTCTTTGATAGCGACCTCAGCTTGATCCTCCAGGGTCTTCATCTTTGACTGCAAGTTTTTATTAGTCTTCTGCAGACTAGAGACCTCTTTCTTTTTATTAGCCAACGCCTGCCTTGCCTCAAAGGATTGCACTGAGAAGGAGTGGGCATGCTGGATTGCCTGAGAAAGAATACAACAAAATAGAAGTTAATACAAAATTTTCTAAAGTATAAAAAAGATAAAGAAAGAAAAGATTGCCAAACAAAGACACTTACTTGAACAGAGCGCTGAAGCATCAGAGTATAGTTCTCATACTCGCTCAACTCGGCGTTTCGGTCAAGATTGCCGGGAAGCAGCAGAGCGATACTAAGGGCAACGCCGACATTGATGTCATCGGCGCTATCACTGGCCATAACTGGCTTATCTTCCAGAGTGATTTGGGAGGCCTAGGGGGCATCGTGCTTTGAAGACCCCGAAGTGGTTGCAGCAGATAACCTCGGCGTCTTTGATCGAATGGACTCGGATGGTTGTGCCTCGGCAGGCCTCTTCTCGACAACAGATGTGGTTTTCTCACTTGAAGCTAATTTCGAAATTGGCAAAGCATCCTCAGTGTCAACTTGAGTCACCTTTGCTTTTGGCTGAGCCTTCTTGATTCTTTTTACCTTTGGTGAAATTTGGGTTTATCTTGACTGAGGTCAACGTTGGTAGAAATGCTGGCCAAGAGATCTTTGGCAACTGCTTTTTGATAGCCCATCTCGGCAGGAAAGACAGCTCGTCGCTGACGTTGTCGCTGAGATAGTGGGATCAAGTATGGAGGTTGAGGTTAATTTGCTCGGCTAGATCAGAGGTTGATCCTTGGTCTGTCCGAGATGTGGATGCGACTTTTGGAGTTATGGCAGAAGGTGGAGAAAGGCTTTTCTTCTTCTTTTTTGGGACATCGGGAAGAGCCGACTTATAAGTGGTGATGAAGTTGAGAAGTAGAGGGGCCTTCCGCTTGTGGACTGGCAAATTCAGTAGTTTCTTCAAGTCTTTGCTGGGAATGAAAGACTGACAGAAGCCCTTTGGTGGCTGAGGAAGAACTACAAAAAAGAAAAAAGCGTAGACATTAGAGCAGAATGTTGAAATCTTTATGCAAGAAAAACAAGAAAACTTGTGAAGGGTGGCCCTTACCAGCTCCTTCCCCGAAAACTGTTCGACTTAGGAGATAAAGATGGAGGTCATCGTTTGGCTGAAACTCCCAATTACCCGAGACGATAAAGTAATCATCCCCCGCTCCCTTGTTGGAGTCAAGGAGATCGGCAACAATTTTGTATTCAGTGGACCTCAGCTTGTGGTAATAGATGTGGCATTTTTCCGATTTCAGGCGACACATGGTATAATAGTACTGGAAATCGGCAAGAGTAATCCTAGTATTCTCTTGTTTGGCTAAGGCTATGGTACCATTAATAACTCGGTAAGAATTGATAGCAAGCTGCATTGGGTTCAACTTATAGAAATGAAGGATTTCACGAAAAAAAGGGTCAAGTGGAAGCCTAAGTCCACGCTCAATAAATGCTACTACTGGGAAAGACATGAGGTTTACATCGGGCATGATAGAGTCATCCTCCCCAGCCAACCTCAGATGAACGTCGGCCAGGATTTCGAAAATACACAGCAAAAGCATGAAATGCACGGAAAATGCAGAATACATTGCAGAAAATGTAGAAGGGAAGCACATACCTCACGTGCCTGATAAGAGAGGTGAGACTCTGGCTCCCACAGTAGTAGATCTACAAGCGCTCGCTCATCGAAGTCAGTAAAGTGGTAGAAAACGGCTAGAGAGAGGATGTGCGCCGAAGGGTCATATCTCTTGGGAATAAATGACTGAATCCTCGGGGGTAAAGACATAATGTCTGCCTCACCCTCGGCGCCTAGAGGACCTCCACCTTGGGGAAAATGACCCGCCATCTCGAAAAATCTGCGAAAAGAAGCAAAAATGAGCGAAATGAGCCAAAATTGGAAAAAGTCAACAAAAGTCAACTCTTGGGAAATGAAAAAGTCAACAAAAGTCAACTCCCGAGAAAATCTTCCAAATGTTGAGACAAACTTACCTCAAGTGGTGAAAATGAGAAAAGAAGCACCGAAATCAAAATTTAATCGATTCAAAGTGAAGAGAACTGAAAGTTTTCGTGAAACAACTTGGCGTAGGACGTTGGAAAACGCATATGGAGCACAGATCTGAAGAATAAAATGGTTTGGGAAGGAGGAGAAGGCAGTTTCGGACTTAGAGTTGTGAGGAAAAGTGTTTTGGATAAGCACATTTAAAGAAATGAGAGCAAAAAGACCAAACTGCCCCGGATTTGGGCTAGGTGGCCGGCTGGCCACCTTTACAGCACAGCCACCCTACACTCACACCTGGCCGGTGGCCTCCCCCTTGGACCAAACCTGGCCGGTGGTGTTCCCAACATGGTCTCCAAGGCCTCTGTAAATTTTGGTGATGATTGGAGTCTCCGGCACCCGAGAAAGTACAAAGAAAGTGCACTTTTCATCGCGAAATCCCTCCGCGGGAACTTCAACTCCAACTTTCGACGCGTGTTCCATTGTCACTCGCCGAGAGCAAGATGTATCCTTTTTGAACATGTTGTGCCCCCTCCGGGAGGTAAACCGGAGGTCGCGATCGAGCCACATTTGTCGAAATTTGCATTGTTTTGCTCGTTTCGTTTCAAAATGTGCATTCGAGTTTACACTTACCCTGCATTATTATGCACATCACTTGCATTCTCATGCACACCACTTGCATTGTTCTGCACGTTTCACGAGTATTGTCATACCCTTGTGCTTAACTTGCGTTGTCACGCACGTTGCTTCTCGCATTGCGATGCACTCTTCCATCAACACCGCGTTTGTCTGTACTCGATATCACACTGAACATATGTTGCTAACTATGTTGTGCTTGTTGAGTTTCTTCCTTTTTCAAGCACGATATTGTATGTACGGTTCATTTGGGGCTGGTGCGACCAGACGAGCCGCACAGGTATTGTATCCCCTCCGTGTGAGATGTGGCGAGAATTCAATGATTCTCCGCATTCTTCAACTGCATGAAATGAAGTATTGTTTTGCATTCGTGCTTAAAATTGTTGCATCTATTGTGAATATTTGCTTCATTACAGCTTGCTGCTTCGCATGATCATTGAGTTACATACGGCTTTGTGCGTATCGCTTTGCATTTTGCCCCCTGCCTGGGGGCATGTCTGCAGGCACATTTCTTACCAAAATAAAGGAAGCCGGGGTTGAGTTCGCCGAAGTCAGACGAATGACGGCAACAGAAAATGGTAGCAAGAGTCTCGCCGGAGGAGGTGAACAACAGCAATGGCAGAGCTTGAAAGCTTGAACAATAGAGGATCTTGAAAGGAAAAATTAGAAAGAGAAAGAGCTTCAGACGCGAAAGTGAAAAGTGAAAAGACGGGGGAAAGAAACGAGTTTTGTCAAAAACTTGAAATGGCGGCAAAAGGACAATTAATGTGTCTGGAACAACGAATACGTCAGACGGCGCATACAGGCGCGAGACGACTTACAAGCGCGTACAGTGTATGATCCAGTAAAGAGAAGATGCGTGGCTGAAACAGTTGAGTTGTTTTGCATGACAGCTCATACACGTGAAGGAGATCTTGGGATCTTTAATCTTTAAAGAAACATAGCGGCTTATATGATGATCTCGGCTGAGAGACTTTAAATCTATGTATTGAGAGGAAGTTCCAATATAGATTACATCACCTCAGACTGGCGAGGTAATAGAACCCAGGAGGTAGTTGGAGGGATATATTTTCTGAGTACCAACACGTGGTAGTGTGACGCCGACGTGTCAGCTGAGGTGCCACATGTCTTGGTTGTTATGCCGAGGTCATCTCGAATTGGCCGAGATTACCTCCGAAGATATCGGAATCCGAGATAAGTGGATAAGGGACAAGAGTCCTGAAATAAGGAAGGACTTCAGGATGGATAAGGATAACACTCTTAGGGAGTCTATCCTTATCTCTTGAAGAGTCCAAGGTAAGCACTAAATAGGAATCCATTGAAGCTAGGCTTCTATGGGGACTAGGACAGAGTTAACTATAAAAGAAAGGCACCCTCGATAGGTCTAAGGTACGCAATTTATATTCTGAATAGTGAGTTTAGCACTATTGATTATCTTTGAGAGATATACTGACTTGATCGTCGGAGTGCCCCTGGGTGGACAAACCACCGCCAGAATCTTATCTTTCTATTGCAGGTCAGCTAGGTGTCATCTATTCTGCCAGTACTCTCCAGCTGAATACTGAGTTGGCAGTGTGGTCGGAAAATCACTCACACAGTAATGATGCATTTTTTTGAAAACCAAACAAAGATCCTTTTTCAAAATAGAGTTTTCAAATCACTTTTTTGAAAAAATTATTCAAAAAAATGGAACCAAACATAATGAATAGTATTTACAAATCTAACTAAGATACAAATATATGATATGTGCCATTTTGAAAATTATGCTTGTGAATACAAGAAATGGTTCTATAAATTAGACCTAAAAGATACTATTCATTGGCAAAAATAATTTATAGCCAAACTTCCTAAACAATGGGATAAACTATCTTAAAAAGACTTTGAAAGGCTATTAGAAAAGAATCAAATCTGTGATTCTTTAGGTGGGAGAATAGCTTCTATGCGAGAAGTTATAAAGAAATATTGCGCAAAACGACAAATTATAAAAGATATGGAAAATGCATATATAGATTATAGTTGCTGTTCAAAAATAGAAGGTATAGCAAGAAGTTATGGTTGTAATAAAAAATCCAAACCATTGATTAAGAAGATTAAATTTGTGAAAAAGTGAAAAAATTCAAAAAAAAAAACCAAAACCTTGGGGTAGATATATTAAAAAAAAAATCTAATAAATTCACAAAAGATAAAAAGCCTCCATATTTGAAAGGAAAATCTCTTGCAAAATGTAATTGTTGGCTTTGTGGAGAAAAAGAACATTTCGCAAACAAATGTCCTAATAAACAAAGAAAATAGCATGTTAAACAAATATTATTTTCTGAAGAAAAATATGAACCAGTATGGAAATACAAAATACAATTTGACGATGAAGTAGAAAAACTCATGTCAAAATATGAATCAGACCTTGCATAGGCCTTTTTCCCTAGTGAGGGAGGAACAAAACCGTGAGACGGGATTTGCCAAAGCGAACAATATGTGCAAGGCACGGGGAGTGGTTACTTCATTTGGTGCCGTCTGTGGGAACTCCCTTCGGCATTTGGAGGTATTGCGCCGGTGTTGGAGCCAACGCGGCTGGGGGCTAATGTGCGGGGAATCCCACATCGGTCTGTGAAGGACTATTTTCCTACTTTACAAGCAGGTTGGCTCCTCTTACCTTGCATAGGCCTTTTCCCCCACTAGGAGAAAAGGCCTATGCAAGGTAAGAGGACTAATATGTGCAAGGAAAGTGGTTGCTTCATTTCCTCCGTGCCTTCGACAAGAATCTAAATATAGTTCTAAATGAAAGTTATGAGCAAAGTTTAAAGAAAGTTTAATCGAACTATTTTTATGCTAAAAATAGATTCAAATGATGAGAATTTAATGATCCTTTCTAAGAAAGGAGAAAGTGAATAATTTGAAATTGAAGTACCAAACTTTTTTGTAAATGATTGAAAAATGCCAAAAATTTCAATTAAGGAAATTTATAAAAACTCAATCTTCAAACTTCGAAGTAAACTGAATGTAAAAATCTTTGAAGGAAGAATTTCAGTTGGTAATACAAAAGAAATATATGTATATATACCATTGTTTGATATGAATAAAATCAAACAATATTGTAATCAAAAATATAATTACATTCATTTAGAACTTATTCAAGTTAGTAAGGGTGCTCAACAGGTATTTCGATCTGTCCAAACTGACCGAACCAAATCGATTAGCCGCATTTTGAATGGATGTTTGATAACGAGCGGACGGTTGCGGATTGATTTTTTCTAATCCGTCTAATTTTGGACGGATAGCAGATTTGATATTCCTTTGGCCGCAATCGAACCGTCAAAAAGTGAACATGCCTAATAATTTGTAAGACTTTATATTCTTAATTTGTTTAAATATTCCATTTGTGTTTTCAATTGAAAAAGAGTTTAGATTTTTTGTTATGTTTTCAATTTATTTTCAATTTAGAAAATCTTTTATCAAATTGCAAGTGTTAATATTTGATATTTTTGTATGGAAAATATAAGGCTTAATTTTGTCATTTAAAAAAAAATCAAATTAAATAATTTTTAAATAAAAAAAGTAATGAAATAGTTTTGAAAATGCATAGTTTTCTTATATATATTTATTATTAGTATTTGACAATTTACTTGATAATCTTTTGGTTATGTTAAGTTGGATTGTTATCCCAAAAAAAATGTTGACAAATTGTTGTATTATATTCAAAATTTATAAAGGTTTAAACCGCCAAAACGATTTGCATCCATCCGCCAATCTAGCAGATGGACGCGGATTGATTTTTTTCAATCTGCCATTCCCCGGCCGCAACCGAACCTTGAACACCCCTACAAGTTAGTAAATGTTCTTTATGTTCATGCGAAAAAGACATTACTGTGTTAACATGTGTCATGGATAATATGTAACGCCCCAAATTTCTGACCCAAATGATAATACAACAATCATGGCTCTTTCAAGGAAAACCGAATATAAATCTCCAAACTTACATTACATGATACAATAGTTCTTCATGCAACAATACATTAATCCAACAACAAGTAAATAAACAAATAAATACCTCCAAGGGGTTTATAAGTTTCCAAGGTTTGAGCCTGGTTACACAAAACGGTTATTCAAACCCATACACATACAGCCCTTGGCTTACACACAGAGTCACAGCAAAATAAGAATCTCGTACTCTCAACACATATTTCCTCGCCTCTAGTTAGGCGGCATCACCACATATTTTCCTGAACAACAATCCTGTAGGTTAAGCATAAAGCCCAGTAGGAAATCTTTAACAAAGTATATATATTTTATACAAGTCTCAAGAGATAAAATGCGCATGCCATGCTATGCCCTTTTGAAACAAAATCACATCTTTATCTTTAAAAACCATCATACTCAATGATGTCATGCAATTTTAATTATTCAAAACTTAACAATTCATTTCAAGAGCGGTAAATACGACTCTGGTAATCCCTAGGTTGGTATCTGCAAGTAAACTATATAAGTACTACCAATTTATCATTTTTACCAGCATTGACTGGAAGACTCAACACCTATAATCTGTCATTTTTACCAGTATTAACTGGAAGGCTTGACACCTATTCAATTTCATCTACACCATTTGTCAAGACTTACCATCATATTTACCCCAAAATCAATTCATGGAAACTTGTTTCTCAACATTATTTTCTTAAGTTTGGCGTACTTTAAAAAAGTCAAAAAGACAAAAAGTCACTATCCTATTTAAGTCACATCATCTTATTTAAGTCATATCACCTCTCTACCACATCTTTTCAAACCCAACTCATATTTCATAAAAAGTCAAAAAGTGCACTTATTTAGATCATCCCAAACAACTCCTTAATGCAAATTTTCAAATCAACTTTCAAAATTTAATATAATCAAATGAATTGATATGCCAATAACACAAGATGAATATAAATACTTTTATTCCAATTCATCATCCAAGGAATAACACAATTCCCTCTTCTAAAGTATTCTCAACAATTAGTCATTTCAAGACTATTTCAACATTTTGAACAATAATTTTCAAAATGAACAACAATTCTCATATTCCCTGAAATTCATCATTTATATAAATATAAATAAGAAAATTTTCAAATATCCATTTATTTTGACATACAAAATAAATATAACAATATCGTTCATGGATTTTCAGTCTCTTTAAAAAAAATTCCCAAATTCTAAGTTTTCTCACCAAAACTATACAACTCAAATCTTTTGAAACAAAACATTCCAAAATGATCTTTTCTTCAATCAACGAAGATCAAAACCCATAAGATCATTTTTAAAGAACAAGAGACAAACCCATTTTCAAAGTCACTCAACTTCTTGAATTAACAATCAATTTTCAAAGCTATTGAAGGATGATTTCGAAAATCATCTAGATCTTGCAAATATATATATAAATATATATAACTCTAAGAAAATTCCTACCTCAAGTTTTGAAGAAGAAATGAGATGAAACCTGGTGTCGAAACTTGATCTTCACCGCACACAACGAAGCCCTCAAGAAGTTAACCAACTTTGATAAAGAACCTATGATAGAACTCTAATGGATCTTGAGAAATCAAGGTTTTGTGTCACGACCCGCTCTCCGTACCCAAGGATTAAGTATCGTGATGACCAGTAACTGAAGTTACATTTGGCCAATTCTTGAACAAATAAATAAACGCGAGCGGAAATAATATTTAAGTGAGGGTACCAAAGTAATCATCAGAACTTCTATTTTTATTACAAAATTTATTGACCAAAAAGGCCGATATTTACATATAAAAATATCATAAAGTGTTGTGTGTGTCTATTCTGCAGTCCTACGTCTAAGACTTTTCAAAAGCTATTTCTGAATTGCATTGTTTCCTAAAAATTGGTAAACAGCTATGTAGACACCCCATTTTTGACCGACCATAAGACTCAGACGTCACCGATTGAGCGCTTGGGGATGTTGCATATTGTGCTCATTTTGGAGCTACGGAGTCTCGGTCGCGAGCCTTGCCTCCGGACTTCCGGACTCTTTTGTGCCTTGCCTCGGTTTGCGAACCAGGCCATGTTTCTTCTGTTTTCTCTTCCTGAAGGGAATGAGAGGTCTCGTAGACCGTCTCTCAGTGGCCGTAGGCTACGTTTCATGGTCGTAGGCCATTTTTCCCGTTTGGAGCCCGGTTTCCGATTTTTCGGAGCCGTCGGTCGTGTGCCTCAGTTCGGGACCGCTTAACCACCTCTGTTTGCTCCGATTTTTGGCATACACCTTGTTTCCTTCATTTTGAGGGACACTTTGGCTCGAGAGACCAACTTCATGGTCAAACGCCACCTCCGGTGCTTAATAGTCAGTTTTCGGGGCCCCAGGCCGTACCTTTTGGCCCCCAAGCCTTCGTTTTTGCATCGGTTTGGGTTCATTTTTGGCAGAGACCTTATTTTCATTGTTAGGAAAGTTGTAGGAGGGTGGGAGACCAACAATTTTTCTGAAAAACCAGCTTTTCTCTTCATTGCTCTTCGTCGCCCGTTTTTCTTACTAGAAAGCTGGTTTTTCCCATTCCCGGGCCACTTTTTTTGACTTTCCACCACACCACTGTGTTGTACACACCTGGGAGGCCACCAATATGGGTAGGCCGACCAGTAATTCTTCCTAACCCTTTTGAACCCCTCTAAAAAGCTGATTTCTCTCTCTCTTGAACCACTTTTTCTGGTTTTTCTTTACACAGCTGTGTTGCACTCATCTGGGAGGCCACCTTTTTGGGGTGGCCGGCCAGTAATTTTGCTTGACCCCTTTGACCCCTGGTCGGCCGACCATGGGAGGTGGCCGGCCGGCCACCTGGACCTTTTGAACCTGGTCGGCCAGGTTTGTCTCTTCAGGTGTATTCCAGTTGTGCCAGCTGTTTTGCACCAGATCCATTGCCTGAGGGTTTGTCCTTATTTTTGGTCCATTTTAGGTGGTTTTGATCCCCTTTTCTTGGTTTCAAGGTGGTTTGGCCCCTTTGGTCAAGCTTCTTGAGGAAGCTTGACCCTTTTGGTTTAGCTTCCCCAAGAAGCTTGACCCCTTTGGTCAAGTTTCCTTTAGAAGCCTTGACCCTCCTCTTTAGCTTCTCTAAGAAGCCTCACCCTTCTCCCTCTATAAAACCAACCCTTGAGCTCCATTTGCAAGGGTTAGAAAAACCAGCTGGAGCATTTGCATACAATCCTCCATATCTCTCTCATCCAAGCCTCAAAACACTCTTGTTCTTGCACCATTTACACACCAACTCATAGCCTACCACCTCTATCCTCCATTCCAACACCTTGAGGCTAATTTTCAAAGGTTAGGAGCTCACTTTCTTGGACCAAAAGCTGCTGCATTGCCGTGCTACAAGAGTAAGTCCTCTTTTTCCCTTTTCTAGCCTTATTTTGCTTCATCTCTTAGCCCCTTTTGCTTACATTTCTGGGCCTCGACCTAAACTGTAAAGTATCTTATTTTGAGCCCCTCTTCAACTTTGTTGAAGGGCTCTTTGCTGTTTGAGACAATCTGTTGCCCTTTGTCCTTTATCTCTCTTTTAGGGCTATTTTTGCATCATATTTTAGCCCTACTTGTGAACATTTTCGAGATTTGGTATAAACTGAAAAAAAAATCTTGTTTTGACCTCCTCTTTAAGTTTCCTTGAGGTCACTTTTCTGTTTGAAGTCATCTCCTTCCTTGCATGCTTCATTTCCACATGCTTTGAGCCATGCATTTGAGCATTTGCATAAGTCTTCTTTTGGCCTCTTAGCTACTGAAATCCAGTGGATTTTCATTGGCTTTGATGAGGTTTTGAACTTTGAAATCATAGAGGGGTGACCCTCTCACCCCTCATTCTCTTTACTAGCATGTTTGGCCTTCCAAAGGGACCCTATTTTGCATGCATTGAAGTCACTTTCCAGGCCCTATTCTGTGAGTTTTGGGGTCTGCCTTGGCTCTGTCCAAGGCCCTTTTGGCCATATTTTATGTCTACAATGCATGTTTAGAGCAATCCCATCCAAGGCCTTTCAAAGGGGCCCTTCTTTGCATGTTTTCTAGACTTATTTCAGGGCCAATTTGGTGAGTTTTTGGGCTGTCATAGTCCATTTCCAGAGGTTTTTTTGCTATGCTTCATGTCTATCTTGTATGTGCTTAATAACCCCTTGTATGACCCTCTAAGGGAGCTCATCATCTTGGCATGCATTGGCTGCATTTCAGTGATTATTTGGACATATTTTGGCATGTTTTATTTATTGATTTTTTCTGGTTCGATGAGTTTTCATACGCTTCATATACATGCCATGTAAACCATGTTTGCTGGTCAAAGTTGCATGCTATTTTAGTCCATCATGCTAGCATCTTTTGGTCATGCTTTGAACTAGAAATGTTCATGTTTTGGGACTACCTTGGCTCTGTCTTTGTGCTTCATAGTCAAATAATGCTTGCTTTGCATAGCTACAAGTCAACACATGTGCCTAGTTTTGAGTTTCGGGGTTTACTTCATGCATCGGGTGCCATGTTTCCATGTTTCAAGATCACTTTGTATACTGTTTCAGAGCTATAATTTATGCTATTGCATGCCATCTTGCATCCCTTGTCATGCCTTGTTAGAGTTGCATGTTGTACCTTAGGTTCGGTTCTCGGTTTGCGTGCATATGTGCACGCATCTCGGTAGTCTCATTTTCATCTTATGGTTGCTGATGTGAGTGTGGCTGAGGTTCACTCATGTTGGTATAAGTCCATCGTGCATTGTGTATGCCATTTTGGTTCATAGCATTGCGTATGCTAGGTTGCACGTTAGAACATTGTGTATATCATTTTACATCGAGCATTGTGTATGCCATTTCATAGCATTGCGCATGCTAGGTTGTATGTTAGTCGCATTGAGTATGCCATCTCATTTGCATTGTGTTTGGGATAGGAGTTACCCCAAGCACGGGAGACGAGGGACGTTTCATACTCCGAATGACGGAACGTGTCTCAATTCCCAATCGCCGACACTCCGGATTACCCATGATGGAGTTTAGGTCTCGTTGTGTTTTTATGTGCATTCATTTCACATTGAGTCGTGCAATTCGACTCCTCGGCCATCAAGATGCGTGATTGGTGGCACGAGGATAGAGGACTACACTCCCTGAACAGTAGTCATGCATACATATGTGAAAATACTTTGCCATGCCCCTTTGTTGCTCTCTGTTGCAGCAAATCAGAAATCAGCAACCTTCTGGAGCTTTGTACAATATTTCGAGAACAATTGCAAACAGAGGCAAACCGGGGCATCGCACTAGATTTCCGCGCAAGGCAACTCAAGCATGTATCATTCATCATCCGGAACAGAGCTGAGGCGGTCCATGGATTTGCGTGCAATTTATTTCATTCCTTAGTTAATTTGTTAATTAATTAGGGTTTTGTACTTATTCGGACTGTATTGTTTATTCGAGACTGTATTATTCTTTCGGACCCTCCGAGCAAGTGCACAATTGTAATAAGTGTGCGTGGGTGTGATGCATGTCTTTCAACCCCACGTCTTTCTCCTTTTTATTTACCAGCTTATGATGGTTAGTTTAGGGCATGTTTCAATTAGCATACAGTATGATAGCATGTTTGCATTCATTCATCTGTTTTGCATGCACCGGGCTCGACGCATCATACTAACTGCATTGTATCTCAATTTCAAGTTGAATAGATGTTAGCTGTAGCATCATCATATGCCAGCTTAGAATAGCCGAGCCTATCTTAGTTGCATTCTTGTATGTGTTGCATTAGACATCTCAGCATAGTTAGGATCCATGCATGTTTTCTAATTAGCTTTTTTTTCTTTGGCTTGGAGTACTTGGTGAGTATTTATGCTTTAGCATCCTTGCATGCGTGTGATTGACTGCCATGATAGTATGCTTACTATGAGGCTATGTGCTTATGTGATATATCTGCCTGAATGCCTGTGGGTGAAGGTTGGATTATCTGAATTGGAATAATACGTCGACTACGAGTTTTAAGCCCACTAGACAGTGGCAAAACCATGTTTTCTAAGCCCACCCGAAGGTGGCAAAATCTGCATTTTAAGCCTACTTGCGAGTAGCAAACTGTTTTAAAAAACAAACATGAAATGTTTTGTTCCAATTCAGGCGATCCGGTCTATACTTGTATGCTGTGCGCATCACCTAGTAAATCTAGGCTAATAACCGGAATAAGAACGCATAATGTTTTCAAAACTCGATATCATGGTTAGTAGAGGCCGATCTTTGATCGGGCAAGCGGGGGTGCTCACGAAGTGACCTTCCCCAATCGTACCCAAGTTCCCGAGCCGAGGCAACTTTGGTGATGACGGACACGTGGCCTTAGGCAACGAGTCAGGGTTTCCTAAATTTTTCAAAAATAAAATATTTAGGTGGCGACTCTGTATCTGGCAAAGCAGTCCATGTTTGGCACTTTTTTCAAAAAAATCTGTTTTCAAAAAACGATTTGCTGGATTTTGACTCTTTGATGATTCATCGGTCTTCCATTGTACTCTGCGAGATTAGATACAGGACCGTGACTTTGAGTCCTGAACTGTAGTGAGCCCAAATGAACAAAACGGGATTCCCTCCCGGGACGTTCGGGGACGTCTACAAGCTATAAGCACATGGCAGAGTGAGAAATATTATGCCAAGAGCATAAGGGACACAAAATAACCATGGATAATTATGTAACTAAAATATTTAAAATAACTTAGTCTGAACAAATAATCATTTAAGTAGTAAAACTGAGATTATGTAAATAAATAACCATAACCACTAGATGATGAACGTAGCAGTGAGGTCACAGGAGTGATAGTCAGAACAGAGGTACGGATTCAAGAGGTGGCTCGCACGGATTATAGAGATAGCTTCCACAATAGTGTAGCACTTATCTCCGCACAACACTTTGCTCCGCATAGAACAAAAGTCAATAGATCCATGACAATAGAGGGCCACAAGGTGACCAAACAGAGGCTAATGGTTATTTAAGTCCCCAAAGGCGTGGGACTCCTGTGGTGGTACTTATAAAACATAATTGTTTATAAGGTCATTGTCAAATATTCTTTAAATTTTAAACAAACATATCCATGGGCTTCATTTTAAACAAATAGAGTTCAGAAATTAATCCACGTAACTGAAATATTTCTAAAACATAACTTGAATTAATATAACTTATAAAATATAACTTGTATAAAATAAATTATGGTAAGTCAAAATATACGTAAAATATATGATGGTAACTCAGAGTATAATATAACTCACTTTAACTTTAATACCTCACTCTTTCTTTCCATTATCAAAAATCTTCTTAACCTCCAATATTTCCTTCCCCTTTCTTAATTCATTTTCTTTTCTTTCTTTTTTTCCCTTTCTTCTTGTTTGACCTTGAACTCCTCTCCGTTTATAGGGAGGTAGGCCTTTCCATTACCCACCACGTGTCCACAACAATCTATCTAAGATTTGGATTGAAATCCTTTTTGATCTATAGTTATCTTATTAACTGAAGGTAATTATATTTGGCCCCAATTCTTTAAAATAATTATATTCTCCTTTCGTTTGATAAAAACACAAACTAATCCCTAATTAAATTATACTTTATCGTATACCAACAGAAAATTAATTATTTATTTTACTATCACACCCATTATTATTATTATTATTATTTTTTATTTTTAATAATATATCATCACATACAACCATAATACTAGTATAAAATTTAAGGGACAACTTAAATTTTCAGATTGTTACATTTTGATCCAATTTGGTGTATAGAAATGTAGAGAGAAGGGAAAGGAAATGTTTTTAGAGAGAGAGATATACAAAAGAGATCTGAAATATTAGATTCACGAACTGATATAACATGGTCCGCTCGAGTGTGGAAAGCCCCGCTCGAGCGTCGAATACACCTTCCTAGTACTTTTGCAGACATATCAAACTTTTGGAACCAAACATTCTCTGCTTAAGCGCATAAACGGCCACTCAAACGGATAAGCAACTTCGAATGCATTTTACATTTTTGCTTCGGGGACACTGCCTCTTGACCTCGCCAGGGCGTTGCCCTTGGACCCGCCAAGGGGCGCTGCCTCCTGGACCCCCGCGAACTAACCGGGTAGCTCGATCCTCGACTTGTCCAATCGAAATGGCAAAACATGAAAGAAGGGTCGAAACCAGGATCGCTACATAATAATGGACTAATTAGAGGAATTTAAAGTAATTTGTATAATGGACTAATTTGATTCACTATCAAACCAAATTATTTTTTGGCATTGGAAGATCTTAATCTTAATTGAGTATTAGAATTGAAAATAAAAACTCAATGTATGCAAGACCTTGATACAAAAAGCAAAAACATTGCTATTAATTACAGGCTTATGTATAGAGTGGTCAATACAATTAATCCTCTTAGTAAGCTTATACCTGAAGTGGAGCCATTTGAAAAAATGAGTGCTCACACTCGAAAATTTCAATCCAAAAAGGTTAATATAAAATAATTATCATGGCCTAAGAAATTAGTTCTTGGAGAAATTCTCAAAAATTTAACAATTTGAGAAAATAGAGGTGTTGTTTATCGAGACAAACTTAGAGGAAAATCAATTCTTTTTACTAGATCTAATTCTAGAAGTAGCCTAGAAAGAACAATAAAACAAAGATAAGGCTATCATTGAAGAATCTAGTGTGCAAGAATCTTGTGTACAAAAAAGTTCAGATGAAGAAATAGTAGGATACAAAACAAAGTATTCCTATTACCAATAATAAATAATTCAAACAATAAATAAAGATATGAGTAAAAAATCTCATGAAATTTTTGGAAAGACTATAAAAATTAGCTCTACAAATTCATATGTTGAATTATTGTTTAACTTTTGGGCCTATCATTCTTGCATTATTGATGCATTTGTTAACACTAGTATTTCATATAGTTTGTTAAAACCTGGAGTTACCTCCAGACAAATGGGTTTTAATTGAAAATTCAATTGTATTAAAATCAGCAAACAGTCAATTAGTAACTATGAAATATGAAAGTTATTATATTCCTATCATTCTTAATAAAAAAGAATTTATAATGGACAAATAATTCAATTTTCATTTTTGGATTGAGATTTTTTAGTTAACAATGCATTTTTAAAACAAGAAGAAAATATACCTTTTTTTCAAGATCAATCAAATATTGTTGATGCATGAAATCTCATTACTAAAATATGTATCTTAAAAATGTAAATTTAGTTTTAACCTTATTAAAATTACATCACCAAATTTATTAATACAAATTGAACATCTCTACACAGCCCAGCATGGTGAGCTCAAAATTATTGACGACAATCAAGAAAAAACTTGGCAACAACTATTTGAAGATAAAATTAACAGTGAAAATACTATAACTGATAGTGAATATGAAAGTGATAATGAAAAAGAAAATGAACAATGGATAGCTGATATCACAAATCACTATCAAGGCTAATAAGGAAAACACAAAAAATATATTCTGAGTTTAGATAATATTAAGAAAATGTTATAAAATAATTTTAGTGACAACCCACTAAAATTATGGGAAAAAGACAAACCGTGGGAAAAGTAGTGTTTGAGGATCCAAACTATGTAGTCAATGTAAAACCCATTAGACATAGTCTTGAAATGATTAAGGAATCCGAAAAATAAATTCCTAACTTATTGAAATAAGGGTTAATACGATCAAGGAAAAGTTCTCATTCTAATCCTTCATTTATGGTAATGAATCATGCAGAAAAATTAAGAGGAAAAACTCCTATGATAATAATTTATAAAAGTTTAAACAAAAAGACCATAAAAGATGGTTATAAATTGCCTAATAAAGACGTTTTAATTAACAAAATTCAATTAGCCAATTTCTTTTCTAAATTTGATTTAAAAAGTGATTATTGACAAATTCGAATGGAAGAAAATTTTATTCTTCTAACTGCTTTTAGTACTCTACAAGGGATAAAACAATGGTTTTACCATTTGGCTTAAAACCAGCTCCACCTCTATTTCAAAGAAGAATTAATATTAATTTTCAAAAATATGGAGAATATTGTATGGTATATGTTGATGATATTTTAGATTTCATTAAAACTAGAAAGGAATATCGAAATCACCTCAAAATAATAGCTCAAGAATTCATACATCATGAATTAATGTTATCTGAAAAGAAAATTGAATAGGAAAAGAATTCCATAAAATTTTTGGGATTAATAATTGATGACCACAAAAAAGTTGTGTTTCAAGATCATATCTCTAAAAAAGTCACGAAGTTTGCTGAAGAGATAGGAGATGTTAAACAATTTCAACGATTTTTGGAGTTGGAATCTAGAAGATACTAAAAACGTATCTAACATCAATAAGATAGTACAAAAATCTTCCTAAGTTAAGTTTACCCAATCAAGGAGATAAATTAATCTTAAAAGCAGATAGTTCTAAGAATAATTGCAGAATGGTATTAAAATCAATACTTCGTAATAAATCTGAAGAACAGATATGTAGATATTGGAGTGGTTGTTTCAACGATGTTGAAACAAGATACCATATAAATGAAAAAAAAGTTTCTTGCTATAAACAAAATGATATAAAATCTTTTGACATTTTCTCAGTCTGTGAACATTTCATTAAAGCTTTTTTGAAAAAAGATCTTAAGAGATGTAAGTCAAAACAGATTACACAGATAGCAATAATTGGTTTCATTATTTTAGCCTTGATGTTGAATATATTTTTTTGAAAAATTTTTTATTGCAAATTCTCTACCAGAGAATTAAGTTTTATGGGTTTTATAGTGTAGGAAATCACAACTTCAACTATTAAAGGAAAGATACCCATGTCATTTTGTTGTAACTACAACAAACCAGGCTATAAAGCTGAAAACTATTAGTAGAAGGATTCAAAAAAATGTTTCAAGCTAACAAAGTGCATACAACTGAAACTGCGACAACAAAAAGAAGAAATTTGAATTTTAAACCAAAAAATTCAAAGGGATTTTTTAAAATTAAAATCATCAAATGCACGAAAAGGTGAGTTGATCTCCAAACTCAAAGACATAGATATAGCAGAAGTCCTTGCTATAATCGAAAAACCATTTCATAATCCTAAACTAGCACTAAAAAAATAGCAAGCTTTTTAAAATAATTTGGTCTACTCTACGCAAGAACAAATGAAAACATGTGTATAGAATTATCGATGCTCTTGCTGATTATGTTGAGTTTTTAGTAAATGAGCTTAACATCATTTGTAATAATTAAAAAATGATAGAAGAAAGAGAAAAAAGAATTTCTTTTTTTTTTTTTTTAAAATAAAAACATTCTTTCCAAAAGAATTGGCTGAAAAAATTAAACAAATTGTCAAAATACAAACATGAACAAATACTTCGTATGCCATCCTTAGCAAATCCTTAAACTGGGATTATGGTTGGCCAAGTATTAAGTTATCTGTGGATAAAATTAAAATGTACTATATTGAACTTGGAATTATTGATTTTGTGGAAATTGATCGAGAAGATTTTTAGCTCTTGAACGAATTTCCAAAAATAGTTAAATATGTTATTAAAATTATGGGAGCAATCCCGATACTTATTCGTGTATACTCTAACTGAAGAAAAAAAAAATAAAAAATTTATCAACCATATCAAATATGGTATCTATATCCGCTACCTAGTCAAAATCTTTTCTGCCATGGTAAAAAAAAAAAAGATCATGGAATGGGTATGATACATCGACAAAATTGATATGTTCATGTTTTTCTATAATACAGGAGAAACTCTTCTTCAATATTCAGAACCAACAATCTTCTATGATTCTCCAACATTCAGAACCAGCAATCTTCTATGATGGGAAGAGAGTTATAGTGGTAAGAAGCAAAAAAGCTTTTCATTGAACTTTAATGCCTCGAAATAAATAACAATAACCCATTTGCTAATAGTGCTACAATTAATCAACAATCTCATATCTTCCATTCATTTTACCTTTGATGATTACAAAAGATGACATATGCAATATATATTCACAATTCCTAAATTTTGAATCTATAGCATATGGCATTGATACAAGAGTAAAAATGACTATAAAACAAAATAATAAAATACCCTAATGGCTACAACTTTTCAAGATAATGCTTGATTATAATAAAATGTGTTTAAACTCATTACATGTAAAGCCCAAGGCTTAATTAAAAATAATTACACAAAGAAACCAAAAATGAAGCCTTAAGCTTTGAGTCCTCCCAAGCTATGTCATTGGCGGAGGCATATCATCAGCACCTGAAAGTTATTTCCCACATCGGGTGAGCCAAAGCCCATAAGTGATACTCTAACACAGTATATGAATCTTAGCAAAATCATAAGGTGAATCCATGGGCATGCCATTTGCCAAATATTCCTTGTTTTCTATCTCAAAACAATGCAATGCCAAATTATAATTTAATTCATGAAAATAATCATTTTATAACAAAAAACAAGGCAATGAATACAACACACTACGAATCTCTAAGTACATGTCTGCCAGCAGGTTATGCAAGCACTACCAAAGCCATTTTAATAGTACTAACTTAAAGGATCGGCACCGAATCGCGCGGGTTTCTAGACTTTCACCAAGGACACATAAGCCAACATCATAACCACAACCACACCCCCAAACTAGATTCACCAAGATATTCACCAATTTTTCTCAAAAATCAATACATTTACAATGTTTAACTTGTAATGATGTTCAATGCATAATGGATGATAAATTAGTTTCAATTCAACCTAATTCGCATGCAATGTCTACAACAATCCAGACTATTTTCCATCGATAGTCCAAAACAGATATCTCTATAGATTAGATAATTTCCAATTAAAATATGCAATTTCATCATTTACAATGGGAGCGATATTGCATATTCAACTCCACCATCTTCATCAAATAACCATTATTCCAATTTCCTTTCACAATTTCAAATATCAAAAATTTAAGCAAAACTCCCTTTATTTATGAAAATTAATTTTAAGAAAAGATTTCCATAATTTCAACATAACTAATCCATAACTGTATTCCCACACCCATTTTCAATAGTCAATTTGGAAAACCCCTCTTTTAATTTCAAACGAAACCCTAGGTTTTACCAAAAATTTCCAAATAAATAGCCCTTTTTAAATAACAAATAACTAAGCTAAAAATCATATAAAGGAGTCAAAGAAATCTCTACCTCAAAGTAGAAGACACGAATGAAAGATGGATAGAACTTGATGCTGTCAAGAACACTAGATGCTCCAATTAAAACGAAGCCCTCAATGTGCTCAACGTTTTTCTCCAAAGGATTAGGGTGAGAAAACTCTCGGATTGAGAGTATTTGGAGTAAGAAATGAGAAGTAGAGAGAGAGAGTGTGTGTGTATGGATCTAGGGTTTTGAAATGTTTAGAGAAAGAAAGAGATAAAAAAGTGATTCAAAAAGCCTTTTTCTCAAACTGATATACACACAGACCGTTCGAGCGCAAGAATGGTCGCTCGAGCAATAGACACAATAAATGACATTGCTCAAGCGACCAAAACCACCACTCGAGCGCACAATGACCCCCTCCAAGTAGTTCAGACCTGTAAGAGATCGCTTGAGCAAAGATATCAAACTCTTAGTAGTTTTTGCAGACTGTAAAAGTCCGCTTGAGAATAGGAATGGTTGCTTGAGCGAACATGCAAAATTCTGGACAACAACTCTTTGAAAAACTAACTTCTCAACCTGTTTCAGACACAACCAAAACTCCTAATAGCCAAACCCAACAAACAGCAAGATGGAAATGAGCTGAACAATAGTTAAATACACGGGTTTTTGGATCCAAAAGCAATTAAAAGGATTAAGTTAAAACCAGAATCGTTATAAACCATCTAAGCTAAAAGACGACAAAGTAAAGGAAATATTCCAGATAATCCAAGAAGAGATAATTGAAGCACTAGACATCTCTGTTGCTGTTTAGGAACTCTACAAAATTAAGAGAAGAGCCTCAATTCACTATAAATCAATGGCATAGACCTCTGTATTTTTGAAAATAGGTTGAAGTTCACATAATAAATCATGCCAAAAAAGGTATGAATCTTTTAGACATGGAAGACAAAGCCATACAAGGCTCACATGACAGAAAAAGCCAAATGAAAGCTCATATGACAGATACATCCAAAGAGATACAACAAAGTGGATCGCATGGTGAATGAAGTCAAGAAGCAGAGTCTTATAATATTTTCATCTCTCTTCACTGTCTTTTAATTTTTGAAAGGTCTGAAAGTATTGATACAAGCAAAAATAATATTCACTAAGTGTGAGAAATTACCGTTTCTACTTGTTGAAAGCTTGAAAAGTATTCACAGTAGATGAAGCGAGGTGAGCATGGAAAAACAAAATCTTAAGGTAATTGTGGTAACGCAAAAAATTTTAACTTATTGGAGGTAACCCAAACAAGTCCTAAAAATGGACCCGGCCTAAGTAAAGAGGCCCATCAAGCAAATGTCTAGGCGTGAGGATCCTCTAGAGTTTCTTCTCTAGAGTGATCTCTCTACAGTTAGATCTAATGGTTGGTATTAAAGGATAGAAAACGACGTCGTTTTAATATTTTTTTTAAAAAAAAAAAAAACCAAAACCGAAAACAACGACAAAGACCATATTTTTTTTCCTGACCCAGCGTTTTTTTCAAACAGATATCAAAGAGTTTATCTTCCGCACAGATTTAAAGGACCATGTTTTGTTTTGTTTCTATGGTACAGTTTGATTCTTTAAACTTCAACTACCCAACAGTTACTAGCAGTGAGTGAGAAAAAGAAATACAAATCAAAGTCACTCAACATCTTCACTACTCCTCTCTCTCTTTGCTTCTTCTCTAATCTCTACCTCAAATCTTAAATTTTCAATGAAATCTGAGATGGGTATCTCAGAAAACTTTTGAAAAAAGAAAAAAAAAATTCAAATTTCATATTTGAATTTTCTTCATCTTCTTCTGATCTCTGTTTCTCTATTTCTAATCAATGGAAATGCTTATTTCATTCTTCAACAGCAAAGACAGTTGCAGAATACAAATTGATGCCTTCAAATCGTAGGTTATCTTCTAAAAGCTATAATTATTAGCAATCAATGAGTTTTTCTCAGAGCATAGCTGTTCAGATTCAAGAAATTAATCAGTTCAGATTTGCAATCAAAACAAAAAAAGAATAATATATCTTTGATTTGCTCCGACAAACAACAATGGACAACGTCGGAAGACGATGGAAGCGAAAGAGATCGAAGGTGTTGGAGTGGCGGATCTGTGGTTTGCAAATGCGATTGAACTAAAGGTGCGGCGAAAGTGGAAAAGATCGAAGACGCAGGCGGCAACAGAGTCCTTCAATCTGTTGGAGTATGGCAGCGGCGACAGCAATGCGTCGGGGGTGGGAAGGGTTGGGGCGGCGACGTCCTCCCCCTCTTCTCTCATTCTCTTAGCCCTTCTCTCTCTCTCCCCCCTCTCTCTCTCTCATGCTTGAACAGGAACGTATTCAATGATGTTTTGAAACCTGATTTTTTTTTTTTTCAAAATTACTCACCAAAACGGTCATTTTGGTGAGGCTGAATCTCAACCCTTGGATGAATCACTCTAGGAAATCACTTTAGGAATAACACTCTAGAGGATCTAAACGCAATGTCTAAGGCAAATCACACCTACCTCTATAAAAAAGAAAGCATCCATATAGAAAAAAGGTATACCTCATTCCCACCTTACACCACACACCACACATTTTAGATGATTTTGCTTCTCTTTCATAAACAAGAACTAACTTTATCATTGGAGTATCTCCAACCGGTAATCCTGATTGAGTGGCATTAATCATGTTTATTTTTATAGGTTATGAGCCAAACTTATCTCTTCGTTGGATCTCTCAAATAATCCATGTTAGAGGATTTTTTTGAGATTTTACAATAATTTTATAAATAATCAATATTTAATTCTTTAATAGTAAATTTTATCTTTGTGATTGTGATAAAAAAAAAAAAAAAAAAACAGCAGTAATTTAGATCCCTTCAAATTTCAAGCCTACCACTCTCATACACACGTGGCGGGTGGTGATTGGAGGAGAAGAAAAAAAAAAAAAAGTGACTAATCAAAAAAGAAAGAGGGTCAAAGGAGGTCAAGGGAAAGGGGTCCAAATCTTTATTTAAAAAAAAATTTACATTTTATATAAAAAAATATTATTTTATTTCACAACACTACATCATCACGCCACGTCAACAAGGACACATTTAAGGAAAGCAAGAATGGGAGATGCATGATCACCCATGAGAAATATGTACCGCCTTCACAACTCACACGCAACCTATCTGTTTCTACGTTTCGTGCCAGCAATACTAGTTAGCTCAATTATTAGGATTTATTTTTTTTAATCAGAAAAAAAAAAAAAATTATTGATAAAAATCAATATACGTCAAAAACTGAGACAACCCTCAACAAAGATAAGACGGAACTCAATTATTAAGATGCTTGTAGGTTTGACCAAAAAACAAAAAAAAAACAAATCTTATTACTAAGAATTGTTTTGAAAAGTTGGTGAAAAAACTCACTTTTTAACTTTTTTTTTTTAATTTATTTTATCTTTTTATAAATAAAAAATGTGAGAGGAGATTAAACTTAAAATAGATAAAAAAAATTAAAAATTGACTTTTTATTTCTTTATTATTTTTTCCAAAAGACCCCTATATATTATAATTTTTCAAAGATTACAAGTCGAATAAAGTCTCATCGTAATAGTTAACTTATGTATTATTTGGCATTTCTTATTTTAGTACATTTTTATATCTTTTTATCTGTTTTAGATTATATTATTTCTTTATTTTTTACATATCTTTTTATAAAAATTCAAAAAGTATACTTATTTAGATCATCTAAACACCTTCTTAATCTTTTGGGCAAATTACACTAACAGTCTTTATAATTTAGGACTCGTGTCGCTTTAGTTCCTGACTTTTTAATTGTGACACATTTGATCTTAATTTTTAAATTCTGTTCCAAAGAAAGACAATTGAAGATACAATTGCCTAATTTCAATGGTAAAATCATCAATTTAATAAAATATAAACTAATTTGACAAAAATAAATGTCAAAAAAATAATTTTCAATTTTTAAAAATACTTTCTACCCACTAAAGATAAAATAATGTAAAGAAAAATGTCTTGTAGCTCAAATTTTGTGGCTCAAAAGTGGCTCAAATGGCCAAAACGACGTCGTTTTGGCCATTTTTATGTTGTTCATCTTTAAAGCACGTCGTTTTGGCCATTTCTACTACTTTTGAGCCACAAAATTTGAGCTACGTAACATTGTCGTAATGTAAAATTGATAAATCTGTTACACATTTATTTATTTATGAAATTAATTTTTATTATGTATTTAGATGATGATCATGTAATAGGTGACCGCTGTAATGGGTGACATTTATTTTTTTATTTTTTATAAAATAAATTTGTTTAGAGACCGTTGTATTTTTATTTTTATTTTTACAAATCGGTGAAAAATAACCATGCCTCTACTAATTCCTGTACTTTTGCTTCCATTAGTTTTCCATTAGTTAGTTATTTACCATAAACAAAGAAATTAACTCTTAATTAAGGTTATCAATTGAAATAAAAAACCACGTATATATGGGTGAAGTATTAATAAATCTCAAAATATGATTTTATGAATTGTTTAGTCTTCTATTTTTTCTTATGAACCCAAAGATCCTATTAAAGTGAAAATTACACAAAAAGGTAGTCCATTGCATGTTTGTGTTTAATTTTTTAAGGATAAAAGTATATTTCTCTAAATATAACATTACACATTTGAACAATTCGCATTATAGAGGTTTTAGATTTTCTCTCCTAAAACAAATCCCACATTATGAGGAAAAAAAAAATGTAACACTTTAATAACGTAACACTCTAATATAAATTAACGAACATCCAATGTAAAACATTAAAAAACTTTTTAGTGCACTTTTTTTAAACGTAGCAACGTAACAATTTAAAAAAAATTCATTAGTATATTTTTTTTGCCAAATATAACACTTCAATATAACATACAAAAAAAACTCCTTAGTGTAATTTTTTTTTCAAAAGTAACACTCCAATCAATATAACACAAACAAAAACTCCTTAGGCCATGTTTGATTTATAACACTAATAGTGAGGTATTAATAATCCTGTCAAATTAGTGTGGTATTCACTATCCAATTAGATTAATAGGATAAATTATTCATTGGATTAATAATCCTAAACCAAAATATTAAAACAAATATAGGATAATTGGACCCACGGATTAATAATCTCAATTTCATGCTTTAATCTATCAAATCAAACATGCCCTTAGTGTACTCTTTTCCAAACGTAACATTCCAATTAATGTAACACACAAAAAAAACCTCCCTCCTTAGTGTACGCTTTTCAAACGTAACACTCCAATTAATGTAATCTCAAACGTAACACTCCAATGTAACACACACAAAAATACTAAAAAATTATTTAATGTAATTTTTCTAAACGTAACACACAATTTAAAATTATGCATTTGCTTAAAACTTACTAAGAAATTTTGATACTCCTTTTATAATGGTTTGAAGAATCTCATATCTTTTTGGAATGGTTTAAAGAATCTCATATCTTCTTTTTTTTGAAGTGTTACATTTGAAAAAATACATAAATGAGTTTTTTTGTGTGTTACATTGAAATGTTACACTAAGAAATTTTTTAAAGTGTTATATTGGGGTGTTACATTTGGAAAAAGTACACTATTTTTTTTTTTTTAGTATTACATTTGAGTATTATGTGAGAGTGTTACAGTTTGAAATTATACATTTATCCAAAATTTTCTAAAGAATTTTTGTACTCATTTTGAAATGTTTGAAGAATCCTACATCCTTTTGAAATGTTTGAAGGATCCCATATTTTAAGTCGCTTTTGTACTTCTTTTAAAATATTTTTCAAATAAAAAAGATTCTCATATAAAAATTTATTCCAAATTTGATTCTCATAAATTGTGTACATTACCTTTATAACTTGAAAAAAAAAAAAAAAAAAAAAAAAAAAACCGAAACATGATAAGGATAGAACAGTAAATTTAATTTCTAAATAATATATTAAATTTACATTTTCAAAATCAATGAGACTAATTAGTCTATAAAAAAATCGTTAGAATTAAATGATTTATCATTTTTCAAAATGGGATTTATAAATAAATTTTCCTCTATATATATGCCTATTTTCAGTTGTATATCAATTTATATTTAAACATACAGGACAGATACTCGTATTGTATAAATGGTGTTTAGGAAGTGAGTTTTTATGTAGGTTTTTTTAGATATAGAATATTATTGAAGAAATTTTTTTTAATCTTTGGGAAGATAATTAGTTTTTTTTGTGGGTTAGATGTGATATTTATGAAAAAAAAAAGTGAAATAATTATGAGATTAGATGTAATATTTTATTTGAATGTGTTTTTTTTTAATTTTGCAAAATTTTTGTCTTTTAATAAAAAAAATAAGAAAAAATCCAACTAAAAAATGAGAAAAAACCCAACTAAAATTCGGAGGAGTCTTTTGAGAAAAAGTTAAAAAAGTCAATTTTTTAAATTTTTAGTTCTTTTAGTACAAAAAAATTAAAAAAATAAAAAGTAAACTTTTTCCTAGCTTTTCAGAACACTTCTAAATATTAATCATGTCCGGATCTGGTAAATTAAACAAATTGTAGATTAAGGTAGTTAAGAAAAATGAGACGTGTCAACAAGTCCATAATTTCAGATACCTGCACAATAGGATAGGACCTGTACCTGAAGGAAAATGTTAAATAAGCTACCTCACTTGTCCTAGCTCCTGGGGTACACCACTGTCGTCTACTTTGGCTTGGTTTGTGGACAAGCTAGGGTTATTTTGGAAAATGTGAAAATTAAATTTTTTTTCCGTTATAAAAAGATGTGTAAAAGATATATATATATATATATAAAATGAAGTTTTAATTTTTTTAAAATTAAATTTTTTATTTTTTATAATTTAAATAAATTTAAAAGTTAAGCCACTTCTCGAAACAGACGTAAATAAGCAACTTATTTGTTTTTCATGTTATTTCTTTACTTTTTTTTTTTTTTTTTGGGTACATTTTTTATAAAAGTCACTAAGAAGTTGTTCTGGAAGTACTAAATAATTATATTTTTTTAATTTTTTACAAAAAAAAAAAAATATATTCATAAGAATAGAGAGATGATATTACTTTAAAAAGGTAAAAAGATAAATAAAAAAAATACATATATATATATAAACGAACTCCTAATACACTCTTAGTTTTTTTTTTTTTTTTTTTTTAATAAAAAATACCCATGTTGTCTCAAAATATTGTCTCTTTAGGAGAGTATAACTTTTTTTTTTTTTTATAATACAATTATTATATTTTAAAAATATTAACTTTTCAAAATTACTTTTTTGTAGTATAATTATTACACTTTAAAAATATTAATATTAATGAATTTAAAAGAATGGCAAAATAAGATACATATTATTTTAGTTTTTTATTTTTTAAAAGAGATTAATATTTTGGGACAATAAAAAATAGAGATCAAGCGTACTGTTGGGCCCGTGGGGCTTACCACAAGTCCTATTTTGATAATCTGAACCGTTCAATGTGTAAAGTTCATCAAGTATTTTATGTCTTTAAAAAAAATCACATTGATCGGATATCAATAGCACTTTGAACGAAATACATTTTTGTCAATAGTAAATATGATTTTAAAAATAAATTGTTAACCAAAATGTGTTCCGATCAAGGGGTTACCGATATCCGATTAACGTGATTTTTTTCAGGCATAAAATATTTGATAATTTTTACACATTTAACGGTTCAAATAATCTAAATGAGATAGATAATGGGCCCCACAAGTCTAATGGTACACTCTAGTAATGGACTAGAGAAAAGCCTCCCCCATAAAATTTAAACTTAAGGACTAATATTTTGATACGGAGAGAGAAAAAATTATAATTTTAATTATTAAAATTGATAAAATTTATTATTGATTTAAAAAAAAAAATTGAAAATTTCCAAATTGCTATTTTCCCTTCTTATGGAAAGTTGAAAACGTGAAGAGTTGGCTTGGTTGTTAAGATTTGGGGTTTTGGTATATTCTCCTCCCACAGTTTTAGGTTTAAGTGTAAATAATTTTTTGAAATCAATCCATATAGGATAAAATTCTGACTTTAATTAAGACTCTCGCAAATGAACAGTAGGATTGATTCCCAAATTAATTGATCTAGTGGATCGGATACTGAGCTATAAATGAAAAGTTGAAAAGAAAATTACATTTCAATGGAATTGTAGGAAAAAAATTACATTTTCATGATGGTATAACTCTCTTGCATGCATGATATAAATTTATTCTCATATTTAATATAACTCTTTTTGTGTGTCAGATTTATATTAAAAAAATTACATTTTAGGACATGTTTAATTGCCAGGATTAATCTGTGAACCTAATAATTTTGTGTACCTAATAATCTTGTGTTTGTTTTGAAATTTGGTTTTAGGATTATTAATTTAATGGATAATTAAGTCAACAAATTTGTAAGATTATTAGTAATAGGGTAGGAGTAAGATTATATATCCTAAGCTGAGAAACAAAATAAAAAGACTATTTTACCTTTGTCTAAAAATTAAAACACTTATTATTTTTATATAATTTTATACTGTAGAAGGCTAAAAATAATTTTTAAAAATTTAAAAATATTTTTTGATATTTATTTTATCAAATTAGTTTATATTTAAAAAAAAACCAAACATGGCCTTTGTATTTTAATTTTGCTTTTATTTATAATTTTTTTTCAAAATTATGTTTATGAATTTTTTTTGATAAAGTAAAGATTACGAAGAAATATTGATGGAGAATAAGATTAGAAAAAAAGAGAGATAAATATAGTTATAATTTTACATTCATATATTTTCTTATTCAATACAAATCAAATACTGAATAAGGAGATAATTTATTCTACTAATTTAATTATATAATAAATATTATACTAATTTAATGAGATTATTAATATTTTTATTGTTAATCTTGTGAATCAAATATCAACTATTATAATTGTGTTTTTTTTTTACAAGTGTGCCATCTATTTCCAATTTGAAATGGGCTATACAGCTAAGACACGTATGTCCAAAACTGCTCTCTCATTGGTTCTCAGTCAAAGACACAGAAGAGAGAGAAAGAGAGGGGCAGTGTAACTTTTAATGGGTAGGTACAATTCGTCTTTATGTTCATGGTTCTCTTCTCTGCACTGTTTATAGTGCCTAGAGTAACCAGACACCATTAATGGACTTGGAATTGGAATGGAATGCTTCCTTTTGTCATTTCCCTTCTCTCACTCTCTTATACGCAATCCCATAATGGCTTCGTTTGAAAAGAAAGATTAAGTTGGATTTGAGATTATTTTAATTATAAAAAGATAAGATAAATTTTTTAATTTAATAAAATAAAATATTATATTCAATTCATAATTATTACATTTATTTTTTTACAAAAATTAAAAAAAAAAAAAAAAAGGTTCTTTCCCAATGAAACTTTTTAATCCGGGTCAAAAAATAAAAATCTTAACCTGTTTTCCAAACCAACCCAATGTATATATATATTTCACTCTTTCGTATACGTGTGCGTAACATGTATGCATTGCACGTGTATAAGAGAGAGGGAGAGCGAGAGAGAGGGAGAGCGAGTTTGTACATATTAATCAAATTTAGATGATTAGATGCAAGAAACACACAAGATTAACTGACTGAGGTGAGGTGATTATATATACAACTACTATAGAATGTGAAAAGAAAGATTCTGTGTAATTTGTTTATTCACCACAGAAAGTAGTAGAAAAAGAAAGAATAAAATTACTCAGAATAATCTGAGTCTCAGAGGGAGAGAGCACTGCAACGTATGGGAGGTTTAAAGATTAAAATATTTTGGTCTATAAAAGTAAAAATTTTGTTGTGAAAGATATTTAGAAATCAATTTCTATCGTTATGAGGATAGTCGCTAAAAGGTTGTTCTGAAAAAGTCAAAAATAAGATTTTTAGCGACAAAATTTTAGAAAATGTCACTAATAAATAGATTTTTAGGGACAAAATAATTTAGTCTCAAAATGGTTTATTTTTTGAGATAAAAAATTTGATCCCAAAATGATAATAATTCATTAGTAATATCTAATTTTCGTTACTAAAAATATAATAACGATACTTTTCGCAATAAAAATATTTGATTCATAAAAAATGATTTTATCTCTAAATTTTGATTTCTAAAATATTAATTTTTTGTAGCGGAGAAAAGAGAAGAGAACCTTTGAAGATTTGAATCCATAATTTTTATGCTGTCTCTAATTTTGCTTCACCACAGAAAGTATGAGATTCTTCATTCTTCCAATACTTATATATGGTCATCATTTTCAGAATTTTTCCACATGATTCCCCCATTTTAGGACCTTTAATTTTTCTATGCATCTATATGTACTTTTATTGTATAGTTACATATTATATATATATATATATATATATCTGTGTGTGTACACACAACTTAGGCCAAGTTTGGGTACTCTCAAATAATTCAAAAAGTCAAAAAGTTATTCAAAAAGTTAAAAAGTTAACACTATTCACCAAAAGTCAACAATTACGGTTGCACAACTCTCAATTCAAATTTTCCTCTAAAAACTAATTTTCACAATTTTTTATTACACATTTTTCCATAAAAAGTCAAAAAGTCCAAACATCTATATTTTCAACCTCAATTTTTTTGTCCAAAAAGACAAAAAGTGCACTTATTTAGTCTTCCCAAACAAGGCCTTAGCCTATCTTGGGGAAGTTGCGTTTGAGGATTTTTTTTTTATTATTAAAATAGTCACAAAAAATAAAATAGACTTTTTAATTTAATAAGACAAAACATCACATTCAACACATAATTATTACATTCTTTTTTTCATAAAAAAAAAAGTCAAAAAAATCAAAAGTCTTTTCTAAACTAAATTTTTAACCCCCGATTAAAATATTCAAAAAAAACAAAAAACCAACACACTTCCGACACGAAGCCTTAGGACCTTTTTAAGTAATCTCTAGCCAACTTAAAATTAATAATAAAAAAATAAAATTATCTTCTTTTTAATAATTAATTTTTTTCAGCGTACATTAGTTATTTTTATTTCATTAGTGACAAGCGCAGGTTACACTCATTTATAGTGCAATTTATTTGAGCTGATTTTTTTTTTTTTTTTTTTTAATTTGAAAATCTATATGCTAAATTGTTTCATGTATTTTTGCTGACAACTTATTAAGTACAAATAAAAACAAATATTTTTAAATTTTTACTTTTTAATTTAAAATAAATTCTAGCAGACAGGTTCATTATTTTTCTAACATTTTCAAATAAAAAGATATGCACAACTCCCATTAAGTGCACCGAAGATGGCCTCAGTTAAGAGTGCCGAAGATCTTCATTCTTTATGGTCAAAACAAACCGGAGGCACTGGAGATGCTTTCAAACTATTGGTGTTTGGTTGGTGAGAAAAAACCAAAAAAAGTGATACAAAAAGTATGAAGAAAACCTTTTCTAATCCAAAAGTAACCTCATTTTATGCCTAAATCAAAGTTCTAAACCTTATTTTATTAACAACTGGTCGTGTCCATAAATTTCAGCATTGTGAGATCCACTTTATAGTTAATATAGTAATTATATCAACAAATTATTTGTGGCCTTGTTGATTCTCAATAATTTTCTGTGATTTTATTCTGAAACTATAAATTTACTCATCATGCAATAATGTTTCCATTTTACTTAGGCCAAGTTTGTTAAGTTGAAAAAAAGTTGAAAAGTTACTTAAAAAATTAAAAAGTTATCACTATTCGTCAAAAGTCAAAAATTACGGCTGCACAACTTTCAATTCTAATTTTCTCCTACACACTAATTTATATAATTTTTTAATGCACATTTTTATATAAAAAGTCAAAAAGTTAACCCAAACATCTATATTTTTTTCTCAATTTTTTAATCTAAAAAGATAAAAAGTACACTTATTTAGGACATCTCAAACAACCCCTTAATCTTTTGGGAAAGTGTGACCCTTCAGTGAATCATCTAGAGGATATTCAATAAACCAATAATAATTGAGGACAATAGTCTACTAGGGGTGATTTATCCAACTAATTTTTAGACCACTAATAGCTCTAATAAGTTTAAAAAAAAAAAACTCAAGTCAAAATATCACATCACTTTGATGGGGTGACTGTGCCACATCATTAGTGATGCTCTAAAACTCCCAATTTAATGCTTAAAACATTATTCATGGTCTACAGAAGATGGAGAAGATTTGTGCAACGTCATCATGTGATCTCATGATTGATGCTTAGCAGAGTTTCAAGAATTGATGACCGATCAACTGGTGTGAACACTGGAAAAGCATATGAAGATATCTGACATGATTATATGAAAGTAGGGTATTATTATACGAGTCACGAGTATAACTAGCATGGTTTCAATAGAAAAAAGTTGGAGAGTCCATAATATAAGAACAACTATTAATGCATGCACATGCGAAGGATCTCACGAAACTTGAACATTAATTAGGTACTCAAATTCCATTAGGTCACCCCATGTGTAATTGAGAATTTTAAAATGGAGATGAACCTTAGCGCTCGTTTGGCATAGTAAAGTTTGGTGCTAAAAAATTGTTTTAGTTGTAAAAAAATAAAATAAATTAAAAAGTTAATAAGATAAAATGTTACATCTGAATGATAATTATTTTATTTTTTTCTCTCGTGAAAGTCTAAAAAATCAAAAAATCAATCCTAAACGAGACTTTTTAACTCCAGACTAATAATTAAAAAGTCAAAAAGTCAATCCACATCCAAACGAAGCCTTAGTTAAATTAGTGGGTAATTAATCATTATCATGTCATTATTTTTGTGATGTTCCCAATCAATTATGTAACCAAAATTTTATGAGTGGGAAGGAATAATCTAGATTCATGTTTGTTAAGTAATTGACAATAGCGAACAACCGACCTGGTATGTTTTGCAATTTCTTATTTATTTATTTACTGAGAGCTATACATATATAATATCATATTGTATAATGAGGTTATGTTTGGATCATTGTGGGACAAAAGGTTAAATATTTATCATTTTTTCTTTTTATTTCTTCGGTAAGATTAAAATTAAATTTATAATCTAAACACAATCTCATACTACTTAATAAATATATGAGGGGCAATAACAATATAAATACAAAAATTTATGAGAATGTAGCACTCTATTTAATTTAGAGGAGACATATTCATTTTTTATCATTCACCTTGTTAAAATGAATATAATATTGTTAGTATTATATTTTATATTTTTTTTATGAATTTTTTTTAATGATTTTTTATTTTTTATTTTTTTGGGGTGTGGTATTTATAACATGAAATTTGCAATTTAGCCTTCGTTTGCCAAGTTGGGTTGGGTTGGATTTGGAACTATTTTACAAGCAAAAAGGTAAAATAGGCTTTTTAATCTAATAAGACAAAACATCATATCTAACCGATAATTATTACATTTTTTCTCTCACAAAAGTCAAAAACGACAAAATGCCCATCCCAAAAGAGACTTTTTAGTCCCAAGCTAAAATAGTCAAAAAATTAAAAAGCCAAAAACTCAATCCACCTCCCAAACGAACCCTTAGTGAGTATAATCGAGACAATTATGAAAATAAATATCTAAACATTATTGTTTGGTTTAACTCACTTTACATAAAATTAATTTTTTTTATTTTTTTATGTTTAATGAATTTTTTTAATATCTAAATATTATTGCGTATTTATTAAATTTCTTCAATATTTAAGTGCATCCAAATTAGGTGTATGTAAAAATAAAATAAAATAATTACATAAAATATTTAAAAATTTAATTAAAAAAGCACAAAAATAAAAATAAAAAAATTAAATTTTCAGAAAATCAACCAAAACCAAACATATAATGTATTCTTTATGTCGATTTACAAAAATTAATGATTAAAATTTTGAATTATCATTTAGAGTGCATTATCAATTTCATTAGTCTCTCATTTCTCTATGGCCTCCCATTTGTGTAAAGATTGGGATTAAAATGGTCATATAAGATAAAATTAACTATTTTAGTTTAATAGGATAAAATATCACATCTAATACATAATAATTTTATTTTTTTTCTCATGAAAGTCAAAAATATTTATCACAAACAAAATTTTTTAAAGATAAACTAAAATAATTAAAAAGTCAAAATATTAAAAAATTAATCCAAATCAAACGAATCTATATAGGGCTGGGGGTGACAGTGTGTTCACCGTCAACCCAACAAAAAACATCCACGAAATCATCCTACCTGAGGTGAGGTGTCACACGTGTCTCTCATATAGCATTCTTAGGCTTACCAATCGAGGGACAATAGACAGACACGCTCGTTTGATGCCCGACACAACATACACGTGTTCATTGGCATCACCCTCCATTTTTATAATGCTATTACATATATCAATTAATATATTAATTGATATTTTAATATATTTATAATATTATCATTATAAAATAACGATATTACATATTATATAAATTATAAATACTTAAAATTTTTAAAATTATATTAGACTATTTATTAATATATTAATTGATATTTTAATTAACACATCTAACATTATTTCTATTTTTAAGACTCCTCAAAACACGAGGCAACCCACTAATGAGTGTAGTTATTTTATGATTTTAGTGTTCCACACTTTTCATATTATAAAATTTAGAAAACATTACCACCAAGGGCTAGTTAGACAAAATTATTATTAAAAAAAAAAAAAACTATGATTTGAATTATTAATATTCATAAATTTTATCATTAATTTATCAAATATCCGCTGAATTGTTATTTCTTCTAAATCTTATCTAAATTATAATATGAATTTGTTAATAATTGCTAATGTCAACAAATTATGGATCATTATATTTAATTTTTTGGGCACTAATTAGGTTATAGGTCTATTTTTGAAAATTTTTGATCTATAGGCCTAAGTTTTAATCTTTTGAGATTAAAATGACCATTATTTATTCAAATCTTACTTATTTATCCATCTATCCATCTATGTGTCCAGGTATCACCCACCTATTTGTACACATGTCATATTTGTTTAACGTGACCTATCTGTCACTAGCCACCGGCACTAGTCACCATTGGTGACTTTTTTAATTACTTTTCTAATGTGTTCTTATCACTTAAAAATATTAATCCTTTAATTTAATGTCATATCCCATAAATATGAATTTCTTACCAATAAATTCCAATATTTTCTGGTCCCGAACCATATGAATAAATTTTGGTGATGTGGGGTCAGGGGCATCCCACATGATGGCCACTTTTTGGTCGGTTGATTCTGTGAAAATGTGGAGGGAAAAAAAAGAAAAAGAGCACAGGCTTTAAACAAGTTAAAGCTTAGTTCTTTTGTTTCTGGCATTGGGTTTGTGGACATAGGGAGAGCCACCACATCTCATGGTTTTGGACAAAAGGGGAAGACACAAAGTACATTTTGATTCACAAACAAACACCTGTTTCATTTCCAAACCCATACATACATATTTGTCACTCCATCACATGGTTTGGCTTTTGGAACATGGAGTTTGGAGTTTGGATTTAGCGTAGGTCAATTCATTTTTCAATGAAATTTGAATTTCAAAAAAAAAAAAAAAAAGAAGATAAAAGATAAAATTGAAACTTACTAGAGTAGGTTCTATAGATTGATGAGGGTTCATTATGATTTAGATTGTTATATACATTGTTTAACTTGTATTCTTTATCACATTGCTTAATTACCCTCAATTAGTGATTTTTGGAAATTTTTTGAGAATTTAATTGAATGGATTGTTTTTAATCATAAAGCGACGCAGCTGACTACACATGGGATTAAATATCATTTTTATTAGACCAAAAGGACAATTGAATACATGAGAAAATAGAATGTTAAATTTATAAAGAACAGAAAATATCTTAATATTATTTAAAAGTTATATTCACCATAAGACTTACATAGCCATTTGTAATAATCTAAATCTTGAAGGCCAAGAATTCTTGGATATTATGTCCCAAAAAAATGTAATTATACTAAGGCCAAGATTGGCATCTTCAAAAAAATTTAAAAAGTCAAAAAGTCACTATTTTATTTAAGTCACATTATCTTATTTAAGTCACATCACCTCTCTAACACATCACTTCAAACCTAACTCAAATCCAACCCATATTTCATAAAAAGTTAAAAAATACACTTATTTAATCTTCCCAAACTTGGCCTAAATAATAGATAACAGTCCAACTAGTCTAAATCTTGGAAAACAGTGACCTAAAAATTAGGAAAGCAAAATAATCAAAATTAAGAAACCAAATTCTAGAATATTTAGACTAAATTACAATAATTCAATCAAATAATGTATCAAAAATAGTAAAACAAAAAATATTAAAATTTCTTAAAATCTTTTCCTACACCATAACAGTAATAATGAGATCAACCAACAAGTTTAGTTTGTTAGTCAAAAAAGTTTTGCACTTCAATGAAAAATTCAAATATCCATAGCATATATATGTTTGGGATTTTTCTCTCTTAATTTAATGAGTTTTTTTTTTTTTTTTTTTTTTTTCCGTGTTAATAATGATATACTACATTATAATTTGTTAAATTTCATTGTAATATGATATACATTTTAATAAATAAAAAATAACAATTACATCTTTTAGTTTATGTGTATATATATTTGTTTAGTGAACAATAAGAGGACTATAATTGTTGACTTTTTTAGCTTTCGAAAGTTAATTTTGTAATTTTAAGTGTGCCAATAAAGATCAATCAATCCTTACAGAAGATTAATTACCAACCAATTATCAGACGATTGTGTTTTAATTCTCTCAGCCTCAATGAAGATGACTTTTACTGGTAGCTTATTTAGGAGAATTTAATAAATAACAATTAAGTGAAGAATAATTTTAGAATTTCATTAAGTAAAAAATGAAAAATTTACAATGATTGGACCCAGTCTCGTAGAAGTTTACGACAACAAGTTATTTGAAACTACTCCTATGAATGAAGTGTAGTACAGGAATTTGAAGTACAGAAATGTAAAGAACGATAAAAACTGGAAGGGAAAACAAAGTAAATAAAACTGATTTTTTTATCTGAGTTTGGATCCTTCATTTTGAGGCCTTCTCTGCTATTTATATTCTTAATGTTAACCATTAAAGTGGGCTTCTAACCGTCAAAATGTCTTTCCATGATTGTTGAACATGCTCTCTCATAGTTAATCCCACTACACCATCTTTGCAGTTAGGCTTCCCTCTTGATTTTAAATTTGAACTTTGTGAGTAACCGTTAGGCCATATCACCTTATATCCCTTTATTGTTCCAGTGCTTTGCAAATCCATTATTATCAATACGGGTTGATACGTGTCTGACTATGGTTGGCAACCTGTATTAACTCCCTGAATTGCCCTATTCATGCTACGTGTTGAATTGTGATTGGCTTTTACAATTTATACAGCCAACATTACTCTTCGTACTAATGTACCCAATACTTGTGATAGTAGTGAATCAAGGAACTTTACCCACGTCTTAGGACGCGCATGGGCTTTGCATCTTCTTAGAAATGCAACCGATGTCCATCATTGCAGTGTTTGTACTGCATTAAATTCTCTTGTATACCTCGAACATTTTCCACTATTTGAGCATTCGAAAAGACTGATACAGTTCGCATAGCAAAGCAAACCTTTTCTTACATAGATCAAGTATACGAAGAGTTGTTAGATAATGATGTTCGTCCTCGAAAGAACTTTCATACATTTATTAGCCACACCTATCCACCTCCATTTATTCAAGTCATGGAAACTTTTGCAAATCATCGACCTTTGGATCAAGAGCCTATTGTTCACAATTCTTTAGTCCAAGACTTTGCAACAATGGATAGTGGAAGCTCTTTTTTCTACCCCAAAACCTTCTGCGTGGGATGAGGCTATTGCTTCCTTTTCTTCTTCTAAAGCTTCTGGCTGGGGAGTTTGGCCTACTCCTACTCAACCTCAGACGAAGGAGTGCATCCATCATCGATTTCCTAAATTCGATAACCCTCTTGCAGTCCATCCTTCCAAGCGTAGCTCTGTAGTGTACCCATACATTCTCTCAGCCTCAATGAAGAGGACTTTTACTGGTGGCTTGTTTAGGAAAATTTAATAAATAACAATTAAGTGAAGAATAATTTCAGAATTTCATTAAGTAAAAAATGAAAAACTTAGAATGATCTAACCTAGCCTCGTAGAGGTTTATGACAACAAGTTATGTGAAACTACTCCTATGAATGAAGTGCAATACAGGAATTTGAAGTACAAAAATGTAAAGAATTGTAAAAACTGGAAGGGAAAACAAAGAAAATAAAATTGGTTTTTTGATTTGAGTCTAGATCCTTCATTCTGGGGCCTTCTCTGCTATTTATACTTTCAATGTTAATCGTCAAAGTGGGCTTCTAATCGTCGAAATGTCCTCCCATGATTGTTGAACATGCTCTCTCACAGTTAGTCTTACTACGCCATCTTTGCAGTTAGGCTTCCCTCTTGATTTTGAATTTGAACTTTGTGAGTAACCGTTAGGCCCTGTTCCAGTGCTCCTTAGATCCACTGTTATCAATACGAGCTGATACGTGTCTGACTATGGTTGGCAACCTATATTAACTCCCTAAATTGCCTCATTCATACTACATGTTGAATTGTGATTGGCTTTTACAATTTATACAGCCAACATTACCCACCGTACTAATATACCCAATACTTGGTGATATTAGTGAATCAAGGAACTTTACCTACGTCCTAGGATGTGCATGGGCTTTGCATCTTCTTAGAAATGCAACTGACGTCCATCATTGTAGTGTTTGTACTGCATTAAATGCTCTTATATACCTCGAACATTTCCCACTATCTGAGCATTCGAAAAGGCTGATACAGTTCATATGACCAAGCAAACATTTTCTTACATAGATCAAGCATACGAAGAGTTGTTAGATAATGATGTTCATCCTCGAAAGAACTTTCATGCATTTATTAGCCACACTTATCCACCTCTATCTATTCAAGTCATGGAAGCTTTTGCAGATCATCGACCTTTGGATCAAGAACCTATTGTTCACAATTCTTTAGTCTAAGACTTTGCAACAATGGATATTGGAAGCTCTTCTTCTGCCCCAAAACCTTCTACATCGGATGAGGCTGTTGCTTCATCTTTTTCTTCTAAAGCTTCTAGCTGGGGAATTTGGCCTACTCCTACTCAACCTCAAATGAAGGAGAGCATCCATTATTGATTTCCTGAATACGATAACCCTCTTGCAGTCCATCTTTCCAAGCGTAGCTCTGTAGTGTACCCATACATTCTTTTCAACCGTCTACACAGCCTTGAGGACAACTTGCTTTCAGTATGGTACACTTCTACTTTTCCATCTCGAATGGTGCAAAAGGCTCCACACCTTGATGAAGCCTTAAGAATCAGTCCTGCACTCCTAGCCAAAAAAGAAAAACTTTGCTCCTCTGATTGGCTTGAGTGTATGAACAAACCTGAATTCCTATCTTCTTTTAGAGAAACTCCTATTGCTCCTTTACCGCCCTCCAACCTAAATTGGATTGAAGAATTGGGGCTCATTATCTTCGAGAGTTAACACTTCGCTCCTTATCAAGCTCCAGTTCCTCTAACTGCTTACCAGCAATATAAGGCCCAGACTTTACTTGTCGCTTTCTCTCATTTGTCCTTCGAAGTCCTGCGAGATGATATTCCTCATAAGAACCTGTTATGGACTTATGACATTATTTCTCGCAGCCATCTTCTCAACCCTGTAGCCCATGCAGAGTTCTATGTTTTCCTAGACCAACTTCCTCTTCTACTCAATTGGCATATCAATGCTTCAATTACCAATGAAGTATTGAACGAAACCGCTGCTGCTCGAATCCAAATTCAGTACGAGGCAAAGAATCTCCTTGAAGAATATGAGAACTTTAAAAACCCAAACTTAGAGTATAGGGAAGATGCCATTATGGGCGAAGCACATAAGGAAGAGAAGATGGATGAGACAGAGAAGGCTCTTAAGCACATAGAATTTGAAATGAAAGCCCAACAGCTCTTCTTCCAATTAAGGACTCATCAACTAGATAAACCAAATTTGGATAGGATAGAAGATAGATTAATAAAAGAGTATATGTTTATTGATTTTTGCTGGACTAAGGCCCCGTTTGGGAACCCTCACTTTTAGCCAAAAAGTCAAAAAGTTACTAAATTAGCCAAAAAGCCAACAACTCATACTAAAAAGTTAAAGATTCTCTTTTCTCTCTGCTTTTTGCACATCTTTTTGTAAAAAACCAAAAAGTCATCCCAAACATACTAGTTTGTTTTAGCTCATATTTAGCCAAATAGCCAAAAAGTTACTAAATTAGCCTATTCCCAAACGAGGCCTAAGTTTCATGACCTTGTAACTTTGTTCATCCCTCATTTTTACAAAATTGAGAATGTAGCTAAATGAGTCTTCCCAATGTAAATATTACTTATCAACAAAATTGGGCTTCTCAAATTTCATCTATAATGATTTGATTTTATAATTGTATGCTTAATTTATATAGTTATTGTGACTTAATTCCTCATTATGTTCAAAAAAGCTTTGAATCAACCAATTTTGCTCTAAAGCCTAACTCAAAAACTTCCAAAGTGTGGAGTTTTCTCTTAAGAAGGGTAACCTTCACTTTACGTTCCAATTATATGGCTAATCATAGTCTGTCTTTGTTTAACTAACAGTTTCAAATTAACCAATTTTGATTTAAAATACCATCTACGTGGTTCAAAGTATAGAAACTTCCCTTAGAGATTACACTGCTTCATTTTTAAAGAGTGTGCTCTTTCACAGCTTAACTAAATATTAGTTTTTTGCAACTTTGAAGTTTAAAACAAACAAATTCTAGCTGCAGAGTATTTCAAAGTTTACTTCGAAGGATTTTATTTTTGTCATGACCCAAACCCGCCTCTATGGGTTTAGCACCGTAACCGGCTAGTAATCCGAGATTACCGAAGGCCTGCTCAACAGTGATACAGTAATATAGAGTACAGGGGCATGGCAGAAGCTAAAACAATAAATAAACAATGTCCAATGAGTTGTGACAGTCTGTATGCAAAGAGACTTTTCATACATATATACAGTTAGTGACAAAAACAGTATGTACATATATACAATCATTCAATTCAGGGACCTAATCCCTATTAAACAGTAGTAACAGTCTACACAGTATATACAATAAACCAGACAGATACAAAGACCGATAAAGGACTAAAACACCCCTAAGCCATAGCTTGGCAAGCTCGGAATCCCGCCGTGAGGCACAATGGTTGGCTTGACAAAAAGGGGAGTCTAATCCACGCTCCTAGCTCCGGTCTGATGCCTGAACACCTACATATATATATATATATATATAAACAGTGAGCTAAAGCCCAGTGAATAACATAATGCGTAAAGAGGTTTAGAATGAATATCCTTCAGTAGTAAAAACAGTTGTTTCAATCAGTATATCAGTTGTTCAGTATAGTAATCAGTCATATGTGGTACATTCATTAGCATAATAATCTGATGTGATGAGGTCTAAAAAGACCGAACGATGCTGAGGAGTCTTGAAAGACCGAACAGTCAATGATGGCCATCAATTAGTAAACAGTAGTGGTTCCAACAAGGGAACCGACAGAGATCTCAGAATAAGAATAATCAAGAATGATAGTTGCTAAGGATGCCTGTCTGATTGAGAATATAGGACATACATTCATTCGATTAACGGTAGTAGTTCGAAGCGATGCAGTTCAATTGTTCAGAAGATAATCATTTTTTAACATATCTTTACACAGTTGTTACTCACAGAGTTCTGGGCTATAGTAAGCTAGAGCGCGTCTCCAGTCGCCAACCCTACACAGTTAACAGATCGAACACACACTAAGTTACACAGTTGGGAAAGATAATAACTTAGTCCCTAATTGCCTCGGTGTGTTCTACATCTATATCCTCATTAAGATGTCTTAAACATGCCCTAGGAATGCCTAGGATGGGAAGAGGATGCAAAGATGCACTTTTAAACACTTTACAAAATTTTCAGAAAATAGGGGTCTCGCTTGAGCATGGCTTTCTACGCTCGACCGAACATGCAGACAAAGGAGCTCTGCTCAAGCATGACTTTCGTCGCTCTAGCGGACTGTAAGCTACAGTGAAAATACTGGATGCTCAAAATTTACGCTCGACGGGCGCTCGACCCTCGCTCGAGCGTAAGAAACAAGTCCTTGCTCGAGCGTGAATTCTCTCGCTCGAGCGGACTGTAAGCTTATGCAAAGTACTGGATGCACGCATTTCATACTCGAGCGTCACCTTTCTCGCTCGAGCGGAAGACATGATCACAGAGTGTATGCTCAAGCGTGGACTTCCTCGCTCGAGCGTGGGTCCAAAATCTCGAGCGTGGGTCCAAAATCTAGAAAACCCAGATTTGAGTCCCAAGCTCAAAACCAAGTTTAACTGCATTAAAATCGATCATCTTGGGCTGAAAACCTGGAAAACACTTGTAAACACATAATATTATATGTTTCGAAGATCAATTTGATAAATCCAGGCCTAAGGGTATTTCAATTAAATCCAACTTCAAACCAGTTTTCATGAACTAACTTCAAATATGTCATGCAAGACTTTAAATCGATTCAAAGCTTTAATACATGCTCAAAAGAGCCAAATCGTTTGAGAACAAGATGATTTTATGAACCTTAAACATATTCATGAGCATGTATGTACCAAATTCTATGTAATCAACCTCAAAATGCAAAGATATAGCCATACATGCAACAATCAAGCTTCAATTCAACAATTAAGAGCCATAACTTGGCTCAAGACTTCAACTTTCCTCTAAACCATGCAAGAATCAACTCAAGACATAAACAAGAAGATAATGAATCTACCTTAAGTCTTGTAGTTCAAGAAGAGAGCTCAAATATGCAATCTCTTCTACAATTTCTTCAATTTTCCAAGCAATTCACAAGACAGAACTCAATTTCTCTTCCTCTCCCTCTCTTGGTCGGTTAAGTCTAAGGATTGAGCTAATCAAATGTTGTATCTAAGTGTAATGTGAAGATCAAGTGTTGAGATAGTGGGCCACTAGTGTGGCAAAATGGTAAATATGCTAAACTATGTGATTTAGCTTATTTTAATCTAATTTAATCATACCAAGTTAGTTTTCAATTAAATATACCATAAAATCATATAAATTCCAATGATCTCAAAACATCAATCAATTTCTGGTTCGGCCGCTGATAAGGCCTTCAATTTGCAGTTTAAACATGAAAATATAAACAGATAGTCAAACAGTCAAACAGATAGAGATGCATTTTAACTAACATATTCAATCAATTCAGTTCCAGGTTTCAGTCAGTCAATTCAGTTTTTCTAGTTGGTTTGATTATTTATCATAGTCAGTCTCAGTTTAACAGTAATCAGTGGTTTATCGGTAAATAGTGTTGAGGGTCATTACAATTTTCAACAAGAAACCTAAAAGCAAGTCTTTAATCCCCTTGAAACAAACAAAAACCTGAGCATTCTTGTACTCATAGGTATGAAATGTGCTTTGAAGTCAACTACCTGCTTTCAAAGCCCTTTGCAGGATGTTGGACGTCTGGCTTTAAAGCCAAATCTTAATTTCGAAGCCAAATATTTGCTTTTCGAAGCCAATCCGGATATTCAACATGCGTTTCCCTCCAGCAACTTTTCTTTATTTTAAATTTGGGACCCTCCATATTTTAAAATAAGGGTTTTAATTTCACATGGACCCAAATCATAAAATAATCATTTCGAATCCACCTGACCCATTCAACTTGTTCGAGTAACTTTTGGACATAAAGGTTTAAAAACCTCTTTCCTTCGTATTCCACCTATCTACTTGCCCAAAAATTCCTTTCTCTTCCTTTTGAAGTTGTCTACAACATTCGTTTCCTACTCACCTTTCCTTTTCACCCCTTCAGTAATGGTTTCTCTAAAAGTGCAAATTGTTGAGCGTGTGAGTTCCTCTGTAGCTTTAAGGAGACTCATCAATGAAGAATGTGAAAAGTACAAAGCTGGTGAATGGTGCGTTGTTGATGGACGCATTCTTATTCGTCGCCGTTATGCTCAAGGAGAGTATGTACTTGGACCCACTTTCAAGGAGGCATCCGCTCAACTCCCTGCCTTATATCTTCGTCTAGAGGATCATTGCTTACTCTACGTTGGGGCCTTTGATTGGGGAAACTGGAGGTTAAATCGACCCCAATCGCTGCTGGCCCACAATGAGACTTGAATGGGAAGAATGGTATGATCGAGTTGTCCCTACTAGGACACTTGACCTTTAGGAACTCTGCCTCCTTAATGCCTTTTGACTGGACATGTTTTCTATTCTTGAAGACCCTTTCCTTATACCTACTGCATTATGTTTTTGGAATTCTTCTTTTAATTTTTTCCAATTTTGATGCGGTATGATAGCTCCTACCATTCTGGATATATGCCATCTTCTAGGTTTATCCCCCATTGGCACTCCTTTTGAACCTGACTATCCCGATCTTAATGTGCCCTTTTCCATCCCTCTTTTGAACTCCTCCTTCAATGATTTTGCATAGTCTGAAAATCCAAAGGAAAGCCCTGTGACAGACAGAGAGTTCTTCTCCTTTCTTTTGTACTAGTTTTGTAAATTCTTATTTTGTACCTCTTCTCAGAGGGTTATGCCTGAGTTTGCTCCCCTTGCTAAGGCTCTGGCTTTGGGAAAGAAAATAGCCTTAGCTCCATATGTTCTGGGCCATGTATATAGAGTTTGCTCTCAATTTTATGAAAAACCTTTAGATACTAATCAAGGGGGGCCACTCTGGATATTACAGCTCTAGCTTTTTGCTTATTTCACTGCTTTGCATTCTAGGTGTTTGAAATTTTTGCTATCAAACCCTACCTCTTATGGAATAAAATATGCCAGAGTTTCACTTTATCCCTCCACTTTTGCCTTCTATTTTACTTTCTTTCATCAACTCCCAGCTTCTGCTTCTTCTCACACCTTCTTCTGTCCATTTGAAGCCAATATTGGCCCAGCCTGGTTGAAGACTTTCTTGGCTGATAGAAACAGTTCCCAACCTCAGCACAGGGATATGTGGGCTTTTTTTTTTTTAACTCCTAGAGAGCTTTTCATTGGCACTTTAAATCCTAGAGCTTACAAGTGCATAGCAGAAGCCTACTGCCCTGCTCAATTTGCCAGGCAATTTGGGCTTACCCAAGGGATCCCTATTCTCCTCTGCAGTCAAACTAACCCCAATCTTACCACCAGAGAGCTGAAAGTTCAAAGACCTAGGCTAGAAGAGGCAACCTCCAAACTCATTCAGGACTTGATTGAATTTCAGTTCATTTCCTTCATCCCATAAAGCATTATACTAAAGAGGTATTAGAACTGGTGGTCAACAACTATGGAGGTGCTCTTGGCAATACCTCCCAAAGACCTACTGTCACACCCCAAACCTGCCCCTAAAAGTTTGGACATGACCGGCCTGCAACGAGGACCCAACCTGGATTATTTAAAATATTGCTTAATCACGGGCCTGAACGGAAGCTAAATAACGAAAGAACAAACATTCAATGAGCTGTGTCTACATACCAGGATCATGATGCATTACAGTACATACTACCATTCCATGTTACACATTACAAAAGATAGGTAAAGGTTAATTCAAAAGTTAAGTTTCTACAATATTTATATACATATGTGTTGTCCCCAAAACTATAACAAAACATCCCATCATAGGGATTTCTAAGACATAACCAGGGCCATTTTAGTTGACTCAGCAAAATGGGTTCGACTTCAGGATCCTGGGTAGACCTAGGGTTGACCTGTAAGTTGAGTACCTACAAAACATTCAGAAAAGTAAAATGAGCAAAGCTCGGTGAATGATAGCAGCGCAAATAAATTAAAAGTAGAAACATGAACCAACATTGCATATTCACAATTCACTATCTCATTTCTTATTTCTGAACAGCCTCAGGCCCATATTAAATAGAATGGCCTTGGGCCCAACAGAGTACAGAATGACGTCGGGCCCAACAAAATACAGAACGGCCTTAGGCCCAACAGTATACAGAACGGCCTCAGGAACATCATAATAGCAAAACGGCCTTAGGCCCATCGTATCGACAAACAAAAGATCTCGGATCCATACATCATATGCCAAAGTCCCATATGTCAACATATTCCATATAACTTAATACATTTATTAAAGAGTGAATAGAATCCTAAATAGCATGTGCACAACAGAATATGTAAACAGAACATTATGTTATGCTACTATCACTCACTGTGATACGGGTGGACGTTGATTCCTTCATGCGGATGCCCTACACACAGCACGTAAATCATAAGCATATCATTTTTCCTTCGTTTTTCTTTATTTCATTATTTGATTCACTAAGTTACGGATAATTAAACGTATCAAAAGAAATATCAAACGGGTATTTAGACACATCCGGAGGCTTAAACAACCCAAAAAAGGGTTACAGAATTTTCGGGATTGGGCCGCAAGTGCGGAGGTCTCAGTCGCGCGTGCGAGAAGGTGCATCGCACATGTGGCTGCACGTGCTTTTTTAGCAGAACATCTCGAAATTTCTTCCATGTTTTCTGTACGTGCGATTGTGTCTCCCGCATGTGCGGCCAAGGGCCCCGTATGTGTGGTTGTGTTCTCTGTTTTTCAGTCGAAGTTTCAACATTTCCAAGTGCTCAAGGGGTAGTCCCATGGCCAAATTCAAGGTAAATACACACCAAAATCATAGCATACAACACCTAAACATGTGTTTTTAAATAAATCAAGACCAAGGCTTGTTCTTGGAGTTATACATCCCTCATTTTCCATAAACTCTTCATTATCATCAAGTAAATACACATACATAGATATAGATATTCATGCTTGTACATCATAGGAGTTTAAACATATTCATGGAGATTAAGTTTCCATCATACACACCTACGAGATGCATGGTTCTTTGTGAAGTTCATTATTCACAAGCAAACACAATCAAACCCTAGTTCTTTTCTCTTATAGAGGATGTACCACTTCAAGCCTAATTCAACCAATTGAAAAGGAATTAAGGGTTTAATAGCCATCCATGCTCACCTTAGGTTGGATTCTTCAAGTGTCTCTAGCAGATCCCTAATTTTCCAACTTTTGTTGCTTTCCTCTTCTTCCTCCCTTTCTCTCTTCAAGTTTCTCTAAATTCTCCACTTAACACATATGTGGACAGATGAGCTCAATATAAGAAGACTTATATACCATATATAGGTCTTTGGCTTCTAGTTTTGCCAAACAAGCCCTAGTGAATCACACAAAATAAATTTTCAATTAAACTTCCCACACTGTTCTAAAAATTCTCACTAACATGTTCTCATGTTCAATTTCAATTTATTACGCCTCTACAGTTTAAATTTCCAAATCAATATGTTAAGTTTAATAGATGTATTCCAATAATCAATAGATAGGTAAACATTATTTAACAATTTCCACACGTGAGTATCACTGCGCATGAAATTTCACAGTAACCATGTATTTACTCATAAATTTAAAAGTATAAAGCTCATAAGAGGGTCGGGTTATTACATGCTGGTGGGACTAGACTTGTCTTCTTAGACCCAGTCTAAAGGCTCATCACTCCTTCTACAGCTCCTGCCATCTCAGTTTCTGCTCCTTCTACCACAAAGAGAGCTCCTTCTGCCTCCCCTCCTTCTCCTAGAGTTACTAGGGCTGCTTCGAAGAAATGAATGCATTCCTTTTCTTTCTTTTTCCTTTTCCTTATAATGCTTAACTCGTTTATTTATAGCTTTCTTTTTTATGCAGGAGCTTCACAAGTAGAGTCTCCTCAAAAGGCTCAAGCTTTAAACATTCTTAAGGATAAACAACAACAGCAAAAGAAGAGAGAACTTGTGCTTAGTCCTGAAAATGAGGAAGAAATAGAAAAAGAGAAAGAGATACCACTGAGAAGAATGAAGAAAATGACAATTTCTCCCTCTGACCTTATTGGGGACTCTATTCATGAAGCAGCTGCCAAAGTAGTAGAAGAGGAGCACTCTAAAGATATTATTGTATTTCAAAGGTCTGAGAAAAGGAGACAGCAGCAAGTACTAAGGGATGAAGCTGTTGTTGCTGATGCACACCAAAGAGAAGCTACAAGGAGGCAACAAACTACTAAACATTATACCCTTCGCAGTTCTCCAACCATTGCTACCACTTCTAAAACTGGTAATTTCCTTTTGTATCTCTAGTTTCTTTTCTCTAGTTTTCAATACTGAAACTTAATATTGCTTAATATTTCTTATTTTGCAACGAAAGTTACATTACCTCCTCATTCGATAAGGGTTTCTTCAGTCTTATTTGAAGTTGAAAGATCATTAGAAACACCCTCGAAAAGGAGGGAGAAAATCGACACTAAAGTGCCTTTAAGTGTAGAGCACATTCAGACAATACTCCCACTTCCTGGTTCTACGCTCTTTGCACTTTTTTTTAAGCAAAGCATTCTTATATCTTTATCATTTGGCTTAACTCCATATCTTCCTCATTTAACCTTTAACTCAGCCCAATTTACTCTCCCTACAATCCTTGTTGCTCCTTCCTCTCATGAGGAGATCCTAGTTATCACTTCATCTCCAGTGATAGCTGATATTCCTAGAGAAGACACTGGTAGCTCACCAATTCTTTGTCTACCATCATTATCTAGCTCCAGTCCTTCTTCTCTTGACTTACTGGTGGCCAGGACAATGGAAACTGCTAGGGACACTTCATCCTCCTCTCCTATCCCTATGCAGCCATCTCTTCCTTCCACTAGAGTCCTTTTTGCGCCACCAATGTCAATGGAAGAGATGGACATTTTTGAAGCTAGGCTGGCTAGCCTTTTTGACATGCCTTCTACCATTCCAACAACCAGTAATGAAACTAAGCCATTGGTTCTAGCTAACTCTCTCTTGGAAATCCTCAAGAGCTCTTCAACCATCAGTAGGGCTTCCTTACCTTCATTAGACTTGGGCATCTGTTTGGAGTTGCTGACATTATTCTCGAGGATCCCATTTGAAGCCTTGCAAAGATCTATTATAAAAAATGGTTTCCTCTAGTGTTGCAAAGTCATTAACCAATGTAACATGGCTATTTCAAGTCATTTGTCTCAGGCAGCAGCTACCATAGATTTTTATGTCAACATCTGCCATGTTGCCAAAATTGCAGAGGAGAAATTATTGAGCGACCAGAAATTTGTTTCCCATATACATGCCGAGGTGTCTGAATTGAAAAAACAACATTCCTCTGTCTCTCAATTTCGAACCCAACTTTTGGAGAAGAAAGCTCAATTAGAGGAAGAGTTATCAGCAGTTAACCTGGCTTTGGATCGAACTGCTACAAAGCTACAAATCACCAACCAAGGGCTGGCTGATCGAAGGCAGGAGATGACTACATCCATTCAGTTGCTCACATCCCTTAAGAGTAGAGAATCAATTGTAAGGGAACAACTAAAACATTGTACTAACTTTTGGGCCAATCTATGGCTGCATGTACCTAGCTCCTTATGAAATGAAATCTTTATTTACTATTTGAGTGTTTTTATGCTTTTCTTGTTTAGCATTTTCTATACCCCTTGTGTTTCCCATACAGTTGGATAATAAGTTTTCAAGTACCTGCCATTAATTTTCTTAGGGTGTATATACCTGTTCAAATTCCTCAAATAGTATGCTCCCCCAAACAAGACTCTATGAACTTGATATGGTCATTCCCAGTTAGGTAACCATTTGCCAAACTTATGGCTTTTAATGCCTATTGGGAGTATTGTTTTCCATACTAAATCACCTTCATCAAAGCTATTGTGCTTGATTTTCTTATTATAATTTTTGGCTGCTTTCTTATTTTGAAAAAGAATGTTATTTAATGCCAAAATTCTTGCTTCATCGACATTTTCTAATTCCAATAATATGCTCTGATGATACTGCTCAGGAGCTAATTGGTCCTGGCATCTCACCTTAAAGGACTTAATGTTAATCTCTACGTATAACACTACATCATGCCCATATACTAAGGCATAAGGAGTAACTCCTGTACTTGACTTTAGAGAAGTCCTATAAGCCTATAATACATCTAATAACAAGTTATGTCAATCCCTAGGATTGTCTTCCATAACTCTTTATATTCTTTTTTTCAAAAACTTATTGGATGATTCTGCCTGACTATTTGCTTGTGCATAATAAGGGGTAGAATTAACAAGGTTAATTCCAAACTCTGCCGCGAAAGACTTTACCATCTTTCCATCAAATACAGTCCCATTATCCATAGTTATGGTCTGTGGGATGCCACACTTGTGAATCAGATCTTTAATAAATCCAATAACTTTAGTTTGGTCTACAGCCTTATATGGTTTAGCTTTGACCCACTTAGGGAAGTAGTCTGTGGCCACTAAGATGAAACAATGGTGCTTTGAAGAGGGTGGATGTATTTTCCCTATCATATCCATAGCCCAACCCCTAAATGGCCAAGGTTTCACAATTGCTTGCAAATCAGTTATTGGCACATGTCTTATCATGCCATACTTTTGGCATGCCTGACGACCTGTCACGACCCAAACCGACCCCTATGGGTTTAGCACCGTAACCGGCCAGTAATTCGAGATTACCAAAGGCCTGCTTAACAGTAAGACAGTATAACAGAGTATAGGGGCATGGTGGAAGCCAATACAGTAAATAAACAATGTCCAATGAGCTGTGACAGTCTGTATGCCAAAAGATTTTTCATACATTTATACAGAACAGTATACACAACATTTACAACATTCAAAATGGGGATCAAGTCCCTAACAATGTCTGATCTTTGTCTACACAGTCTATCTGATAAACAAAAGCGATGCAGAGGGGAACACTAGACACCCCTAGCCTTAGCTTGGCAGGCTCGAAACCTCGCAGTGAGGCACATAGGTTGGCTTGACAAAACTGGAAATACCCTGACGCTTCTAGCATTGGTCCGGTGCCTGAACACCTACATATATATATATATATATATGAGCAGTGAGCTAAAGCCCAGTGAATAACATAATGCGTAAAGAAGTTTAGAATGAATGTCCTTACAGTAGTGAAAACAGTTCATTTCAATCAGCAATTCAGTTGTTCAATACGATGCAGGTCATATGTGGTACATCCATTAGCATAACGATGTGATGAGTCTAAAAGACGAGCGATAATGATGGCCATCAATCAAGAATGATAGTGGTTCCACGAGGGAACGATAGAGATCTTTGTAACGATAACGATGATGTGATGGGTGCTAAGGATGCCTGATGCGATTGAGAATATAGGACATACATTCATTCAATCAACAATATCGATTCGATGCTTGATTCGATTCATTGAAGATAATCATTTTGAACATATCTTTACACAATTGTTACTCACGAGTTACGGGCTCTGATAGCTATAAGGCGTCCCTCACCAACCCTACGGTTTCTGAGATCGAACACACACACACTAAGCCATACAGCTGGAAAAGATAATAATTTAATCCCTAATTTGCCTCGGTGTGTTCTACATCTATATCCTCTTTAAGATGCCTTAAATATGCCCTAGGAATGCCTAGGATGGAAAGAGGATGCAAAGATGCACTTTTGAACACTTAACAAAATTTGCTGAAAACAAGGGTCTCGCTCGAGCGTAGCTTTCTTCGCCGGCGGACATCTGACAAAGGCTCTGCTCGGCGTGAATTCGATCGCCGAGTGGGTATGTCTCTGATAAAAATACTGGATGCCCCAAATTTACGCTCGATGGACGCTCGACCCTCGCTCGAGTGGACTGTGAACTCATGGAAAGTACTGGATGCTCGCATTTCACGCTCGAACGGAAGGCAAGATCACAGAGTGTACGCTCGAGCGTAGACTTCCTCGCTCGAGCGTAGGCCCAAAATCTGGAAATTCCAGATTTGAGTCCCAAGCTCAAAATCAAGTTTAAATGCAAAATTTTCGATCCTCTTGGGCTGAAAACTTAGAAAACACTTACAAACACTTAAAACAACATGATTCAAAGCTCAATTTATAAAATCAAAGCCCAATGGTGGTTAATTCAAACTCAATTTTCAACCCAATTTTCATGAACATACTATGACATGACATGCATGAATTCGAATCATTTCAAAGCTTCAATTTGATGCTCTAGTGAGCCAGTTGTTCCAAAACAAGTTGAAAACATGGTACTTAACATTGACATGGACATGCATGTGAAAATCTTTGAAGAACAACCTCAATAATGTGAGATGCGTACATGCATGCAACAATTTAGCTCTAATTCAACACTTTTGAACCAATTCATGCCTTAACTCTCTAAACTACCAAGATCCATGCTAGAAGGAACTTAAACACAACAATGAGAAGGTGAATTCTTTACCTAAGTCTTGAATTTAAGGTGTAGGAGCTCAATTAAGCAAGAACTCTTCTAATCTTCTAAATTTCCAAGCAATATCACAAGATGAACTCAATCCTCTCAATGCCTCTCTCTCTAGCCGGCTATACACTCAAGAATAATGGCTGAACAAATGTTTGTAGTGTATGACTAAGGCTTAGGCAAAGTGTGATGTAGTGGCCCACTCCATGGCAAAGTTGTAATTAAGTCAAACTATGTACTTAGCTTATTTTAATCTAGTTTAATCATACCAAATCAAGTTTCAGATAAATATACCATAAAACCTCATAAATTATGGTGATCACTAAACACTAGTCGGTTTCGAATTCGGCCGCCGATAAAGCCTTCAATTAACAGTTTAAATAAAACAAACTGAACAGATAATTAAACAGTCAAACAGATAAAATGCAATTCTAATAGATACAGGCAATCAATTCAGTTTCAGATTTCAGTCAGTCAATTACTTTTCATATTCGATCTCAGTTTAGCAGTAATCGGTAATCAATCAGTCATTAATCGATAAACAGTATGAAGGTTGTTCCAGTCTCCCTTCCTTATAAAAAGTTTAGTCCTCTAAACTCGAGTTACCTTCATTCTGAAAGAAAACAGGGTTCAGCGGGAACAAATCAAGATATCTCTTAGCCATGTCATCTTCCCTTTCCCAAGTGGCATACACGCCACCATGGTTTTGCCAGTCAACTTTCACTAGCGGGATCTCTTTATTTTTCAACTTCTTGATTCGTCTGTTTACAATCTGTATAGGCCGTTCTTCATAAGTGTAGTCATCACTTAGCACTACACAGGTCGGCTCAATCACATGGAAAAGATCCCAAAGATAATCTCTTAACATTGAAATGTGGAAGACGTTGTGCATATGCTCCATTTCAGGAGGAAGCGCAACTTGATACGCCACCGGATTAATTTTCTCAATAATTTCATACGGTCTGACATACCTCGGCGCTAACTTGCCTTTGACTCCAAAACGAGTCTGGCCTTTCATCGGTGTCACTTTCACAAAAACGTGATCACCCACTTCGTATTCTCTGTCTCGTCTCTTAACATCCGTCTAAATTTGCTGTCGGCTCTGCACGGTTTTCAGTCTCTGTTGAATCAGTTTCACTTTTTCAGTCGTTTCATACACAATCTCGGGCCCAAGCATAGGCCCATCTCCAACTTCTGTCCAACAAATTGGAGATCTACACTTTTTGCCGTACAATGCCTCGAAAGGCGTCATACCAATGCTTGCATGATAACTGTTGTTGTAGGCGAATTCAGCCAATGGCAAATGGCTTTCCCAGTTCCCCTGAAAATCAAGGACACACATTCTCAATAAATCTTTCAGAGTTTGGATGGTCCTTTCTGACTGGCCATATGTCTGAGGATGATAGGCACTACTCAATCTCAGTTCAGTACCCAATGCAGTCTGTAGGCTTTGCCAAAACCTCGATGTGAACTTCAAATCCCTGTCAGAAACAATAGACATAGGCACTCCATGCAGTCTCACAATTTCATCCATATAAATCACAGCCAATTTGTCCGCATTATAAATTGTCTTGACAGGTAAGAAGTAAGCTGATTTAGTCAGTCTATCAACAATAACCCAAATTGAGTCCATACCTTTACTGGAGCGAGGCAATCCACTGATAAAATCCATTGTGATATGCTCCCACTTCCACTCCGGTATAGGTAAGGGTTGCAGTAAGCTTGTAGGTCACTGATGTTCAGTTTTGACTTGTTGGCAATGAAGACATTTGACACAAAGTCGGCAATTTCTTTCTTCATTCTCGGCCACCAAAAGTTCTGTTTCAGATCTTGGCACATTTTCGTATTCCCTGGATGAATAGAAAATTTTGAGTTGTGGCCCTCTTGCAGAACTCTTCTTTTCAGTTCAGTGTCATTCGGTACACACAGTCTTTCTTGAAATTTCAGTACATTGTTTTCAAATTTGAATCCCGATCTCGGTTTAGATTCCCTTTCTTCGATGATCTTCTTTAAGAAGTCATCCTGTTGCTGTTTCTCTTTAATCTCTTCAATCAGTGCCGGTTGTGCAAAAATAGCAGCTATTGTCCCACATTTTTCTTTCAAAATTATTTCAATTTCAGATTTTTCCAGGTTACGAAGCAATTCTTTCTATCCGGTGAGCGAACAAGCTAAGTTTCCGATCGATTTCCAACTCAAGGCATCGGCAACGGTGTTGGCTTTTCCTGGATGGTACAAAATCTGTAGGTCATAATCTTTAATCAATTCTAGCCATCTCTGCTGTCTCATGTTCAGTTCTTTCTGAGTAAAGAAATATTTCAGACTCTTGTGGTCGGTATATACTTCACATGTCGCCCCACACAGATAGTGATGCCAGATTTTCAGTGCAAATATTACTGCAGTAAGTTCTAGATCATGGGTTGGGTAGTTCTTTTCATGTGGTCTCAGTTGTCGGGAAGCATAAGCAATAACTCTCCCATTCTGCATTAAAACACACCCCAAACCCTTATGAGAAGCATCACTAAATACAGTATAACCATCCGTATCTGAAGGTAAGGTAAGAATCGGTGCAGTCACCAATCGAGTTTTCAACTCTTGGAACGCTGATTCCCTTTGGTCGATCGATCAAATGATATCATACGTATCGGTTGAGTCAATGGTAAGGCAATTTTGGAGAAATCTTTGACAAATCTTCTGTAATATCCAGCCAATCCCAAAAAGCTTCGGACTTCTGTCACATTTGTTGGTCTAGGCCAGTTCACTACGGCTTCAATTTTCTGCAGATAAACAGAAATTCCATCTTTGCTAACAACATGCCCCAAAAACATAACATGATCAAGCCAAAACTCACATTTAGATAGTTTAGCATACAGTTTCTGTTCTTTTAGGGTTTGCAGGACAAGTCTTAGATGATGCTCATGTTCTTCTATACTTTTGGAGTAAATCAATATGTCATCAATGAATACCACAATAAAATCATCAAGGTACGGTTTAAAGATCCTATTCATGAGGTCCATAAATACTGCGGGTGCATTGGTAACTCCAAAAGGCATAACTAAAAATTCGTAATGTCCATACCTCGTTCTAAAAGCAGTTTTATCAATGTCTTCAGGTTTAACTTTCAGTTAATGGTACCCCGATCTGAGATCAATCTTGGAAAACACTTGAGCACCCTGTAATTGATCAAATAAGTCATCAATACGCGGTAACGGATATTTATTTTTCACAGTTACCTTATTCAATTCACGGTAATCAATGCACAGTCTCAGTGAGCCGTCTTTCTTCTTTACAAACAAAACGGGTGCGCCCCATGGTGAAGTACTAGGCCTAATAAACTTCTTGTCCAACAGTTCTTGCAGTTGCACTTTCAATTCTTTCAATTCAGTTAAAGCCATTCGATAAGGAGCCTTTGATATTGGCTGCGTTCCCGGAATCACATCAACGGTGAATTCAATATCCCTGTCAATCAAATCCCCTGGCAGATCATCTGGAAATACATCTGGGAATTCTCTAACTATAGGAATACAGTTCACATCAGTTTTAACATTATCATCGATGAATCTGATCGATCTGAACATAGATATCCTTTACACCATTTTCTAATCAATTTGACGGCTTTCACAGAAGAAATCAAATACGGAGGAGGTACTACTCTAACCCCATTAAATACAAATTCAGGTAACCTAGGTGGACGGAAGACAACTTGCTTGGTCACACAGTTAATAGTAGCATGATATTTTTGTAACCAGTCCATCCTCAATATTACATCAAAATGATCAATGTTCAATGGCAGTAAATCAATAAACAGATGCATATCCCCAACAATAATTTCACAAGCAGGATACATATATGCACATGGCATGGATCCCCCAACAGGTGATGATACAGCTAACAGATAATTCATGGGCTCTAAGGGTCTATTCAATTTCCGTGAAAAAGCATGCGACACATAAGAATATGTAGACCCCAAATCAATCAGTATATATACATTTTGAGCACAAATAGAGAGGATACCTGACATAACAGTTTTAGTATTTTGCACATCTCCCGGTACTAGGGCGAACACTCGGCCCTGCCTCATGGGCTCTTTCCCGGTGGCTTTGGGGTTAGGCTTTGGTGCTACAGTTGATGCTGCTACGCTTGGTGTAGCTTTCCCACTGGCCTGTGGAGCAGAGGGGCAGTCTTTAACCACGTGGCCCACCTTGCCACACCTGTAACAAGCTCCATATATTTTGTAACAAACCCCTTTGTGCTTCTTGCCACATTCAGAACAAGATGGAATGAAACCACTTCCTTGGCTGGGGCTAGTTGTTGACCCCGTGTTCTGTTTCTTATTTGATGGGTTATGCTTGCCTTTCTTGAATTTAAAATTCTGTCTTTTACCACGCTATTCAGATGTCGGCGTTTCAGATTGTTTCACAGCTTCGATGTTCGATTCAGCCATCAAAGCTCGGTCAAGAACACCTACAAAGGTCGGTGGCTTTAAAACACTTATTCTGTTGAGTATTGCAACGTTAAGGCCGCCTTCTTGTAGTCAGTGTCTACCATATGTGGTGCATATCTAGCAAGCTCGGTGAACTTGGTTTCATATTCAGCCACAGACATTGCGCCCTTTCTCAGTTGTTCAAATTCCGTCACCTTTCTGTCCCTGACACACTGAGGAAAGTACTTTTCAAAGAAGGACTCCTTAAACTGAGCCCAAGTCGCTACGGTGTTGGTGTCACAGACCAACATCCAGCACCTTCTGGCATCTTCTTGCAAGGTGAAGGTAGCTAGCAGTACTTTATTCACTTCTGAGCACGGAAAAACTTCAAATAATTTTTCAGTCTCAAGTACCCAAGCTTCAGCTTTCAACGGTTCAAGACCTCCCTGGAAGGATGGCGGTTTCATCTTGCTGAACTTATGGGTGAGAGCAATTATGTCCCCATCATTAACATTCGCATTTGGTTCCGGCTGTACCGGAGGAGGAGGTAGGGGCTGTTGATTTTGTTGTTGCTCAAGTCTGGCAGTTATCAGTTCCATCATTCTTTCCATTCTTGCCTCAGTGGATGAGGATTCAGATTCATTTGCGTTATCCATTTCACTATAAGCAGTTATAACAATTACAACATAAACAGTTGCATACTTAAAGAGTTTATCACATTAACATGTATTCAGTCATGCCATAACCACACACTTTTCATGCTCATGTAATGCCCTTATTGGTTTTCTAGGACACCTTATAGCTTATTTGGACACGTGTGTGCGGTATAACTCGTGGTTAAGTATCGCTCTGATACCACTCTGTCACGACCCAAACCGGCCCCTATGGGTTTAGCACCGTAACCGGCCAGTAATTCGAGATTACCAAAGGCCTGCTTACTGATAGAACCGATATATAGTCTGGGGGGCATGGTGGAAGCCAATACAGTAAATAAACAATGTCCAATGAGCTGTGACAGTCTGTATGCCAAAAGATTTTTCATACATTTATACAGAACAATATACACAACATGTACAACATTCAAAACGGGGATCAAGTCCCTAACAACCAAGATCTGATCTTGTCTACACGTCTATCTGATAAACAAAAGCGATGCAGGAGGGAACACTAGACACCCCTAGCCTTAGCTTGGCAGGCTCGAAACCTCGCAGTGAGGCACATAGGTTGGCTTGACAAAACTGGAAATACCCTGACGCTTCTAGCATTGGTCCGGTGCCTGAACACCTACATATATATATATATATGAGCAGTGAGCTAAAGCCCAGTGAATAACATAATGCGTAAAGAAGTTTAGAATGAATGTCCTTACAGTAGTGAAAACAGTTCATTTCAATCAGCAATTCAGTTGTTCAATCGATGCTTGATCATATGTGGTACATCCATTAGCATAACGATGTGATGGGTCTAAAAGACCGAACAGTAATGATGGCCATCAATCAGTAAACAGTAGTGGTTCCACGAGGGAATCGATAGAGATCTTTACGATAACGATGTGATAGGGTGCTAAGGATGACCTGATGCAGTTCGAGAATATAGGACATACATTCATTCAATCAACAATATCGATTCGATGCAGTTGATTCGATTATTGAAGATAATCATTTTGAACATATCTTTACACAATTGTTACTCACGAGTTACGAGGCTACGATGGCTTCTGGCGTCCCCAGTCACCAACCCTACACAGTTTACAGATCGAACACACACACTAAGCCATACAGCTGGAAAAGATAATAATTTAATCCCTAATTTGCCTCGATGTGTTCTACATCTATATCCTCTTTAAGATGCCTTAAATATGCCCTAGGAATGCCTAGGATGGAAAGAGGATGCAAAGATGCACTTTTGAACACTTAACAAAATTTGCTGAAAACAAGGGTCTCGCTCGAGCGTGGCTTTCTTCACTCGAGTGGATATGCAGACGAAAGGGCTCTGCTCGAGCGTGAATTCAGTCGCTCGAGCGGACTGTGTGCTACAGTAAAAATACTGGATGCCCCAAATTTACGCTCGATGGACTCTCGACCCTCGCTCGAGCGGACTGTGAACTCATGCAAAGTACTGGATGCTTGCATTTCACGCTCGAGTGTCACTTTTCTCGCTCGAGCGGAAGGTAGAATCACAGAGTGTACGCTTGAGCGTAGACTTCCTCGCTCGAACGTAGGCCCAAAATCTGGAAATTACAGATTTGAGTCCCAAGCTCAAAATCAAGTTTAAATGCAAAATTTTCGATCCTCTTGGGCTGAAAACCTAGAAAACACTTACAAACACTTAAAAAAACATGATTCAAAGCTCAATTTATAAAATCAAAGCCCAAGGGTGGTTAATTCAAACTCAATTTTCAACCCAATTTTCATGAACATGCTATGACATGACATGCATGAATTCGAATCATTTCAAAGCTTCAATTTGATGCTCTAGTGAGCCAATTGTTCCAAAACAAGTTGAAAACATGGTTCTTAACATTGACATGGACATGCATGTGAAAATCTTTGAAGAACAACCTCAATAATGTGAGATGTGTACATGCATGCAACAATTTAGCTCTAATTCAACACTTTTGAACCAATTCATGCCTTAACTCTCTAAACTACCAAGATCCATGCTAGAAGGAACTTAAACACAACAATGAGAAGGTGAATTCTTTACCTAAGTCTTGAATTTAAGGTGTAGGAGCTTAATTAAGCAAGAACTCTTCTAATCTTCTAAATTTCCAAGCAATATCACAAGATGAACTCAATCCTCTCAATGCCTCTCTCTCTAGCCGGCTATACACTCAAGAATAATGGCTGAACAAATGTTTGTAGTGTATGACTAAGGCTTAGGCAAAGTGTGATGTAGTGGCCCACTCCATGGCAAAGTTGTAATTAAGTCAAACTATGTACTTAGCTTATTTTAATCTAGTTTAATCATACCAAATCAAGTTTCAGATAAATATACCATAAAACCTCATAAATTATGGTGATCACTAAACACTAGTCGGTTTCGAATTCGGCCGCCGATAAAGCCTTCAATTAACAGTTTAAACAAAACAAACTGAACAGATAATTAAACAGTCAAACAGATAAAATGCAATTCTAATAGATACAGGCAATCAATTCAGTTTCAGATTTCAGTCAGTCAATTACTTTTCATATTCGATCTCAGTTTAGTAGTAATCGGTAATCAATCAGTCATTAATCGGTAAACAGTATGAGGGTTGTTACACGGCCTCTAACATATTCTATACAATCTTTAAGGATGGTGGGACAATAGTAGGAATGCCTTTGAAGTAGCCATCTCATCTTCACACCAGGCTGATGAGCACCACAGATACTTTCATGAACTTCAGCCATGGCTGTCAATGCCTCCTTTAGCCCTAGACATTCTAGTAACTACCCATCTGCTCCCCTTTTGTAAAAAGCATTACCATACACTATGTATTGCATAGATTGTAATTTGATCTTTCTACTGGCTTTTGAAGATGAGCCGGTTAGGTATTGCATTATTAGATGCCTCCAATCTTGATCTTGTAAGTCATTATGATTGACTTCTAACACCACATTCCTTTTAGCTAAAGGTGGTATTAATTTTTGATATGTTGCTTGATTTATGTTCATTTGAGTGTCATCCCTTCTTCTGAAATTCAAAACTTTCTAAGCTACATCATTGGCTTTGTTATTCATGAACCTTGGGATATAAGTCACATTTGCTATCTGAAATTGAGAAAGCAAATGTAATGCAACAACATAGTATGACAACATGCTTGCACTTTGACGTTTGAAAATTCATTTCACTTGGTTAATCACCAATTAAGAATCTCCAAATATATCAACTACATGAGCTTGTAATCTAATATGTATTTCCAATCCCATTATTAAAGCTTTATATTCAGCTGGATTATTGGAACAAGTAATTTTATCAACTCTGAAACCATGTGTGGTTTTACCCCCTGTGGTGACTTAATCACTACACCAATTCTAGTTAGACCATTTACTTTTGATCCATCAAACCACATTTGCCATGGCTCAATATTAACTGTACCAAGATCCATTATCTCTTGGCTTTTTGTCTGACATGGATTATCTACCAAGAAATTAGCTAAAACTTGTCCTTTTACTGCCTTTTGGGGGACATATTCTAAATGAAATTCTGATAAGACTAATATCCATTTGCCAATTCTTCCTCTCAATATAGGTCTAGATAACATATATTTAACCAAATCTGTGGTTGCAATTACCAAGACAACTGTAGGCAAAAGATAGTATCTTAATTTCATTACAGCAAAATACAATGCAAGGCACGGCTTTTCTAAAGCTGAATACTTACATTCACAAGAATTTAAAAATCTACTAAGGTAATAAACTGCTTGCTCCTTACTTTCTTTAATGTTCCGGGCTAAGAAAACTCCCAATGAATCTTCTGCTGCAGCAATATACAACTTCAAGGGCTTATCACTCTTTGGTGGCATCAACACTAGAGGACTGGCCAGGTAGGCTTTAATTCCTTCGAAAGTAGTTTGATGTTCTGCTGTCCACACAAACTCCTCCTCATCTTTCAGCTTTAATAAAGAAGAAAATACTTTAGTTTTCCCTGCAGTGTTAAAAATAAATCTTCGAAGAAAATTAACCTGACCAAGGAACTTTTGTACTTCTTTCTTACTTAATGGAGGCTTGGCCTCAATGATGGCTTTGGCTTTATTCTGATCAATCTATATTCCCTTCTTGTGTACTACATATCCCAAGAAGTTTCTAACTGATACACCAAAAACACATTTGAGAGGATTAAGCTTTAACTTGAACTTTTTTATTCTTTCGAAAGCTTCTTTCAAGTGAACCAAGTGTTCTTCCATGGACTGAGATTTTACTACAATGTCATCAATGTAGCACTCTAAATATACTCCAATGAGATCATAAAAGATAGTGTTCATTGCCCTTTGATATGTAGTCCCAACATTCTTCAGACCAAATGGCATTTTGACCCATTCGAAGGTGCCAATGTTTCCTGGACATTTGAATGTTGTCTTATGGACATCCTCCTCTGCAATGCAAATTTGGTTGTAACTAGAATGCCCATCCATCATAGACAAAATCTTGTGCCCTGCTGAACTGTCCACCAACAATTCTACTATGGGCATGGGGTACTCATCTTTTTGAGTTACTAAGTTCAGGTTTCTAAAATCGATGCATTCCTGTAATAACCCTCGTCACTGTTTACCGATTAACTACCGAATACTGCTAAACTGAGACTGATTATGATAAGTAATGGAACTGATTGAAATACTGAACTAACCGACTGAAATCTAAAACTGATTAATTGACTATATCTGTTTAATTGCATTTCTATCTATTGCCTGTTTGATTACCTGTTCACGTTTTTATGTTTAAACTACCAATTGAAGGCCTTATCGGCGGCCGAATCTGAAATCGATTAATGTTCTGTGTTAATTAGATTTTATGTAATTTTATGGTGTAATTATCTAAAAAGTGATTTGGTATGATTGAATTAGATTAAAATAAGCTAATTTCACGAGTTGGCCTTAATTACCATTTTGCCATAGAAGTGGGCCATTACCTATACATTGTTTGGAGCCTTATCACACCTAGACAAAACATTTCTTCAGCCATTTCTTGAGTGTATAGCCGAATAGAGAGAGAGAGAGAGAGAGAGAGAGAGAATTAAGAGAGAATTTGGCTTCATTTTGTGTATTGGCTTGAAGAACTTGAAGAATTGAAGTGTAGATTGCAAATTGAGCTTGTGTATCTTACATTGAAGACTTAAGGTAGATCATTGACTTTCTTCATTGTGTACTTGAGTTTATTCTTGCATGATTAATGGGTCTTTAGTGATCTAAGGCTTGAATTGGTCTTCTAGTGTTGGATTAAAGCTTGTATCATGCATGCATGTGTTTATCCTTGCATTTGGATGTTGATTTCATGGCAATTGGTGCATGCATGTTCATAATAGTGTGATAGTCTATGATTTCATCTTATTTTGAAAAGAATTGGCTCATGAAAGCATGTTTTGAAGCTTGGAAGTTGTTTAAAGTTCATGCATGTTCATTAAGATCATATTCATGAAAATTTGGTTTGAAATTAGATTTAATTGAACCACCCTTGGGCTTCAATTCATCAAATTGATCTTTGAAACATATAATATTATGAGTTTTGAAGTGTTTTCTGGAAAATGGGCCCAAAGGAATTGAATTTGATGCACTTGAAGTTGGATTTGAGCTTGAGGTTCAAATCTGAAAATTCCAGATTTTGAACTCACACTCGAGCGGGGTTACTGGCGCTTGAGCGTGAAATTCGTGCTCCCAGTACTTTGCACTGTTTTGAAGTCTGCTCGAGCGGAAGAATTGACGCTCGAGTGGGACCTTGTGTCTTACGCTCGAGCGGCTATCGAGCGCCCATTGAGCGTAATTTTTGAGCATCCAGTACTTTTGACTGTTTTGCAGTCCGCTTAAGCGTGGGAAGTGACGCTCGAGCGGAAACGTTTGTCTGCATGTCCGCTCGAGCGGGGAAAGACACGCTTAAGCGGGACTCTGTTTCACTGAAAATTTTGAAAATGTTTTCTATGTACATCTTTGCATCCTCATTTCATCCTAAGCATTCTTAGGCCTAGTTTAAGGCATCTTAATGAGGATATAGATGTAGAACACACCAAGGCAAATTAGGGATTAAGTTATTATCTTCCCTAATTGTGTAGCTTAGTTTGTGTTTGATCTATTAACTGTGTAGGGTTGGCGACTGGGGACGCGCTCTAGCTTTACTGTAGCTCAGAACTCTGTGAGTAACAACTGTGTAAAAATATGTTCAAAAATGATTATCTTTTGTACAATTGAACTGTACTATTTTCTGAACTGATACTGTTAATTGAATGAATGTATTTCCTATATTCTGAATTGTATTGTGGCATCCTTAGCAATTATTGTTTACTGTTACTGTTACAGAGATCTCTGTCGGTTCCCTTGTTGGAACCACAACTGTTTACTGATTGATGGCCATCATTGACTGTTTGGTTTTTTTAGACCTACTGTTTACTGTACTGCTATGCTAATAGATGTACCATATATGACTGAATGACTGATATACTGAATTAATGAACTGTTTTCATTACTGTAAGGACATTCATTCTAAACCTCTTTACGCATTGTGTTATTCACTGGGCTTTAGCTCACTATTTATATATATATGTAGGTGTTCAGGCACCAGACTGGAGTTAGGAGCATGGGTTAGACCTCTCTTTTTGTCAAGCCAACCATTGTGCCTCACTGCAAGGTTTCGAGCCTGCCAAGCTATGGCTTAGGGGTGTTTTTATTTCCCCTGTCTATCTCTGTATCTGTTTGTATAACTGTATAGACTGATAGCACTGTACTGAACTATATAATAGGGATTTGGTCCCTGTTCTGTTGGATTGTAAATATTGTACATGTTGTTTTGTCACTGAATGCATATATGTATGAAAAATCTTTTTGCATACAGACTGTCACAGCTCATAGGACATTGTTTATTTACTGTATTGGCTTCCTCCATGCCCCTGTACTCTGTTTTACTGTATTACTGTTAAGCAGGTGTAGACACCCCATTTTTGACCGACCTTAAGACTCAGACGTCACCGATTGAGCGCTTGGTGATATTGCATATTGTGCTCGTTCAGAAGTTTCAAAGTCTCGGCTGCGAGCCTTGCCTCCGGACTTCCGAGCTCTTTCGTGTCTCGCCTCAGTTTGCGAACCAAGCTCCGTTTTCTCTGTTTTCTCTTCCCGAAGGGAGGGAGAGGTCTCGTAGATCATCTCTCAATGGCCGTAGGCTACGTTTCGTGGTCGTAGGCCATTTTTCCCGTTTGGAGCCCGGTTTCCAATTTTTCGGAGCTGTCGGCCGTGTACCTCAGTTTAGGACCGCTTAACCATACCTTATTTCCTCTCTTTTGAGGGACACTGTGGTCCGAGAGACCGACTTCGTGGTCAAACACCACTTCCGGTGCCTAACAGTCAGTTTTCGGGGCCTCGGGCTGCGCGTTTTGGCCCTCGAGCCTTACTTGAAAGCATTGTTGGGCTGCGACCCAAACAAGAAATAGTCTTTTTTTGAGCTCATTTTCATATTTAATTAAGGACCTTTTACTGTTTGAGATCTCCTCCTATCACTTGCTTCTTTAACGCTCTTTTAGGCCTATTTTTGCACAGTATTTTAGGGCTTACTTGTGAGCTGTTTGGGACTTGGTCATAAACTACAAAGTGTCTTGTTTTGAGCCCCTCTTCAACTTTGTTGAAGGGCTCTTGCCCATTTGGGTCCAGTAGCTACCACTTGCCTTTATATCCCACTTTTTGGCCTTTTTGAGGGGAAATTTGAATTTGAATTCCCCCCCCCCAATTTTTCCACCTCTTTTCCACCTCTTTTGCCTATATAAACCAGACCCTCAGCTGTGTTTTAGGGGTTAGAAAATTTTTCTTTGAGCCTCTTGTATTGAAGCTCTCTCTCTCTCTACACTTTAACTCTCCAAACCTCTCAAGTCCTACACCCTTTTCTACACCACCACCTAGCACCACACCACCACTTCCATTCCAGCCACTTGGAGCTTCTTTCCAGAGCTGAGGAGCACCATTTCTTGTGCCAAGAGGTTGTCAAAGATTGGTCTTCAAGGGTAAATCCTCTTTTCCCTCTTTTGTGCTTCTTTTTGTTTAATATTCTAGCTCCTTGTGCTTGCATATTGGGGCTCCGACCATAACTATAGATAGGCTTATTTTGAGCTATATTTCATGTTTGTTTAAGGGAATCTCACTGTTTGAGGCTCCCTTGTGGCACTTGCTTCATTATCTCCCTTGTATGCCTATTTCTTGTGTAGCATTTTAGGCCAATGTATAATCTGTTTTGAGGCATGATGTAAAGTGTAAATAGGATTATTTTGAGCCCTTCTTAAACATTGTTGAAGGGCTCATCACTGTTTGGGGCCTCCATATATCACTTTCCATTGTATCCATCTTTTGGCCCCATTTTTGCATGATTCATTAGCCCTCTGTGCTTCTGTTTTTGGACTTTGGTCCGAACTGTAAAGGGTCTTATTTTGACCCCCTATTCATGTTTCATTAAGGGTCTTTTACTTTTTGGAGCATATTTTGTATACTTTGTGTTGTAACCTCTTTTTAGGCCTTAGTTTGCATAGCATTTTGAGCATACTTGTATACTGTTTTGGGTCTGGTGCTAAACTGTAAAAGGTCATATTTTGGGCCCCTCTTCAACATTGTTGAAGGGCCCTCACCTGTTTGGGGCCGGCATGCATCAGTTGCTTCTTTGTCTCCATTTTGGCCTATTTCTTGCATGAGAGTTTTTCCATACTTATATCTGTTTTTGTGGTTTTTCATAAACTGTAAAACATCATTTTTTGGGCCCCTCTTCAACATTTTAGAAGGGTCCTTCTCTGTTTGGGGCCAGCATCTGTTAGTTGCTTCATTATCTCGCTTTCGGGGCCATTTTTGCATGCTAATTTAGACCCATTTGTGCCCACTGTTTGGCCTTGCTTTAAACTGTAAACATGCTTTTTTTGGAGCTTCCTTGCTTCTGTCTTCACACTTCATGTACAAATAATGCATGCATTGCATAGCTATAGGTCATTCCTTGAGCCAAATTTCATGTTTCGGGACTCGTTCCATGCATCAGGTACCATTTTGCCATGTTTCGGGGCTGTTTTGCATCTCATTTTGCCTCTGGAATTTTCATGCTAGTATGTCATATTTCATGTTTTGCCATGTCTTGTTAGAGTGGCATTCCGTGCCGTAGGTTCGGTCCTCGGTTTGCGTGCACGTGTGCACGCATTTCGAGTGTCTCATTTCCATCTTATGGCCTCCTATGTGAGTGTGTCTGAGGTCCACTCATGTTGGTGTAAGTCCATTATGCATTGTGTATGCCATTCCATTTCATAGTATTGTGTATGCTAAGTTGTATATTAGTGCATTGTGTATGCCATGTTACCTCGTGCATCGTGTATGCCATTTCATAACATTGTGCATGTTAGGTTGTATCTTAGTTTGCATTCATGCATGTCATGCATATTGCATTGTGCTTGGGATAGGAGTTAGTCGAACACGGAAGCGAAGGCGTTGCATACTCGAGTGACGGAACGTGTCTCAATTTCCCAGTCACTGACACTCCGGATTACCCATGATGGAGTTGGGTTTTGTTAAGTTTTCATGTGCATTCATTCCATATCGAGTTGTGCAATTCGACTCCTCGGCCATCATGCATCGAGATGCGTGATTGGTGGCACGAGGATCGAGGCATGCATACATTTGTGAAAATACATTGCTATGCCCCTTTCCTGTTCTCTGTTGCAGGAAAATCAAGAATTAGCAGTCTTCCGAGGCTTGGCGCGCTTTCCAAAAAACCAATGCGAAACAGAGGCTAATTGGGGCATCGTCGTGGATTTCCGTGCGAAGGTAACCCGGACATGCATTATTCATCATCCGGAGCGGAATCAAGGTAGTCCCTGGCTTGCATGCCAATTTATTGTTTTCTTAGTTAATTTGTTTTCTTAGTTAATTTGTTAATTAATTAGGAATTTGTACATATTTGGACTGTACTATTCTTTTATTCGGGACTATATATTTATTCAGACCCTCTGCGCGAGGGCATAATTGTAATAAGTGTGCGTGAGTGTGATGTATGTCTTCCAACCCCACGTCTTTCTTCCCTATTATTTACCTACTTATGACGGTTAGATTAGGGCATATTTCAATTAGCATACAGTATGATAGCATGTTTGCATTCATTCATCTGTTTTGCATGCACCGGACTTGGCGCATCATACTAACTGCATTTGTATTTCAATTCCAAGTTGAATACATGTTAGCTGTAGCATTCCATATGCCATGTTTAGAATAGCCGAGCTTGCTATAGTTTGCATTTTTGCATGTGTTGCATTAGGCATTTCTGTATACTTAGGATTATGCATGATTTCTAATGTAGTTTCTGTTTTGGCTTGGAGTACTCGGTGAGTTTTTATGCTTTAGCATCCTTGCATGCGTGTGAGTGACTGCCATGAATAGCATGCTTACCATGAGGCTAACTGCTTATGTGATATAACTGCTTGAATGCCTGTGGATGAAGGTTGGGTTATTTGGATTGAAACAATTCATCAAATATTTGTTTTAAGCCCACTAGATAGTGGCAAAACCATTGTTTTCTAAGCCCACCCGAGGGTGACAAATCTACGTCTTAGCCTACCTGCGGGTAGCACCATCAAACCATTTTCAAACAAACAAACATGAAATGTTTTGTTCCAATTCAGGTGACTCAGTCTATACTTGTATGCTGTGCGCATCACATAGTAACCTAGGCTAATAACCGGAATAAGAAGATACAATGTTTTCAAAAATAGATATCATGGTTAGTAGAGGCCGGTCTCTGACCGGGCGAGCGGGGGTGCTCACGAAGTGACCTTCCCCAATCGTACCCAAGTTCCCGGGCCGAGACAACCTTGGTGATGACAGACACGTGGCCATAGGCAAACGAGTCAGGGTTTCCTAAATTTCCCAAAAATAAAATATTTAGGTGGCAACTCTGTATCTAGCAAAGCAGTCCATGTTTGGCACTTCTTTTCAAAAAAATTGTTTTCTCAAAACGACTTGCAGGATTTGGACTCTTTGGTTCAAGATTAAGAACCATGACATTTGAGTCCTTGAACTGTAGTAGACCCGCGAGCGAACGGAACAGGGGGAGTCACACCTTCCCGGGGCGTTCGGGGACATCTACAGCAGGCCTTCGGTAATATCGGATTACTGGTCAGTTACGGTGCTAAACCCATAGGGGCGGGTTTGGGTCGTGACAATACCCTCATTTTACCATTCTTTTTAACTACAGACACAATATTGGACAGCCACTCAACATATCTGGCTGTTCTAATAAAGCCTGCCTTATGGAGTCTAAGAATTTCGTCCTTGACTTTCTGAACCACCTCAGGACTCATTTTTCTTGGTTTTTGCTTATATGACTTGAAATTAGGCTTCATAAGAAGCCTATGTTCTACTAATGACCTATCCAATCCAGGCAGCTCATTATAAGACCAAGCAAAGCAATCCTTATATTGTTTTAAGACAACCAATAACTGGCTTCTATCACAAGGACTTAACCAAGCACTGATATAAATGGGTTGTTGCGTGAAACTTCCCCTTAAATTAACTTCTTCCAAGAGGTCTTGTACTTGAGCACACACTAATGCTTCTTTTTTGATTTATTCTGCCCTCGAAGCAACTTCTTGGTTTTGTTCTGCTCCCATTTTCTTTGGTTCAACATCTTTGCCTACTTCTTCATAGACAAAGTCTGTCCATAAGGCTTATTCCTCCTATATTTCCTAGACTTTTGTTTCAATGTCCAATGCACAGTATTTGTCAAAGGTCAAAGACATGACCTGTTATTGCTTCTGATCACAGCTAACTATCATGGCTTCTTTATCTTGTTCTTGAACCTTCTAGACTATTGATTTTATGTCCAATATTGCAAATTTAATTAAAGCCAAGGGTCTAGCTTCTTGGTTTTCACCTTTTTGCCTACAACCAGGCATCATTATCATCTTTGATGACAAATTTTTCATCAGCACTCTTCTGCACTAAGTGTTTCAGGTGTGCTACTTCCTCATCAGCCGTCACTTCAACTAAACCATCAGGTTTTCTCGATATACTGAGTGGTGTCACTCATTCAGTATACAACTTGGCCTCTGCAAAGTCAGCACAAGCAATAAAGGGTTGATGATCTGCATTGATTTTCTCTGTCTCTCCATTGCATAAGGCTATCATTATCTTCTGATGTAGAGATGAAGGCACACATTTGTTGATGCGAATCCAATCCCTACCACGTAAAGCATTATACTTAGCATTACTATCAATAACAAAGAATGCTGTTATGCAATCTTTGGTTTCCACACTCAGGTTAATAGGCAAAATACCCTGAGTCATCTGCTTATCCCTAGCAAAACCAGCAATGGTTGTGCTAGTTGGGATTAATCTGGGGTGTTTTTTTTCCCAATTTCTTCAAAGTGGATTTTAGAAGCAGGTTCACTACTGCCCCATTATCCACTAATACCCTATTCATTTGTTTTTGGGTGCTTTAGTAACACCCAATTATTTGGAGTCACCAAGGGAGGTTTAACCATTCTACTCTGGTCTCCAAAAACACTTCTTTGGGTAGGCATTTCCTTAGGCTTGTTTTGCATGACAAACCAATTTGAAACCCCAGGTACCTATGAACTCACTAGTTTAGTTGCTGAACTAGCTCTTTCTGCCTTCGAAACCAACTTCGAAGTTGTTTATGGAGGCCACTGCTTGGCTCTAGTCCCCTGTCTTGAGTCTAATTCGGTTTTTTTGTCAGGGTGGTTACCTTTCATCTTGTTTGTGGCTGATCTTGGAGGCTAATCTTTGGCTTTGATTCCATAACTTGAGCCTACTTCAGGCCTTCTCTCAGGATAGTTGCCTTCCATCCTGTAATAGTTGGATGGTTTGAACTCATGTAAAGGTCTCTTGCCCTTGGAATGCACTCTAGTGGCAGATGGTTCAACCAAAAATAGCTGCTGTCTGGGACCAACTGGGTATGGCCTTTTGTTGTAGGTACTGGTCGGTTTAGGACGTCTTTACACATCCTTGTAATACTGTTTCCTATCAATTGGAAGCCCTTTCAATCATTTGCAACTTAATCTGCATCTGGGACACATCCTTTGTATGATAGTTGCCTCTAGAGAGTCATCATCCAGTGCTTTCTCACTAGAGTCTTCCCTTTGGTCTACAAAGCTCTGCCCATTCACTGGTGAACTTCTGGTATCTTTCTTGACAGTAGTCTGGCTGGCAACATGAATCTACAAATTAACTTCCTCTAATTCCTTCAAGGATAGTTTTTGGAAGTCTAGCACAACAACATTGGTTATAACTTCTTTAATCTCTGGGAATGAATTAGTGTCAATCTCCATAGCTTTCTCTACTTTAGTTGGGAATTTTAAACTCCCCTTTCAAATCTGTTCTTGAATCTTATCCCGAAAAACAATACAGTTTTTAGTTGAGTGAGACCAAGAATTGTGCCATTTATAATACATTTTCCCTTTAAGTTCTTCTAGAGAAGGAATTTTAACTTCCTTTGGTAACTTTAGGAAATTTGCTGCAAGCAAATGATCAAAAATGTCATTTGCCTTTGTTAAATCAAAAGAGTATTTCCTATGAAGGTTTTTCTTTTTAAACTGCTGGTCTATTGTAGTGTCCTTACGAATTAATGCCTTACAGATCACATGCTCTTTCTCTACGATCTCTATTGTATCAATCTCGTAATTAGGGTATCTATAATAAGTCTTGTATGATGCATTACTTCGATCTTGTTTTTCCTTAAGTAATGATTTATATCTAGACACCTTATAGGTTAATTCCATTAAGTCTCGAAATTCAGTTGAGTCAAATTTCTTTCGAAGCCTAAACTCTAAACCATTTTCAGCGAATCTCACAAATTCAGGCTCTGGTAGAATGACCCTGCACTTGTTTCGTGCTCTTTTGAATCTAGCAATAAATTAAACAGCCTTCTCATCAAGTCTTTAACTCAACCTTGCCAGTCTGCCATGGAAACTTTTGGCTTTGTTTGGAAGAATTGGACATGAAATGCCTCCTCTATTTGCTGCCAAGTTTGGATAGAGCTAGGTGTAAAGTTAATATACCATACAAAAGTTACCCTAGTTAGAAAATTTGGAAAAAGTGTTAACTTCATATAATCATTATTGGTAAATTCACCACATTGGACTGCGAACCTAGCAATGTGTTCTACTGTTGTCTGGTTTTCATTCCCATAAAAAAGAGCAAAATCTGGTATTCTAAACCCCATTGGGTATTCATGCACCCTATCCACCCATTCTAGGTATGACTTCCTATACACAGGAGTTTAAACCCCCCGAGCCATAGGTCTACACATTTCTTTGACAATATCAGCGATTTGGTCCGTAGGAACCATATTTTGTGCTTATTGGACTACCACTGAAGGAACAAACACAAGATTTGATGGAAACCCTTGTGCTTGAGGTCCTCTTAGTCCATAGGAAGTTATATTTGAAACTGGCTGTCCCTGTGGTATTGGCTGTTGTTGAGGGTATAGTAGACCTCTCTGAGCCTATCTTGTGAAAGGACCTGTGAAAGGGGTTACAATAAAAGGAACATGTGTTGTTTCTCTCCCAGCCGCAGGAAACCCTTCTAACCTCTCCGGTATGAATTCGAACAAAGGATTAGTGAACCTCCTTGTGCCAGGTATGGCTTCGAACATGGGATTTGGAAACATTCTCATGTCATTTTTTTATGTTGGCCCAGATCCACCAATTTGTATAGCTTCGCTGTTAGGTAATAAAGCATTTTGATTTACTATAGGCCTCGAAAGAGGCTCATACCATGATTGGCGTATAGGTAATGGTCTTTCATAATTTTGATTACTAGTCTGACCATTAGTATGCCCATTACTTTGCATATGCTATTTATCTCTAGCTAATCTTTGCTGAGGAACATTTGAATTTTCCTCCATATGCCTTGTGTTAGTTGGTTGATGGGAATTCATCCGATCCATAAAATGATATTGCCCATCTTTCCATTGTGTTCATTAACTACTGTCCTATGGTATCTACCAAGCCTTCCCATGGATTCATTAGCTGAGTAGATGGAACCGTGGATAGTCCAATTCCATGGCCTTGTCCAATATTTTGAACATATGGTGCATGTTCTGAATTACTGGTCTGTTCGACCATAGGTTTTGATGAGATAGGTGCTTCCATATGATGTGTTATCACATTATCCTCTAGATCGGGTACTTCTACCTCTCCTTCCACATCTTCTTCCAAGCGTTCATTTTCTCCTTATCTCCTACGTCTAGCCATTTCAATTGGTCCCACTGGGTGTGCCAAAATATATGTTGGCTTTTTTGGCTTTCGAAGGTTAATTTTGTAATTTTAAGCATGTTAGTGAGGATCAATCAGTCCTTATAGAAGATTAATTGCTAACCAATTATCAGACGATTGTGTTTTAGTTTTCTCAGCCTCAATAAAAAATACTTTTATTGGTGGCTTGTTTAGGAGAATTTAGTAAATAATAATTAAGTGAAGAATAATTTTAGAATTTCATTAAGTAAAAAATGAAAAACTTACAATGATCTGACCCAACCTCGTAGAGGTTTACAATAACAAGTTATTTGAAACTATTCCTATGAATGAAGTGCAGTACAGGAATTTGAAGTACAGAAATGTAAAGAACTGTAAAAACTGGAAGGGAAAACAAAATAAATAAAATTGGTTTTTTGATCTGAGTCTGGATCTTTCATTCTGGAGCTTTTTCTGCTATTTATACTTCTCAATGTTAACCGTCTGGGCTTCGAACCGTCGAAATGTCCTCCCATGATTGTTGAACATGCTCTCTTACAATCAGTCTCACTACGCCACCTTTGCAGTTAGGCTTCTCTCCTGATTTTAAATTTGAACTTTGTGAGTAACCATTAGGTCACATCACTTTATATCCCTCGATTGTTCTAGTGCTCCGCAGATCCATTATTATCAATCAGGCTGACACATGTCTGACTATGATTGGCAATTTGTATTAACTTCCTAAATTGCCCCCTTCATGCCACGTGTTGAATTGTGATTGACTTTTACAATTTATACAGCCAACAATAATATAAGAACTTGGCTTGGCAATACTCAATTAAAGTAAACTTTTTTTATTACAATTTTAAAAAATATTTCATCCACACAATTTTCTCCCCCACCTAATTTGTGGGGATTGTGGGGGTGGAAATTATCTGGATGTATCACTGCTTTACAATTTGTTTAGCTACTGATTAAAATAAGGTCGAAATATTTTTTGAATTTTGAGAAACCAAATCGGTAAACTGATATTTGTGAGTACGAGCAACTCCAATTGTGAATGCCAAAATGATTTTGCCAAAATAATTTGTTGACTTGTTATAATGTAGAAAGTCATTTTTTAACAATATCACTCTAATGGTTTTTATATTATTTTGGCACAATTAACTTTCATATTAATTATTTATCATTGAATTTATTTTCCAAAATATTTAATGAACATGATTGTCTTATGCTCATATATCAAATTTTATGCTAAACTCACACACTATCAGAAAGATTTTATTTTATTTTTTTGTAATAAAGACATAATTAAAAATAATTTTGACTCAGGAATATGACACAGAAGTTACTCTATTAACTGAAAGACATGTATAGACATCAATACATATAGTCAGCTTTTAGGATTTGTTTGTTTTGGGTTATAAGGGATGAGATATTAGAATAAATGTGGGATCATTAATATTGTATTTGTTTATAAAATAGAGAAAGAGATTCACAATATCTTGAGACTATGATAGACCTTCATGAATGGGATTAGTAATCCCCCGTAGGAAATGGTATTAGAAAAACAATCCCTTAGGATTAAAGGGGAATTTACTATTTTGCCATCTATTATCCTACTTAATTCATTTACTCTACTTGATTAGTATGATATTTTCTCTATCATGTTTTTTTAATTATTCTATCATTTTTTACTCCACCATTCTTTATATCAAAATAAGTTATTATAAAAATAATTTTTAATATGAAAATATAATAATATAATAATATTAATACCAAAAAAAAATTATACTAAAAAAATAAAATAGTACCAAAAAATATATATTTATGAAATAAAATTTTAATATTTATAAAATATTTTTTTAATATTAAAATATGTAAGGCATTTATTAGTTGGTATAAGCCCAAATTTGATAGTAATGCAATAAGAATATTTGTAAAATTTTACATAGTTAATCTCACTCCTTTCTCTCAAAGCAAATCGAAGCTATTGTTAGTCCACTGGTTATCAAATAAATATAATTTTTCTTAGTTTTATCACTAATAATCTCCTTGCTAACAGTCTACTCATTACTAATCTCTTCACTAATAATTCTATCTAATCTACATCTGAAAACAAACGAGCCCTTAAGTTATTAAAAAGAAATTTCATAAAAATGTCATATATTAAAAATAATAAATAAATAAATAAATAAAAACTAAAATAATGGTTAGTACAACAAGTTAGACATCACGTCGACATTCTCTGAGCACAAAAGGGTTTCACAAAGGGGCTTCGCCTTTTAAAATTATTGGCTTGTTTCGAAACGTTTATGTGGCTATGTCTCACACTAGTCATAATGTATTACAATTTTTTATGTTGGTTAATTATTTAATATACATTTGTGAATTCTATTTTATTCACAAAACACAATATCATTAAGGGACAATTTAGAAATTTGATAAAAAGTTAATATTTTGATTTTTTATCAAGTTCTTTCAAAAAAAATTATAAAAAAAATCAATTCTTTTGTCAAAAAAATCACTAAAAAAATTAAAAAATTAATTTTTTATCAAATTTCCAAAACATTTCTAAAACATCACGTGACAATACCGAAGACCAACCAATAACTTCTCTCCACCTCCCCCCAAATGTGTACTTTGCTCTTGGTTATGCGTGTAATAAGTGCTGTGACATTCTTGGAATTCATCCAAAGTCAAAAATGTTCACGTGATTCCTTGAGATTTAAAATTAATTAATCTACGTAGTTTAAATTTTATGATTTAAATAGTCAAAATGACGTCGTTTTGAGTACAGAACAACATAAAAATGGTCAAAACGACGTCGTTTTGACCATTTGAGCCATTTTGAGCCACAAAATTTGAGATACGAAATATTTTTCATAAAATTATGCGTTAATCGGTTATAAAATTAAATGAATTAATCATAATATCAATTGAAAAGAATATGTTAAAGAATCTGGAATGCAATCATTTAATTAATAATTTTATATCTAAAAAAAAATTAATTTTATATAAAAAATTATAAAAAGGTCTTATTTAAAAATTTCACAATAGTAATAAACTTCATTTGCTAAGAATTAATACAGGTGATACCATTGAAAAATTAGTTTGAACCTGTTCAATGCTACAAAAAGACAATTCACTTCTCCATTGAGTTCACTCCATTTCGTTAGCCAAAAATAAAGAAGAGAGAAAAAAAAAATTCATTTGTTTCATATTAAGAGTTTGATATGTTGAGTAATTGTGTATGCACTATAAATCCTTTTGAATTTTTTATAATTAGGCTATGAATTAAATGGAATTATAATTTGATGCAACTTTTTTTTTTTTTTTTTTTTTTTTTTTTGACTTCATGTAAATTGATTGTTTACTATATTCACTGCGTTTGTTAAAATTATTTATCAATTCTACTGTTATGGTTAAACTTTTAAAATGAAAAATTAATTTAATTTTTTATTCATTTTCAATTCGCAAAACTTGAGATGATTTGTGTTGACGGAACAAATTTTTGATGGAATCTAATATGTGAAAAATGTATCAATTACAAAAGTTCATGCATTTACATGTCTCTTTGCTAAAATAAAAAATTATTTTTATTTTTTTATTTTTAAAAGTTTAAATTAACTTATCAATTTATTAAGAGTAAATTACAAATACATCTCCTGATATTTGATTAAAATACGAATCACCTCCTGTGGTTTTGAAAATTACATTCCACCCGTTGAGGTTTCTAATTTCATAATAAATCACATCTTTTATTAATAAATTATCAAGTCAATTAACTATTTTTAATGATGTTAAAAATATGTTTCAATTTATAATTTAGGTAATTTTATTATTGTATAAGAGAACAATTATAAATTTTATTTTTTTTAATTAATTCTGTTAAACAAAAAAATTCTATAAGGGGGTATTTGTAATTTTTCAAACCATAGGGGACAATCTATATTTTAAACAAACTTCAGGGGTGTATTTATAATTTACCCATTTATTAAAAATAGGCTATGAATATTGGCAAGTGCAAATTTTTTTTTTTTATAAAATTTGTAAAATTTGAAAGTATTTAATATTTTCCTTGTATATTTTTAGGCATCGTTTAGAATATGGGTTGGTTTTTTAATTTTTTAATTTTTTTAACCTAGGTGAAAAAATCTTATTTATGTTAGACTTTTTGACTTTATTAACTTTTATGAAAGTGCAAATAAAATGATTGTATATGATATTTTATTTTATTATTTTTTAATTATTTTATCTTTTTATAACTATTTTAATCTCCTCACCCCCAAAAACTTGGATGTCAAAAGAGGGCTTAAGTGGCTTGATTTGGAGTTTTTTTAGGAGCATCTCCAACGACGGTGTATTAATTTTTTTTTATAAAATTTGATTAAAAATTTGAGTAAAAACTTTTTTTGATATCAAGTGTTTCAATTGAAGATTTTGGAGTTTTATAAAAACACTAGTCGACTGGACAAACGACCGCATAGATGTCTGGCTAGTCAACTAGCCAATGTAATTTTTTTTTTTTTGCCTTGAGGTGTTCGACTGAGAGGTTGAATGGGCGATCAACCGGCCAATGTAATTTTTTTACAAATTTTTTTCTTGAGGTAGTCATCCGAAGGACATCCAGGAAACGTTCGGCAACGGTAATGAAAAATAATTTGATAAAAGGCACATTAATATTCAGTTTGATGATAAAAAAAATAAAATTCTTAATTTGATATAATCATTGGAGAAGCAAAAAAAATTTATTCTTAGCAGGCCTGAGAAATTGGGCCTATTATTTCAGTCCACATGGCACAAATTTTTTATGCCCCACCACACTACCACCGAAAAATTATATTGATTGATTTAGGACGTGACTATGTCTTTTACAATTACAATTTATTATAATTGTGTTTAATTTGAGAATTTGAAAAAGAAAAAAATATATATGTAAAATGTATGTGAAATTTAATTATAATTTATTTATTTTTTTATTTATTGTCTAAATTTCTCTTCAAATTCATAAACTCAATACAAGCTATATCTCATTATGTTATTCAAACACTCAACATAAACTTGTAAGTATCACTATTTTTACTAATCATAATACTATTCAGTCTGTTTGTTTTTATTTTTCAGAAATATTTTTTAGAAAATTTTACTTTCTTATTTTTTATGTTTTTTTTATTTTTATTAAATTTTTTTAATATTTTAAGTAATTTTTTTACTTTTTAGACACACCTAACATAAATATACTTAAAAAGTAAAAAATTATAATTTTTTTTTAAAAAAATTCACTAAATATCAAAAATATAAAAAATACAAAAATTTAGTACATTTTTTGTATTTTTATATATTTATTAATTTTTAAAAATATTTATTCACAATTTTTTTACTTTTTAGATATATCTAACTAAAGTGTATCTAAAAAAGTAAAAAAAATGTTTAAAATTTAAAAAATATTCACTATAAACAAAAGAATACAAAAATTAAAAAAATTTAATTTTCAAAAAATTTAATTCAAAAAATTTAAATACATTGATTAGAATTCTATGAGACTAACTAATAACTTTTTTTTACCACCGCCACCTGTCACGGTTACAGATACCGTCACAGTCATAGTCACAATCAAAGAGTCGGTCATTCGCGCGTGCGACTGAGACCAAGACCTATTTTTGGGTGTCTGTCGGCCCATAGTTTGGAACGGGGGTTGACTGCCACTGGCCCACTTGTCAACTGGAGTTTGTCTGTCTTCTTATTATGCAATGGTGTCCGCGAAATTCACGCGGTGTTCTAGAATTAATTCATTTTTTATTAAAAATTTAAATTTATTTTTGTTTTTATAATTTAAAGTCAAATAATTTGCTCTTACACTTTAAGTGTTCAATTTGATTCTTCCATTGAAATTAATAACTTTAAAATATTTATTAATTTTTTAAAATATATACGTAAATAAAATTGATAAAAATTTAAATAGAATAACCAAATGAAAAATAGATTTAAAGTATAAGAATTAAATTAAAATAATAAAAAATAAATTGAAATTTGAATCAAATTATACAGATAAAAAATATAATTAACCTTACTTTCTATAAATTCAAACAACGAGACATTATGTACTTTTTTTTTTTTTTTTTTTTAACTTTTGAGAAATAATAGAATAGAACAAACTAGTGTCACCCAATAAATAATCACAAAATAATATATCTCCATTTGTTGTGCTTTTGCCGGGCAAAAATGCTTTAGATCACTAATTAGTGGTGACTCTAATGATGTGGCAGTGGGTGGGACCTATTGCCACATGTGTTTTGTGCCTTGGTTTTTATTTTTTATTATTTTTTTTAATTGCCACCTCACTAGTGATGGAGTTAATGATGATAAATTAGTAGTATGTAGCATTGCTCTTTGCCGGGTGATAATGTTTTTGTAGTTGTAATACAAACACATACATTTTGTGGTTTGAAAAGTTAGTAAAAAATTAATTTTTTAACTTTTTTATTTTATTTTATTTTATTTTTTTATGAGTAAATTATGTGAGAGGTGATGTAATTCAAACTAGGTAAAAAATTAAAAATTAACTTTTTACTAGCTTCTCAAAAGACTCCACAATGTTTTTGTTTTGAAAACAAAGAGTTATCATATTATTGGTAAGCAGTAATTGCATGCTGTTAGGCGTATTGGTTAATCGTTGACAAGCAATGCAATGGCTAGGTGTCACGGGCCGACTCCTTTAGAGGCGCAGTGGATCAATTTTTGCTCGTGTGGCGCTCAAACTCCACTAAGTTTAAGCCCGCCATAGCTCGTTGACAAATCGAGTGTTGATGATCTCACCCGTTTGAACATTAGGTCCCGATGCTTTGTCAAGCAAAACAACTTCACAAGGAAGCTCCTTCTTCACCCGGATGCCACAAGTAGGCCTGACGCCTAAAGTGCACCAAGCACGGCATAAGTAGTTTCATAGCGCCAAGCTTACTCCAAGCAAGGTGCTCGCCCAACTTAGGTTCATGTCATCAAGGTGCCTAGCCACACAACAATGTGTTAGCGAAGGTCCTCAACTTAGCCGACAAGCCAACGTTGCATGCTGGGTCTTCGATAGCATCTCGAAGTGTCGCAGGGTCTAGCATGCCTCAATAGATGCATATTGAATGGCCACTTGGTCATGCAAGGCCCACAAGCCACCGAGGGACAATCTCTTGCCCACGACGTAATCCTCGTGCCAACACGTGTGCTAGATTCTGCCTAAAGCCATTGCGCACCTTAGCGTTGCACCAACGTGTAGCATGAGTAAGGCAACGTCTCAATCCGTAGCTTGCTCGTAGCATAATGTAGTCCCTCAATGGACGTAGTCAATATGTAGCTTGATGCCTTTATTCGATAGCCCACATATGCGGTGTTGCCTTCCGACCGCTTAGCTTAAGCCACGGGATCCCCTCGTGCAAGGTTGAACCCAAACCAAGCACTTGAGTTGGCACACGAGGCCTTTAGTGGTGCCTCGATAGCCCATTCGGTCCAAAACGAGTACCAAAGATGCCATATTGCGTGGCATAGTGGAAACTACGTAGTGGACCTCTCCTCGGGAGGACACGCGCAATGCTTACATTATTACACCGTCCACGAGGCTCCCAAACCCACATGGAGACTCTAGACACCCCTCTGGATGCCTAAAGCCCGCCCTTGAGTTGCCCCAAGGTTGCTCACTTCAAGCCCAGTTTGGGCGGGGAGGTTGGTAGGTAGCACACCATACCCCTTTATAGTAGCTTGTTAAGCCCTTTTTCATCTGGCAGGAGGAAACATCATACATGTCCGAGGAGTCATAATGATTTTTCATTAATTCTACAAATTGAGAAAAATCACGAAACTTGGTCGGGATAACACTTCCCCCAAGAGCTCTTCACCATAAAAATTTCAACTCGAAACTCCTTCGTTTGGCTGCCGAAACATGGCGCCAAAGTTGTGCACCTAAGTCGCCGGCCGCTGGCATTGCATTGTTTGGTCAGCGTGTTTGGTCATGGGCTACTGACCTTGCCGTTTGATGGCTACATGCCTTGGGCTACTTGGGGCCAATGTTAGGCCACGCTAGGGCACTTCCAACGCCACTCTTGAGCACTCAATGGCCACACCACCATGAAGCGAAACGTCACGAGTTGGCCTTGCAAGGCTGCCCGTGACCCTCTCCTCCCCTTCAACCATCAACGACCTCGTTGATGTAGCACAAAGCCGATCTTTGCGGTCGTGCAACTCCTCTGATGAGTCCAACACCTCTGTGTTGACGGCCTACCTTCAACGTCCAACTCTTTAGCCAAGCTCCCCTCTCAAAATGGCCTCTGCCAAAGCTCCTCTGAGCGTCTCTAACTCTGCCCTTTAATGCCAAGCCCTCTACTTAAATGGCCTCTGCCAATGCTCCTCCGAGCAAACTCAAATGGCCTCTGCCAATGCTCCTCCGTGCAAACTCAAGCTCCTCTAAGCTGACTCCTCCGGACGATGTTCCTCTAAAATGGCCTCCGCCAATGCTCTTCTGCCAATGCTCCTCTGAGCTAACTCGATGGCCTCTCTGCCAATGCTCCTCCGAGCTAACTCGCAGTGGGTCGCATCGCGACTTCCTCCTCCACTCGAGTTGTCGACGCCCTCGTCGACTCAATGCAAATCATCAGTTGCTCCTCAAAATGATTCAACAATGCCCTCTGGCAAGGATGAAGCCCTCTGGCTGATATCTTCAACAAACCTCTGCATCTTGTGCCCTCTGGGCGAAAATAAAGCCATCTAGTCAAGGTTGCCTCGCAAACTCAAACTTTGAAGCCTTCTGGCTGATGCCCTCTGGCAAACTCAATCTTTGAAGCCTTCTGGCTAATGCCCTCTGGCAAACTCAAACACTGAAGCCCTCTTGGCTGTTGCCCTCTGGCAAACTCAAACTCTGAAGCACTTTAGCTGTTGCCCTCTGGAAAATTTGTAGCCCTCTGGCTAAATTGAAGCCCACTGGCTTTGCTCAACTCGTGCCCTCTGGCAAAGTGTAGCCCACTGGCTGAATATCATGCTCATGCCCTCTGGCAAGCCCTCTGGCTGAACTCATATCTTCTGGCTAGAATTAACTCATCTCGCCCAAAGCCTCGCACGCCTTTCACCCGAGTCAGCTATCTCATCAAGCTCAAAGATTTCGCCTTTCAAAGGCTCACCGCTCCTACCACCCACAAAGCTAGCCATTTCAGCAATCATGCTCAAAATGGTGCGCTGATCTTGGCACCAAATTATATCTTGACTTTCCAATCCCGCTACATGGTTGTCCTCCAACAACAGTGATTTCATCCATCACCCTGCGCTCTAGCAACATGTACACTCGGTACCTCTGCACACGGGAGTCAAGATCTCAAATTTGTCTTGAAAATTTTCCGAACGAACCCTCTAAGAAGTCAACAACCATGCGTCTGAAGATGCAAAACCACTGACAAGCACAAGTTGCAAATGCCACCACAAACGGTCGAAACATAGGCCCCCTGAAGCGAACCAGTGATAATGCCATAGCACGTGCACGGCTGCCAACGAAAATCCGTCTCTAAGGCTCAATAGTTGAAGATCACATGCCCACAATCTGATACAAGCATTCCACGAGTCCAAACTGTAGCAGAGATCCCCATGTGGCCAACAAAGTAGCACAATCATGCCAACCCTGCTGGTTAGGAAGCAACCTGTCCACAAATGTAGCATACTCGCGCCACAGTGTGCCCACAGTGTAGAAATGCTCACCAAGTCCACAAAGTGAGAGGGAAACACCAAGTTAGCAAGGAAACACTAGATGCCACAATGCTGCTCAATTTGCACCATCGAGAACGGTTGCTGCGTTCAAGGCATCGCTGAAGCATAGCACAATAAGCACGGATACCCCAAGACATCACCAATCAGCTCCCACAGTTCAAACATGACCAGAAAAACCAATGGCGGTCTTGTTTAGAGTCTAGGATGTCATACACGTCCCCCAGGATGAGTTCCATGCATAACTCCTTCAAACAGCGGCATCGGGGTCCACGGAAGAACAATATCACAAGAAGCTGCATGTCCACTCTAGATCAAGCTCACCCCAAATGAGTGATCTAGCTCTGATACCAACTGTCACGGGCCGACTCCTTTAGAGGCGCAGCGGATCAATTTTTGCCCGTGTGGCGCTCAAACTCCACCAAGTTTAAGCCCGTCATAGCTCGTTGACAAATCGAGTGTTGATGATCTCACCCGTTTGAACATTAGGTCCCGATGCTTTGTCAAGCAAAACAACTTCACAAGGAAGCTCCGTCTTCACCCGGATGCCACAAGTAGGCCTGACGCCTCAAGTGCACCAAGCACGGCATAAGTCGCTTCATAGCGCCAAGCTTACTCCAAGCAAGGTGCTCGCCCAACTTAGGTTCATGTCATCAAGGTGCCTAGCCACACAACAATGTGTTAGCGAAGGTCCTCAACTTAGCCGACAAGCCAACGTTGCATACTGGGTCTTCGATAGCATCTCGAAGTGTCGCAGGGTCTAGCATGCCTCAATAGATGCATATTGGATGGCCACTTGGTCATGCAAGGCCCACAAGCCACCGAGGGACAATCTCTTGCCCACGGCGTAATCCTCGTGCCAACACGTGTGCTAGATTCCGCCTAAGGCCATTGCGCACCTTAGCGTTGCACCAACGTGTAGCATGAGTAAGGCAACGTCTCAATCCGTAGCTTGCTCGTAGCATAATGTAGTCCCTCAATGGACGTAGTCAATATGTAGCTTGATGCCTTCATTCGATAGCCCACATATGCGGTGTTGCCTTCCGACCGCTTAGCTTAAGCCACGGGATCCCCTCGTGCAAGGTTGAACCCAAACCAAGCACTTGAGTTGGCACACGAGGCCTTTAGTGGTGCCTTTAGTGGTACCTCGATAGCCCATTCGGTCCAAAACGAGTACCAAAGATGCCATATTGCGTGGCATAGTGGAAACTACGTAGTGGACCTCTCCTCGGGAGGACACGCGCAGTGCTTACATTATTGCACCATCCACGGGGCTCCCAAACCCACATGGAGACTCTAGACACCCCTCTGGATGCCTAAAGCCCGCCCTTGAGTTGCCCCAAGGTTGCTTACTTCAAGCCCAGTTTGGGTGGGGAGGTTGGTAGGTAGCACACCATACCCCCTTATAGTAGCTTGTTAAGCCCTTTTTCATCTGGCAAGAGGAAACATCATACATGTCCGAGGAGTCATAATGATTTTTCATTAATTCTACAAATTGAGAAAAATCACGAAACTTGGTCGGGATAACACTTCCCCCAAGGGCTCTTCACCATAAAAATTTCAACTCGAAACTCCTTCGTTTGGCTGCTGAAACATGGCGCCAAAGTTGTGCACCACAAGCTGCTGCTGCTGGCTGCTGGCAGCGCTGTTTGGTGCTGCTAGCAGTGTTGTTTGGCTACTAGCATGGGCTACGGCCTTGCCGTTTGATGGCTACATGCCTTGGGCTACTTGGGGCCAATGTTAGGCCACGTTGGGGCACTTCCAACGGCCACTCTTGAACACTCCAATGGCCACACCACCGCGAGCGAAACGTCACGGAGTTGGCCTTGCAAGGCAACCCGTGACATTAGGCCAAGGAGAAAAAGTAGGAGGCTAACTCTTTGGTAAATAATGTTTGTAGTCCTTTGAGGTTACCTCCACCACTCCCATAGTAATGTGAATTAATGATACGTTTGTATTATTTTTTTTTCTTCATTATTTGGACCAATTACATGTAAGTAGGGGCTGTGAGGATAATATTTTGTAGGGATCTGAATCATTACTGCTCTTTGTTTAATGGTATGGTTATCATGATGGGCACTTTGATTGTGGTTGGGACCTCAAGTATTTGGGGGAGATTATTGCTTGTTATTTTCTTCTTAAGATCCTCATTTATTTTTATTTTATATTATAATTTTAGCATAATATAAATTTATTTATTTATTTTTCATTCATAACCTCTTAAATCCTAATAATATTCCCACCCTAGCCATCATTGACTCCAACCGGCCACCCTTTCCTATCTTTCTGCAACCACGACCTCCAAACCTCTCCTCAACTTCGACACTATACACTAGTCCCTTTTGTCGCTCTCTCAACCCCTCCTACTACCCTTAGACCCTCTTCACCTTTGATGCCAACCCCACCTCCTAAGCTCCTTCCCTCCGTCTGGCCCAACCTAACTGCACTTGTGATCACCATGGTGAACCCCTCTCCTACTGCCCTCCAACCATTGTGACAACCACCTCATTCTTCTCCTTTAATTGTATTTTCATTTAATTCATTGCCTTTTTTTTTTTTTTTTTTTTTTCACATTGTATAAGGTGATTTGCACATTAGGATGGAGCATTGACCTGAGAACTTGCTCTAAGCTATGTTACATGGATTTGAGTATAAGTAGCAGGTGCATGTGTGTATCCAAGTATTAGATTTTTATAAATTTAAATCTTAAGATTTTGGGGTAACTATCGAAAATTGGATGTAGGTACGGAGACATATCATATGCATATATATATATATATATTGCACATTATATAATATTCTCGGATGAAATGTTGTAAATTATGTAAAAATTTATTAGAAATAAAATAGGATTTAGGAAAAATATAAAATTTCTATATTGCTTTACTTCATGTATTGTCACAAATTAAAGGATCCGAGTGTCTAGATTGAGTACAAGTGTCGAACACATATTCTACACCCTTTCCCATGTCATATCCGGGGGACACGGATACTATGGGAAAAATAGAAGAGTCCATGTAACACAAGCTCTAAGTATTCCAATGAATAGTGTTTGCCAGTAAAACTGAGAATAAGTTATTTTAGTTGGCTTTTTAGTCATTTTAGTTTGGCTAAAAAAATTGTGTTTGGAATGATAGTTATTTTTTTTTTAATTGATTTGATGATTCTGAAAAAAAAAAAACTAAAATAATTATAATTTAAATGTAGTATTTTATCTTATTAATTATTTTAATTCAAACCATACTTTCCAAACAGGGCCAAAGAAAGTGAATTCACATGACGCATGTATGACCAAAACACCCCCTGTACCCCTCTCCCCCACCCCTTTCCCGGCCTAATTGTAAAAGTTAGAAAGAGATAAGAGAAAAAGCAAACTAGGGTTTCAGTATATACTAACGAATAAAGAAGATAGAGTCATTTCCTTAGTGGTGCTACTTCCTTTTTATGTTTGTTTTCTTGGCTTGGCCTTCAAGGCTGACGTGCTCACATGAGATAATTGTCTCATGTGCGCCTTTCTTAATCGTGATTATTCACATAGGTAAGATCTCTTTTCTATTATTCAGCTTTTTCGCGAAGCAATTTGTTGCCCGTGTGTGACGTCCCCTTCTCTCTCTTAGTTGTACTTATAGTTGCTTATCTTTAGCTTCTTCCGATTTCCCAACTCTGAGTTGGCTGCAGGAGATCCAAAATTTGAGATACTCGGTTGCCCGATTTGGCCCAAGTCTGGCACTCCACATACCCGAACGTAATTGGGCTTGCCTATACCTTTCATCGGGCAAGCCCTTACACTAGTTTCATGTGCTATGAGCCATGCTCGATACATGTAGGCTCGGATTGATTCCAATCCTACTCACCTCAGTCCACACACTTCATAGATACAAACAATTTTTGCAAAAGAATCATTATTATATCAATATTAATTACTATCGTTAATTTATCGATCTATGTTTTTGGATATATTGAAACACTAGTCGCATGTTTAAAAAAAAAAAAAAAATTGCCAACTTCAATATAGTCTCTTGTATTGAATTTTTATAATATTTTCTTCATGAATTAGGCTTTATTTCAACTTAGTAGTTCTATAATTTTATTTCTTGGTTGCGGTGGGAAGGGAATAAAGAGGGAAAAAGGAAAAGAAAAGGAGAATAGGAGACAAGGGCACAAAAAATAAAGTAACTATGTTAAAAAAATCCAGAAGGTTATAATTAGAAATGAAATAAATTAAACTATAAAATTCTTCAATTATACTTCTCAATGATGTTGGAAGAATTTTCCAAAAATATATTGATTGCTATCACTTCCATGAGGTGCAAGAGCAAAAATTAGAAAATCAAGATAAGAATTAGTAAGGACTTAAATTTCTAGGTTAATTTTTTAAAAATAAATTTTGTGTCAAAGATATGAGAACAGAGTGCCATTCAAGTTAGCTCATTGTTCCCAATTACTAATTTGTTGGAAACGTCAAAATGATTATCTTCGTTGTTTTCTTGTAGTTGTTAAAAACACAAAAGAAAAGAACAGAAAAAGGGAGGGAGGGGGGGTCAATAAAAACAATGTTGATGCCTACTCAGTATCCTCTAGCTAGGTTTCGCATCAAATATGTAAAAGATAAGATATTGGACATGACAAAAATAGAGTTCACACCTTTACTTTTCAAGAATGAGAATCTTAGGACAACGATAAGCAATGTGCAATTTAGTATCGAAACCACTTAACAAACTTACCTAGCTCATTGAAGTTAATGATCCTTATGTTTTACTAAGTTGCTTGTCAAACCAAGGTACCAAACAATTCCCAAATTATTATAAGATATTCAAATGGTTTAGGTTAGTTCAACTTACAGTACTTACTAATGTCATTACATTCAATATTTCGTATGCTCACTTTGAGAATGCAAAAGTTTATTAGTGGAAAGACAATGACATTTGCACTAAGGGAGAAAAAGAAGAAAAAGATGGATCGTAAATATTTTTAGATTGGAATAAGTTCCCTATATGGAGAATCCATAGCAACAATGTGACAAGTAACCAACATAACTGCCAAAGCTCTTTTGGGTTTGTTTTATTTTTATTTTTTTTAGGTTGTGATGTGGCCTCTTTGGAGAATGAAATCTCACCGTTGCAGCACCACGCGTGACGGAGATTTACAATTTCACTTTAGGGTGGATCACCACCACATGGTCAAGTTGGCATATAAGATGGATGACTGATCAAATTTGTGTCTCCATCATCCTCTCCTAGTGCTCACCCCATGAACACAACCCTCCCTCTCTTGTGATCCTCCTTTGCACTTATTTCAACTACTGAATATCCCTCCTCTTTTGCATTTGATAATACACATATCTTTACTATTCCAAGGTGAATCAGATAGAGACTGAAACTATGATGTCAATGCTTGGAGCAATATGATTGCACAACCTTAATTTGCTTGCAGTCATGCATTTACAATAACCCATTTCTATGTTTTGACATTTTAATTAACCTATTTGGGGGATAGACACCTCTATATGATATATATGTTTCTATAATTTTTTTTCCTACTCTTTAAAAATGGCAGTCTGATTAGGCCTATCATAAATTTTTTCTATTATTATTATTTTTTTGTTTGTAAAAGCCATATGGACTAATTTGAGGAGATAACATTACATATTTGTAAAAGCCAGATTCTGAAGAATTGATTGAGGAGGTGTAGGCATGCTAGTGTGTGTAGTTGAGAGTTAATTTAGTTTAGTATATGCCAATGCTTTTGTCTTATCTGTTGTCGTGTTAGGTGGTCTCTTTCTCGTTTTGTCTCTTACCAACTCGGGGGTGCTAGCAAATGATAGGATGAGTTAGATGGTGGCAACCTCGTTGGGATGATTTAGTCCATTGTAATACTTTTGAACCTCATTTTTCTTTATTGATGTAATTCGCTTTGTACTTTGTACTTGTTTATTCTATCAATAAAGTTCTTTTTTTCCCGATCAAAAAATAAAAAAAAATTACATATTTGTTAGAGAAATTGTATAATACAAAAAGTAGACTATGATTTAGATACAACGGCAGTATTATAGAAATACATTAACTTTCATGAAAAAGATAATAAAAAAATTTATATGTTAACCCATGTATGAGGTCCTGTTTATTGTTTTTTGGTGTACAATTAGTAGGTTCAATGGACGGTTAGGCACTAAAATCAAATAATAAGGGATCGTTCTTTTTTTTATGCTGTGTTTGATTAGAAGATTTAGAGAGAAATTTGGAAAAGAAAAAGAAAAAATAGGTAAAATATGAATAAAATATATTTACGTTTCATCTAATTTTAGGTATTTTTTCTCTTTCATTTTTCAAATACCTCTTCAAATCTCCCAACCAAACACAACGTTAGAATAAAGGTTGAGAATAATCAACAAAAGACTAGAAGAATAAAGAACTTCAAGATCTGAGGTCCGTTATTGGAACCCACTTACGAGTATAAAGAGAAGTTTTCTCAGAAAAAAATTGCTTTCGTCATTGGCATATTCTATTTGGTAAATAAAGCCATTATTTGTTACTAATATATATGTACATCAATATAATTAGCTTGATGTATTTTAAAAAGATGCCGACTGAACCGGAGAAAAAAAAGGGTGGATCAAGAATCACCAATCTTGGGTCAAGTGCTAGCAAATGATTTTGCTTCCTTTGCGGTGCCAACCTAGTTGGGATTGTAGAGGGTAGCTATGATGTTCTGTGCACTTCCCTGCTTTGTTGATGTTTTTGCATGTATTTTGCCTTCCATCAATAAAGTTTTCTTTTGCCGATCAAAAAAAAAAAGAATCACCAATCTCATTACAAGTATTAATTTATCCTTTTTCTCTCTCATTTTTTTTTTAAAAAAAATTTATTTTTTTCCCTTTATGAAATCCTTAATTTAATCATTAGGGATATCCTAAGAATTCTTAATAAATAACTATGACATAAACATGAGCTTGCAATAGATGATATACAACTGTGAGCCCGTTATCGAAGAAGTTCCTGATAATACAGTGGTGACCCTAGTAGATAAAAAGCAAATACAATGATATACATATGGAGTTCTCCAGACCTTCATTTTTGTCTAGTAGAGGGCTCGATGATGTATACTTCTGTCATGCAACTCAATGAAAAAGCAATTCCCACCAATAAAAAATATAAAAAATAAACTTTTATGTACTTTGAATGTCGGCAACATATTATTGTATTGGTGTCTTTGAATATTAACCGCTACGCCTAATAAAAACGAGTTAGTGAGTGTATGGATTATTTTCATCGGATTCCAACTTACAAAGTTAAATTATTTATTTTACAGAAAAATATTCAAAACCTAATGTGATTTGAATCCTGATCTTCTAACAATCGAAAGTGATTCACTTTAATAAAGCAATACAAACAAATTTTTGATTCCATTAACTTGAATTGTTTTCAAAAACTATCAAAACTTCATGTGATTTGAATCTAATCTGCCAACAATGCAAGGTGGAGCACTTTAATAAAGTAATAATAAGAACAAATTATTTTGTTTTTTAACATCTACATTTTGCGCAGCCTTCAATCTGTGAGCTTAGTCCTTATCCCTCCATATCCACTCAATTTGTTACAGATTCTGGTTATATAATCTCCATTTAAAAACATGTCATCATAACCATCATCTATAACCCTTATCCTCACAACTTTGTAGTCGGCAAATCCATCCAATTCCGGTATGGTGGAACTATATCTTCAGTTGAAAGTGTAATGAGTTTAGTTCCTTTTTCGCGTGGTGATGACTCTCCAATCTTCCATGTGTGTTCCCTTTTTATCTTCATCCATGTTTGAAGATTTAAAGTCTAATATCACTTTGTTATCCTCTCTCTCTTTTTTCCTTTCTTTTTTTTGGGCATATCTCTCAACCATTTTCAACAGAAACAGTTGGTGATGTGAAGTATTGGGGCCTTCCTACTAGGGTCCAGGTCGGCATGATGGATTTCCACGTCGTCATGATTAAAAAAATTATCGAGAGTTAGTTGGAAAAACTCATTTTAAATCATATACCCTTTGCTTTAATTAAAAGATCCAAACCTTAATGGGTATTATAAAGTTAAAACCATGATTTGATTTGATACCACCTATAGAGTATAAAGATAGAAGAGGTTCTTACACTTCTTTATTTCTTCGTCACGTGTAATGTATATAATGCAAATTCTTTTCCTTTTTATTATTCTTTCTTCAATCAAAATATCATCTTTAAACATAATCTAAGCCTAACCACAAATGCCAAAAAGCTCTAATTTGAGTCTAAAAATGACTTTTTCATTTTAAATTTTAAAAATAATGATATGTTAATGGTAATAAGAAACGTATGTAAAGTAATGATTGGGTTTATTGTTAATTTTATGGCATTACTCTAAAGTAACATCGTTATTGCTGTTGGAACATTAAAATGAGAGGTGTGAAGCTCCTTCGAAAAATAGCATCCAGCGAGAATAATGAGACAAACAATTGGGTACTTTACACATATGAGGGTTAATTATTCATTTGATGCAAGTGTAGATTACTTTATTTCTATCATATTTGTTTATACCTTTTGCTTGAGTTGACTGGTTTTTTTAAGATGACTTTCTTTTGGGGCTTTTTTGGGAGGGAAAGTTGGCTTTATCAACCTAAAGTTTTGGGTCTTTGGACATGGTAAAAAAGTATTAACTGCTACTTTAAAATCTCTTTTGGGAGACATCTCAACTAAGTCATTCATTGGTTTATTTCTATCATATTATTTTTTATTTTTTAATATATTTTTTCATAATAAATTAAAAAATGACATCTCAAATAAGTTATTCATTGATTTATTTTTATCATATTATTTTTTATTTTTTTTATATATTTTTTCATAATAAATAAAAAAAATTAAAAAATAAATCATATCCAAAACAACCTTGATTACTACTATTAAGTAAAGTTGAGACAAGGATTTTCATTAAATTTGGGATAATTGAAACTTTAGCCACTCTTTTGTCTGTCAAATATGAATTTCAATTTCTCGCACTTTCCATTTTTTGTGGAAAAGTAAATGCAAATAATAATATCTGAAATTTTAAGATTTGGGATGGATGTTGTCACACTCTGAGAGGATTGTTCCAATCATATTTTGATGATTTAAATCGTTTATGCTGTAGAATTTGTTGAGCATATCATCTATATAAAAAATAAGATTAATCAGACATATATAACCCCATGATCAAGCTCTAATTATTTTTTAAAAAACTATTAAAATCATACTAACGGTTTATTTTTTTAGGATTTATTTTATTACACTTTCTACCCCAAAACTATCACTAAATTATCTATTTAGTCTTGAACTATCGATTCAATCTACTTAGTCTCTAAAGTATATAAATTGAAGTCTATTTAGTTTTTAAACTATCGATTGAATTTATTAAGTCTCTAAAATATTTAGCTCTGCTTTCTTTTTTGTTTTCTTGGTTGTAGTGTTGGTCTCTCACCAACTTTGGGCTTGTGCTAGCATATGATCGTGTACACCTTGCGGTGCCAACATAGTTGGGATGACGTAAGTCTATTGTGATACTCTTTGCATTTCCTCCACCTTGTTGATCTAACCCAAATGATTGTACATTTATTTATCAATAAAATTCTTTTTTGGCTGATTAAAAAAAAATTCCTAAAATATTTAATTTAAACATATTTCGTCCCCTAGAAAATTACAAATATATATATGCCTATAAATATTATAAATTAATAAAATACCCTAACTCATTAAGATTTTATTACAGAAAAATTTTAATTTTTTATTTTTGTCTCTAAAAAGTATCTTATTTTGTTATATGCTTAAATTAATATTGGAGTCTGATATCTTAATCTTGCCAATAAAATTATATGACTATTAGATATACTGAATAAGTAGAATTAGATAATTTAAATAATAACATTCCATTATAAATAATAATATAATAAAATAATACATTAATTAAGTTATAAAAATAACTTAGTGAAAAATTTTAAAGTAATAAATTAGTAATTATAAACGAAATCTGACATATAATACTAGATGAATGCAATCACGTAGTCATTATAGAAAATAAGTAAGCAAATATTATAAATAATTACCCTTACCCTTATAAAAGAAACTAGCATATTACCCTGCTATGCACGGGTATAAATAAAAGGTGAATTACACTAACGGTCCTTGTAGTTTGAGACTTGTGTCATTTTAATCCCTAATCTTTCAATTGTGAAACATTTGACCCTGAATTTTGAATCTCATTCCAAATAAAGACAATTAAAGACACCGTTACTCCATTTTAAGGGCAAAATCATTAATTTGATAAAATATAAATTAGTTCGACAAAAATAAATGTCAAAAAATTATTTTTGAATTTTTAAAGTTTATTTCTACTCGCTAAAGATAAAACTATATAAAAATGATAAATCTTCTACATTTTTACTTTTTTTATTTTTTACCAAATTAACTTTTAGTATGTGTTTGGATGATGATTATGTAATGGGTGATTGTTTTTGTTAATGTTTTTAGATGATTATCATGTTTTTGGATGGTTGAAATTTTTTGTTAACAAATATTTTTTGATAGTTATCTTGTAATGGATGGTTGTTAGGCTTTTAATGTGTAATCGATATATTTAATATATAAAATATTTTAAATTTTGGATATTTTGATTTAATAGATTGGTTTAATAATTGATATCAAAGTTGCCACCATGTTTGGCTTTGGGGAAAAAAAAAGAAGAAGAAACAAATTTAACGAAAATAAATATGAAAAAAAAATTATTTTTTTCTGCCCTCCCAAAAGATAAAATTATATAAAATGATGTGTTTTTAATTTTTTTTTTCACTAATTCAATTTTAGTTTCTTAAAAAAAAATTTGAAAATAGATTTTGAAAACCAATCAAACAAAACTTTTTAATAAAAAAAGTTCTACCATTATTCATTAAAAAAAAAGTCATTACATTTCAAATAATATGCAACTTAACTATTACAAAATAAATTGTATAACGACTTTGCCTTAAAATGGACTATTTGCAAAACAAAATATTTTTAATTGTCCTTATTTAGAACAAAATCTAAAATTCAAAGTTAAATATATCACAATTAAAAGACATGAATCAAAGTGACATAGGCTCCAAACTACATGGATTATTAGTGTAATTCGTTCATAAATAAATAATCAAAATTAGTTTTAGATTAAAATAATAATGTAAAATTTATTTAAAATATGTAGTAAAAATGATTTATAATCAATTAAATTTTATTCATTTTTATCGAGTTACACATAAGAGAAAATTTTATTATTATGTCATTAATCGGTGTTCTAAGTTATTAATAAAAAAAAACTACATGTCATAATTTAATTGATAAAAATTAAAGAATAAATTACAAAAATTATATTTACAATAAAATATAAATACATTTCGTTTTATAAGTTTTATAATTTTAATTTACTATATGATAGTAGTACATTACATTTGTTAACATACTAATTTTTTCTGATTTTGTAAAGCCTAAAAATTTGCCTATTCAAAATTATAAATTGTCGTATGTCATAACTGTTACGTGGCAATAAATTATGATTGACTTATGGTATTAGATTAAACATTAGAAGTAACCTAGAAGCTACTTGACTTAATTTTTATGCCAATGTGATCTTCACCTAATTATTAAAAATTGTCTTTTATCAATTCATGACTAGTGTTAATTAGTTTGGGAGTTCCAACATTGGATTAAATATTAAAATTTAGTTCGAGTTGTTTTTTTAATATAAATTAAACATTAAGAGAAATAATCTATGGAAAATATAAATTGATTCCTATACTTTAATGGTACAAAAACTAAATTTCAAAACTAATCCTTTTAAAATTTTAAAATTAACTTTCTTTTTGAAATGTGTAAATTAAGCCATAATAAGATTTTTTTTAAATGATTTAATCAAAGTTAGAAGATTTTTTTTTTAATTTAAAAACTGATTAGTTAACTTTTCTTTTCAAATTTCTAAATTGATTAATTAATTTTCCTTTCAAAATGTGTAAATTAAGGCATAATAAGATTTTTTTTAAATGACTCAATAAAAGTTAGAAGATTTTTGTAAAATTTTAAAAGTGATTAATTAACTTTCCTTTTAAAATATGTAAATTGAGGCATAATAATCTTTTTTTTAAATAATTCAATAAAAGTTAGTATAAATTTTTTTTTATGGGGCATTTATTCACAAGTCCTAATTTATAAACTTATACTCCATTAAGTCTTAATTAAGATTTTTTGAACCTTCAACTCCCATTATTTTTAATAGTTAGAATTGCCTTTGAAATAATGACTGTTCATCATTTATAATTATCTATAAAGGAACATGATGATTTAACATTTATTTTGATTTTCAAAACTTTGAAATATCAACTTTTAAATTGAATTATTTTTTGTACAAAACTATAAAAAAAAAAAAAAAAAAAAAAAATTGTCTATTAAGGGGTATGATGATGGAACATTGATGTGCAAAATTAAAAAAAATAAATAAATAAATAACTTTAAAAATGAAAAAAATGATAATGTTCTCAGTTTTAAAACTGGAAAAAAATTGATAATGTTCTCAGTTTTATTAGATTGTTGAATCAAACCAATAAGTAGAAAGACAAAAACGTTTAATCTCATATTTTGTTTTTTTATCAGTTAGTGAAACAATTATTTGGATCATTACTATGCAAAATTGATAATGTTCTTGGTTTTAAAAATTAGGAAAAATTGATAATATTATCAGTTTTACTAAATAAGACTTATTAATTCAAAAAATCTTAAATAGGACCTAAGCTACCATAACATTTGTAAATAGAACTTTCAAATAATTAACTCTTTTTTTGATTATTTGAAAAATAAGAATTCTAGAAAAATAGTGTGAGGGTTTTGAGTTTTACAAGGCTCTTCTCGTTAAAAATCATATTTGCCTTAATATATAGTATAGATTTACATAAGAATTGACACTCACTTTTCAAAGATAGAATAAAAATTTAATATTTTTTTAAAATAAAATTTTAAATATATAGGACTTTTTACTAATTTATAATACTTATGGATTTATATTTTATTTTAGGCAAATTACAAAAAAAAAAAAAAATAATAAATCCCAAAATTTCGCATGTTTTTCAAATTAAATCCCAGAATTTTAATTGTATTAATTTAAACCCTAAATTTTAAATTTTAATACAGTTTAAACCCCCTATCTTTATGAGTTGAACCATTCAATGGAATCTTACATGTGACATGTTCTTACTTAAATTAATATTATTTTTAATTTTAAATTTGACCAAATCATATCAAAATTCTACTTATTTTCAATCCTACCATAGTGTGAACGACACCAGATCAATTCTCTTTATCTATTCATTATCTCATCTCCAAAAATAAAACAACATAAGAAATAAACAAATCAACTTTCATAAACAAATCTTCCATTGAATTAACCGTTAAGAAACTGTAAATTACCCAAATCAACGAAACCAAACCTAAATACAGAGATCAAACCACAAAAAATTCAGACCGAAAACGTGCAAAACCCTCAAACATATGCAGACTTTCAAGGACCAAATTAATCAACAAAATTTAACAGTTTTCACCAAAATTAACCAAACCCAATTCGAAAAACTTTCTGGGTGACCAAACAATGTGTTGAGGTTCATGGGGTTTGATACAATGTGTTGAAGTTCATGGTAAGTACGCAATGAATGGCTTTGATGTAATGGATGATAAATATATGGTGGTATTAATATGGCATGATCATTTTTCAATATAAGTTAACATTAAATCAGTGAATAAAAATATGCCACGTGTGCATTATTTTATTTTATTTTATTTGTCAAACAAGTCAACATTATTTTATTTTATTTTATTTGTCAAACAAGTTAACAAAGATGAACAGATGGTTAATATTGATACGGAAAAGAGAAAAAAAAAATCATGGTTTAAATTGACACAATTAAAATCTTGGGATTTAATTAGAAAAAAACATGAAACCTTGGGGTTTTTTTTTTTTTTTTTTGTAATTTGCCTTGTTATTTTTGTAATTCTTTCAGAGACTAAATAAGTTTGAATTAAATATTTTAAGAACTTAATAGATTCAATCAATAGTTTATGAATTAAATAAACTTTGATTTATATATTTTAGGAACTCAGTAGACTCAATCGATAGTTCAAGAATTGAGTAGACAATTTGGATATAATTTAGGGTATAATGTGTAATCAATCCTTTTTTTAAAACATACATGTAGTCTTGTTATAGATTACAAATATCTAATTAACCTAAATTTTTTCATAATTTACTCGACAAATCCAACCCTATAAACTATTCCAATCATTAAAATTAATTCGGGACACCCTCATGACCGTGTTGTGCCTTGTAGGCACAACACCAACCCAGATTCTGTATTTTTAACGGATTTAACTCTTTTGCATTAGAATTTTTAATAATTAATATCATTTGTGGTAAAGAACAATAAAAACATTTTTTTTTTCCATGCCAACTATTGGTATAAGAGATTCAAGATTTAGGGCTACTTTAGCATGTTTGAAAAAAGTCACTAACTTATTTAAGTCACATCACCTCTCTAACTCATCACTTCAAACACAACTCATATTTCATAAAAAGTCAAAAAATACATTTATTTAGATTATCCCAAATAACCCCTTAGATTTGCATTGTGGAGCCATTTCAGCGTATAGACTCAGAAGATTATGAGTTGAAATTACATGCCCAATTACAACACTTAATGAGTTAATATAAAAAAATGAAATAAAAAATTTGTTTTGATCCCCAAAAAAATATATATATGCCCGTCACCATGTGTTCTCCAAAACAAATAAATAATAATAATAATAATAATTATAATAATCATAAGGGTCATTTTTTTGATAAATCCTCTTTCTAAGTATTTTAATCTATCTAATCCATATTTTTTTTGAGTATTCCATTAAGTCTTATTTAATGTAATATGACTAAATCATTCTTTTTAATTTTTTGCACATGTTTCTATTTTGAAACTAATACATAACAATAATTCTTCATTTTATGAAGAAAATCTCTCGCTCATTCTTAAGAGAAAATCTCTCTTATTTTAAGGAGAAAATCTCTCCCATATTTCATTAAAAAAATCTCAAATTATGAATTTTGAACCATTTTATAATTTAAAAATTTTAAAAATAACACAACAAAAAATCTGAATAAAAATCAAAATACAATTTGAATATTCATAGTAAACAACAAACATACAACTAACTTTTGAAAAAACAAAATACATACTAAAATACAATGTGAATGTTCATAATAAACAACAAACATACAACTAACCTTCAAAAAAATAAAATTCATACCAAAATACAATGTGAATGTTCATAATTTATAATTAACATGCAACTAGTCTTTAAAAAAAAAAAAAAAAAAAAAAAAAAAAAAAAAAAAAAAAAAGTGAAAATCGACTATTTCAATTGTTCAATGTTAATAAAAATGATTGTTCAACTAACAAGTATAATAACAAAAACAACAACTATACAATTAACTTTCGAAGAAATAAAACTTATACTAAAATATAATGTGAATGTTCACAATTTACAATTAATATACAACTAGTTTTTTATTAAAAAAATAAAAATAAACTCATACCAACGTTAGAGGTGTAAATTTGGCCCACTGTCTATGTTGGGTCTCCCAAACTCTCACCAAAATTGAGTGGGTCCACAAGCTAGAAAATTAGGTCCAGTCGGGGGTATTCAAGCCTTGGCGGCCATGCCTGGCCTAGGCTTGGGCGAGTTTGAACATTTATTTTTTTATTTTTTCCACCAAAATTTTATTATTTTTCACTAAAAATAACACTCAGGCCTTGGCAGGCCGGGTTATGAGTGCCCTGAGCGGCCTGGGCCCACGGGCCGGACTAGGCTTCAAAATGACCGTCCACGTCTAGGGTCTCGGGTTGGGCTCAGGCCTAATCCGGTCAAGCTTACCCCTGGCCGCCCACAGGCTGTGGGCCATTTTTACATTCCTAACCAATGTGAACATTCATACTACAACGTGAAAATATAAAATATTATTGAAAAAAATGAAAATCTACTATTTCGATTGTTCAATAGTAACAAAAATGATTGTTCAACCAATAAGCATAGTAAAAAAAATAACAAAATACAACTAACTTTTGAAAAAATTTCAAAAAAAAACTCATACTAAAATACAATGTAAAATGTTCACAATTTACAATTAATATACAACTAATCTTAGAAAAACAAAATTCATAACAATGTGAACATTCACACTGCAACATGAAACAGATTTAAAAGAAAAAAAAATTACTATTTCAATTGTTTAATGGTAACAAAAAAATGATTGTTCAAACAACAAGTATAGTAACAAATATCCAATAATATGTAAACATTCACATATTACAAAATATATAATTATATTCATATCTATATTTCAATACTTATTTATCAAACTTTCAAACAATGTGAAATATGAACATTCATACTGATTGACAAAAAAATAGAAACAATGGCAGCAATTAGAAATCAAAAAAAAAAAAAAACTCAATCACTCTAAAAACAAAAAAAAAAAATATCACCCACATCCTCATCTTTATGATTATCACTATCATTAATAATCTATGCAATTTTACCATCCCACCAATCCAAATCAAACCAAACCACTTTTGAAGAATGTGTTTGTAACAAAATTGACTGAATATAACACAAAGTGACAATGGATGAACACAAAGTTTCACTGCAACAATAGAGGAATTAGGGATGCTACTGCGCGGGTTACACAGCAGTAACTGCTGCATGCCCAAAATGACGTCGTTTTGATGGCCAAGATGATTTTAAAATTTAATCTACAAAGACTAAGTTTCGAACCTTTAACCTCTCCAAACCCTAAAAAGTTTGTTCTCATTGGCCAATCATTTATCTACCTTCGCTGGACACTTTTTATTACCTTTGTCAGAGACTCTCCTTCACTTGTACCATATTATTCAGGTTTGTATGAATACAACATATTTTCTCTTTGAATGTTGGTAGGCCTCAAGAAAAAACATATAATTTTCTTCACTATTGTGATTGTAATTGGTTGGTTTTTTTTTTCGTGCAGAATATTACGATTTATTTATTTTTGTCTTTAGAACTATTACTTTGGTCATTAATACTATATACTAGATGTGTCTAGCTTTATTGTTGCCCCTTTGTGCGTTGCTTTGTTAAGTCTCTACAATTTATTTATTATTTTTTTTGACATCAATAAAGTGAACAATAAAATATATAAATAAATTAATATAAAATATTCTAAAATTAATGAATGACTAGATTTAAGATTTTTTATTATTTCACTTTTACTTCATATTTTTAAAACTAAAAACAATAATGTTACATATATCATATTGTTATACCGTATTATGTTTATCATTTTATTTGTCAATAAAATATTGTTGTAATGATGAACTTTGTGGAATAAAAAAAGGTGAATCTTAATTTTTTCAATTGGTCAACTGGTTATTGATCTTTGTCAATTTTTTCTCTGCCCCTAAATATTAGGTTGTTTTGAGGTTAGAAACATTGCTTTTTTAATCAGAAGGCATTATAGTTAGGGATTTTTGGTGAAAAGCCATTTCCATTGGGCCTTTTTTGTGTGAAACCCATGGAATAAACTAATGGTTCTAAAAGCCCCTCAAACAAAAAAATATGGTGAAAAGATTGAAATACCCTTCTATATAAATGGGCAAATATGAACCGTTTGTCTCCCTCACTCTTACTCTGTTTCATTGATTAAGTTGTTGCTCTAAAAGCAGTAAGCATCGGAAACCCTATTTCTACCGCCGAAGTAGGTGGGTTATGCAATTCTAGGCCTGTTATCCTTATCCCAACCCAAACACTCTCTCTCTCTCTCTCACACTTTCACATTCTGCATCTTCTCTATCTTCATGCGGCCTGGAGTCTAGGTATGGACAATCTCTCTCTCTCTCTCTCTCTCTCTCTCTCTCTCTCTCTCCTTCCCATGGTTTGGATTTGAACTGTTGGAGTCTTATCGGTCTTTTACATTCTATTCTTAATTTTTGATGTTTATAGTTGCTCGAACATGAGTTATGTGAGATTGGTGTCACATGAATCGCTATGATTGATTTTTTTGCTCACATATGATTTACCATTTTTTTTATACTTGTTTTAGCAAAGTGGGTGTTATGTTATTGTAAATTTGCTTCAAGATATTACTTGTGGATTGGTTTGTTAAAGTGATTGTTGTGATATATTATGTTGTTCAATTGATTGCGCATAAATTTAGCTTGTGATTGATTTATTTAGGTGATTTTTATGAATGTATTGAACTTTTGAGCCCTTACCCATTTGCAATTTTCATTGTCTTGCTATTAACTGAAATTTGAAACTAAACTTCTTATTGGAAAACATATAAAAATCAATTAGATAACTGTTTATTGTTTGAAATGGTGTAGACACCCCATTTTTTACCGCCCTTAAGACTTGGACGCGACTGATGGTTTACATGGTAGAGAAAGGTGTACAGGGGAAAGGTTCAGTTTCTTTGGCAAGGAGAGAGTCAAAGCTCAACTTCATACCCCTTTTTTTGGACCAAAACAATCTCGATCAAAAGATTTGAGACCTTAAAACCCTCTCTTTCAAAACGTTTTTGAAATAAATTTTCTATGATGTTTCAATGCTCGCATTTTGTTAAATGTTGCGCTTTTCGGTAAACCGAGCAAGGACAAAGCAGAAATGAATGAAAGAGATATGAAATCTTTGAAAAATCTTTCAAAACACCTTACTTAGGGATTTGAAGTTGAAGAAAAGAAGAGAAGAGGGAAGAAACCCAGTTGGGAGAGAAAATGGGCATGAACTGTTAAGAAAGAGTCGAGCAACCCTCGCCGAATCGAGCCTATTCATTTGCATACTTGGAATCAAGCTATGAGGCCACCACCGTTGGAAAGAAGACTTTCGGGGCTTCATTTTGCACTCAAGAATCTCCTAAAACCAATTCCGGACGAGGGAGATATGGTTGATTGAAGTAGAACATTACTCCAATTGGACCGAATCTGCGCGGCTTTACCAAAACAAGCATAACTTTTTGCACAGGAGGAATTTTGATGCAAGGTTTGCGGCATTGGAAAGCTAACTTCTGGGGCTTCATCCTAGGGGGTGGCCAGCCACCTTGACCCTTTTGACCTGGTCGGCCGGCCACCTTGCCTAGCCGGCCGGCCACCTAAACCTTTTGAACCTGGTCGGCCATTTTTGCCCTCCTGAATGTGTTCCAGCTGTGCCAGCTATTCTGCACTTGACCCACTGTCCGAGGGTCTACCCTTTTGGGGGGAAATTTGAATTGGTTTCCCCCCCCCCTTTTCTTTGCTTCTCTCCCTCTATATAATATACACTCCACCACCATTGTTAAGGGTTAGAAAAAATCCTCTTGGAGCTTTTGTATACAACTTTCCCTCTCTCTCATCCAAGCCTCCAAATACCTTGGTTCTTCACCATTTACACACCAACCCATAGCACAACACCTCCATCACTCATTCCAGCACCTTGGAGGACATTTGAAGAGGTTGAAAGCTCAAAAATTTGGTCCAAAAGCTGCTGGTTTGCTGCTCTTCAAGGGTAAACACCTATTTCCCTTAAACTTGCATTTTTTTGCTTCATTTATAAGCCATACTTGCAAGCATTTCTGGACTTTTTCATGAACTGAAAAAGATCATATTTTGAGCTCCTATGCATGTTTGATTAAGAACTCTTTGCTGTTTGAGGTCTTCTACTACCTCTTGTCTCCTATCTCTCTTTGTAGGCCTATTTTTGCATGATATTTTAGCCCTACTTGTGATTATTTTCGTGACTTTCCATAAATTGTAAAGTTTCTTATTTTGAGCCCCTCTTCAACTTTGTTGAAAGGCTCTTTACTGTTTGAGGTCATCTACTATCCCTTGTCTCTAATCTCTCTTTTAGGGCTGTTTTTTGCATGATATATTATCCCTATTTGTGAGCCTTTTTGAACCTCAACCTAAACTGAAAAAAGTCTTGTTTTGGCATCATCTTCATGTTTGATTAAGGTCTATTCTCTGTTTGGGGTCATCTTCCCCTATGCATGCTTCATTCTTTCATGATTAGGGCTATACATTAGAGCACTTGCATTGGCCATGGTTTGGCCTCTTAGCCACTGAAATCCAATGGATTTTTAGTGGCTTTGATGCATTTTTGAGCCTCAAAATTAGAGGGGGGTGACCCCCTCTCTCCTTGTTTTGCTTGATGGCCTTTTTGGCCTTCCAAAGAGGCCCTATCTTGCATGCCTTGTTGACTGATTTCAGGGCCAATTTGGTGAGTTTTAGGGCTATCATATTTGATTTTCAGAGTTGTTTGTGCCATGCTAAGTGTCCTTGATGCATGTGCTTAATAATACCTTTGTATGCCCTCTAAAAGAACCTATCATTTATGTATGTGTTGGCTGTATTTCAGAGATTATTTGGGCATGTTTTATTCACTGATTTTTCTGGTTTGATGAGTTCTCACTTGCTTCATATACATGTCATGTAAACCATGTTTGCTAGTCAAAGTTGCATTTAGTCCATCTTGCTAGCATCTTTTGGCCATGCTTTGAACTAGAAATGTTCATATTTTGGGACTGCCTTGGTTCTGTCTTTATGCTTCATGATCAAATAATGCATGCTTTGTATAGCTATAGGTCAATGCATGTGCCTAGTTTTGTGTTTCGGGACCATTCCATGCATCGGGTGCCATGTTTCCATGTTTCGGGATCATTTTGCATCACATTTCAGTGCTGGAACTTGCATGTTTGTATGCCATATTTCGCACCTTGCCATGCCTTGTTAGAGTGGCATTTGTGCCTTAGAATCGGTCCTCGGTTTGCGTGCATGTGTGTACGCATCTCGAGTGTCTCATTTTCATCTTATTGCCACCAATGTGAGTGTGGCTGAGGTCCACTCATGTCGGTGTAAGTCCATTATGCATTGTGTATGCCATTTCAATTCATAGCATTGCGTATGCTAAATTGCATGTTAGAGCATCGTGTATGCCATGTTACATCGTGCATTGTGTATGCCATTTCATAGCATTGTGTATGCTAGGTTGTATATTAGTTGCATAGTACATGCCATCTCATTTGCATTGTGTTTGGGATAAGAGTTAGCCCGAGCACGGGAAACGAGGGACATTTCGTATTTTGAGTGACGGAACGTGTCTCAATTCCCTGTCGCCGACACTCCGGATTATCCATGATAGAGTTTAGGCCTTGTTGTGTTTTTATGTGCATTCATTCCATATTGAGTCACGCAAATCGACTCTTCGGCCATCATGCATCGAGGTGCACGATTGGTGACACGAGGATCGATGACTACACTCCCTGAAGAGTAGTCAAGTATACATATGTGAAAATACATTGCCATGCCCCTTTCCTGCTCTCTGTTACAGCAAATCAGGAACCGGCAATCTTTTGGGGTTTCGAGCAATATTTCAGGCTTATTTGTAAACAGAGGCTAATTGGGGCATCGCAATGGATTTATGCGCCAAGCAACTCAAGCATGCATCATTCACCATTCGGAACAAAGTTAAAGCAGTCCATGGATTTGCGTGTTATTTATTTCATTCCTTAGTTAATTTGTTAATTAATTAGGAATTTTGTACTTATTCGGACTGTGACTATTCATTGGGACTGTATATTATTTATTCGGACCCTCCGAGTAAGGGCACAATTGTAATAAGTGTGGGTGTGTGTGATGTATGTCTTCCAACCCCACGTCTTTCTCTCCCTTTTATTTACCAGCTTATGATGGTTAGATTAGGGCATGTTTCAATTAGCATACAGTATGATAGCATGTTTGCATTCATTCATCTGTTTTGCATGCACCGGGCTCGGCGCATCATAACTCATTGTGTTGTATTTCAATTCCGAGTTGAATACGTGTTAGCTGTAGCATTCCATATGCCATGTTTAGAATAGCCGAGCCTATCTTAGTTGCATTCCTGCATGTGTTGCATTAGGCATTTTTGTATAGTTAGGATCATGCATGGATTTCTAATTAGCTTCTATTTTGGCTTGGAGTACTCGGTAAGTTTTTACGCTTTAGCACCCTTGCATGTATGTGAGTGACTGCCATGATAGCATGCTTACCATGAGGCTATATGCTTATGTGATATAACTGCCTGAATGCTTGTGGGTGAAGGTCGGGTTATTTGGATTGGAACAATGCATCGACCGTGAGTTTTAAGCCCACTAGATAGTGGCAAAACCATCTTTTCTAAGCCCACCCGAGGGTGGCAAAATTTGCATTTTAAGCCTACTTGCGGGTAGCAAACTATCTTTCAAAAACAAACATGAAATGTTTTGTTCCAATTCAGGCGATCCAGTCTATACTTGTATGCTGTGCGCATCACATAGTAAATCTAGGCTAATAACCGGAATAAGAATGCATAATGTTTTCAAAACTGGATATCATGGTTAGTAGAGGCCGATCTTTGATCGAGCGAGCGAGGATGCTCAAGAAGTGACCTTCCCCAATCGTATCCAAGTTCCCGAGCCGAGGTAACTTTGGTGATGACGGACGCGTGGCCTTAGGCACGAGTCAGGGTTTCCTAAATTTCCCAAAAACAAAATATTTAGGTGGCGACTCTGTATCTGGCAAAGCAGTCCATGTTTGGCACTTCTTTCAAAAAATCTGTTTTCTCAAAACGATTTGCCGGATTTGGACTCTTTGGTTCAGATTAAGAACCGTGACAATTAGAGTCCTGAACTGTAGTGAGCCCACAAAAGAACAGAATGGGACTCATCCCTCCCGAGGCGTTCGGGGACGTCTACAAATGGTTTTTAATTTTTCTTTATATAGCATTTTTATTTTGAAAATTGGTTAAGTTAGTTTGAATGACTAGCTAAATTAGATAGTGATGTTGGGGCAAAACCCTACTTCCACCACCGAAGTAGCATTTGAAACCTTCATTCCATCACGTTTGTGAGCATTTGAAACCCTACTTTCAATATATGTATTTTTTGTGTGTTTATTTTCTAGTGTATATTATTCAAAATAAAATTTTTCTTTCAATATTAAAGTTTTACTTCTAGACAGAGTAAAATTTTACTTTAAAACTTCATTGTTTCATTACAATGCTTGTGCATTTTTATGCTTTCATCAATGCCTCTTAATTTCTTGTTGCATGTGTTCTCTAGCCTTTGTTTATTATATAAATGTGTATATCAATTTGTATATGAATATATGTGTCTATATATGTATCTCTTTAGATATGTGAATGTGATTGTAGTGTATATTGTTCAATATATGTTTTTTTTTTTTTTTTAAATTTTCTAGTATATATTGTTCAGAGTAAAATTTTACTATTAATGAGAGTAAAGTGTTACTTATAGACAGAGTAAAATTTTACTTTAAAACTTTACTGTTTCATTACAATGTTTTTGCATTTTTATGCTTTCAATCAAAGTAAAATTTTACTTCAAATCAGAACAAAATTTTACTTTCACAGTAAAACTTTACTGTTTCATTACAATGTTTTTGCATTTTTATTTTGTTGCATTATTCTTCATTTTCTTTAGTGCTTATTGTTTGTTACTTTGTTGTTTAAAGTAAAATGTTACACTGTTGATACAGGAAAACTTTTTAGTGTTCGAAAATGATTGTTACTAAAAGCAAGCGTAGGGATGATGATGATGATGATAATTTTGAAGTTCCACCAACGGTTGTAGAAAAGAAGAAACTCCCTGAAAAGTGCAGCAAAAAATCCATGAGCAATGTAGATGATGCATGTGATGATGATTTTGTGCTTGTATGGACGAGACTGAGAAAGTGCTCCCCTGGTGAGGATGAAGGCTCTCATAAAAGCAATCCAATACCTTCAACAAGAAAACCTTCAAAGTCGAATATTGTACATGGATACGGGAGAAACAATATAGGTCAAATGTTATTTCATTGATAAACCTAATGCGAGACACAAGGTTCACTGAAAGACACATTACTGCCCTCAAGAAAACACATTTTGGGATGTTATTCAAATCTTTTTGGAAGAAAAAAGATGTGGTGTTGAAAAAGTTCAAGAAAGTTGACGATAATGTCATGGATGTGATTAAGTCTTATGACTTTCATGCAAACGGATGCAAGCTTGGGAGGAAAATGTATGACATACGAGACATGACGTTACTTTGATTTGTAGGGTAAAATCTAGAACGAAAAAAGTAGATGTCTCATATAGGAAGAAACAAGAATCACCTTTTGTGCAGAGAAAGTTTCGTAATATGTCAAGAATATCCGTAAAGAGTTTGTGAGAGGCATTAGGAGATGCATTGGAAGACACAATGATAGTTGATGTTGATGATGTTACACGAATAATGTGTTTATTTGTTGTGGAAACTTTGCTATTACCAACAACTGGTCTAATAGTTGGATGAGCTTTTGTTGCCTTTGTAAAAGATTTGGAAATGATGAATTCATATACATGGTCGACTACAATTGCATCCATGTTGACTACTTCAATCCAGTCTTCATTAGGAAGTCTTGAAAATATAACTGGATGTGTACTTCTTCTTTTAGTAAGTAAATTGAACTACTTGAAATATTACACAATCTATCTTTAGAGAATTAACTAATTTTGATTTTTTATTTTATAGTACTGGTTATGCGAGCACACTACCCTCATTCAACCTGAAGGAAAAAAAATTGTGTCCAAGGCTCCTTCAATGGGACTTATCAACGTTGAGAAAAAAAAGCTAATGAAGAGGTCATTACAAACACTAAAGCCCGAAGAGGTATCATCTTTTCAATCTCAGCCTTACTAGTTCACTGCTTAAAATTATACTTACATAATAAAATGTTACTCTTGAATAGAATAAAAGTTTACTTAAAACCAGAGTAAAAGTTTATTTACAATCAGAGTAAACTTTTATTTTGAAACAGAGTAAAATTTTACTCTGGTGGTTAAAGTTTGTTTCATTGCTGACTTCTTTTCTTTTTCTATTTCAAATGTAGATAAATCACAATGAATTGAATCCCACTTCTAGAGAAGAAATAAATCTCATTCGTAATCATAAGGAAGACAATGCATTGGACATAGAGGAAAATTTGGAGACTAAAGAAGATGAAGATCATGTAGCCGAAACTTTAGGAGATGATCAACCTTTGAAGGGCTTCATTAATCTTGGGAAATTAGAACGAGTTCAAAAAGAAAACAGGAGGCTGAAAAGTGAGAATATGGCATTTGTTGAAAAAGTAAAGAAAATGAGGGAAACAATACAAAAAATACAAGAGGATCAAGAAGCAAAAACAAAAGAAATGATGGAAAAGATGAGCAACACAGAGAAAGAAATGGAGAAACTAAGAAAGAAGTTTGAAGTACTTGAATATGAAAATAAACAGTTGGTTGAACAGATTGAAGAAAATGCAGTTCATGTGGCTACCCAAGCTTTTGCTTCTAAAGAAATGCCACATGCTAAAGGAGTAGAACAAGAGCAAAACTTTGGGATTCAAGCTACATTGAAAGAAACACCTATAGTCATAGAGCCATTGCAAACATACATGGTCAAGAAAATCAAAATCAAGGCGAGGAAGTGTAGACACCCCATTTTTGACCGACCTTAAGACTCAGACGTCACCAATTGAGCGCTTGGTGATGTTGCATATTGTGCTCGTTCTGAGGTTGCAGAGTCCCGGCTGCGAGCCTTGCCTCCGGACTTCCGGACTCTTTTGTGCTTTGCCTTGGTTTGCGAATCAGGCCCTGTTTTCTCTGTTTTCTCTTCCCAAAGGGAGGGAGAGGTCTCGTAGACCATCTCTCAGTGGCCGTAGGCTACGTTTTGTGGTCGTAGGCCATTTTTCCTGTTTGGAGCCCGGTTCTCGGTTTTTCGGAGCTGTCGGCCGTGTGCCTCGATTCGGGACCGCTTAACCACCTCCGTTTGCTTTGATTTTTGGCACACACCTTATTTCCTCCCTTTTGAGGGACACTGTGGTCCAAGAGACTAACTTCGTGGTCGGACACCACTTCTGGTGCCTAACAGCCCACTTTCGGGGCCCCGAACTGCGTGTTTTGGCTCCCGAACCTTCATTCTGCATTTTTGGGCTCCAATCCAAACTTGAGTTAGTCATATTTTGAGGTCCTTTTCATGTTTGATTAAGGACCTTTTGTCGTTTGAGATCTCCTACTATCACTTCCCTCTTTGCCCCCCTTTTGGCCCTTCTCTTGCATGATAGTTTAGGCCTACTTGTATTTATTTTCGTGGCTTGTCATAAACTACAAAGTGTCTTATTTTGAGTCCCTCTTCAACTTTGTTGAAGGGCTCTCTTCGGTTTGAGATCCCTTACTATCACTTGCCCCTTTATTTCCCTTTAGGCCAATTTTGGGGGGAAATTTGAATTTCATTTCCCCCCCCCATTTTTCCCCCTCTTTTCTCCCCCTCTTTTGTCTATATAACAGACCCTCCAGCTCTGGAAAAAGGGTTAGAAAATTTGTTTGGAGCCTCCTACATCCAATCTCTCTCTCTCTATATTCCAAGCACCAAAACCCTTTATTCTTGGATCCATTTCTACTCCATCTCCAAGCCAACCAACCCATACTCCATACCAGCAGTTTGGAGGCTATTTCCAGAGGCAAGGAGCATCTCTTCTCAAGCCAAGAGTTGATGAAAGACTAGTCTTCAAGGGTGAGTCTCATTTTCCTTCTTTTTGCTCTTTTCTTGGTCTATATTTTAGCTCCTTATGCTTGCATATTTGGGCTCCGACCCTAACTGGAACTGGGCTTATTTTGAGCCATTTTTCATGTTTCATTAAGGGCCTCTCACTGTTTGAGACTTTCTTCTTGCACTTTCTTCTTTACCTATCTTTATGCCATTTTCTTGCATATTATTTTTGGCCTATGTATAATCTGTTTTGAGGCATGTGGTAAACTGTGAAGTTTCTTATTTTGAGCCCTTCTTCAATATTGTTGAAGGGCTCATCACTGTTTGGAGCTCCCATGTGCTACTTGCCATTGTACCCCTCTTTTGGCCTATTTTTTCATGATTCATTAGCCCCCTGTGCTTCTGTTTTTGGACTTTTGTCTGAACTAAAAATGGCCCTATTTTTACCCTCTCTTCATGTTTCATTAAGGGTCTATGGCTTTTTGGGACATCCTTTGTATACCTTGTGTTATAGCTCTCTCTTGGCCCTTATTTTGCATAGCATTTTGAGCATACTTGTATCTGTTTTTGGGGTTTGTCATAAACTGTAAAACATCATATTTTTGGCCCCTATTCAATATTGTAGAAGGCCCCTTCTCTGTTTGGGGCCAGAATTTTTGACTTGCTTCATTACCTCTCTCCCGGGGCCATTTTTGCATGCTAGCTTAGCCCCATTTGCGCTCACTTTTTGGCGATGCTTTAAACTGTAAACATGTTTTTTTTGGGTCTTCCTTGTTTCTATATTTACAATTCATGTTCAAATAATGCATGCTTGATGTAGCTACAAGTCATTTCATGTGCCTAATCTTGCATTTCGGGATCATTCCTTGCATCGGGTGCCATGTTTCCATGTTTTGGGGCTGTCTTGTGTCACATCTCGGTGCTGAAATTTGCATGTTGCATATCATGTTTCATACCTTGCCATGTCTTGGTAGAGTGGCATTCGTGCCTTAGGTTTGGTCCTCGGTTTGCGTGCATGTGTGCACGCATTTCGAGTATCTCATTTTCATCTTATGGCCTCCTATGTGAGTGTGACTGAGGTCCACTTGTGTTGGTGTAAGCCCATTATGCATTGCGTATGCCATTTCATTCTATAGCATTGTGTATGCTAGGTTGCATATTAGAGCATTGTGTATGCCATGTTACCTCGTGCATCGTGTATGCCATTTCATAGCATTGTGCATGTTAGGTTGTATCTTAGTTGCATTTCATGCATGTCATGCATATTGCATTATATTCGGGATAGGAGTTAACCCGAGCACGGGAAACGAAGGGCGTTTCGTACTCCGAGTGACGGAACGTGTCTCAATTCCCCAGTCACTGACACTCCGGATTATCCATGATGGAGTTAGGTTTTATTGTATTTTCATATGCATTCATTTCATATTGAGTTGTGCAATTCGACTCCTCGGCCATCATGCATCGATATTCGTGATTGGTGGCACGAGGATCGAGACATGCATACATTTGTGAAAATACATTGCCATGCCCCTTTCCTGCTCTCTCGCAAAAAGAAATGAAGAATCAGTAACTTTTCGAAGCTTGGCACGCATTTCAAGAATAGGTGCAAACAGAGGCTAATTGGGGCATCGTCATGGATTTCCGCACAAAGGCAACCCGAACATGCATCATTCATCACCCGGAGCGGAATCAAGGCAGTCCCTGGCTTGCATGCCAGTTTTACAGCTTTCTTAGTTAATTGGTTAATTAATTAGGAATTTGTACATTATTTGGACAACATTATTTGGATTGTACTATTCTTTTATTCGGGACTGTATATTTATTCGGACCCTCTGTGCGAGGGCAAAATTGTAATAAGTGTGCGTCTGTGTGATGTATGTCTTCCAACCCCACGTCTTTCTCCCTTTTATTTACCTGCTTATGATGGTTAGATTAGGGCATATTTCAATTAGCATACAGTATGATAACATGTTTGCATTCATTCATCTGTTTTGCATACACCAGACTCGGCGCATCATACTAACTGCATTTGTATTTCAATTCCAAGTTGAATACATGTTAGCTGTAGCATTCCATATGCCATGTTTAGAATAGCCGAGCCTGCTATAGTTTGCATTTTTGCATGTGTTGCATTAGGCATTTCTGCATACTCAGGATCATGCATGATTTCTAATGTAGTTTATGTTTTGGCTTGGAGTACTCGGTGAGTTTTTATGCTTTAGCATCCTTGTATGCGTGTGAGTGACTACCATGAATAGCATGCTTACCATGAGGCTAACTGCTTATGTGATATAACTACCTTGAATGCCTGTGGGTGGAGGTTAGGTTAGTTGGATTGGAACAAATCATTGATTGTGTGTTTTAAGCCCACTAGATAGTGGCAAAACCATTGTTTTCTAAGCCCACCCGAGGGTGGCAAATCCACGTCTTGGCCTACCTGAGGGTAGCACCATCAAACCATTTTCAAACAAACAAACATGAAATGTTTTGTTCCAATTCAGGTGACTCAGTCTATACTTGTATGCTGTGAGCATCACATAGTAACCTAGACTAATAACCGGAATAAGAACATACAATGTTTTCAAAAATAGATATCATGGTCAGTAGAGGCCGGTCTTTGACTGGGCGAGCGGGGGTGCTCACGAAGTGACCTTCCCCAATCGTACCCAAGTTCCCGAGCCGAGGCAACTTTGGTGATGACGGACACGTGGCCTTAGGCAAACGAGTCAGGGTTTCCTAAATTTTCCAAAAATAAAATATTTAGGTGGCGACTCTGTATCTGGCAAAGCAGTCCATGTTTGGCACTTCTTTTCAAAAAAGATCTGTTTTCAAAATCGATTTGCCGGATTTGGACTCTTTGGTTCAAGATTAAGAACCGTGACATTTGAGTCCTTGAACTGTAGTGACCCCAATATGAACGGAACGGGACTTAACCCTCCCGGGGCGTTCGAGGACGTCTACAGGAAGAAAAAAAAGATTTTTGATTTTGAATGTGAGACAAGAGAGGCAAAGAAAAAAAAGACCACAAAACAAGCAATTGAACTGATATCGAATGAAGTGATTTGTGTCGACAGCTTGCCTCTAAGCCAATCAAAACCAGTTGAAAGGATTTTTGTTTCTAGATAAGGCTACAATATGCAAATTGCTTGATGAGAATGATAAACGTCTACTAAACAAGATTTACAATTTAGAAACCACAGAGTAAGACCATTTTAATTTTATCAAACAATAGATTTTTACTGTTATCAAATTGCAACGTGTTAATCAACATTTTTTTTACCTTATGACTAGTGCAATCATATGGTCCGGCACAGGAAATGAAGTATATGTTGCATTGCATAATGTGGATGCAATTCTGAGAGATGGTGATACTGCAAATAATATAAGTAGCTATACAATTTTCAATGACTAGTGTTCACTTCAATAACTAAAAATAGTTTATTTTATTAACATATATTTAATTGATTTTTGTTTTTGTAGGTCATTAACAACTTTGTAGAAATGCTTCAGATTAAGTAACAAATAAAGAAGCGAAAAAAGAATAAGTCATTTTTTTCTCAAGTCTTTGTTGGGTAAGCCATCAATTTTTGCTTAGTTTGAATTGATAAAATTTTACTGTGGTTTGGTGTAACATTGTATTGTATTTTAGAGTTAATTTTTACTATTTGGTTTGCCAAAGATTGACAACTTATATAGTGTGTCACCAACACAACTTGACACAAGACACCCTTATATGATTAAATGCAGTCACTAGTGAAATGGGGTTATGAAGATTTAAGAAATCATTTAATTGACGAAGTGTTTGAGCAAGATTTGAGTGGATACAGATTCCTTCACTTTTGCATGAACTCCAATGGGAACAAGAAGGAAGAAAAACCCTATCACTGGACGCTTCTTGTATTGGACACTGAATTTGATGAGTGGAGGCATTACAATTCTTTAAGGCCAAGAGACTACAAAGAAGATCTTTACCTTAAGGATGCAAAACAAATTGTAAGTGCTTTGCATCATATTAACTGTAAATTTTTACTCTGTTTTATTCTTGTATTTAATCATGACCAAACAATTATGGAATGATGTTAGATAACATATGTGGATAACAAGTTGGCCAAGAAAATAAAGAAAGGTACAAGAAAGTTTGCAAACTTAGTTTCGGTGAAAGATAGTCCACAGCAACGCCCAACATCGTAAGTATTTCACACTACTATTACATGCTTGAATTGGTAGTTTTCAAATTTGACTAAATCGAATAAGATCTTGATTTTTATTAATAGTGTTGATTGCGGAATTATTGTATGCTATATCATACACCAAATCATAAGAGATGAGCTTATAGCAAATTCTATGGAAGATGATGAAATTAACAATTTCTGAGCATCAATAGTGCATCAATTTTTGAATGATTATACAAAAGCATGGAGTAAGGAACAATTCAACCTCGAAAACAAAATAGCCAAGAGATAAGACCTTGAGGACGACGATGTGGACAACTTTTGGGAACTATTGTAAATGATGTATGTAATTTCGGTTTTTGTAAATGAAAGAATGGTGAAAAGTAATTGTAAGTGAAAGAATACTAAAAAAGTATTAGATAGTATATGCTATGTCTATTGTTCTAGTAAATTTTACTGTTGTTTGGTGATTAATACATTATTATAGGAGGATATTGTTTTGACTAGAACTGAACGTTGTTATGGATAGAATACAATGATACAAGTTATACTTGTGTATCTTTGATGATATATGTAGTTGTGTTGTTAGATTATTTTTGCACAAATATTGCATGATAAGTATCAAGGGAGTTTGTGTATTGTGGTAAATGTTGGTGCAGGTTGGAAATGTTTTTCCAAGGAACTAACATACTGTATGGCAGTAAAATGTTACTCTGAAAGGCAGTAAAGTTTTACTTTTATGTGAATGAAGGTAATGTTTTACTCTGAAATACAGCAAAATTTTACTAAAGGACTAACATAATGTCTGACAGTAAAATTTTACTCTGAAATAAAGTAAAATTTTACTCTGCAAAAAAGTAAAATTTTACTCTCCGAATCTAAAATTGTAAACCACAGCTTCAACACAGCCATAGACTATCATTCAACAACATAGTAAAATTTTACTATGAAATAAGGTACAATTTTACTCTAAATGTAAAATTTTACTCTGAAATAAAGTAATATTTTACTCCAAATGTAAAATTTTACTCTAAAATAAAGTAAAATTTTACTGTGAAACTTAGGCTCATCACAGCCATAGACAACCATTCAACAACATAGTAAATTTTTACTTTGAAAGGCAGTAAAGTTTTACTTTCATGTTAATGAAGGTAATGTTTTACTCAGGAAAAAGTAAAATTTTACTCTGCAATAAAGTAAAAGTTTACTCTGAAATACAATAAAATTTTACTCTGAAAGCACAAGTAGAGCACAACCATTTCAAACCTTCACACCTATTGAACAAATTCCATTGTAAGTTCATTTATATGAAACTTATTCAACCACATTAAAAAATATATTAAAATGTCAAACTCAACTACAAAGCAAATCAGAAACTTGGATAGACAATCATTCAAGAACATAGTAAAAATGTTTTTAGTGCAATGTCTCCTTACAAGTCTAGTCTAAAAGACTATACTATTATTGCTATGGACTATTTATTGCAGAAGAACTGCATTACTTTCATACTTTTATTTCAAACTAATAATGTCTTTCATGGCAATGTCTCATTGCAAGTCTTTCTATTATGATCATACTTCTCGCATCTACCACACTATACTCGTCTTATCTTCTCACCCCTAGATGGAATTATGTTCTTCCTTGGCCTACAAGGTGGTTTCTTACAAATTGGAGGAAGGACAACAAGATCATTCATAGCTACATGAGGTTTCTCAATAGTGGGTATTGGATAAACAGACTCAGCATAGCAAGCTTTGAACTTGCTAGTGTAATAAAATGGTTCCACATGTGCATACAAATCACCTGCGCTCTTTTGGATAGTAGTCGCCGCATGAGCACAAAGAAATCCATTCAATTTTCATTGGTAACATGAGCAAGTTCTATTCAAGAAGTCAACACGAACCGATGGTCGGGATTGAACCTCAAAAACATAATCACTTAAACAACTAACCAACCAAGTTCTTCCGCTTTTAAGAGCATTTACTAATGTTGAATCCATCTTCGGACAAAAAAAAAAATATTTCATTTCTTAGCTTGTTCTCTCCTTCTTGACATCAAATCCATGATCTTCAACCTAATTGAATTAATCATCTTTGTAGTGGACAAATGACCAGCTTGATGGATCCTTGAATTAAAAGACTCTGCCACATTCGAGTGCATTTCACCTTATTTTTGTCCTTTAAAATGTGCATTAGTTCACTTGTCATAGAGCAAATTGGATAGAAACCTACAAACGATCTCATCTCCCTCATCTTGTAATTCTTTCAAACACTGATTAAAACATCCCACTGTCGAAGCATAAGCACGTGAAGAAAACACAAAAAACTATTCTACTCCTAAAAATATTGCTGAAACTTGGACCGGAGAACTTATCTCTCAAATTGGCCTTCAAGTGTTAGAGACAAAAATAGTGGTAAGCAGTAGGTAAAACCTTGGGTAAAGCCTCCAAAAATCCAATGTTCCGATTAGATATGAAGTTAATTGGTCTTTCATCCAACACTATATTCGACAAATGCATAAAAAACCATTCTCAACTGTCTGTAGTCTTTGTATCAACAATTGCCATTGCAAGAGGGAAAAAACCTGAAAAATAACATTTACAATTAGTAAGTATATTAAACAAAAAGGACAAATAGAGTGAAATTTTACTCTGAATAATAGTAACATGATACTTTGAAAATAAGTAACATGTTACTCTGAGAATACGTAACTTGTTACTTTTCAATAAACTATAGTAATATTTACCTTGATCCCTATCCTTCGCTGTAGCTATTAACAAGGTGCCCTTATATTTCCCCTTCAGAAAAGTTCCATCAATAAACAATAGAGGACGGCAATGCCTAAACCTTTGAATGGAAGCATGAAATGCAACAAAAAAACCTCTTAAACTGTCCACTTTGATGGTTATAGTCAAGCTGCAAATAGCTACTAGGATTTATGCTCATCACAATAACCATATACCATCGAATCTCATCATAAGACATAGAGAAATCCCCAAAAGTAGTAGTCTTAGCTTTATCAGCTCCCAACTGTAGACACCCTATTTTTTACTGACCTTAAGACTCAGACGTCACCGATTGAGCGCTTGGTGATGTTGCATATCGCGCTCGTTCCGAAGTTTTAGAGTCTTGGCCGCGAGCCTTGCCTCCGGACTTCTGAGCTTTTCTGTGCTTTGCCTCGGTTTGCGAACCAGGCTCTGTTTTCTCTATTTTCTCTTCCTGAAGGGAGGCAGAGGTCTCGTAGATCATCTCTCAGTGGCTGTAGGCTACGTTTCGTGGTCGTAGGCCATTTTTTCCATTTTGGAGCCCGGTCCCCGATTTTTCGGAACCGTCGACCGTGTGCCTCGGTTTGGGACTGCTTAACCACCTCCGTTTGCTCCGGTTTTTGGCACACATCTTATTTACTCCCTTTTGAGGGATACTGTGGCTTGAGAAACCAACTTCGTGGTCGAACGCTACCTCCGGTGCTTATATGATGGGTTTCAAGGCCCGTTGCGTGTTTGCCACCCTGAACCTACAATTTGCATCGGTTTGGGTTCATTTTTGGCAAGGACCTTATCTTCATTATTGGGAAGCTTGTAGAAGGGTGGGAGGCCAGCAATTGTTCAGAAAAGCCAGCATTATTCCTTCATCGCTCTCTGCCGCCCGTTTTCCTCACTAGAAAGCTAGTGTTGACCACCCCCGGGCCACTTTTTAGGGCCATCAACCACATATTTGTGTTGTACACACATGGGAGGCCACCAATATGTCATGGCCGGCCAGTAATTGTTCCTGACCCTTTTGAACCCCTCTTAAAAAGTGGGATTTTCTCTCTCCTAGTTCACTTTTTCTGGGTTTTGACCACATGGTTGTGTTGTGCACACACAGGAAGCCACCAATATGGGTGGCCGGCCAGCTTTCTCTGATTGACCCTTTTGACCCTGGCCGGCCGGCCAGGGGAGGTGGCTTGACCACTTGAACTCTCTGAACCTGGCCGTCCATGTTCCTCTCACAAATGGTTCCTTCTTGCACCCTCCTTTTCCCCAGATTCTCAGATTCGAGGGGGACTTTTGGGGGGGAAATTTAAATTTCATTTTCCCCCCCTTTTCTCCACTCCTTTGCCTATATAACCAGCACCCCCAGCTGCATTTGGAGATGTTACAAAATTTGGTTTTAAGCTCTTGCATACAATCTCTCTCTCTCTCTCTCTCTACTTCAACCCCCCAAACCCTAAGGTTCTTGCACCAATCCATAGCACCACACCTCCACACTCCATTCCAGCCACTTGGAGGCTACTTCCAGAGGTTAGGAGCACCATTTCTTTAACCAAAAGCTGTTGGAGCTTTGTGCTACAAGGGTGAGCCTCTTTATCCCTCTTTTAAGCTCATTTTTGCATGCAACCTTAGCCTTTGTTGCTTACATTTTTGGGCTCTGACCCAAATTGTAAATAGTCATATTTTGAGCTCATTTTCATATTTGATCAAGGACCTCTTATTGTTTGAGGTCTCCTACTATCACTTGCCTCTTTAACTCTCTTTTAGGCCTATTTTTGCATAGTATTTTAGGCTTATTTGTGAGCTGTTTTGGACTTGGTTATAAAGTGTAAAATATCTTGTTTTGAGCCTCTCTTCAACATTGTTGAAGGGCTCTCCTCTATTTGAGGCCAGAAGCTACCACTTGTCTCTTTATCCCTCTTTTAAGCCTTTTTCTTGCATGATAGTTTAGCCTCACTTGTGTTTATTTTCGTGGCTTAATGTAAACTGTAAAGTACCTTGTTTTGAGGCCCTATTCAACTTTGTTGAAGGGCTCCTTGCCATTTGGGGCCGGCTTTTGTCCCTTATCTCTATTTCCCCTTTTAGGGCCACTTTTGCATGATAGATAAGCCCTATTTGTGTTCACTTTTAAAACTTGTTATTGTAGACACCCCATTTTTGACCGACCTTAAGACTCAGACGTCACCAGTTGAGCGCTCGGTGATATTGCATACTGTGCTTGTTGAAGTCCTGAGTCACGGCGTGCCTGCCTCGGACTTGAACCATCTTCTCTACCTTGTCTCGGTTTTGCGACCGGGCTCGGTTTTCTCTGTTTTCTTCCCTGAGGGAAGGGAGTGGTCCTGTAGACTATCTCCCGGTGGCCGTGAGCTACGTTTCGGGGCCGTAGGCCATTTTGCCCATTTCGAGCGGTTCCGGTTTGAGGCCGTCGAGCGCGTGCCTCGGCTCGGGACCGCCCAACCATCTCCGAGTTCTCCGGTTTTTGGCATGTGCCTCTGTTTTAGTGTTCCGAGGGACACTGGGGCCCCTGATGCCCACTTCGCAGCCGAACACCACTTCCGGTGCCCGGCGACCCATTTTCGGGACCCCAAACCGAGCGGTTTTGGTCCCGAGCATTCATTTTGCATCAGCCTTCTCCGGTTTTTGGCGGAGACCTCTGTTTTAATGTTTCGAGGAACCCTGGGGCCCCCGATGCCCACTTCGTGGCCGTATGCCACTTTCGGTGCTCATAGCCGGTTTTCGGGCCCCCAAATTGAGCGGTTTTGGTCCCAAGCATTCATTTCGCATCCATCTTCTCCGGTTTTTGGCAGGTACCTCTGTTTTGTCATTCCAGAGGACACTGGGGTCGCAGATACCCACTTCGCTGCCGAACACCACTTCCGGCACCCGCAGCCCATTTTCGGGATCCCGATTTGCTCGGTTTTGGCCCCGAACGTTCATTTCTCATTAGTTTTTGTTCAAACTTGGCAGGTACCTCTGTTTCAACATCAGGAAGATCACTGGGGGGTGGGAGGCCAGCAATTATCCCAGATAACCAGTTTCGCTCCTCCGGAGCCCGTTTTGCTCACTTCCGGGCCAATGTTGAACACCTTGGGGGTATTTTCTTCCAACCAAAGTTACATATCTGTGATGAGGGGACATGGGAGGACCCTAAACAAGCATGGTCGGCCAGCAATTTTGATTTTCATTTTTGGCCCTCTTCTTCAATGTTGTGAATTCTGCTTCAATGTTGCCAAATTCCAACCTTGGAACCTTGTTCTACACATCTTGGAGGACCCTAAAAGTTGGTGGTCGGCCAGCAATTTTGAATTTCATTTTTGAGCCCCTCCTTCAAGCTCTATGTTGTGACTTCTGCTTCAGAGTTGCCAAATTCCAACCTTGGGGCCTTATTCTACACACTTGGGAGGACCCTAATGTATGGTGGTCGGCCACTAATTCAACACTTCATTTTTTGGGGGTGGCTGGCCGGCCACAAAAGGTGGCTGGCCGGCCAGGGAAGGTGGCTGGCCGGCCACCTTGCAGAGAGTTACCTGGCCGGCCAGATTCCTGCTTCACTGCTTCCAATTTGCTTTTCAAAGTGTCTCCCTCATCCGGGGGATATTTTGGGAGGGAAAGCTTGGGTGCTTTCCCTCCCCTTTTACACCCCATTTGTTGTCTATTTGAAGGGCCCTCCCTCTCCTTCTTCAAGGTTGGAAAATTTGCCTTCAAGGATACTTCTCCAAACTCCTCCATTTTCATAGCTCAAAACCTCAAAAAGCTTTCAAGTCCCTAGGCCTTCTCTTCATCAACACCTAGCCTCACCTTCCCTACTACCATTCCAGCAGCTAGGAAGTGAATTTCAGAGGTTGAGAAGCTACAAATCAGAGCCAAGAATCAAAGAAAGACAAGTCTTCAAGGGTAAGTCTTCAAAACCAACTTTTAGGGCTTTTTCTTGATTCATTTCTATACTCTATTTGGTTGAGAATTGGGGCTCCGACCCCTACTGCTTTTGTGCTTGTTTTGAGCCCCTCTACAACTTTGTAGAAGGGCTCAACTTCATTTGAGGCTTCTATGATATACTTGTTTCAATATCTAGCTTTTATGCCATTATCTTGCATGCTAGTTTAGGCCTATTTGAATTTGTTTTTGGGGGTCCGACCCATACTGGTTTTGTGCTTATTTTGAGCCCCTCTACAACATTGTAGAAGGGCTCAACTTCATTTGGCCATTCTATATACCACCTCTCTTGGAAATTCACTTTAGGCCCTAATTCTTGCATGCTTTGTTAGGCTTACTTGGCTCCGGATTTCAGCCTTCATCAGGCTTAGAAATAGCCTTGTTTTTGTCTCCTTTTCATGTTATGTTGAGGGCCTTAAGCCATTTGGTGTATATTTTTGGTACTTCCTTTGAAATCCATCAAATTTACCGTATTCTTGCATGTTTTGTAGCCTCTTGTGCTTTTGGTTTTGGCCTTTGGTCAGAACTGAAAGGGGTCTTATTTTGACCCCCTTTACATATTTCATGAAGAAAGTTTTGTCATTTGGTGTGCGCATTGCATGTCTCATGATATAGCCTATTTGGAAGCCTACTTTGCATGGATTTTATAGCATGTTTGTATTCTGATTCTGAGGATGTCATCTTCTGCAATTGTGCTTATTTTTATCTCATCTTCAATGTTGTAGAATAAAGTTTGTCCATTTGGGGTTTTCATATATCACTTGTCTCAATACTCCTCTTTTGGCCACTAACTTTGCATGCTATTGTTGATCTATCTATGCTTGCATTTTGGCCATGTTTGTTACTGAAAAATGCCATATTTGGGACTGCCTTGCTACTGTTCTTGCTGCCATGATCATATTTTGCATGTATAGCTTGGCTATAGGCCATTTCGGGGCTTAATTTCACATTTTCGGGATGAATGCATGCTTCGAGTGTCATTTCGAATCGTTTCGGGGCTGTTTTCCCCTTTATTTAGGTGCTGAAATTCCATTTCCATGCTTACATATCATTCCCTATGCCATTCGTATCATTTTTGCATTGCCTCGGTTTGCGTGCCAATGGGCACGCACTTCGAGGCACCTCATTCTTATCATTCCGGCAGCCTATGTGAGTGTGGTTGAGGCCCTCTCATGTCGGCGTAAGCCCAATTTGTATTTTCATGCTTCTACATCATTGCCTCGATTTGCGTGTCCGCGGGCACGCATTTCGAGGCACTTCGTTTTTATCCGACGGCCTCCTAGGTGAGTGAGCTGAGGCTCTCCCATGTTGGTGTAAGTCCATTTCGGCATTCCGTATGCCATTTCTTTGCATTTCATCATCGCCTCGGTTTACGCGCCTGTGGGCACGCACTTCGAGGCACTTCAGTTTTATCCGACTTTCATCTTTTATCATCGCCTCGGTTTGCGCGCCTGTGGGCACGCACTTCGAGGCACTTCGGTTTTATCCGACTTTCATCTTTCATCATCGCCTCGGTTTGCGCGCCTGTGGGCACGCACTTCGAGGCACTTCGGTTTTATCCGATTTTCATCTTCATATCATCGCCTCGGTTTGCGTGCCCGCGTGCGCGCATTTCGAGGCACTTCGGTTTTATTCGATTTACACTTCACATCATCGCCTCGGTTTGCGTGCCGTGCCGCACATTTCTTTGCCGTTTTATCCGATTTGCACTTCATATCATCGCCTCGGTTTGCGTGCGCGTGCGCACATTTCGAAACGCCGGTTTATCCGATTTGCACTTCATATCATCGCCTCCGTTTGCGTGCCGTGTATGCGCATTTCGAGGCACTTCTTTTACCCGATTTACATTTCATATCATCGCCTCGATTTGCGTGCCCGTATACACGCTTTTCGAGGCGTCTCATTTTCATCTCATTTTCATAGCATTGAGCATGCTAGGTTGTATATTAGTTGCATTTCATGCATATCATGCATATCGCACGGGAAACGAGGTACATTCCGTACTCCGATTCCTCTACATTCATCCCTACATTGAATTGTGCAATTCGGCTCCTCGGCCATCATGCATCGATATGCGTGATTGGTGGCACGAGGGTCGAGGCATGCATATATTTGTGAAATACACTGCTGTGCCCTTTTCCTGCTCTCCGTTGCAGCAAAAAAAATGAAGAATTATCAGCTTTCCGGAATCTGGCACGCAATTCGAGGAAAACTGCAAACAGAGGCTAATCAGGGCATCGGTGGATTTTCGCCCGAGCGCCTAACAAAGCGGCATCTATCAGAAGCAAGGCAGTCCCTGGCTTGCATGCCAGTTTTACTGCTTTCTTAGTTAATTGTCAATTAATTAGAAATTTGTATATTTATTCCGGACTGTATATTCTTTTATCCGGACTGTATTATTTGGGTCTGTATTATTATTTATTCGGACCCTCTGCGCGAGGGCATAATTGTAATATGGGTGTGTGAGTGTGATGTATGTCTTCCAACCCCCATTTCTTTCTCCCTTTTATTTATCCGCTTTGGATGGTTAGATATAGGGCATATTTCAATTAGCATACGATGACATGACATGTTTGCATCATTTATCTTTTGCACTTGCCTAAGACACATCATACAAACTGCATCTGTATTTCAATTCCAAGTTGAGTACTTGATAGCTGTTGCATCTCATATGCCATATTTAGAATAGCCGAGCCTGCTATCTTAGTTGCATTTTGCATGTGTTGCATTAGGCATTTCAGCACATCTAGGATCATGCATGGATTTCTAACGAGCTTTTGTTTTGGCTTGGAGTACTAGGTGAGTTTTATGCTTTAGCATACTTGCATGCGTGTGAGTGTTGCCATGATTGCATGCTTACCATGAGGCTATATGCTTATGTGATATAACTGCCTTGAATGCCTGTGGGTGGAGGTTGAGTTATCTGAATTGGGACCATTCATCGACTGTTTGTTTTAAAGCCCACTAGATTGTGGCAAAACCATGTTTTCTAAGCCCACTAGATTGTGGCAAAATCTGTATTTTAAGCCTACCTGCGGGTAGCAAATCATCTTTCACAAACAAACATGAAATGTTCAGTTCCAATTCAGACGGCTCAGTCTATACTTGTTTGTCATGAGCATCACATAGTAACCTAGGCTAATAATCGAATAAGGACTCACAAATGTTTTCAAAAACAGATATCATGGTTAGTAGAGGCCGGTCTTTGACCGGGCGAGAGGGGGTGCTCACGATGTGACCTTCCCTAATCGTACCCAAGTTCCCGAGCCAACTTTGGTGATGACGGACACGTGGCCTTATGGCACCGAGTCAGGGTTTCCTAAATTTCCCATTTTAAAAATATTTAGGTGGCGACTCTGTTATCTGGCAAAGCAGTCCATGTTTGGCACTTCTTTCAAAAAATCTGTTTCCTTCAAAACGATTTGCCGGATTTGAACTCTTTGGTTCGAGATTTAGAACCGCAACAAAATCGAGTCCGAGCTGTGGCGAGGTCCCCCGCGGGCGTTGTTACAGTTATAAACTGGAAAAATGCTTTTTTTGACATAATTTTCATGTTTCATTAAGGGAATTTTCTTATTTGAGGTCACATACTTCCTTATATGCTTGATTCCCTATTATTTTGAGCCTTACACCCTAGCCCTTGTTGCATGCCTTGTTTGACCTTCTAGCCACTGGAACGATGGATTTCGATAACTTTGATCTTTGTTTTGAGCCTACAAATCGGAGGGTGACCCCCTCTCACCTTGACTTGTTTGGTGGTCATTTTGGCCTTCCAAAGAGGCCCTATCTTGCATACTTTGTGGACTGATTTTGGGGCCAATTTGGTGAGCTTTGAGACTATCATATTTGATTTTCAAAGTTGATTTGGGGCTGCCACATGTCTATCTTGTATATGCTTAATAATCTCTTTGTATGCCCTCTAAAGGAGCCCCTCATTTGTGCATGTGTTGGCTATATTTCCATGGTTATTTGGGCATATTTTGGCATGTTTTATTCACCGATTTTTTCTGGTTTGATGAGTTCTCACCTGCTTCATACACTTGCCATGTAAACTATGTTTGCCCGTCAAAATTGCATGCTAATTTAAGCCATCTTGCTAGTACTTTTTGGCCACACTCTAAACTGGAAAAGTTCATGTTTTGGGACTACCTTGACTCTGTCTTCATGCTTCATGTTCAAATAATGCATGCTTTGTATAGCTATAAGTCATTCCATGTGCCCAGTTTTGAGTTTCGGGTCTCATCTCATGCATCGGGTGCCATGTTGCCATGCTTCAAGGCTGTTTAGCATCATGTTTTAGTGTTGAAATTTGCCTGTTTGCATATCATGTTCCATGCCTTACCATGCTTTGGTAGAGTCGCATTCGTACCTTAGGTTCGGTCATCGGTTTGCGTGCATGTGTGCACACATCTCGAGTGTCTCATTTTCATCCAATGGCCACTGATGTGAGTGTGGCTGAGGTCCACTCATGTTGGCGTAAGTCCATTGTGCATTGTGTATGCCATTTCATTTCATAGCATTGTGTATGCTAGGTTGCATGTTAGAACATCGTGTATGCCATGTTACATCGTGTATCGTGTATGTCATCTCATAGCATTGTGCATGCTACGTTGTATATTAGTTTCATTCATGCATGTCATGCATATTGCATTGTGTTTGGGATAGGAGTTAGCCTGAGCGCGGGAAACGAGGAACGTTTCGTACTTCGAGTGACGGAACGTGTCTCAATTCCCTGTCGCCGACACTCCGGATTATCCATGACGGAGTCTCGGCCTTGTTTTGTTTATACGTGCATTCATTTCATATTAAGTCGTGCAATTCGACTCCTCGGCCATTATGCATCGGGATGCGTGATTGGTGGCACGAGGATCAAAGCCTGCATACATATGTGAAAATACATTGCTATGCCCCTTTCCTGCTCTCTGTTGCAGCAAATCAAGAATCAGCAGCCTTTCAGAGCTTTGCACAATATTCCGAGCATAAACTGTAAACAGAGGCTAATCGGGGCGTCGCAATGGATTTCCGCGCCAAGCAACCCGAACATGCATCATCCATCATCCGGAGCAGAGTCGAGGCAGTCCCTAGCTTGCATGCTAGTTTACAGCTTTCCTAGGTTAATTTGTTAATTAATTAGGGTTTTGTACTGTATTCGGACTGTATTATTTATTCGGGACTGTATATTATTTATTTGGACCCTCCGAGTGAGGGCAATGTTGTAATAAGTGTGTGTGCGTGTGATGTATGTCTTCCAACCCCACGTCTTTCTCCCTTTTATTTACCTGCTTATGATGGTTAGATTAGGGCATGTTTCAATTAGCATACAGTATGATAGCATGTTTACCTTCATTCATCTGTTTTGCATGCACCGGGCTCGTCGCATCATACTAATTGCATTTGTATTTCAATTCCGAGTTGAATACATGTTAGTTGTAGCATTCCATATGTCATGTTTAGAATAGCCGAGCCTGCTATAGTTGCATCTTTGCATGTGTCGCATTAGGCATTTCTGTATAGTTAGGATCATGCATGGATTTCTAACATAGTTTTTGTTTTGGCTTGGAGTACTCGATGAGCTTTTATGCTTTAGCATCCTTGCATGTGTGTGAGTGACTGCCATGATAGCATGCTTACCATGAGGCTATGTGCTTATGTGATATATCTGCCTGAATGCCTGTGGGTGGAGGTTGGGTTATCTAAATTGGAACAATTCATCGACTGTAAGTTTTAAGCCCACTGGATAGTGGCAAAATCATTTTTTCTAAGCCTACCTGAGGGTGGCAAAATCTGCATTTTAGGCCTACCTGCAGGTAGCAAACCATCTTTCAAAAACAAACATGAAATGTTTTGTTCCAATTCAGGTGATCCAGTCTATACTTGTATGTTATGCGCATCACATAGTAAATCTAGGCTAATAACCGGAATAAGAAACGCATAATGTTTTCAAAACTAGATATCATGGTTAGTAGAGGCCGATCTTTGATCGGGCGAGCGGGGGTGCTCACGAAGTGACCTTCCCCAATCGTACCCAAGTTCCCGAGCCGAGGCAACTTTGGTGATGACGGACACGTGGCCTTAGGCAAGCGAGTCAGGGTTTCCTAAATTTTTCAAAAATAAAATATTTAGATGGCGACTCTGTATCTAGCAAAGCAGTCCATGTTTAGCACTTCTTTCAAAAAAATCTGTTTTCTCAAAACGATTTGCCGGATTTGGACTCTTTGGTTCAGATTAAGAACCGTGACAATTAGAGTCCTGAACTGTAGTGAGCCCAAAACGAACGGAACGGGGGACTCATTCCCTTCCGGAGCGTTCGGGGACATCTACAGTTTCTGGCGACTCTGCTGGGGAACTTAGAGAACTGGACTCGAATTCATGATATCTGGTTTTGACTACACTTGTGTGTTTCTTTGCATTGCATTTGTATTGGTGCGCCTAGGACACCGTGTTTGTCATCTGCTATTCCTGAGAGGTTTGCCAGAGGCTACGTGCCATAAGGCTTACCAGTTACGGGCTCTGCCAATATGGGAATACAAACCCCGGTTTTACCGGGGCACCTTTTTGACCATTCGACCTAGTACATATTCGGATCCGTAGTGACCATTCCAAACTAGGACAAGTTGCTTACCCGATATAGGTTGTTTGAAACCGCTGCGTATGTAGTGAAACCCTAGCTCCTGACAAAATAGAACAGGGAAACTCTACCCCAACATAGGGGTGTTTTGGCTCTCACTTATCTGTTATGTGCTTTTAGAGTGCGTCTCTACAGGGAATGCATGTATCAGTTTATGAGTTTGGGCATCAGGCCTGCGGGCATCAGTTAGTGTTTGAGAATCAATTATCTACAGGTATCAGATTTAGTTTTCGGGGACAATGATTCAAGGATAATGATCAGTGTTTGAGGACAGTGTGTATTCAGCTTATCAACTGTGTGTTGTTATGCCCAGCTGTGTGTTGTGTATTTATTTTAAGCTGTTGTGTTGTTCGTTTATCTGGTTGTTTATTTCCTTATTGCTTTATTTATCTTTTTGCTAGGACAGTTTTAGCACAATTGCTTCAAACCCAGCAGATATTCCCCAAGCACTTTAGACAAGAGGTCGTCGGCTCAATCGTCGAGGATCGATTGGGACGACGATGTTCCATTCTCTACCCCCAGTTGTCAGAAGAAGGCCGAGAAGGCGTAGTGTGTCTGAGCAGAGGTTACCAGAGCAGTGGCCTACCCTAGCAGTGAACAGTCGAGCTGAGATTTCAGTTTCTGCCGTAGAGATACACATACCAGTTAGTCAACAGGATCATCAGAATATGGTCGGGATGGAAGAAATGATGTGACAGCTCCAAGAGAGAATGAAGCAAATGCACGAGGACGCTGCATCCTGGCGGAGTTCTCTAAACAGCAGGCCACAATCATGGCCCAACAGGCGAAACTAATTACACAGCTCGGCTGACAAGCCGGAGCATCTGCCTCGCATCCAAACCCTCCCCCACCAGGAGTCCCCCTACCCGAGCAAACACCAACTACCCAGAATGTCCTACCAAATACCCAGAACATTTTGCCAAATGTCCAGGCCATTCAGGAGGACACAGACATTCCGACGGGGCTAGCTCCGCCCTCACTTCCACCTCAACTGTCCAAGGTACACACACCTGTCAACCACCTGGACTCTCCTTTCGAGTTCGAAGTAGACCCTACAACACTAAAATTGAGCAAGCTCGAGAAGCTATTCAAAAAATCCTAGGGAGTAAAGGCTATCCCGGATATCGAGGATGGATATACGATGTGGCCGTGACATTGCCGGACAGATTCAAAATGCCGCAGATCTATCGCTTCGATGGATCCGGGGATACCATGGTCCACCTCCGGCTATTTTTAGATATACTGCGGCCAATGGGCCTAACCAGACCACAGAAACTTTCGCTATTCGGCCAAACCCTATCGGGTGTCGCCGTTATCTAGTATGTGAAGTTGGAGGATGATGTCAAGCGGAGTTGGGATGAAATGGCCGAGGCCTTTGTTGTGCAATACTCTTACAACACTCAAATTGAGATTACAACTCGTGATCTCGAAACAACAAGCAGAGCCCAAAGAAATTTTTTCGGATTTCGTGACCCGGTGTAGAGGCGAAGGCCTCAATGACTTTAAGGCCCACGATAAGGACCAGATCAAGATGATTGTGCGCAATCTCCACCAAAATGATACAAAAATGATTATGCTCCCCTTCCCACCTTTTGGATATGCGAGATGGGGTACAAATTGAAGATGCAATGAAATAGGGCGATTGACCAAGGCAGAGCAACCGGAGAACTTTTAACGTAATAACAATGCAAGCCGAAAGTGGCGCCAGAATCGCAAGAACCGGAGGTAAGCATGGTCGCCACCATTCCCCCTCTCCTTCCGAGGCCTATGGCAGCCACACCCTTCTCCGGTGCATCCGGAAGCAGTACCCAGACCACTAAATACCAACCCAGAGGCCTAAGAACCTTCACCCCACTGTACTTGCCCCTGTCCAAAGCTCTAGGGGTCTTAATCAGAAAAGGGCATCTAAAACCCCTGGAGCTGAGGCCGTTACCAAATCCACTCCCCCTCACTCACAACCCAACCAAATATTGTACATATCACCAACAACACGGTCGTGATACCGACCAATGCTTTAGATTGCGTCACGAGATTCAGGATCTCATTGACAAACAGGTGATTTTGCCACCAGAAAGACCCAATGTTACAACCAACCCACTCCCTACACAACCAAGCTCCACCTCCCAAAAGAGTCAACTTTATCCAAACTAGAGTTGTGTCTTACGATCCTAACATCTATATCACTCCCTCCAATCTACCTAAGCTTGAGATACTCCTTCCCGACTACATTGACTTTTTGTGCATGTTGGACATCTCTACAACCCGACCTAAGCCAATGGTGGTAGCTGTTGAAGACGGTGCAGAGGAGATTGCAAAGGAAGATGGAATGATTGAGTCGAGGATTAGCGATGCAGGAATTTTCTTTGGGAAGCCCTCGATCCAGTGAGTACATCTGTCGATGGGCGGTCTGAGCCAAGTATAGAATTGCGAAGAAGCAGTGTGTGTGTAATCCGGGGGGATATATTTGAGTAGGGGACAGATGATTTGATGGCCGTAGAAAAGGGCTTTGCCAACCTCTGATTTTTCGATGATCAAGAATCGAGGCGCTTGACGATCAATTGGTTTGATTATGAGGAATCGGCGAAGGCCTTTGGATGGCTGGATGATCAACCAGATGTGATGGAAGAATTCCAACAAGGCCCGACAGGGGCGAGTGTATCAGTTGTGGCCGGAAGGGCCGAGAGCCAGAGTACATTGCCGGAGAGCATCAGTATGAAGAATTTCGCTCAAAATAGGGGCATTGTGAATGCAGAGAAAATGAACAACAAAGCGCTAACACAGTAAAACAAGAGAAGATTTGGGATTAGAGAATCAGGAAAGCCAAAGCCCATGAAGGGATTGAAAGTCTTTGTGGGCACGAGGACGAAGATCTTTGTGAGTGTGCGGTGAAAGTGCTAAGTACAATCATCGGAGCAAGACAGTGCCTTCGAATGCCAGCGGGATGTGGTGGGAAGGCGATGATTTATGTCTTACCCACACAGGCGATGATTGGGAAGCAATCAACCGGATGACACTGTATCTCGATGAAGTGGATCACATGACGAAGCGGGCGTACTTCAAGCCCTGCACCTAGACCACCAAAGGCATCTGGGAAGGATAAGAAATTGAAAAGCGAAGAGAAGCAAATCGAAGAGGAAGCTATCTTTGAGGCGATTAAAGAAGATACAAGCATCTCCATCTGGGGCGCTTATGGCGTCCACGAGTGCCTGAGCATTTGTCCTATCTGCTATGGACAAGGCTAAACTCTCTATAGATACCACCGGAAGCGGTGGTTAGGCTAGTCTTTCGGGAGGAGGTTCCCGACGTTAACCTTTTCAGATAAAGAAGCGTCGCGAGGCGCAAATCATAACAAACCCTCTACATCTCGTGGAATGTAGAGACAAGTGGTGCCCGATGGTTCTTGTCGACAGGATCCGCCATTAATGTGTGCCTGTCAAGGACAGTATATGCAATCGGGTTAAAGCCCGCGGACTTCGTGCCGACTACTCAAGTGATCAGAGCCTATGACAACACCAGCCGAGAGGTGATAGAGACTGTCAAAATTCAGACCCAGGTTGGTCCAGGACAACACAACATTGAATTCCATGTCTTGGACGTTCCTACAACTTTAACCTACTCTTGGGGTGACCATGGTTGCACCAAGTAAAGGCAGTCTCTTCCACTCTACATCAGATGGTGAAATACCCCTATGGAAAGAGAGTAGCCATTGTTTTCGAGAATTCATCGATCCATCCACCTCCGGAGGTATCTACACCAGTCTTGGAAATCGAGCACGGCACGGAGGATATGTTCTTATCAGGATTTACTCTGGCTGAGGCTCAGGTTGTGCACAATATCATGGCTATTAATGAGGGAGTGTATGTCAGTGCTCAATCTGTATACCTCATAAACAAGCTACAACACATCCCTGGGATGGGATTAGGAAGGAACGGCCGGAAGGGCGTCGCAGCATTGGCCGAAGTGCCACATAACCCTCATACCTTTGGATTGGGTTATCAGCCCACCAAAGAGGATTGGTTAAGGAAGGGGAAAGAAGTGGCTGGGAGAGCCAGAGCAAAGAAGGTTGGGAAGCCATTTGAGCTGATGCATAGGCCCATTCAGGGTATCCTAAACGGACGTTTCGTCCGGGAGGGGGAGGACTTTCCATTTTGTGGCTTCCCCGAGCCGTAGCTGAACGCGGAGAGGAAGCGCGTGCCAGGCTTCGAGATTTTCTTCGACCTACAATTATCCGGGGATGACGTTGTCGAAGCGACAGACTCCATCGGTGAGGTTGAGCGGTATAAAGGCGATGGACTCCAAAAGTGAAATTGAAATAGGGTAGCAGGCATGTCTACTTTCGGATCCTCCAATCGACCATAAGTGCTTGGGGATAACTTCTCGGTTTCCATGATTGGGGATGAAGCTTGCGAGCCTACCAAAGAACTATTTTGGATGCATCTATCACACCCTCTCTCACTTGTATCTGAGGAGGATTTTTGTCAGCGATGCAGGTCGGTAGTGAGCGAATCGATTCCACCAAATCTTGTGAGTCGGAATCAGGTTCCAGCTCGACTGAGTTTGAGTCTAGTAATCCTAGAGATGATAACCCGGATGCCACAGTCTTGTCCAGGTCGTCTGTTTCTTTCTCATTTGAGTCTATGTAGAGAATCGGACGATTTGGATGTGCTTAATGAGAATCAAATAGCCGTGGTTTCTGAGTACTTTTCTGTGCCCTTGATTTATTGCATAAACTCAGACTTTCAAAATTTTGATGAAAATGACGAGGAAGAAATTCCTCCAGTTTTGCAACGCTTAATTGAGCAAGAGCATGAGATTTGTTAAACCCTAATTGATGAAATCACTACCGTAAATATTGATCTTGAGGAGGACACGTGGTTGGTCGAGATTGGGTCCACGTTGTTTCGGAGGAACACGGCTTAGTCACTTTATTAAAAGATTTCAAAGATGTTTTCGCGTGGTCCTACGAAGGCATGCCTGGGATCGATCTTGAGATTATGTGACCGGATCCTCTTGACCCCGAGGCCCGGCCGTCAAGCGAAACTTCGGAGAATCCTCGATTTGGGCTCTTAAGATTAAGAAAGAGGTCACTAAGCAAATTGACGCAGGCTTTCTGCTGGTATCCGAATACCTGACTTGGTTGGCCAACATCGTTCCAGAGCCGAAGAAAGATGGCAGGATCCGGGTATGCGTGGATTTCAGGGATTTGAACAGAGCTAGTCCAAAGGACGACTTTCCCTTGCCGCATATTAACGAGTTAGTGGACTTCACAGCAGGGCATGCTTTGCTCTCATTCATAAATGGCTTCTCAGGGTACAATCAGATAGTGATGGCACCTGAAGACCGGGAAAAGACTGCATTCACCACCTGTAGGGACATATCTTGCTGAGTAATGTCGTTTGGGTTGAAGAATCTTTGGAGCTACTTATCAACGAGCGACCACAATATTGAGCGACATGATCCACAAAGAGATTGAGGTGTCGTGGATGACATGATTGTCAAGTCCAAAGAAAGAGGGCCACTACACCACCTTGCAAAAGTTCTTTCAAAGGATCGAGAGAATTCGATTATTTGAATCCTCAAAATGTATGTTTGGTGTTACTGGGAAAAATCTTTGGGGTTTCGATTACAGAGAGGTATCGAAGTCGACCTTTCCAAAATCAAGGCCATCCTAGAAATGCCCCCACCAAGGGTGAAAAGGAGATGCGAGGCTTTACGGGTAAAGTGCAATTCATAAGGCGGTTTATCTCAAAATTAACCTTGACTTGTGAACCACTTTTTGGTCTCTGAAGAAAGGAAAGAAATTCAATGGGACGGTAGATGCCAACGCTTTTGAACAAATCAAGGAATACTTGAGAACCCGCCGTGTTGTCACCGCCGAGTTTGGAAAAACCGTTGATATTGTACCTTCGAAGGAGAGACTACGATGGGCTGTATGCTCGCACAAGAATCAGAGGATAAGGTGGAGAAAGCCATCTACTATCTGAGCAAGAAGATGCTAGAGTATGAGACTCGCTACACACCATTGGAGAAGGCTTGCTTAGCTTTGGTATGGGCTACCAAGAAGTTGCGGCACTACTTGTTAGCTCACTCCGTAATGTTGGTTTCACGAGTCGATCCCATCAAATATCTTTTCGAGAAATCGGCACTGACGGGTAGGCTAGCTCGCTGGTTGCTGTTGCTCTCCGAATTCGATCTGAAGTATGTAACATAAGTCGATCAAGGGAAGCGATGGCGAATTCTTAGCGACCATCCGGTGGAAGGGGTGAAGCGATCGTACTTATTCCTAGATGAAGCCATTTGCACATCGGCGATGAAACTTGGGCGATGTACTTTTGGAGGCGTCAAACGATGCGGGTATGGGATAGGAGTATTGCGATAGCACCTAACAAGTCCGTATCCTCTAGCCTTCAAACTCGGTTCAAAGTCTCGAACAACGGCGAAATATAAAGGCGTGCATTGCGGTTTAAAGCGACCACGGAACTAGGGGCAAGGCGGTTGGGCGTCATCGAGGACTCGAACCTTGTTGTGTCTCAAGCAAAGGAGGCTGGAAAGTCAAAGAAGAAAAGATGATGATGTATCACCGGACCTTGGATTTATTAATTCCTTGGTTTGAGAAGCTAAACTTCGCTCATCTACTAAGAGAACAACGAGTTCGCAGATTCTTCAACAACTCTATCTTCCATGATAGACATCTCGTTAGTCCGGATCGTCCGTCATCATTGACGAAATTTGCGCTTGACCTCTGAGTCGATTCTTTGCTATAGATGAAGTTCAGGACGAAAACCCCTGGTACCACGACATTTGGAATTTCCTGGAGAAAGAAGCATACCTTGAGCGGTAAATGCCAAGGATAAAGCAATCGGAAGAATGGCCGTTTAGTTCATCATCTGTGGGGTAAAATTTGTATAAGAGGGTCATCTGGGAATGCATAAGTTGTGTGTCGATCTGAAAAAATCAAAACGTTTAATGGAAGCCATCCATTGAGGGGAATGCGGTGCGCATATGAATGGAGTCATGCTAGTACGGAAGATCCTTAGATAGGGTTACTACTGGTCCACCATGGAGGAGGACTGTATCGGTTTTGTTCGGCGATGCCACAAATGTCAAATTCATGCAAATCGCATGAACATTCCGCCGTCGAAGTTGTACAATATGACTTCGCCATGGCCATTTTCAGTCTGGGGAATTGATGTGATCGGGGCTGTCACTTCGAAGGGGTCGAATGGGCATGAGTTCATCCTGGTTGCGATAGATTATTTCACGAAGTGGGTCGAGGCCCAATCTTATACGGTGTTGAAGGCTTCACATGTCACGAAGTTTATCAGAAACAACATCATCTGTCGCTACGGAGTCCCAAACGAGATAATTTCAGATAACGGTTCTCACTTCAAGAAGGAAGTGATTGACTTGTTGGAAAAATACAACGTGGCTTTTCATAAGTCATCCACATATCGGCCGCAAACCAACGGAGCAGTTGAGGCCGCCAACAAGAACATCAAGCACATACTACAGAAGATGGTGGAGACCTACCGGGACTGGCCAAATAAGCTGCCGTTTGCTCTGTGAGGCTACCGGACTTCAATTAGAACTTCTACTGGGGCGACTCCGTATTCATTGGTTTATGGGATGGAGGCCGTTCTACCTATCGAGATTGAGGTTCCGTCATTGCGAGTATTGGCTGAGTGTCAAATAGCCGAAGCAGATTGGCAGCAGAGCAGATTTGAGGAACTCATGCTATTTGATGAGAGAAGACTGAAGGCACTGTACCATGTTCAAGGTTACCAGCGTAGAATTGCCCGGGCTTTCAACAAGAAAGTTAAGTCCAGGAATCTAAATGAAGGAGATTTGGTGCTCAAGGACAACCGAGCTCCCTTCCATGACCCAAGGGGCAAGTTCAGACCCAATTGGACTGGTCCCTACATCATTAAGTCTATCTGGTCAGGTGGAGCTGTGGTTTTGATGGATCTAGATGGCTTGGAGTTCTCACAACCGATCAATATGGACAAGTTGAAGAAATATTACCCTGAGAGGCTCGCTGGGCGAAAACCGAAAAGGCGACCTAGGTAAAACTCAAAGCACAAAAAAATTTGAAACTATAAAAGCGGGCTCATAAGGTTGAAAACCGCAAAGGGTGGCCTTGGCAAAAGTTAGGCGTAAAAGAGAGTGAAAATACCGAGTGAACCGGGCACGAACTACGTAAGGCTTGATTCCCATCTTTGGGATCGTAGGCAACTTCATCTGAAGTTGACCATAAACTTTTCCTCGATCAACTTTGTCCATTTTAATCATCTCGATCATCTTTGTCCATCGGCATTCATCGTGATCTCCGATGCGATGCTATTGAGACTAGGGGCAACTTTCGATTGCGAGGAATCGGGGTTGTGCATCTCATTGGCAGATCTCGAGCGTGTCGATTCGATCCATATCGAAAATGGTTTTGAAAAGTTTTAACAAAGGTTGACTTTGTTCAAATTAATCTTTTACAACTAAGACCATTTTGGACCAAAGTAGAAAATTTTGATTACCCACAACCTTCAATTTCATTGATTTCAATCTGAGTTCTCTGCTCTTGCATACAAATTGAAGTTGCTTTTTATTACACTCATAAAGAAAACTTGAAATCTTGGTAAAGCAATAATTAGGGGCATAGATAAGTCGGTGTCCTGCGCCCCTCAGTGAGTCGAAGCCTCGATGCCAATTGGGCCCGACCTGTGCCTCTTCATTGAGCCAATCAAGCACTCGTCGGACAAAGTGGCTGAAAGTAGGAGGCGGGGCAGGAGCTCTCTAATCCTCCTGTTGTGGCATCTGCAAGACAGGCTGCGCCTCGAGCAAGAATGTGGCGGGATACTCTATCCTCTGGCGGGCAAGTCGATCATGACCGAACCGGCGCTTGGAATCGGGCGAAAAATAGAACACCGCAGTGAGTCGGACCAATCAACTAGATCCGGTCTCTAGGGACATGCTATAGCTCATTCTTGGGAGGTTGAGCCAAGGACAGCGCCAAGCAATGCGATCTGCAGACAGATTGCACATCCAGTCAAACCACCACTCTTCCTCAGGGGCATCGACTAGGCATTGTCGAAAGAGGTAGCCGCGAGTTGAGTAGGCTAGGCAAGAGTCCACAACCTGCAATTTAATCCATCAACCATACCTAGGGAGGGATGAAAAATGAGAGAATAAAGAATAGAGAGATGTACGATGAGAGAAAAGTAAGAAAAGGGTTTTGTGAGAAAAAGCAGGCAGGGCAGTGATGTAAGCAATATATCGTGAGATTGGGGGAACATTACTGCGGCGATAGTGGGCTCCTTGTGAATCTGGTGATCTCCGGCAATAGAAAGCATCTAAGCCTATCAGTGTCTCGGCCAAAGTCATGGCAATACGACTCTTTCCTTCCTTCAAGCCTTGAGCAACTTCGATCAGATGGATGCTAGATCCATTGAAGACTGGGGCAAGCAGAAAGTGAGATAGCATGCACAAGCAAAGGGCGTGTTGCCGAAAACCTTGCCAATGATGGTTGCGCGGTCCGCGGCATCGAGCGATGAATCAAGTGAGGATGTCCGGTTCCTGTTGCGGATCGAAGAAAGCATCATGCATAGTGAGTCCACACATCCGCCCTAAAGCGTGGGCGTGGTGAAGCTGGCGAGGCAAAATTTCTTCATGACGTTGATTCCATCAAAACTTGAAAATCTTGAAAGTTGGACATACCTCTTGCCATGAAGCTAAAGACATGTGTTCTGGGTTCCAAAACCTCGGCTGCGGCATGAAGGAAGGGAAGGTGCGGAGTGCGGCTCGGTGTGAATAGTGCCTTCAAGCCGAAACTCCGGAAGTTCAACTGTCCGAGCCATCTAGAGATGTGATCCAAGCTGTGAGATTTTCAACGAGAAACGCCTCCATTTTGGTGCAAAACTTAGATGAAATGAATCAACCATGAGGCTAGAGCTTTTAAAGAGGATAAGACACTGTTCGGGGGACATGTGTCAAAAATTTGGTGGTTCCTGGGCTAGGTGGCCGGCCGGCCACCTTTTCTAGCAGGCTGGCCACCCATCTCCTCTCCAATGCAAAAAGCTGGCCGGCTAGTTCCCAAAGGTGGCCGGCCATGCTCCCAAGTGGATCTTTGCTACTGTTTTACCCTCTGGAAGGGAGTTCCTAGCATTTCCATGCATCGGCAGTGTCGAAGGCCTCCATTTCCCTCAGTTTCGGATGCGTTCCGTCACCCAGATTGTCCGAAATGCACTTTGTTCATAGAGTTGTTATTAAGTCTTGCTTATCAAGTTGTTGTCTTGCTTATTGAGTTGTTGTTTTGCTTATTGAGTTGTTAAGTTTTGTCGAGCTGTCAAGTTTCGTACATTGAGTTGTTACTTTTGTTTGAACAATTTTGTTGTGCTTTACTTATCGAGTCGTCAACTTTGTTATGTTTTGCTTATCGAGTTGTAAACTTGCTAAGGTTTTGTTATTTCTTAGTAAGTTAAGTTGTTTAGTTTGTTGCGTCGGTTCACTACCTGACTTGGCAAATACACAATGCACATATCCATTCAATCTCAATCTGGTGCAAAAAGATGCGATGCGATGCTAAAAACATAATAAAATACAACACTTTTTCAAAAAGCTGTTTCATTCCATTATCATTCCTTTGTTACAACATTTTACAACAAGGGTACAAGTTTTACAGAAAATAAAACTGCCTAATAACGTACAATGTGCTACAACTACTAGCAAAAAGGTAAATAAAGCAGGGAACAGCTGCATCAATGCTCTCAAGAGCATAAATAAGAGGCCCTCTTCATCCTCTTCTGCGAAGTAGCCTCTGCGCCACCGGCACCATCTGAGTCGGAGCTGTCGCCCTCAGGATCCTCCTCGGCCTCACCTCCACTCCCGGAACCAGGGTCAGAACCCTCCTCCCTGTCAGCAGATGTATCTGACGGAGGATCGGCAACCTCCTCCTCATCGCTTGGCTCTTCCTCTATGATGTGTGCCCTGTGTCTACCTCGTCCGCAAGACGACTCCCCTCTCCCAACCCCTCGAGAAGGCCTAGATGGTCCAGCCCCTCGAGAAGGCCCAGATAGCCCGGCTCCTCGGGAAGGCCCAGATGGCCCGGCCTGTGACTGAGCATACACCGGAGGCATCTGAAAATGAAAAATGCAGTTTGCATACATCAGCCAAAACATGTATATCAGATACAGATGCAAGCAAACTACATGGAGTGGATGTACGCAGGAATAATGCATAAATGTGGTGTGTGTCAGATGTGCTCTACATAGGCAGCCTATCAATGCAGTCAAATGTACAAAATCAGCATGTTATCAGAAGTACGATAAATGCCAGAAAACTAAAGGGTACCTGGAAACCCATGATGGACAACTGCGCCTCTCTCCGTAGGACCATCCCTTTAAGTGAGGCTACCATCTGGAGCACCTCATCCATGTACTCGACCGAAGGCTGCCGATGCAAAGGCAAGAGTATCAGTAAAGGAATAAACGTCCAAGTATCTGAGTAATAAATCAAAGTTGTAAAGCATACCGGGGGTGAGTCGGGGTCTCTGACATATCGGTGGCTAGGCATCGGAGGTTTTATCGGGATCAGAATCGGAGAGGTAGTCCCATATTGCCACCCCATCAACTTAGTCGGCATATCTGGCCATCCAGGATGAGGATAAGTCGGAGGAATCGGAGGAACCAATCCACCCCCACCTCTAGATGTACGAGCCCTGCTAGTGGAAGGAGCATCTGCAATCTGAGCCCGGCTCGATGATGGCATACCAGCAGACTTCATCGTTGGAGTACGAACCCCCGTCAGTGGAGGCATCAGATATGTGTGACGATAAGTCGCATACTCCCCCTGCTCCAGATGCAGAAATGCATCAGTGCCCAACCTGGCGTCAATCACACCCTGGGTCGGGAGCCTATCGGCGATCATATATCGGTGAAGTCTTGAAGAAGGTCTGAGTGGCATAGCCCCACACAGCGCAAAGCGATCACCCAAAGCAGGCCCTACCAAGCTGGCCCCTCAGCAGAATCCTATCGGAAGGTACCCCATCCTCAAACAGCCGGAATCGGAGATCTCTACCCAAAAGGCGCGAGCGCCATGTGATCTGCGGATAATCAATGCATAAGTGATCGAAATTGTAAAAGTATAAGATTGGAAACATGAAGGCGAGAGTTTTGAAATACCTCCGATGATATAGCGTGTCAAAATCTGGTAGTAAATAGGAAGAGACTCAGGGTCTTGGCGATCTTGGCCTTGAATCTGAGTGAATCTGAGTCGTGAGGGCACCTCCACTATAAGCTTTGGGGCTAGTATCGGAAGTATCGTAGACCCACAAGCTGTGAAAGCGAGCGATAGCCATCGAGAATCTGAGAATCTTTGAATGCAGAATGTAAATATAACATGCTAAGAGCAAAGTGCAAAGTACAGAATGTAAAGTGCGCCGTGTGTGCAATGTACAAATAATGAGAAGCAGAAATGTAAAGGGCAGAAAGTACCTCCCAGGCTCTCCAATAGCCGCCAAGTATGTTCCCCCGTCCGCAGGAAGTCGAGCTCATATAACAGTAGAGAGTGCCCAGGCTGGCACCGCCCCAATCATACCGGCTAACCTGTGAAAGGTCCACTAGAGCGCTCAGCAGATAAAGCCCAACAGTGTTCCCCCTATCGGCAAACAGAGTGGTACCGAAGAGGAACATCAGGAATCCGCAAGTATACTGTGCCACCTCCTTGGGAGTCTCAGGCTCCATCTCCACCCTCTTAAAGTGAGAAGAGAACCAGGTGTATCGGACTCTACCTGAAGATCTATCCACTGGCGGGCGAGCTCCTAATAAATATGTCCAGGCGGCCTCCCACTCGCCCATGTCCTCATCATATGGGATGGCCCAACCTCCCACATCAAGGCCCGTCAGTATGGCAAAGTCAAATAGGGTCATGGTCATGTCCCCGGTGGCAGAGAAATGAAAGGAGTTAGTGGTGTCCCACCATCTCTCTACCAAAGCGCCCATCAGTGTCCTGCTAGCGGCGGCGAAGATCAGTCTGAAGGTCGAACCCCGCCACATCAACCAAATCGCAGACAGCCTCCGGGAGCTCAGTGTACCACTCTCTCGCCGTGACAGAACCATATCCCTGCACAGCACGGGAAGTCACCTGCATTTAGAATGAATATAGATTTCAGAATTTCAAAATGAAACAAATAAGTTATGTGCAAACGAAATGAATAAGTTGTGTGCAAATGAAATAAGTAAGCTGTGTGCAAATGAAATAAATAAGCTGTGTGCAAACGAAATGAATAAGCTGTGTGCAAATGAAATGAGCAAGCTGCGTGCAAATGAAATGTATGAGCTGTGTGCAAAATTGAATCAGATACAGAATCTGTGCTGCGTGTTCACCTCAACAATGGGCTGTGTGTTCGACATCAAGTGTTTGGACTACGTGTTCTACTTTCAATCAGTGTATGCTGTGTGTTCACCTCAACAAAGGGCTGTGTGTTCAAAAAATTAGAGTTTGGGCTGCGTGTTCTACTCTCGATCAGTGTGTCCTGCGTGTTCACCTCAACAATGGGCTGTGTGTTCAAAAAATTAGATTTTGCGCTGCGTGTTCTATTCTCAACCAGTGTGTGCTGTGTGTTCACCTCAACAATGGGCTATGTGTTCAGAAAACTAGAATTTGGGGCTGCGTGTTTTACTCTCGATCAGTGTGTGCTGTGTGATCACCTCGACAAAGGGTTGTGTGTTCAGAAAATTAGAGTTTGGGCTGCGTGTTCTACTCTCGATCAGTGTGTCCTGCGTGTTCACCTCAACAATGGGCTGTGTGTTCAGAAAACTAGAGTTCGGGCTGCGTGTTCTACTCTCGATCAGTGTGTGCTGCATGTTCACCTCAACAATGGGCTGTGTGTTCAGAAAATTAGAGTTTGGGCTGCGTGTTCTACTCTCAATCAGTGTGTGCTGTGTGTTCACCTCAACAATGGACTGTGTGTTCAGAAAATTAGAGTTTGGGCTACGTGTTCTACTCTCGATCAGTGTGTCCTGCGTGTTCACCTCAACAATGGGCTGTGTGTTCAGAAAATTAGAGTTTGGGCTGCGTGTTCTACTCTCAACCACTGTGTGCTGCGTGTTCACCTCAACAATGGGCTGTGTGTTCAGAAAACTAGAGTTCGGGCTGCGTGTTCTACTCTCGATCAATGTGTGCTGCATGTTCACCTCAATAATGGGCTGTGTGTTCAGAAAATTAGAGTTTGGGCTACGTGTTCTATTCTCAATCAGTGTGTACTGTGTGTTCACCTCAACAATGGACTGTGTGTTCAGAAAATTAGAGTTTGGGCTGCGTGCTCTACTCTCAATCAGTGTGTGCTGTGTGTTCACCTCAACAACAGGCTGTGTGTTCAGAAAATCAGAGTTTAGGCTGCGTGTTCTACTCTCAATCAGTGTGTGCCGTGTGTTCACAATTAATTTATGGGTTGCATGTTCAGAAATTCAGAGTGATTGAACTATGTGTTCAAAATGCAAATAGAATATGGTGTCATAGACTAAGCATTCTAAACAAGTTGTGCACTCAAATGAGCCGATAAACATAGTGGAAGTACGAAATGCACTGAAAATGCAGAATACATTGCAGAAAATGTAATAGCGAAGTAAAATACCTCTCGTGCCTGATATGAGAGGTGAGACTCTTGCTCTCACAAAAGCAGATCCCTGGGTGCTCGATCATCAAAATCGATAAAATGGTAGAAAACGGCCTGTGGAAGGACATGTACCCAAGGGGCGTACCTCTCCGGAATGAACGATCGAACCCTCGAAGGCAAGGCCATAATATCGGGATCACTCCAGGCACCTGGAGGACCTCCACCGTGAGGAAGATGACCGGCCATTTCAAGAAATCTGCAAAAATGAGCAAAAGCGAGCAAAATGAGCCAAAATTGGAAAAAGTCAACAAGTCAACTCTCGAGAAATGAAAAAGTCAACAAAAGTCAACTCCCGAGAAAATCTTCCAAATATTGAGACAAACTCACCTCAAGTGGTGAAAATGAAAAGAAGCTCCGAAATCAAAATTTAATCGGTCCAAAGTGACGAAAAATGAAAGATTTCGCGAAAACAACTTGCGTGGGGCGTTGGAAAACGTGTACAGAACACAGATCTGAGAGAGAAAATGGTCTAGGAAGGTAGAGAAGATGTTTTCGGAGCTGGAGTTATGAGCACAAAGTGTTTGGCCGAGTGGATTTAAAGAAAAGAGGGTGAAAGGACCAAACTGCCCCGAATCTGGGCTAGGTGGCGTGGCCACCCTCTCCCAAAAAACATGGCGGTCTCCCCGAGAATAAAACTGGCCGGTGGTGTCTCTCATGTGGCCTCCAAGGTCTCTGCAAAGTTTGGTGATGATTAGAGTCCCCGGGACCTGAAAAAGTACAAGAGAAGTGCACTTTCCGTCGCGAAATCGCTCCGCCGAAACTTCAACTTCAACTTTCGATGTGTGTCTCATCATTACTCATCAAAAGCAAGGTGTATCCTTTTTGAACATGTTGTGACCCTTCCAGGGGGTGAACCGGACGTCGCGATCGAGTCGCCCTCGCCGAAACGCGCATTTCTTCGCTCGTTGTTTTGTGACAAACGTGCATCCTAGTTTACACTTGTTCTGCATTGTTATGCACATTACTTGCATTCTCACGCATATACTTGCATTGTTATGCACGTTTCCTTGGTATTACCATGCCTCCGTGCTTAACTTGTGTTGTCACGCGCGCTTCTTCTCGCATTGCGATGCACTCACCCATCGACATCACGTTTGTCGGCATTTCAATATCACATTGAACATATGTGCTTGTTAAGTTTCTTTCTTTTATAGGCACGATATTGTATGTACGGTTCATTTGAGGCTGGTGCGGCCAGACGAATCGCACAGGTATTGTATCTTCTCCATGTGAGACGTGGTGAGAATTGAATAATTCTCCGCATTCTTAACTGCATGAAATGTAGTTGTTGTTTTGCATTCTTGCTTAAAACTGTTGCATATATTTGCGAATACTTGCTTCATTACAGCTTGCTGCATTTGTATGATCATTGAGTTATATCTAGCTTTGTGCATATCGCTTTGCATTTTGCCCCCCTGCCTACAGCCATGCCTGTGGGCATGTTTCTTTGTCATCTTGTATGTTTGTCTGAGTCTTCGGCCTTGTCAAAAATGGGTCGTCTCTGGGCTTTGACGTTCACTCCCGTCACTTATGACTTTCGAGTTCCGTCAAAGACGGGCAACTGTAGGCACCCCATTTTTGACCGACCTTAAGACTCAGACGTAACTGATTGAGTGCTTGGTGATGTTGCATATCGCGCTCGTTCTGAAGTTTCAGAGTCTCGGCAACGAGCCTTGCCTCCGGACTTCCGGGCTTTTCTATGCTTTGCCTTGGTTTGCGAACCAGGCTCTGTTTTCTCTGTTTTCTCTTCCTGAAGGGAGGGAGAGGTCTCGTAGATCATCTCTCAGTGGCCGTAGGCTACGTTTCGTGGTCGTAGGATATTTTTCCCATTTCGAAGCCCGGTCCCCGATTTTTCGGAATCGTCGGCCGTGTGCCTCAGTTCGGGACTGCTTAACCACCTCCGTTTGCTCTATTTTTTGGCACACATCTTATTTACTCCCTTTTGAGGGACACTGTGGCTTGAGAGACCAACTTCGTGGTCAAACGCCACCTTCGGTGCTTAACAGTCAGTTTTCGGGGCCCCAGGCAGCGTGTTTCGGCCCCCGAACCTTCAATTTGCATCGGTTTGGGTTCATTTTTGGCAGGGACCTTATTTTCATTATTGGGAAGCTTGTAGAAGGGTGGGAGGCCAGTAATTGTTCTGAAAAGCCAGCTTTATTCCTTCATCGCTCTCCACCGCCCGTTTTCCTCACTAGAAAGCTAGTGTTGACCACCCCCGGGCCACTTTTTTGGGCCATCAACCACATATTTGTGTTGTACACACCTAAAAGGCCACCAATATGTCATGGCCGACCAGCAATTGTTCCTGACCCTTTTGAACCCCTCTGAAAAGTGGGATTTTCTCTCTCTTGGTTCACTTTGTCTGGGTTTTGACCACATGGTTGTGTTGTACACACATAGGAGGCCACCAATATGGGTGGCCGGCCAGCATTCTCTGATTGACCCTTTTGACCCTGGCCGGTGGCAGGAGGTGGCCACTTGAACTCTCTGAACTGGTAGGCCATGTTCCTCGCCATTTGGTTCCTTCTGTTGCCTCCTTTTTCCCCTAGATTCTGTATCCGTGGGGGGGAAATTTGAATTTCATTTTCCCCCCCTTTCCTCCACTCCTTTTCCTATATAACTTGGCACCCCATTTGCATTTTTGAGGTTACAAAATTTGGTTTTAAGCTCTTGCATACAATCTCTCTCTCTCTACTTCAACCCCCCCAAACCCTAAGGTTCTTGCACCAATCCATAGCACCACACCTCCACACTCCATTCCAGCCACTTGGAGGCTACTTCCAGAGGTTAGGAGCACCATTTCTTCAACCAAAAGCTGCTGGAGCTTTGTGCTACAAGGGTGAGCCTCTTTATCCCTCTTTTAAGCTCATTTTTGCATGCAACCTTAGCCTTTGTTGCTTACATTTTTGGGCTCCGATCCAAACTGTAAATAGTCATATTTTGAGCTCCTTTTCATATTTGATTAAGGACCTCTTACTGTTTGAGGTCTCCTACTATCACTTGCCTCTTTAACTCTCTTTTAGGCCTATTTTTGCATAGTATTTTAGGCTTATTTGTGAGCTGTTTTGGACTTGGTCATAAACTGTAAAATATCTTTTCTTGAGCCCCTCTTCAACATTGTTGAAGGGCTCTCCTCTGTTTGAGGGCAGAAGCTACCACTTGTCTCTTTAACCCTCTTTTAGGCCTTTTTCTTGCATGATAGTTTAGCCTCACTTGTGTTTATTTTTGTGGCTCGATGTAAACTGTAAAGTACCTTTTTTAGAGCTCCTCTTCAACTTTGTTGAAAGGATCCTTACCATTTGGGGCCGGATGCTCTCCCTTATCTCTATTCCCCCTTTTAGGGCCACTTTTGCATGATAGATAAGCCCTATTTGTGTTCACTTTTGAGACTTGTTATAAATTTTAAAAAGGCTTGTTTTGACATAATTTTCATGTTTTATTAAGGGCATTTTCTTATTTGAGGTTACATACTTCCTTATATGCTTGATTCCCTATTATTTTGAGCCTTACACCCTAGCCCTTGTTGCATGCCTTGTTTGACCTTCTAGCCATTGGAACCAGTGGATTTCCAGTGGCTTTGATGCTTTGAGCCTACAAATCAGAGGGTGACCCCTCTCACCTTGACTTGTTTGGTGGTCATTTTGGCCTTCAAAGAGGCCCTATCTTGCATACTTTGTGGACTGATTTTGGGGCCAATTTGGTGAGTTTTGAGACTATCATATTTGATTTTCAAAGTTGATTTGGGGCTGCCACATGTCTATCTTGTATGCTTAATAATCTCTTTGTATGCCCTCTAAAAGGCCCTTCATTTGTGCATGTGTTGGCTGCATTTCCATGGTTATTTGGGCATATTTTGGCATGTTTTATTCACGATTTTTTTGTTTTGATGAATTCTCACCTGCTTCATACACTTGCCATGTAAACTATGTTTGCCCGTCAAAATTGCTTGCTAATTTAAGCCATCTTGCTAGCACTTTTTTGCCACACTCTAAACTGGAAAAGTTCATGTTTTGGGACTACCTTGACTCTGTCTTCATGCTTCATGTTCAAATAATGCATGCTTTGTATAGCTATAAGTCATTCCATGTGCCCAGTTTTGAGTTTCGGGTCTCATCTCATGCATCGGGTGCCATGTTGCTATGCTTCGGGGCAATTTAGCATCATGTTTTAGTGCTGAAATTTGCTTGTTTGCATATCATGTTCCATGCCTTACCATGCTTTGGTAGAGTGGCATTCGTGCCTTAGGTTCGGTCCTCGGTTTGCGTGCATGTGTGCACGCATCTCGAGTGTCTCATTTTCATCCAATGGCCACTGATGTGAGTGTGGCTGAGGTCCACTCATGTTGGCGTAAGTCCATTGTGCATTGTGTATGCCATTTCATTTCATAGCATTGTGTATGCTAGGTTGCATGTTAGAGCATCGTGTATGCCATGTTACATCGTGTATCGTGTATGTCATCTCATAGCATTGTGCATGCTAGGTTGTATATTAGTTTCATTCATGCATGTCATGCATATTGCATTGTGTTTGGGATAGGAGTTAGCTTTGGCGCGAAAGCGAGGGGCGTTCGTGCTTGAGTGAGCGTGTCTCAATTCCTGTCGCCAAACCTCGGATTATCTATGATAGAGTCTTGGTCTTGTTGTGTTTATACGTGCATTCATTTCATATTAAGTCGTGCAATTCGACTCCTCGGCCATCATGCATCGGGATGCGTGATTGGTGGCACGAGGATCGAAGCCTGCATACATATGTGAAAATACATTGCTATGCCCCTTTCCTACTCTCTGTTGCAGCAAATCAAGAATCAGCAGCCTTTCAGAGCTTTGCACAATATTCCGAGCATAAACTGTAAACAGAGGCTAATTGGGGCGTCGCAATGGATTTCCGTGCCAAGCAACCTGAACATGCATCATCCATCATCCGGAGCAGGGTCAAGGCAGTCCCTAGCTTGCATGCTAGTTTACAACTTTCCTAGGTTAATTTGTTAATTAATTAGGGTTTTGTACTGTATTCGGACTGTATTATTTATTTGGGACTGTATATTATTTATTCGGACCCTCCGAGTGAGGGCAATGTTGTAATAAGTGTGTGTGCGTGTGATGTATGTCTTCCAACCCCACGTCTTTCTCCCTTTTATTTACCTGCTTATGATGGTTAGATTAGGGCATGTTTCAATTAGCATCTGATATGATAGCATGTTTACATTCATTCATCTGCATTTTGCATGCTGAACTCGGACATCATACTAATTGCATTTGTATTTCAATTCGAGTTGAATACATGTTAGTGTAGCATTCCATATGCCATGTTTAGAATAATAGCGGCTATAGTTGCATCTTTGCATGTGTGGCATTAGCCATTTCAGTATAGTTAGGATCTTGCATGGATTTCTAACATAGTTTCTGTTTTGGCTTGGAGTACTCGGTGAGCTTTTACGCTTTAGCATCCTTGCATGTGTGTGAGTGACTCTCATGATAGCATGCTTACCATGAGGCTATATGCTTATGTGATATATCTGCTGAATGCACGTGGGTGGAGGTTGGGTTATCTAAATTGAAACAATTCATCATTGTGAGTTTTAAGCCCTTTGGATAGTGGCAAAACCATCTTTTCTAAGCCCACGAGGGTGGCAAAATCATTTTAGATCTACTGCGGTAGCAAACCATCTTTCAAAAACAAACATGAAATGTTTTGTTCCAATTCAGGCGATCCAGTCTATACTTATATGTTGTGCACATCACATAGTAAATCTAGGCTAATAACCGGAATAAGAACGCATAATGTTTTCAAAACTAGATATCATGGTTAGTAGAGGCCGATCTTTGATCGGGAGAGCGGGGGTGCTCACGAAGTGACCTTCCCCAATCATACCCAAGTTCCCGAGCCGAGGCAACTTTGGTGATGACGGACACGTGGCCTTAGGCAAGCGAGTCAGGGTTTCTTAAATTTTCCAAAAACAAAATATTTAGGTGGCGACTCTGTATCTGGCAAAGCAGTCCATGTTTGGCACTTCTTTTCAAAAAAATCTGTTTTCTCAAAACGATTTGCCGGATTTGGACTCTTTGGTTCAGATTAAGAACCGTGACAATTAGAGTCTGAGCGTAGTAAGCCCAAAAGCGAGCAGCAGGGGACTCATTCCCTCCCGGGGCGTTCGGGGATGTCTACACCAACCAAGTATGATTGTACGTAATGGTGAGACCGTATTGATCTGTAAATTAACGCACAACATCAATTGGTCAAGTTTGGGGATTCCCATGAACTTCATTAACAATCAAACTTGCAACCAAATTTGAACTCATCCTTGAGTTTTTAGAAGTCTGTTGCAACTCCACAATGTGCCCATCATGTAAAGTCGTGTCTGAGAAAAAATTATTAGCACTCTCTAAAGATGCATGTACTCACCATAAACAACCTTTGGACTCCCACATTGAACACGCAGTAGTGACCCGACACTTCTCATTCTTCACGTACACAAACTCAGATCCTATCTCAATGGCATATTTACATAATGCAGTCCGAAAATCCTTTGCACCTCCAATAAATTTTTGACCTACATGAGTAATTCTATTCACCTATCCACAAGACAACAAAGTCCTTTCTTCATGTTGACAAAACATAGGGAGTAAATCCATTTCATCATCAGTAACGTTGGATCCACTAGCATCCCCCGATTCTCTAACTCCAAGTTTTTCATTTGAAATGCCCATTTCAGTAATAGTCACATCAACCCGGTCAATATCGAGGGGATAAACAACTGACGACATATTCTGAAAATCAGAATCATCATCAATCATGCATTACGAATGTCCAGGTAAACAGTATGATAACAGTATGCAACCACTACTGTCAAACTTCTTCAATTTACAACTTAAGAAATCAGTTAAACCCTTCAACGTGTAGTTTGACACAACCTTGAACACAATGATACGATCACCATACTTGCATAACAATATAAGAGGTGGATCCATTTTTCAAATCTGCAATCAATTAACAGTAAAAATTTACTGTCAATCAAAGTAAAATTTTACTATCACTATCAAAGTAAAATTTTACTGTCACTATCAAAGTAAAATTTTATTGTCACTACAAGTCCAAAAACAAAAAACAAAAGTATAGAATACCATAGTAAAAGTTTACTGTCATTCTATCAAAAAGTAAAAAAAAGAACAGATAACACCAGAGTAAAATTTTTCTCTCGTTTTATCAAGCAAAAACAAAACACATACCAGAGTAAAATTTTACTCTCATTTAAAAAAAAAAAAAAAGAGCACATACCAAAGTAAAATTTTACTTTCATTCTCTCAAACAAAAACAGAACACATACCAGAGTAAAATTTTACTCTCATTCTCTCTCAAAAAAAAAAAAAAACAGAGCACATACCAAAGTAAAATTTTACTCTTATTCTATCAAACAAAAATAGAGCACATACCAGAGTAAAATTTTACTCTCATTCTCTCAAACAAAAAAACAGAGCACATAGAACCAGAGTAAAAATTTACTGCAGTTCTCAAACAAAATCGATCAAACACAACAAAAATATATCAAAAACAAAACAAACAAACAAAAAGAATAATTAATCAACAAATCAACATACTTGATTGAGAAGAAAAATATTTAAAACTTGATCAACACTCACAAATCTCAATGAAACTCTCAAAATCTGATACAGATTTGTACATATTTGAAATGTAAACTCTCGTTCAATTGAAAGTATTGATTATTGGCGGCAAGATCGTCTATTGTTGACCAAGAGTGAGATCTTGGGCTGTGAGATCTTCAGATTTGGTGACCGTCTCATTGATTTCGCAAATTGTTCGCAGATCCGTATACAATGTATCAGCTCAGATTTCAAATATATGATACATATATAGAAGGGCAATATTGTCATAAAAAAAGGACAAGTTATACAGTGTCCTTATTGAGGTAGACATCTCCTACTCAGGAGCTTTTTGAAAGAAAATTAATTAAGTTATCATTTACCCTAATAAAAAGCCCCAAAAGGGGGGTTTTACCAAAAAAACCCTTACAGTTAGGCTAGGAAGCCCTAATCCTAGGAGATTATTTTGGGGGGCCTTGTCCATTTTAGTAGTTTTTGCTGAACAATTGCTTTACTAAAAATTTTAATAGTAAAACTTGAGCATCTTATTAGATAAGTAGAATAAAAAAATTATAAAAATTATAAATAAATAAAAAAAGACTAATAATTTATTTTACTTTTATACTTGTTCGTAATTTTTTAGATTTGTTGGTGTTAGAATAGAGAATGATGGACATGAGGGTTGTAGCAAAGATATGACGGAGTTGACGAAAGATAAAACACCATGTCTTGGCATGGAATTTCATTTAGAGGAAGTCGCATATCATTTCTATAATGAATATGGAAGGATTATGGAATTTGGCATTAGAAGAGATTACTATAGCAAAAGTAGAAAAGATGGTGTCATGATTAACAAGAAGTTTGTTTTTTGTAAGGAGGGATAAAAAGAAAAAGATAAACGGTACATGATTGTAAATCATCCTAAACATGAGACAAGAACAAAGTGCAATGCATTTATGTATGTATCTTTGGATCGAGACTGGTCAAAGTGGATAGTGAAAAAGTTTGATGACAACCACAACCATCCTTTTGCATCTTTCTCAGTGCACACATTTGATACCATCTCAAAGAAAGTTATATCAGGCTCAGACTTTGGATGTTGATATAGCTGATGACACTGGTATCTCTCTTAATACATCACATGATCTCATTAGTGTCTTAGCATGGGGGAAAGAAAATTTGGGATTCACGAGAGAGGACCATAAAAGCTATTTGCATGGAAAAAGACAACGAAATTTGCAATACGAGGAAGCTGGGAGTTTATTAAGATATTTTCAGCAACAAGCAGCTGAAAATCTATATTTTTACTACCCAATTCAATTGGATATGGATGAGATGATTACTAATATTTTTTGGGTTGACCATGAGATGATTCCAAATTATGAACTTTTTGGTGATGTCGTATTATTCGACATTACATTTTGAACAAATAAGGAGTATCGGCCACTAGCTTTATTTACTGGCTTTAACCACTTTAGAAAGACAGTGATTTTTGGTGCCTCATTATTATATGATGAAATTACAGCTCCATTTGAATGGTTATTTGAAGCCTTTTTACATGCAATGTCAGGAAAAAAGCCTAGCAGTTTTTTCACAGACCAAGATCAGGCAATGATTAAGGCAATATCTGAAGTCATACCTAAGGTTTTCCATGGATTATGCACTTTACACCTAATATAAAATGCTTTGAAGCATTTAGGGTACTTGTATCAGAGTGGTTCAAAATTTGGTAATGATTTCAAAGCTTATATTTTTGGATACGAGGATGAACACAAGTTAATTGAAGTTTGATTGATAAATACAACTTGCATAAGAATCGTGGATGAAGAAGACTTGAGGAAAAAAGAAGCGTGGGTGCCGATACATGAAATATTTGTTCACCGCAGAATGCGAAGCACCCAACTAAGTAAAAGCGAATGCAACATTAAGGAAGTATTTGCAAGTTGATCATAATATTGTTCAATTTTTTACCCACTTCAACTAGATTGTTCTAGACAAGCGGTACGAAGAAGTAAAAGCCATATATAATTCTAGACAACAATTGTTGAGAATGAAATTGAAAAAGTCTTCTATTTTGAACCAAGTTGCGAATTTGTACACCCCTCCTATCTTTGACTTATTTCATAATGAGTTGGACACGTCTCTTTGTTGTCGAGTGAAGCAATGCTATGAGTTAGAAGAAGAAGTTCGGTACGTGATTAGCTTGTATGGTGATGATAGAGAGTATATTATGGAGGGTAATATGGAAGTTAATGAGTTAGAATGAGACAAAATTTGTCAAAAAATTCATTGCATTTATCAAAAGTTTGAAAACATTAGAATTTTATGTGGTCATTCAATTAAAGCACTTGATAGAATGAATGTTATGGAAATTTCTGAGAGGTACATATTAGGTCGATGGAGATTAGATGCCAAAAGTGGTGAAATTAAGGGGGGAAAAGTTGAAGTGGATGATAATGATCCCAAGTTAGAGATATCAACACGTTACAGGGGATCTTTGTCCTAGAACGGTAAAGCTAGCAACTAATCATCTGTGTATAAGCCTGCTTATCAATTGGTTGATAAAGGGATTAAGGAACTGTGTGCAAAAGTGAATAAAAAAATGGTATCATTTGATAATTTGGGCGCTTATGGTAATGAAAGCAACATTAATATGAGTTCTAATCCTAACTTTGCACGAGTTAAAGGCTTTTTTAAAAAAAAAAAAAAAAGGTGGACAAAAGGGTAGGGGTACATTAAAACCTCAGCATGAGAAGACTAAAAGATGACACAAATTATTTCACAACCTATCGATCTTAGTAAGGTATTGTTCATCTACTTGATTCTGTTAGGTCCCTACGTATTGTCAATTCTGCGAATAAACTTGGTTTTGAAAGTTGTAATTTTTCCTAGTGTTTTGGCTTGATCGCTCGAGCAGTGAAAGTTGCGCTTGAGCAAAAAATCTACACTCTTAGAAGTTTTGTTTCTCTGCAAAAGTACTGGGAGTTGTGTTTTTACGCTCGAGCAAACTTTTCATTGCTCAAGCGTAGATCCTTATTCAGAAACACACATTTAAGTCACACAGCTCGAGTGGCCATTCCTGCGAAGTTTTTAGGGTATAGCTTCCAGATCTTCTTTTTGGAAATTAGGATTTTCTTCTGAAGCATCTTTACTAGTTTCTTTGATTTTTGTTTGAGTTTAACTCATGGTTTGATAAGTATACATCAAAGGATTGTTTGATTGTTCAATATAAGAGTGTTCTTCTTCGGTGGATTCTAGAGAAGCGTGGAGTCATTGAAGTAGTTCAAAGCTGCTCATGGTCGTTGATTCGGCATAAATGTTGTGGATTCGACATCAAGCTGATCAATTCCGAGACGAATGTGTTGATGAAAGAGACACGGATTGTTGAAGACAATTTTACAAAATTTGGGTAAATTGTTTGGTAAATTTGTGTTCTTTCTTTTTTTCATAGTGGATTGATTAGTGGCGTTTCGCCCGTGGTTTTTTTATTATAATTGGAGGTGCTCCAACTGTGATTTCTTCCACATAAAAATCATTTGTGTCGATTTATTATTTGTGAAACAACAATCTAAATTACTTTTGTATGTACTAGATGATTTAGATTATTAGTTTTGGTTGTTTGGGAATTGTTGCAATTAAATCTATTACAAATTACGAATCACGTAGTTTTTTAGATTCTAATTTTTGTTTTCTTTTTTACTCATGCAATGTATTGATAAATGTTATAATTTTTTTAGAAATTGGCCAATCAAGCAACATGTTAAATGTTCAAAGTTCCTCTTTATGCTGCTCACAAGTTAAATTTTATTTTTTATATTTAAATTTTCTTATAATAGTATATTTACTTCTAATAGTATTTTCTGAATTAGGATGTTGGGATATCCTATTGGCGGCAATTGATGAATTATGGTAACAATCTTTTCAAGCTTGACGATACTAACATTGCATGCTCATCAAATTACCCACAATCTACCCCTTTATCTTCACAAATATCATTTAATCCACAAACTGCACAGGTATGCAATTTTCTTAAATTTGTAATGTGGTTTGTTTTTAATATAAAATAAATTAATTCAAATAAATTCTTTCACACTTATTCATTTTTATTTTTTCAGGGGATGTCATTTGATGAAAGAGAGTTTAATCCCACGGGGGGCGAGTCATTATTAGATAATGAAACTTTTTTAAAAAATTTTAGTCATTCATAACCTCCCCCCACAAAATTGAAATGTAGTATTTTTATTTTATTTTTTTACCGTAATTCTTAGATAATGATATTTTTTTAGACATATTTTGAATATTTCAAATGGGTTTTATAAAATTTTGTTTGAGTCTTGGAATTTTTTTTAGTGTTGTTTTGGATGGACATATTGTAGTTTTTGGCATAACTTGATAATTATTATTTTTAATTATGGTTTATATTATTTATTCTTGAAGTAGTCATTTTTTATGTCATTTTGCTTCTTGTTTAGATGGATAGGTTCAAATATATATATATATATATATATATATATCGAATTGAGTGACGTCATTAATGAATAAAAAATATAAATTAAATTGAATGGACATTATTTATTTTCTCACTATGAAATTAAGAACCACATAGTAAAGTGAGATGATAACATCCACCAAGTTAGATTTATATGTATATATATATATATATTTTGATGACACCACTTGGGTGTATATACATATATATTGATTGGTTGAATAATATAATAAATAAAATATATGTCCCTAGTATTAGTGAAGATACAAAGTGGCTCAGTGGTTAGCATTATGCCTCTCTTTTGGAGAGGACAAGGGTTTGAAACTCACTGTTGCAGACTAAATTTTAAAATCACCTTGCCATCAAAACGATGTTATTTTGGGCGTGCAGTAGCATCTCTATTCTAATAATGGAGGAACATTATACTATTAAAAAAAATATATGAATAATGGTAATTATCAAAATAGAGGTAGTAACAAAAAAAAAATATGTATATTTTTTTTTATGTAATACATATCAACAAGAAACATAAGAGTATAATAGTCCAATACATATCAACAATAGATATAAGAGTATAATAGTCCAACAAATAATATAAATCGGAAAAAAATGACCTCATGGAATATATATATATATATATAAGAAAAATGTTCTTTTTAAGAACAATAATTGTGGAAGTTCCAAACTCTCAAACTAATTTTGTTAATTTGTTAACTTTTGAAGAAATAAAAATAAAAATAAAAAATCTATTGGTTAGTCCCTTAAGTCAAAAATCCAAAAACAAAAGAAGTTCTAATTATCTACAATTTTAAATTTTAAAATTCAAAATAATATGATAAATCAGTCTCACTCTTTTCAAAAATAATGCTGATCAAAACAATTCAAATAAAGAAACAATAAAGGCACTAATTATCAATGATTTCAAATTTCAAAATTCAAAATAATATGATAAGCTACCCTCATCCTTTCCGAAAATAATATAAATCCTAAAATTTTAAAAACCCAATCAAATTCAAAATTCAAAACAATTCTCTCTTTAAAATAGTCAATATTTAATCTTTTTTTTAGCCCAGCCAACTCCTCTCTATATGTAATGATGCAAAGATTAGTCTCTCTCTTGGTCAATAGTCCAAACTTGTTTCAAGTTTGTTTGTTTGTATTTTTTTTTTTTTTGTAAATTTCTATATTCGTGTGAGTATTTTTTTTCTCTAGATGACTTTTTTTTTTTCCAACTAAATTGATAATATATATATATATATTTAACTATCTTTGTTTTGGGAATTAATTTGAAATTTTATTTTTATTTTTTTGGTGGATGTTTGTGTATTTTTTATATTGTTGTTATTATTATTTTATATATATATATATATATAAATTGATAATACAGTTATGAGTTTTTTAATAGAATATGACATCTTATATTATTCTTTATGGTTTGGCCATATTTTTAATTTCTTAAACAAATTTTTCAAATTTTTTATTTGTAACAAATTAAAAACATTTAATTGACTTGCCCATCAATAAATAAAATTTTAAATAATGAACATTGTTCCATAATTTATGGATTTAAAAAAAATTATCACCCATATATAGAATAAGAAAAACTAAAACAACACATTTTTTTCATTTTTTGTTTTTAACTCTTTAAAACTCTAGCGGTATCTTTTTATTTTCCCAACATTTTTTTTTTAAATTTGCAAAAATAAAAAATTATACCAAAGTTGCATACTAGTTAGTGGAAGTGGTAAGCATGGCAACAACAAGGATGATGATGAGCTTAGTCAGAGTATTGTTTGGGTGAATTTTGAAAAGGTGAATATTACTTAAAAGAATAGTAGATAGTTTAGGTAATGAATTGATTTAGAAAACTAATATGTGGTGGACATTAAATGTGAATTTTACTATATAAAAATTAAATATGGATCATATATATATATATATTTTTATATATCATTTTGGGTACTTTTGTATAACTATAAAAAAAATTATTGTGATCACATGTTATTTATCATCTGATATATTATTACTGTATTATAGTAATGAGTTTTATTATTAATGTCTATTATCAATGTAGTGGTGAGATGTCACATGATAAATAAAAATATATTTTGTTATTATTATTGATAATATATTTCTTTATTTATTTTTTACAATGTTCAAAAAAATAATTTATGTTTATTGTTAGTTTTTGTAGACGAGAACTCAAAAATAAATTATATATAATTCAAGTTATAACTAATTTGAGATTGAAAATGAAAGTTCCAAAAGAAATTATAATTATGTATAATTTTTTAAAAAAAATACAAAGAAAAATTACAACTATAAATTATAATTATCAAACAACCTAATTCTATTATGAAAAAAATTAAATGAAGAATTGATCAAATTTAAATTTATAATTATTAAATATTCTTAATATGCCATCAATTTTTTATTCATGTTCTAGCATGATCTGGTCTTAGATAGCTTTTCAGATATAAATATATTTTAATATTGATACAATCAATATTAGACATATTTTAAGAAGGGTAAATTATATCAATAGTCCCCACACTTCGTCTCTTGTGTCAATTTGATCTCTGTAATTTTAATTAGCTTGATTTTGACCATTAATTTTAAATTTTGTATCAATTTAATCTAATTGATAATGTCGGTTAAGATTTTTAAAATAAAATAGTTATTGAGTTGGTTGACATTAATTTACTGAGTTGAATAAATTTATAATTTTATTTATAAAATTATAACAATTGGACCAAATTGAGACAAAATTATAAATTCAGGATAAAAATCGAGCAAATTAAAATTGCAAGGACAAAAATAACACAAGAGTTAAAATATAAAGACCACCAATGTAATTTATTCTTTTAAGAATAACTACATAATTTCTTAATTAATTTTAAAATTGTTAATAAATATACCAAACAAATATGTACATAATTCCTATTTTTTTTATAAATTTTTTTTAAAATATGTTTAATAATTAAAAATTAAATAAATAAGTGGGTTTGCTAACTCATGAATTGGACATGAACTAGACGATTCTCCAAGAACTAGGCTTAAATCAAGAATTATTGTGAAAAAAAATACTTGAATTAATTTTTCTTAACTACTTTTTAGTGTTTAATCCAATATTAAAACCCTCAAATTTGCTCATATCTCACAAATTGATAAGCTATGATAAAATTTAAATTTATTTGGACTAGAATATGACCTCTGCTTTAGAGTGTCTCTATCTTAGATAATTTTTTCATCCATAAATATATATAACTAAAGTTCAAAATTTTTAATTATTATAAAAAATACTTGCAAATATCTATTTAGTAATTTAATAAATAGATAGGTCAAATGATTCATATAAGTTAGGAATAGATAAAGATAATTTTAATGATTAGGTAAAAGAGAAATTGGTGTAAATCTAATGTTAAGCCTAAATTCAATATCACAAATGAATTCTAATCTATTTTTATGTATTGACAAATGTAATTTACCACTATAATATGATAAATTAAATTTACGAAACTCATACGACGAAATGTATTTATATTTTATCATAAATATAATTTTTGTGATTTATTTTTTAATTTTTACCAATTAAATTATGACATGTATTTGTTATTAAGAACTTAGAGCACACAATTAATGACATAAGAATATTAAAAAAAAAATTCTCTTATATGCAACTGTGATAAAAAAAAAAATGAATAAATTTTGAATGATTCTAAATTATTTTTACTAAATATTCTAGATAAATTTTTTAGATTGTTATTTAATTTTAAAAATTAATTTTTGATTATTTATTTATACTCATGTATGGCACAAATAATTATGCTACTAAAAATATAAATATATGAGACTAATTAAATTATAATTTTTATTGATAAATTGATTAAATTTAAACATGGAAAATGAAAAATCTCCCTAAAAAAATTCCCCCTAATCCCCCTAATTTTCATTTTTGGCAAACTGTTTTTTTTTTTGTTTTCTTTTTTTTTTACTTGAAAAGGAAATTTGGGGGATTCGAACTCCCTCCTTTCGAGCTCCCAATCAAATCCGTTTAAACATATCTAAATGAGATTTATCAATAAAAACTCTCCTAAATAATAGCAGTAGTAACAATAATAAGGGCACAACAAGACATTTTGGTACCCATTTCAAATCAAGATTTCAATTAGTCACTTCAAAACACACTTTAAGATGTATGGGACAAAACCCTCTTTCCATCTTCTTTGAACCAGCAACCTCCCACATGGAGAGAGAGATGCTAGTAGGGGCCTCTCTTTCCAGTGATACATTAGTCCTGGGTTCTCCAAAAAAAGGAAAAAAAAATACCAACACCCAAATTCACTCAATTATAGTGGTTTGTTAGGGTTCCTAGGTACAAGACTAGCTAGCTTGCTTCCATTATTAAAGTATGTTGAGGTTCCTTCTTCAATTCTATGACTAATGATACATTGATTTGAAAAAAGCCCCCCCTCTATCTCATGCTTTGGATTCCAGGTGCAATGGCACCAACTAGTTGGCAGCACAACTTTGAAAGTTTTGATGGGAACCAATCAAGAATGTAGTAGGTTTTAGACCCTTAAATAGCCGTAGATGTCACATTAAAGAATTTCCAAGGACTAATGCATACATTGAATAAGCATTAGTTCCTGTAGGACCAACTCTTTTCAATGAATAAGCATTAATTCCTATGGCCTATACTATACATCCAGAGGATCACTAACGTTTCATCTTTTGTTTAATTAAATTTAAATGTACAAAATTAATGTTTTAACATTAACATTAAATTAGTATTAAATTAAGAATATTTCAAATTTTTTATCAAATTAAAGATATTGGAATCTTTTATTAAATTATTGTAGATAGTCATTAGCTTTACAAATGATTGTTGGACAATGCATGAACACTGAATGATCAGTCAAACGTCTGGTTGATTGTCTCCCCAATCGACTACCTCCTTGCAAAATTGCCTATAATTGAAAAAAAAAATTTACACTGACTAGTCAATCGGCCGGACATCCCCTGGTCGTCCTCCCAGTCAACCGGTAGTTTGATAAAATCTCAAATTGCTCTGTTGCAACGCGCGATATCAAATAAAATTTTTACTCAAATTTAATAAGAAAAAAAAAAAAGTAAACGTTGAGGATGCTCTTATCTGATTATAAATTTTATGTTATCAAAATTCTTATTTCACTGCCTCCAATTGCATAATATGGTAAAGAAAAATGTTTCATACCACTAATTTAGCACCACTAATGCACTACTAATGATGTGGCATCATGTGGACCCCACACTATTGTGATAGGAAAAATGCTTGGGACCTCTAATTAGAACAATGATGGCATGGGTCCCACTAACCTGACCAATCATGTGTCTTGATTTTTTTATTTTTTTTTTTTCTTCCTTTTCCACCTCATTAGAGGTGTGTTTAGAGGTGTGTTTTTAGAGGTCTCTAGCATTGTTGTTGTGATAGTTTGGCCTTTGTTTTGTTTTATTTTTTTTTTTCTTTACATTACCACCTCATTAGTGGTGTTTTTAGAGCTTCAAATTTAGTGCTCTAAATCACCACTCTATGGTAGGGGTGTGCATAATACCGCCAAAACCGCCAAAATCGCACCGAGCCGCACCGCCAAGGCAAATTCGTTATTATTTGCCAATCGAACCACCGATTTTTGGTAAGAAAAATGGCAAATTCTAGTGACACTTTTATCAATTCGCCAGTTTCTATTTTTCTTCCAAACCGCACCAACCCGCACCGCTATTAAATCATGTTCTATAAGATTCTAAAAATTCTTTTTTACTTAAGTTTGCTTGTTGTTCTATACCTTAGAATATAGTATTACATTACTGCTCGAGGGGAATTCAAGATGTCAGTAATCCAAAATAAAGTTGGATTCCAATTCACTTTTTAATCTTTTTTTTTTTTTCTGGCCATATTGCAAACTTGCATCAGCTCACTTTTCAATCTAAATACTTTTCAATAGTAAACATTTTCAATATATTATAAACCCTGAATGATATTAATTTTATGTATTGTATTTGATCATTGTAGCTTCCACAGATGCTTGTAATGAACTGATGGTATAGTCGTTGATATTATCATGTTGTTGCTACACTTGCTGCATCAGAAGAAAGTTTCGCAAAATACTTAACATCACGGTATCTCTCATCTTTTTTTTACTCTTTGATTTAAGTTTTGTAATTTGAATTATATTTTTTATAAACCGCCAATCCGCCCGAACCGCCAAGGCAAATCCGCCATTATTTGCCAACCGAACCGCCTGTTTTTGATAAGGAAAATGGCAAGTTCTAGTAACATTTTTATCAATCCGCCACCCGCTATACGGTTTCTATTTTTCTCTCAAGCTGCATCGATCCGCACTGCGCACACCCCTACTCTATGGTAAAAATCTCTACACAAAAATAATCATAAAATTAAAAATAGAACACGATGCAGTAAAAATTTGAAAGACGAAAATGATAATACAATTAAGAGTAAAGCATTGAAAACAGAAAGCCATAAATTTTGGTGACGAGCCCATAACTTTCACACAAAAGAGCACATAAGGAGCCCAAATGGTGAGATATTATGGTCCCCTTAGAAGATTTTGTTAATTAAGTTGGCATTCTTTCTTTTCTTTTCTTTTTAAAAAAAAATCTTGGGCCATCACCAATACACTTGCCTTGTTCAAAACCCCAGTGGTTGGTTGAACTTGAACTAGTATATTATTGCATGAGGTTCCTCTATTGACCAAGTTAGTTGACGACTTTTATTGCAAATTGCTTATACAATTGTAGCCGAATCAAAAGATTATCACACCTCTTTGATAAGCAAATTGCTTCTTCTCTCTCTCTTTTATGACATTGAAAATGAAAAATAAAATATAGATCTCTAACAATCACAGTATCTTTCAAACAAATCACAATTTGCCCCAAGATATTCTTTGGGAATTTTTTAAGGTTAGGTTTGTGATCCAAAATCTCTAATGCTTACGCAATATCGCATGCCAAATGAAGAACCAAATCCTAAACATGGTATGCCTATTATCAACAAAGATTTAGAGAGAGAGAGAGAGATCATTACTTCTAGAATTGCAACACTGCTAAGTCATTAGGTCTTTTTTTTTTTTTTTTTTTTTGTCTCTCTAATGTAATCTTCAATAAGCAATCGAGCATGCGATGTTATCTTTAGTGGGATAGGTCAAGAAGATATCATATAAAATCATTTGTGAAATAATGAAGAATGGAGACTTAAATAATTGAGGTTATGGGTATGCATATGTACCCACATTCTTGACAACGAAATTTAAGATTTTTTTAACAATTTTGACAAAATTAGAATTTTAGCACGTCTTTAAATTTGTGTTAAAAATTACTAGGTTTAGAATTAGTTTAGTGCTCAAGACTCAAGATACATTATTAACAAGTTACAAATTCGACTCTTTCTCTCCTTCTCCAATGTATTTTATTTAATTTGACAAACTATTTCTAAAATCTATTTTCGGGAAGGGAAAAAAAAAAATTGAAAACTACTCAATTTTATGAAATGTTGAAAAAAAATATATTTAATTTTTAAAAATTATTTTTAAACAGATATGAAAACAATATATATATACATATTATTTTTGGGAACTGCCCATTGTTTTTGTTTATGAAATTAACAAAAATAAAAGAAAAAATAAATGGAAAACATGTGTTTTTGGAAACAATGAAACATTCGATTTCAGTAGGTCAGGATTCTTTATTAATGAACACTATCAATATCCTTGCAAACATTTGATTTGGGCTGCGATGGCCCAAGATGGCGAAGGCTCATTCATGAAGTTTGTGCTCTACTAAGAAACAAATGACCCAACTGTCACAAAACAGTGGTGTCTGGTTGTGTGTCTGTCTTCTAAAGAGAAATGTTTGGGACTCTTTGTTTTTTAGATTTTATGGTCTTCAATTTGATCTTAGTCTTTAATATATATGTAAGGTCCACTCATATATATGTGGACGTCATATATGTGTGAGAGTTTCTGTCTTCTAAATATAAAAACTTTTCTTAAGTTCATTTTTTAGACTAATCTCCTAAAATTTATATATAAAACTAATGAAACCTGAAATATTACAACTAAAGACAAAAAAAAATGACAATTTTCTTGGGAAAAAATGACCATTTAATCTTTAGTGGACTTTTCCAAATTTTATTTTTTTTTTTTTTTATTTTTTCCACTTTATAGGGACTTTTAGTCTAGAAATGCCTAAAAATAAAAAAATATTAACAAATAATTGAAGGAAAAAAAACCACTTAGGACCAAAAAACAACTCATAAAAAGCACCCACAGCATAGAGCCATAGCCACTAACTAGGGTAGGGAGTGCTGGCAGAGATACAATCTAGACATACCAAACTTAGATGCTCTTTTCCAACAAAAATACTTGGAGCTCTTGAACAAATGTTATAGAAAATCCGAATTCACAAGGACATGCACAACCAACCTTGACCTTGTGTTACTACCAAGTCACCAATGGTGGCCCATTCAAATACAAAACGGCCCTGGCCCAAGCCCAGGTCACCCCATCATTGACAAATTGTAGGCCTCCTTCATCCCTCACAACATTCAAACAAAAAACTCTAAAACCTTTTCTATTCTTAAATAAAATTCCTTCTCTTTTTTTTTTCTTTTTTTTTTCTCTCTTTTTGGGTACCACATATATGTGCCATGTTAAGATCTTGAATTTGTCAAAACAAAATAAACAAAGAGAAAATTAAATTATTTGCTCGTAATCCATTTTTCGGTATCCAACCAAAAAAAAAAAAAAAAGATAAATAAAATTCAGTTTTTCAATTTTTTTTCTTTCTTTCTACAAATCTAATATCTAAATAAAAATGAAGAAATATGTCTTGGATCGGACCATAACAATCTTTGGAAAATTCCTTCTTCAAGTGAAGTATCTTGGAGGCCCATTTCGTACATATTATCCGTGGGCCTCTCTTTCGTTGAGACCATTTTAATAAAAATCTCAATTTTTTTGAACTCATTACTAATTGATTTTAAATTTAAATTGTTGAAGAGTTCAATTTTATTATTTATATTATATTTTTAATAAAATTACACCTTCACAAGTGGATCCAAGAAATTTGATAAACAAAAAAAATATAACATGAAGTTGGAGAGGACATAAAAGAATATATATATATATATTTGTTTGACAATTTGCTTTTAAAAACTATTTTTTCAATTTTTTTTAAATCCATTTTTTGGAAATATAAAAATATTTCTCAATTTTTGTAAACTGTTTTCACATAAAAATAAAAAATGATATAAAAATATGCATTTCCCAAGTTTTTGTTGTTTTAAAATAAAAACAAAAAACAGTACCAAACAGCTGGTTGGTTATGCATGAAGTTAGCTAAGCCATTATTATGTTAATTAGTAGACCCTTTACGTGTGTTGATTATCAAAGAAAATAGTACTCTTTTCGCACTCTTTGGATTCTCTCCCTTTTATGGAATTAGCTTTCAAAAAAATTGTTGTTTATATATGAGGACATTTTCCTTGAAGGTAGGCAAACGATGTATTTGATATTGGCACTTCTCAGCCCTTTGAGCAATAATATTATTTGCATTAGAAATGTTTTTTATTAAATCCATACACATACACACACACACATATATATATAATAGTTTACATAGGCCCGTAGAAAGCACAGGCTATTATTACAATATATTTAAGTTTTATATTTTGATAATTTTTTAAAAATTTCAACTGTTGTTTTATGAAATTGAATAGAATAAATCATTAGATATATTATAAAATTATGTGGTATGATATATATCATTTTTTGATTTGTTATACACCCAATGATGTCTACTCCAATTCTGTTACCATATCATTCTAAGTGAATTTATAAGTCTTTAACATTTCTTCCAAATTTATAAAAAAAAAAAAACAAAAAACAAAATTATGGTGTGTAACTTTTCTCAACAGATAAATATAAAACAAATACTAAAATAAGTCTCCCATCTTAAAAAAACTACTAAAATAAATGACTGAACTAATAAAGAAGTTGAAGAAAATACATCTATATAATGACTAATTTTATTAATACATAAATCATACTCGCATAATAAATGATTAATTTTATTCATAAGTAAATTAAAAAAATTTAATGATATTGAAAATATTTTTCAGTTAACCATTTTGTTAATAAATAAATCATTAAGTCAATTAACAATTTTTTAAGATATGAGAAATATTTTTCAATAAAAAATTTTGATAATTTATTATTGCATAGGAGAAGTTTTTTTGTCCTTGGATATTGTGTTAAATTAAAATTTATAACAAATAGTAATTATAATTTCTAATATTATAAGACCGATTCATATTTTAAACAAACTTTATGGGTGTATTTGTAATTTATTAAAAAATAAAAAATTTATGTTTCATAATTGACCAAGAATATTTTTATAATTACGAAAAAAAACCTATTTCATAATTGATCAAGAATGTTTGTGTAATTACGAAAAAAACCTATTGCATAATTGACCAAGAATGTTTACATAATTACGAAAAAATATTTACTCAACATATTGGTCACCATTAATAAATTATTTAAAATGAAAGATCAAAATATAAAAGAAAAAATAGAAAAAGAAAAAGAAAAAAAAGACGGGCCATGGAGAAGAAAGAGCTTCTTATATATATAGATATATATGGATTAATTGCATTTGTATCAATGGTCTTCTGCTTTGTTACACTTATGTTTTTAATTTTTTAATTTTGCAATTTGATCTTTAAACTATAAAATATGAGTTTAAATGGTCCTAGTGATTTATAAGAATGGGTATTTTTAAATTTTATAAAAATGCAACAAAATTAAAAGGTTGGAGACCAAAATACAACATAAGGCATACTTTGCAGATCAAAATTCAACAAATTATTTATTTTGGGAACCATATGTATATTTTATCTTTTTGATTATTGAAGTTTCATATCAAATTTCAAAAATATCTCAACTCCCATTAATCAATTTAAACAGTATGCATCTTGAGACCATTTAAACTCGTATTTTGTGGTTTTGTGAGAACAAAATGACAAACTTAAAAGAACTAAATTGCATACTTCAACAATTATTGGTGTAATTAGTCTTATATACATATGTGTGTGTGTATCTTGAATATTTGTATCAGTAATACTATCAAAAACTCTTTTATTTCCAAGCATTCCAGGCAATATCTCCTTCATACTTTATTGTCCTTGAGATGGGATCTCAGCCTTTAAAGGGAGAGAGGCCTACCAGCTCCATCCCTCCAAATAGGAAGACTTGGTGATGACTCAGGATCTACCTGGCTCCAGTTAGGACCTTGCTCAGTCCATATCTATGATAGAACTGTGTCACATGCGGCACTGTCTCAAATGAATCTTAACCAAAAATAAATGATTGAGATTCATTTATATCATATTCACTTCAGTATCGCGTGCAATACTGAATAATTTCGTGAGTTTGGCATCGCCTTATAGCAACTACTTTTTTTTCATATTGGACCTGAACCTTGGAACAATTTAAGAAAATGAATATTTTCTAATATTCTTTTGTAATTTTTTTATTAAATTCTATTAACACGTGAATAAATCTTCTTAACATAGTGTTACTAAGAATTGATGAAAATTTCACATAAAAAGTAAAGCTAATTTGATAATTTTCTCCTTAAAGAATTGAAGAGATTCTTAACTGATGTCCTATTCCAAAAGCACCCATCAGGCCACCTCATCAAGACCTGTAAAGTGAAATGAGCAACTTGGTGATGACCTTTCTTTCACTCTTTAAAGATTGCTTGGAAGAAGGCAAGTTTTAATCCTATTCACACCTCTTTTGGGGCCCTCATTGGAATGCTTTTTAATGGTTGGACAAAAATAAAGATTTTGATAGACAACTTAAAAAGAAAAATTTAAGATCTTATTACAAGGGGTCTAATTCAAAATAGAAAAAGTGAAAGGAAGAAAAATAAAGAAAAAGAAAAGAAGAAGAAGAAGATGAAAATGATTCCCTTAAGCTCAGATTTGCAAGGATTCCTAATGGACCAAGGAGGGCTTTTCATAGTCACTTTCTTCATCAAATTGTTTTGGTAGTGTGAACTTGTCTTTACATGGTTGAAAAGAAAGAATAAGAATATTGAATTGATTGATGATCAACAGAGGGTAAGGTTGGCCTCCAAATTCCTTATCTCACCTCTGAAGGGATAAGATATTTTGTTCATGTATTTTATTTGCTAGTAAAAAGTGGAATCATAAGAACAAAAAAATAAGAAGAAAAAAAATAAAAAAATCATGGTTTTGTTGTTCACACTTGTCCTTCAAGTCCAGCAGAAAAGGAAGAAAAATATTAAAGATACTTAAATATGATCCTTAAATTTATCTCTAATGATATGACAAGTATTAGCTGGTTGATTTCTAAAACAATCAATAACTAGCATAAAGTGGTCTAACAATATTATAAATATATTTAAAAATCATGTATTTCATATTTTTTTCAAAAGGAAATTTGAGCTTCAAGTGGTGGAAGAAGACCTAGATGCTTTCTTTTTCTTTGTGTTTTTCCTATTCTTTTCTTATTAAGTGTGCCTAAGTTGGATTAATTTCTAAATGAAGACCCTTCACAATTGCATTCAAGCCCCCTTTACTTTCCCTCTTGAATTAGTCACAATTGTCTCTTTCGCATATTTGCTTAGGAGGCATTTAGGCATATATCTCTTTCAATCAGTCATTGGCCACCTAAAACCAATAAATTAAATGTAATATTAAGCCCCACCTAATTTGATTGACAGTTAGGAGGAAATTCAAATGTTACATTTAGCAAAAATCCATGTCTCAAATTTAAAATTGTAGGGTGGTTCAAATTTTGAACTAAATGACTTTCGATTTCAAATTCATGGTATTGACTTTCATATTGATGAACATACTCTTAACACTTCAGATATTGTCCATTTACCCCTTTGGGTAAGTTGAAGGACTGAATTCATTGTATTCCTGGAGCATGTTGTTGGGAATTTCCTTTGTTTATTTTTTTATATTTTTGGAATTAGTAAAATTAAGGCAATGAATAGACATTGTTCATTGCTTCTCTTTCTCTACCATTGTCGCTGCCCTTTTCCTCCCATTCCCTTTTTACCATCGGCACTCCTTTCTCTCTTTCCCCCTCTATCGCAGTAGCCCCTATCTTCTTTCTCTTGCTCCCTTTGCTAGTAGCACTACACACCACTATTTATCTCTCTCCACCACCCAACACTATACTTTATCTTCTCTATTATGTCTCTGCAACCTCTACCAATGTCGGTTACCACTTCTCTCTTCATTATCACAACTCGTTGTTTTCTCTTTTCTCTTTTCTATTCTCCCAACCACTCGTGCCAATACCAATTCACTATAGTCAAACCCAACATCACCACTACAAAGTAGATTGACCTAGAACCTAAAACTTCACACTATAACAAAATTGAGTTTTTACGGCTCGACATCAACGATATACAGTAAATACAAGTCGTGGTTTTTCACTTTTATGACTTTCTTTTTTTGCATGTCATAAATAATTTCCTAACCACCACGTGTCTATTGCGTAGGTCATGAATGCTAATAACAACGATTTTTTTACGGCTTGCAATATTAGCCATAAATAATAAAACTTTCTATGAGATGTATATGGTATACCGTTAATACGTCAACTATACATAACACGCGTACACCAGCCGTTAAAAATATTAAACATTTCATAGCGCACAAAAAACCAGCCTTTAAAAATTGCACTTTTCACGACGCACAAAAATTCAGTCGTTTAAAATATTGCACTTTTCACAACATGCAATTGTTGTCATGAAAGGTGACCAAAAAAAAAAGTAATGCCAAAATGAAAATTTCGAGCGCCAAACCGCCAAAAATATATTAGACAAAAATACACCAACTATTTGACTTCTAATCATAAAGGAACATAAAAATTGAGAAGAGAGGGAGAAGAGAGAGGGTTCGAAGCAGATACTTGGGCAAAACCAAGAAGAGAGGGTTCGAAGAGAGACTGGCACTTCGACTTGGTTCAACGACAACAACAATCAATGGTACGCTTTCATCTTATCTCTTCTCTTCTATTCTCTTTGTGTTTCGTTGCTTTAGGTTCGGTTTCGGTTCATCTTCGACCTGGTTCTGCGACTCTCCAATCTTCTACCCCTTTCCCATCACCAAAAAAAAAAAAAAAACCCTAGAACTTCACAACCCCCCAACAAAAACACGTAATTCAATAGTCTTAATTTTCACAATCAAACACAAATTCGACTCAAAAACCCTAGTTTAGACTTGATCATAAAAACTTTGAAATTGAGTAAACAAACCTATTTCAAAAGCGGAGTCTGATTTGAGGAGTACTTACAAAAATCCTGAAATTCGATTTGGTTCCTTAAAAAATTAAGTTAAAGAAGATTATATCTCTCTCTAATAGATTGAAACCCATGTACTATTCATTGTATCGAAAACAGGTTGGTTTGATTTTCTCTCTTTGTTTTTTCAATTGTTAAATGTGTATGTGCTTGTGCTTTGCTATTATTCGAGCCTAAACTATTGATTTTTATATATATTTTAGGTGGTCAATTTGTTATCTTAGCTTATACAAAAACACAAAGATAGAACATTGAAAGTAGATTCACTATTTTACAATTTTTTACCACAAAATAATGTGACACACTATTAATATTCAAAATTTTCTCACAAAAACTTCTCATAATGTGGCGTGTGGATAGTAATATTTTTCATTGTTTCATATAACTTCAAACTTGGGTAATTCCAATTTTTTATTTTTTAAAATTTTGTATCAATTATCTGTCAATTATAATATCTATGGTACTTGAGAACCAAATAGTTGTTGGAAAATTGGTTTTTATAAGGCTTATTTTGGGCCAACTTTGAGCCCAAAATTGAGTGAGCCCCAAACATCTTTTGGGGTGAGTCTGAAGAGATGACGTATTCCTTGCCGATGGTAAGTCACACGGTGAAGACGGTTCGTCAAAACCATTTATGAGTGAATAGGAAGTTGATGCCGTTTTCGGGTTTGTGGAATAAATAATTAAAGAAATAAATATGGGTTTCCTTGAAATGGGTTGTCCCACATTAACACTTTAAAAGAGCTTTTATAGGTATATAATCTCTAGAGTACAATACTTAGGTTGGGCCCCAAGGGGCACCCCAAGTTTGTGGAAGGAATAAGTTATGGACAAAGTGAACCTTACCCCAAACCACCACACGAGCACGCTACCGCCGCCATCTGTCTAGCCGTACCGGGCGCGATTGTGGGTCAAGTTGGTTCTAACATTAATTTTTTTTGAACAAAATTTATTTGAATTTTTTCAAAAAATTCTTATAGAAAATTATTTGTATTTCAAATTAAACTTGAATTCAATTTTTTTCCAAAATTTGTGTCTCTTCCTCATTCCTTAACAGATTCAATTTTCGAGAACAGGTCTTAACTACCAAAACTGCCCAACAGTTTTGGACTGTTTTTCCAAATAGATTCAGTTCTGTAACTATTGTGAATCTGTTTGAAATTCAAATTATATCTGTTTGAAACAATGTTGCACCTGTTCGGTTTAAACTCATATCTGTACCAATTTTATATCACACCTGTTCAGCCCTATATATTCCAGCACAATCCAACAGATTTTGGATCCAAAAATAATCTGAAATTCTGTATTTTCCTTCTACTTTTGCTCTCTTGCATGATATAATCTTCATATTAATTTGAGGAAAAATTCAGAGAGTAAGAACACAAGTTTTTGTTAACCGAACACAAGTTTTTGTTCGCCGAACAAATTGTTTGAAGTGCTACTACAATTAAAGATCATTATATCTTAGGAGATAGACGCCACTTAACCGTAAACACCGTAGTGGGGCGAATCTGTCTTAAGGATATAGTGTCACATATTCGACTTGATCTTTTATTATTCATTCGGTTTGGTAAAATAAATTCTGTAAGTTATTTATTTTATTTTGTTTGATTTAGTGTCTTTTTATTTTTTACACAGAAGATTGTTCCAACAATCTTAAGATCGATTCGAATTATTCTGTTTACAGAATTTTTCGTTTATTTCCTTTCTTCTTTTTTCTTTCTTCTTTCTTCCTTCTTCTTCTTACAGAAATTATTTTCTGTGATTTTACAAAATAATATTCTAATTGGAAAACAAATAGTAGTAATATACTGTTTGACAGATAGTAGTAATATACTATCTTTTTTTTTTTGACAACTAGTAGTAATATATTGGTGTCATTAACAATTCAGAATATTTTTTTGTGAAATTTGTCAGAAATTAATTTTGATTTTCTTAAATAATTTCTGTATTCATTAATTAAAAATAAATTCATTTTTTTTTTTAAATTATTGAAGTGTTACAGAAATTTAATTTTCTGTGTGGAATTAATTTGATTAAATAAAATTTTATTTTATTTTCAAATTAATTGAAAAATAAAAATTACATTCTTGTTTCTTTTATTTTTACAGAATTTAATTATATGAATTTGGATTAATTTTCTATGTAGTATAAATTCTAAATATAATTTTGTTTTATAATTTAGAATTCATGGCTACTGAAACAAGTGCTCAAACGAGTACTGGAATGGTGGCTGCAATTATGCCAACTCCATCTTATATTGTGACAGTACCGGTAAATCATGGTGAGAAGTCAGAGAAGTTCTCTAGAACTGATTTTAAAAGATGGCAACAGAAAATGATGTTCTATCTTACAACTCTGAACTAGGCTCGTTTTCTCCGTAAGAATGCTCATATTCTAACCGAGAATGAAACTGGTCAGCAAGTGGTTGCTGTAGTTGATGCCTGGAAACATGCTGATTTCTTTTGTTGGAACTACATTTTGAACGGACTTGACAACATATTATACAACATCTACAGTCCTATCAAAACAGCAAAGGAACTTTGGAAGTCTTTAGAGAAAAAGTACAAAATGGAAGATGCCGGCTTAAAGAAATTTGTGGTTGGCAAATTCCTGGACTTTGTGATAGTTGATTCTAAGACTGTGATCAGCCAAGTTCAAGATCTCCAACTCATTCTGCATGACATTCACGTAGAAGGCATAGCTATTAGTGAATCCTTCCAAGTTGCAGCCTTAATTGATAAATTACCATAAGGCTGCAAGGAATTCAAGAACTACATCAAACACAAGCGCAAAGAAATGTCTTTAGAAGAATTAATTGTGCGTTTGAGGATTGAGGAGGACAACTGCAATTCTGAAAAGCGGGCTGGTAAGCATCCTATGGAGTCTAAGGTAAATGTGGTGGAACATGCTCCAAAAGCAAATAAACGGAAGTTTTTTGGAGAAAGTTCTTCATAAGGCTCTAAAGGAGAGGAAATTAAAAAATACAAGTTTAATGGCAAGTGTTACATCTGTGACAAAGAGGGACATTGGGCCAAAGATTATCGTAGCAAAGGCAAAAGCAAAAGCAAAAGCAAAAAAAGAATAAGCAAGAAGCCTGCTTAAGCTCATACAACCGAAGTGGACAATATTTTCAATGGTGTAGATGACATCAATCTTTCTGCAGTTGTTTCCGAGGCAAATCTTGTCAAAAATCCTAAAGAATGGTGGGTGGATACTGGTGCTACTCACCACATTTGTGCCGACAAAAAAATGTTCACATCTTATTCTACAGTGGACAACAGTGAACAACTTTTTATAGGCAACTCCTCAACTTCCAAAGTTGAAACACAAGGGAAAATTGTTTTAAAAATGACATCTGGAAAGGAACTCACTCTCAACAATGTGTTCCATGTACCGGACATTTGCAAGAATCTTGTTTCCGGATCTTTGTTGAGTAAGAATGGGTATAGGTTTGAGAGTGATAAATTTGTACTTACTAAGAATGTGATGTATTTAGGAAAAGGTTACATGTCTGATGGCCTTTTCAAGATGAATGTAATGACCATTGTACCCTCAATTATTAATAAAAATACATCTTCTTCTTACTTGCTTGAGTCTTGAAATTTATGGTATGGTAGATTAGGACATGTTAATTATGGATCTTTACGTAGATTAATTAATATGGAATATTTACCTAAATTTGACATTGATTCAAATCATAAATGTGAAATTTGCGTTGAGGCAAAATTATCCAAAACTCTTTTTCATTCAATTGAAGGAAGTACGGAACCACTTGAATTAATTTATAATGACATTTGTGATTTTAAATCAATTCAAACTAGAGGTGGGAAAAAATATTTTATCACTTTTATAGATGACTATACTAGATATAGTTATGTTTATTTAATTCGAACCAAGGATGAAGTTTTGGAAACTTTCATTCAATACAAGAATAAAGTTAAAAATCAACTTGGTAAGAAAATTAAGAAACTTAGAAGTGATAGAGGTGGTGAATATGAATCACCTTTTGGTGAATTTTATAAAGAACATGAAATAATTCATCAAACCACCGCTCCTTACTCACCTCAGCAAAATGAAATTGCTGAAAAGAAAAATAAGACTTTAAAAGAAATGATGAATGCCATGTTAATAAGTTCTGGATTACCGCAGAACTTGTGGGGGGAAGTAATACTTTCTGCTGATTATATACTTAATAAAGTACGCCAAAAAAAAGTGGATCAAACACCTTATGAATTGTGGCATGGGAGAGTACCATCCTACAAATACTTAAAAGTGTGGAGGTATTTGGCTAAAGTAGCTATTCCTAGTTCTAAAAAGACTAAGATAAGTCCTAAAACAGTTGATTGTATTTTCATTGGTTATATCAAGAATAGTAGTGCATATCGATTTTTGATTTATAAATCAGAACATACCGAAATGCATGTAAATACTATTATTAAGTCTCGAAATGCATCATTCTTAGCATGTATTTCCAAATAAGACTGGACAAGAGACTAGTACTAATAAAAAATATTTTGATGCTATTACTAGTAATGATCAAGAACAAGATCAAGAGCAAGAGATAGATCAAATTGATGAAGAAGAACCTAGGCGTAGTAAACGTGCTAGAACCTCAAAATCTTTTGGTCCAGATTTTCTAAATTTTTTGTTAGAAAATAAGCCTTTAACTTTTAAAGAAGCTATGTCCAGTCCTGAAGCTCCTTTATGAAAAGAAGCTGTCAATAGTGAAGTTGAATCCATCTTGCAAAATCACACTTGGAAATTAGTGGACTTACCACCAGGTTGTAAACCTCTTGGGTACAACTGGATTTTCAAAAGAAAAATGAAAGCGGGTGGATCAATTGACAAATAAAAGACAAGACTTGTGGTCAAAGGATTTAGACAAAAAGAAGGACTTGATTACTTTGGCACATACTCACCAGTTACTAGAATAACATCTATTAGAATGCTAATTGCTATTGCATTGTTATACAATCTAGAAATTCATCAAATGAATGTGAAAATCGTTTTTTTAAATGGTGAGTTAGATGAAGAAATTTATATGAAACAACCAGAAGGTTTTCTGTTCCAAGAAAATAAAAGAAAGTGTGTAAATTGGTTAAATGATTATATGGTTTAAAACAAGCGTCAAAGCAATGGCATGAGAAATTTGACAAGGCAATGATGTCAAATGGATTTAAAATTAATGAGTGTGACAAATGTGTTTATATTAAAAATACAGACAAAGGTTATGTCATTGTATGTCTTTACATAGATGATATGCTCATCATAGGTAGTAATAATGATATAATTAAAACTACAAAGAAAATGTTGAATAGACATTTTGACATGAAAGACATGGGCATTGCTGATGTAATTCTTAGTATGAAAATTACCAAAACATCAGAAGGTTATGCTTTGTCACAATCTCATTACATTGATAAAATACTTAACAAATTCAGCAAAGATGATGATCATCTTGCTAGAACATCTATGGATGTTAATTTGTTTCTTTCTAAGAATGTACATGAAAGTATTTCTCAATTAGAGTATGCCCAAATTATTAGAAACTTAATGTACTTGATGAACTGCACTCACCCAGATATAGCTTATGCAGTAAGTAAATTAAGTAGATATACGAGTAATCCATGAGTAAAACACTGGAAATCTATTATAAGGGTTCTCAGATATCTCCGATTTACTCATAACATTGGACTTAATTATACTAGATATCCAGCAGTACTGATACAAATTGGATATCAGATACTAGAGACTCAAAGTCCACTAGTGGATATGTCTTTACGCTTGGTAGGGTAGCTGTATCTTGGAAATCTTCTAAGCAGACTTGCATTGCTAGGTCTACTATGGAATCAGAATTCATAGCTTTAGACGCAAGGGAAGAAGCAGAATGGCTTCGCCACTTTCTTGAAAATATTCCAATATGGCCAAAATCGGTGTCTGCTATTTGTAAACATTATGATAGTCAATCAGCAATTGGTAGAGCATAGAGTCATATGTATAATGATAAGTCACGACACATTCGTCGTCGACATAACACCATAAAACAACTACACTCTAATGGAATTATTTCCATTAAATTTGTGAAGTCTAAAGACAACACAGCGGATCCCCTAACCAAAGGGTTAGTGTAACATGGCCGTGGGGGACCTCGCTACAGTTCGGACTCCCTTTTTGTTTGTTGCGATTCTAAATCTGAACCAAAGAGTCCAACTCTGGCAAATCGTTTTGAAGAAAAACAGATTTTGAAAAAGTAGTGCCAAACATGGACTGCTTTGCCAGATTACAGAGTCGCCACCTAAATATTTTTTTAAAATGGGAAATTTAGGAAACCCTGACTCGGTGCCGAAGGCGACGTGTCCGTCATCACCAAAGTGGTCTTGGCTCGGGAGCTTAGGTACGATCGGGGAAGGTCAGCTATGAGCACCCCCTTTCGCCCGGTCCGGAGACCGGCCTCTACTAACCGTGATATCCAATTTTGAAAACATTACATGCTCTTATTCCAATTATTAACCTAGAATTACTATGTTATGTGCGCAGCAAACAAGTATAGACTAGATTGCCTAATTTGGAAATACACATTGCATATCCGTTTGTTTTGAAAATGTTTTGGAATTTGCTACTCGCAAGTAGGCTAAAACACGAACTTCAATGAGTTTTCCAACTCAAGCAACCCAACCTCCACCCACAGGCATTCAAACAGTTTATCTCACATAAGCACTTAGCCGCATGGTAAGCATACTGTCATGTTAACATCCACACGCATGCGATATGCTAAAGCATAAATACTTACATCGTACTCCGTGCCAAAACAAGAAACTAGTTAGCAGACATGCATGTCCCTAGGTCATGTTAAGTGGCTAATGCAACACAGGCAAGGATGCAATTTAGAGTAGGCTCGGCTAACCCTAAAGATGGCATGTGAAATGCACTTTATTCAATGCACGTATTCAATTTGGAACTGAAAATACAATGCAGTTTGTATGATGTACCGAGCCCGGTGCATGTCAACAAATGCATGGATGCACGCATGCATGGCATAAGGTATGCTAAGATAAACGTGCCCTAATCTACCATCATAAACGGGTAAATAAAAGGGAAAAAGAAATGGGGGTTGGAAGACATGCACACACCCACGCACATTTATTACAGATTTGCCCTCGCTCGGAGGGACCGAAAGAATAATACAAATAATTAACCACGCAAGCTAATTAAATATTACAGATTAATTAAATTAACAAAATAATTAATCTGAGAAAAACGGTAAACCGCCTCGGGGCGAGGGCTCAATGCACGCGCGCTCGGATTCCGCTCGGAATTGCACTGCCATACCTAGCTTGCCTCTGTTTTCTCTGTTTTGCTCCTCTGGAAGCTGCCAAAGTCTCAGGGATGCCTCTCTGGACACTGGAGAATCCCACCGGCTGGAGGAAATTACCATCGGCACTAGGATGTATCCATCGGCACAAAATATATCCACCGGCCATAAGTTGACTGCCGGTCGGCACTAAACACTGCCGGCCGGCACTGAATGTCTGCAGAACCTGCAACTCACAGCAGCAGAGGGCAAAAACTTGCATGGCAGCTCAATTCAAACAATGTGTGCACCAATCATGCCCCTTATCATATTTGTGACTCAAAGGGACATGTGCCTCGATTCTCGGACCACCAATCACGCATTCCCATGCATGATGGCCCAAGGAACCAAATGTGCACTTTCAATTTCAAATGCATGCAAACCAAACAAACCAAAATCCCAATCCCCATCACCAAATCAAGGGACAATGAATGCATGTTGATGCAATGTGCCCTAGCCATGTTAGCTATCATGCAATATGAACAATGCCATGTACTTATGCAAAGCATACAAGCCAACATGAGGTAGATATGCAAGCAAGTAAATGATGGCCTTAAACATGATCTAGGCAACCCCAAATAGGCCCAAAATTAGTGGCCAAACTGCTTAGTATGAGAGCTACCACACACACACACATGCATATGTTAAGGTATCAACTTAAGCATAAACAAGCAATTCTCGAGCGCACTCAAAAGAGGCTAAGTGTGGACAACTAACATGCATTGTAAAGCTCTGAAATCATGCTAAACTTGGTGCCCAAACCAAGCAACAAAGCAAGCTAAATGTGCAATTAAGGTCCAAGCACTTAAGGCGAGCCAAAGGGCTTAAACCAAGGTCAAACCCACCAAGCCTCACAAGGCCAAGGGGACTCAAAATAGGTCAAAGACAGACCTAAACAATACTCAAGGAATACCTAGATGGCATCTAAATGGTCCAAGTATAAAGGCACATACAAAGGCCAAAACATGAGGCATACAACATGCGCTTTTAAAAAAGTAATAAAAGGCGACTTAGGCAAGCATACAAGCACACCAAAGGGACTAAAATGACATGCCAAATGGTTCCAAACCATCAAAATGAGGTAAGCAACACATGCTACATATGCATACTCAAAGGCTAGCAAGCCTAAAATGCAAAGGGGCTATATAATGCATGCCAAGATCAACCCAAATGACTATGGACAGAGCTAAAACATGTCAAAATAAGCATAAAACATTCATAAGTCTAAGCCTAAAGCATGCTCAAACTAGGGCTAACAACCTAAGGCATGTTAAGGCATTACATGGCAACTATGCTAAGCATGCATAAGGGACCAAAACCAACACATAGCAATGTTAAATCATGATATCCTAAGCATGAAAAACAGTCCATACATGCTCAACACATACTCAAGCACAATGCTCCCTCAAGAGGCAAAACTTGCCCTTTTCAAGGACATCAAGGAGAGGGGGTGACCCCATCCTTCTTAGAACTTTAAGGCATCATCCTCAGTGGTGAAGAGACCTAAACACCAAAATCCCAGATCTCAACAAAATAGCACAAAATGAGGCCTTTTCAAGGCCTAAGGGTGGTCAAACCTCCCCAAAGCACAAAGTACCCTTAATAAACTATCAAGAGGACTAAAAAACAAAACTTTTTTGTATTGAACACCAAGCACAAAAATAGTTCAAAGATAGGTAAAAAAGGAATGCAAGAATGGGGTAAATAAAGCAAGTTTCTCACCCTTGTTGACCCTCTTCACAAATGTTGAATTTGTTGCTTCCTTGAGCTCCAAAGCAGTCAAGAACAGCAAGAATAACCTCTTGGGACCTCAGTAGCCAAGGTAAGGTGAAATACTATATGCTTGTGTGCAATAATGACACACAAACACACACAAGAGCAAGAAAAGAAGAGGTATAGATATAGGTTAGATACACCAAAGCAAACCCTAAAAACCAGAGCTCTTCCTTCTCCTCTTTAATCTTTCTAACCCTCAAGCAAGGGAGACAAGGCCTCCTCTTATAGAGAAGGCAATCTTGTAAGCTTAGTCACTAAGCAAAACAAGAGAGGCATCCCTCCATACACGTGTATGGAGGAGAAGCCAATGCCATACAGCTGCCTCAAAATATCTCATAAAGCAACTGCACAGTAGTCGGCAGGGCAAAATCGTCATTTTTTCAAAATTCTTGCTGAAGTGCCGACCGGCACAATATAGTGCCGATGGCAACACCAACCAGCCGGTGGCCTCTAGCCACTGCCGGTGGTGTGTGGGGATGCCTCCCAAGGCATTCTCTGCCCCTCCAAGGCAAAACACAAGTGTTTGGTGCAAAACCAGACACGAAACAGTCGAGTTCGGAGGTCCTGAGGCAAGGCGCGTAGCCGAGAACTCCGGAAACTCCAAACAAACACAAACATGGATAATCACCAAGTGTTCAAATGGTGATATCCAAGTCTTAAGGACGGTCAAAAATGGGGTGTCTACAGTTAGCAAGAAAGTTAGTTGATAATTCATCGAGGGGAATGGGACGAAAGCCTATTAAATAAGAGTTACCACAACGGCAACCCAAGCTAGTTGACTGGAGATCCCAAAGGGACAACCGAGTTCGGAATGACTCAGAAGGATCACTGGGGAGTCCAACTCCTACTCATTTCTAGGATGAAATAGTGATGTCTGTAGCGTTTTAGGTTAAGTAAAATTTTAATGATTCTTATATCTAGGTAAACCTAGTGGAGTATGGCAGGATACTTTTCATAAGAATCACCTATGTGAGTGTGAACTGGGCTGGTTCTATGAGATTTGTGAAAGGTCACAATTCTCTAGAGCACTCATGAAAAACCAGGTTGTTTAGGACCAAAATGAACATAATAATGAGAACTAAACTATATGCGAATATACTATGTGAGTTCTATTGTCTTAGTTTACACAAACGGCTAAATAGTTCAAGACATCGTGTTCACCGGTTAGCTAGTAAATCCAATCAGTGTCTTTGGTTTGGGTTTTTTGAATTAAATTTTTTGAAAATTGAGTTTTTTTGTTTTCGTGTTTTTTTTATTTATTTTTAGTGAATATTTTTAAAATTATAGTGTCTCACAAAGGAAAGGTTCAAAGCCAAAAACTACATATCATTTACAGAATATTATCAATTTCTATACTCTCTGTAATTAGATCATGTTGTTGCATTTTCTCTCCATCAAATTCCATTCATGTAGGGGATTGTTGGAAAATTGGTTTTTATAAGGCTTATTTTGGGCTAACTTTGAGCCCAAAATTGAGTGGGCCCCAAACATCTTTTGGGGTAAGTCCAAAAAGGTGATGTGTTCTTTGCCACATGGTAAGTCACACAGTGAAGACGGTTTGTCAAAACCATTTATAAGTGAATAGGAAGTTGACGTCGTTTTCGGGTTCGTGGAATGGACAATTAAAGAAATAAATGTGGGTTTCCTTGAAATGGATTGTCCCACATTGAGACTTTAAGAGAGTTTTTATGGGTATATAATCTCTAGAGTACAATACTTGGGTTGGACCCCAAGAGGAACTTGAAGTTTGTAGAATGGAGGAGTTATAGACAAAATGAACCTTAGCCTAAACCACCACCAGCGTCTCTTTGCGCCATTGTCTGTCCTGAGAGCCTGTAAAGTAGCGATTATAAATCGGTCAGTTCTAACATTAATTTTTTGGACAAAATTTATTTGAATTTTTTCAAAAAATTCTTGTAGAAAATTATTTGTATTTCAAATTAAATTTGAATACAAATTTTTTCCAAAATTTGTGTCTCTTCCTCATTTCTCAACAGATTCAATTTTTTAGAGCAGGTCTTAACTACCGAAACTGCCCAGCAGTTTCGAACTATTTTCCCAGACAGATTTAGTTCTGTAACTGCTGTGAATCTGTTTGAAATTCAAATTATATCTATTTGAAACAGTGTTGCACCTGTTCGGTTTAAACTCATATCTGTTCCAGTTTTATATCACACTGTAGACAAGCCCGCGGGGGACCTCGCTACAGCTCGGACTCGATTTGTGTTACGGTTCTTAATCTGAACCAAAGAGTCCAAATCCAGCAAATCGTTTTTGAAAATAGATTTTTTTTTAAAGAAGTTCCAAACATGGACTGCTTTGCCAGATATAGAGTCACCACCTAAATATTTTATTTTTGGGAAATTTAGGAAACCCTGACTCGTTTGCCTAAGGCCACGTGTCCGTCATCACCAAAATTGCCTCGGCTCGGAACTTAGATACGATTGGGAAGGTCGCCGTGAGCACCCCGTCCGATCAAAGATCGATCTCTACTAACCATAATATCTAGTTTTGAAAACTTTGTGTGCTCTTATTAGGTTATTAGCCTAGATTTACTATGTGATCGCCTGACATACAAGTATAGGCTGGTCGCTGGATTGGAACAAAACATTTCATGTTTGTTTGTTTGAAAATGGTTTGATGGTGCTACACGCAGTAGGCTAAGGCGTGGATTTGCCACCCTCGGTGGGCTTAGAAAACATGTTTTGCCACTATCTAGTGGGCTTAGAACAAGCAGTTGATGATTTGTTCCAATCTAAACAACAACCTTCACCCACAGCATTCAGCGGTTATATCACATAAGCACATAGCCTCATGGTAAGCATGCTATTCATGGCGATCACTCGCGCATGCAAGGATGCTAAAGCATAAAGCTCACCGAGTACTCCAAGCCAAAACAGATACCGATTAAGAATCCATGCATGACCCTAAATATCCAGAAATGCCTAATACAACACATGCAAAAATGCAACTATAGCAGGCTCGGCTATTCTAAACATGGCATATGAGATGCATGACTATCAAGTATTCAACTCGAATTAAAATACAAATCAGTTAGTATGATGCACGAGCAGGTGCATGCAAAACAGATGAATGAATGCAAACATGCTATCATACTGTATGCTAATTGAAACATGCCCTAATCTAACCATCATAAGCTGGTAAATAAAAGGGAAGAAAGACGTGGCATTGGAAGACATACATCACACTCGCGCACACTTATTACAACATTGCCCTCGCGCAGAGGGTCCGAAAGAATAATATACAGTCCCGAATAAATACAGTCCAAATAAGTACAAAAATCCTAATTAATTTACAAATTAATCTAGGAAAGCTATAAATTGGCATGCAAGCCAAGGACTGCCTCAACTCTGATAAATGATGTATGTTTGGGCTGCCTTGTGCGGAAATCCACTGGGATGCCCCAATTAGCCTCTGTTTTGCAATTGTTCTTGGAAAGCGCGCCAAACTCTGAAAGGTTGCTGATTCTTGATTTGCTGCAACAGAGAACAGGAAAGGAGCATAGCAATGTATTTTCACAAATGTATGCATGTCTCGATTCTCGTGCCACCAATCACGCATCTCAATACATGATGGCTGAGGATTCGATGTGCACAACTCAATATGGATTGAATGCACATGATAACTCAGCTAAAACCTAACTCCATCATGGACAATCCGGAGTGTCGGTGACCGGGGAATTAAGACACGTTCCGTCACTCGAAGTACGAAACGCCCCTCGTTTCCCGTGCTCGGGCTAACTCCTATCCCCAACACAATGCAACATGCATGACATGCATGAAATGCAACTAAGATACAACCTAACATGCAATATGCTATGAAATGGCATACACGATGCACAAGGTAACATGACATACACAATGCGCTAACATACAACCTAACATACACAATACTATGGAATGAAATGGCATACACAATGCAATATGAACTTACACTAACATAAGTGGACCTCAGCCACACTCACGTAAGAGGCCATTAGATGAAAATGAGACAACTCACGCAAACCGAGAACCGAACCTAAGGCACGAAATGCCATTCTAACAAGACATGGAAAAACATGGAATATGGCATACTAGCATGCAAATTTCAGCAGCAAAAAGTGATGCAAAACAGCCCTGAAACATGAAAACATGGCACCCGAAGCATGGAATGAGACCCGAAACATGAAATTAGGCGCATGGAATGACCTATGGCTATGCAACGCATACATTATTTGAACATGAAGTGTGAAGAAAGAATCAAGACAGACCAAAAAAAAGCATATTTATAGTTTTAAGGAAGGCCAAACAGTGAACAAAAATGGGGCTAAGCTAGCATGCAAAAATGGCCCCGAAAGCGAGATAATGGAGCAAGTAGCAGCTTCTAACCTCAAACAGAGAAGGGCCCTTCTACAATGTTAAATATGGGACCAAAATATGTTATTTTACAGTTTACAAAAAGCCACAAAAACAAACACAAGTATGGCTAAGCTCTCATGCAAGAAATGGGCCAAAAGAGGGACAAAGAAGCAAGTGATGGTGTCTGACCTCAAACACAGGAGGGCCCTTCAACAATGTTGAAGAGGGGCCCAAAATATGGTATTTTACAGTTGATGACCAGACCCAAAACAGTGCACAAGCATGCTCAAAATACTATGCAAAATAAGGCCAAAAAAAGAGCTATAACACAAAGAGGAAAAAGGAAACTTCAAACAGCAAAATACCCTTAATGAAAAATGAAGAGGGGGTCAAAATAAGTCCATTTACAGTTCGGACAAAATCCCAAAAATACAAGCACAAGGGGCTAACAAATCATGCAAAAATGGGGCCACAAGACGAATACAAAGGCAAGTGACAAAAGGATGCCCCAAACAGTGATGAACCCTTCAACAATGTTTAATAAGGGCTAAAAAAAAACCACTTTACAGTTTACAACATGCCTCAAAATAGTTTACATATAGGCCTAAAATACTATGCAAGAAAGAGGCATGCAAGAGAGGTAAAGAAGCAAGTGAAAAAAGGAAGCCTCAAACAGTGAGAGGCTCTTAATCAAACATGAAAAATAGCTCAAAATAAGCCTATTTCTAGTTAGGGTCAGAGCCCAAAAATGTAAGCACAAGGAGCCAGAATATTGAACAAAAAAATGCACCAAAGAGGGAGAAGGAGACTTACCCTTGTAGACCAAGTCTTTGACAGCCTTTGGACCAAGAAATGTTGCCTCCTAAGCTTTGAAAAGATCCTCCAAGCTGCTGGAATGAAGTGGTGGTGTGGTGCTAGGTGATGGTGTAGAAATGGTGTAAGGTTTAGGAGGTTTGGAGGGTTGAAGTGTAAAGAGAGAGAGCTACAATACAAGAGGCTTGAACACAAAAATTTCTAACCCTCAAGACAAGGGCTGGGGCCTGTTTATATAGGCAAAAGAGGAGGAGAAAGTGGGGGGAAAATGGGAGGGAAAACAATTCAAGTTGCCCCCCCGGATACAAAATCTGGGGGGAAAATAAGGGTATTTTTGTAATATACCAACAGTGAGGATCATGGCCGGCCAGCTTGCTAAGGTTTAGGTGGCCGCCCGGCTCTCCCCATAGCCGGCCGGCCAAGGGTCAAAAGGATCAAGTGGTATTAGTGGCCAGCCACCACAAATTGGTGGCCTCCCATGTGTGCTCAACACAGCCATGTGGTCAAAAACTGGAGACAATGAACCAGGAGAGAGAAAAGGCCATTTTTTTGAGGGGTTCAAAAGGGTCAATGACAATTACTGGCCGGCCATGTGATATTGGTGGCCTCCCAGGTGTCTACAACACAAATATGTGGTTTTGGGCAAGAAAAAGTGGCCTTAGGGTGGTCAACATTGGCTTCCAAGTGAGAAAAACGGGCGACGGAGGGCGATGGAGGAATAAAACTGGTTGTCAGAACAATTATTGGCCTCCCACCCTTCTACGACCTTTCTAACAATGAAACAGAGGTCCCTGCCAAAAATGAGCCCAAACCGATGCAAAATGAAGGTTCGGGGGCCGAAACGCGCAGCCCGAGGCCCCGAAAACTAACCGTTTGGCACCGGAAGTGGTATTCGACCACAAAATTGGTCTCTCGGACCACAGTGTCCCTCAAAAGGGAGTAAATAAGATGCATGCCAAAAACCGAAGCAAACGGAGGTGCTTAGGCGGTCCCGAACCGAGGCACTCGGCTGGCGACTCAAAATCAGCAAGACTCGAAATGGGAAAAATGGCCTACGACCACGAAACGTAGCCTACTTCGGGAAGAGAAAATAGAGAAAACAGAGCCTGGTTCGCAAACCGAGGCAAAGCACAGAAAAGCTCGGAAGTCCGGAGGCAAGGCTCGCAGCCAAGACTCTAAAACTTTTGAACGAGCACAATATGCAACATCACCAAGTGCTCAATCGGTGACGTCTGAGTCTTAAGGTCGGTCAAAAATGAGGTGTCTACACACACTTGTTCGGCCCTATATATTCCAGCACAGTCCAATAGATTTGGGATCCAAAAAGAATGTGAAATTCTGTATTCTTCTTCTATTTTTGTTCTCTTACATGATATAATCTTCGTATTAATTTAAGGAAAAATTCAGAGAGTAAGAACACAAGTTTCTGTTCGCCGAACAAATTGTTTGGAGTGCTACTACAATTTGTAAAGATCATTGTGTCTTGGGAGATAGACGTCATTTAACCGTAAGCACCGTAGCGGAGCGAATTTGTCTTAAGAATAGAGTGTCACACACTCGACTTGATCTTTTATTATTCATTCGATTCGGTAAAATAAATTCTATAAGTTATTTATTTTATTTTGTTTAATTTAGTGTCAATTTATTTTTTACACAGAAGATTGTTCCAACAACAATTGATATCTTCTCTCTCATCCACTTCTCTCATCGAGGGTGTGTATCTAAAATGTTTTTATGGGTCATGCGAACGACATTAAGGTAAAGATAATGCCAAAAATAGTTAAAATCTTAATGCTTACAGGTGCTTGAAAATTCTAGTAATATTTTGTAATTCTTCCATATTTCATGCAATGTGGAAAATTTGATGTTGGGATTTGTCCCATGCTCTATGTTATGCATGTACTATGACACCCGAAATTTTTTCTTTTCAAATTGCAATAAATAGAACTCTAAAATAAATAAATTAATCAAATAATAATAATAATAATAAAATAATAATAATAAATAAATAGGAAATTGGGAATTTATCAATTAAATTGTTTGCGAGGCACCACACAAATATTTTAGTAAGTGGTAAGTGATGTTTTATATTTTAGTAGTGAGGTTTTTAGATGTAAACCTAACTTATAGTTATACGTAATTTTAGGGATCATTATGAATCACCAAAGGAGTGATAACCCTTAAGAATTTTATAAAGCCAAACTAATTTTGATGACTCATGATATAGGACAGGTGGCTTCACCCCTCAAATACCAACAAACTAATAACGTGGCAGGAAGTAGAAACAACATGGCTGCCACTAGCCCTTGGTGAATGCATGAGACAAAAGTAAAGCCAAACACATGGCCTAAATAGAAGCCTCTATGTACATGTGGCATTGAGAGAACATACCTACGTATTGCTTGGGCCTCACTCTTGGTCCCTTATAAATAGGAAGGGTGGTGTAGGAGAAGGCATCAAAACACAGTGACACAGTGCTATAATCAACATAGAGCTTTCGAGCTAGGAACACAAGAAACGGAGAGCAAGCTTAGAATAATTTAGGATTAATTTTTAGGTGAGTTTTATTATACCTTGAGTTATTATAATATGTTTTCTACATGTCTTAAGTTACCATAATATATTTTACGAATGTTTTGGATTACCACAATTTATTTGATATAAATTATGTTTTATAGTTAGGTTAATGTTTCAATTATATGGATTATTTTTTGAACTCTATTTGCTTAAATTAAAACCCATCGATATGTTTGTTTAAATTTTAGAGATTATTTGACAATGACCTTGTAAACAATTATTTTCTATAAGTACCACCACGGGAGTCCCATGCCTTGGGGGACTTAAATAACCATTGGCCCCCGTTTGACCACTTCGTGGTCCCCTGTTTGTCATGGATCCATTGACCCCTGTTCTGATTGTCACTTTAGTGACCCATGTTCTGTTCTGTTCTGTACCGTGATTATAGTGATTTATTTCAGTTTCAGCTACTTAATTAAATTGTACATTCAACTCAAATTATGTTAATGTTTTAGCTTAAATAATTATCCATGGCCATTTTGTACCCTAATACTCACAATATAATATTTCTCACTCTGCTATGTGCTTATAGCTGTTACCCTTTCAGGTAACGAAGTTTAGCAGGATCAAGATGGAAATGAATCGCTGTGTTGTTTTTTTTTAAATCTTTTTTTATTTCTGTTTATTTTGTTTTGAACTCTTGTAATACAATAAAGTTCAAATGGCTATGTTTTGTCTCCTACTAAATAAGTAGTTGGTACCCAATTATTTTATTTAATTTATTCGCTTGCGCTGCGACTACAGAACTATTCGAATTATTTTATTTTTATCTTGTTATAACGCCGAGCCTTTAAGTACCGGGTTTGGGTCGTGACAGAAGTGGTATCAGAGTAATGGTTTTTTTTTTTATATATAAAAATAAATAGTGTTAAGTTTTTGAAATTTTCCGTATAATTTTCACATTATTTGAATTGAAAATTATTTCCAAAAAATGTGTATAAAACAAAATTGTATATGTTTTTGAAATTTTCTGTACAATTATTCACATTAATTTTATTTACATTAATTGAAATTCACATTATCTAAATTGCAAAAATATATACATATAGATATATATTTCAAAATATATATATATATATATATATATAATATATTCAAAAAAAAAATTGTGTTATTTTATATTAGGTGATATGTCTAACACAAGTAAACCATGTTACAATGTCTAGGCTAAGTTTTCCTGTGTTGTAGGAAATGGCCAATCTCATGGAGTTGTTTTGGTTCGAGCCCCCAAGGGTTCATCTTGTCCCAAACTTATTAGGGGGCTGGGGTGATTCGGAGAGTCTTCTCAGGCAAGCCTATCCCGCGCTAGACCGACTTATGGAATGACCCGTGTATTTACAGGCCAACCCCAATGAGGATTTCTTATTTTGGAGACTTAGCCAAGGCAGCACTTGTGAGAGATACATAGGGCCGACCCGCGTCGTTGGCCTTGCTCCGGACTTAGAGCAGCCACATTTTCTAGTCGCACCTCTACCCCTAGGCTTTGCGAAACGAAGGGGACACGCATATCCTAGCAGCCATATCCGCACCACGACACCCCCTTCACAGCATATTGTCCATACCTCAGCTGTGGACTTCACTAATAGTGCATCATACTTGGAGGTACCGGTACGAATTACCGGACGAGAATTTTGGGGTTATGATCACGGTGCTCCTGTCTACATAGTTCAAGTGGTATGGAGTTGTTTTGGGATAGAGCACAGTGGGTGAGAGTTCGAATCCCTCATGTACAGTGAGTTTGCAGAGTTATTCCACGGGCCAATTTTCCAAAGTCAGTTCTCATGGTGGTGGCCTAACAGCACCTTCTAGATAATCCTTTTATGACCTGACGGTGATTAGCCTAATCCAATTTTGTATCAATAGGATTAGACACTAACACCTGACCGTTATCTGAGTATGTTGTACTTGTATCTTTTCCTTATATAAGTAAAACCGGTATTATGTAAGTAATGTATGTATATGTTGTTATGATATCGTTATGAATCATAGATATAATATTGCGATAATAATTGATTCAAGAAAAAAAAAAAAGTCCACTAACCATTTTCACCTTGTAGTGATGGCTAATGATGGAAATGGAACCAGATCATCGGTCAGTGGTGCTAACCAAATGGGGCAAATCATGGAAAGAGCAGTTACTAGTTTTCTGCGAGCCCTACAAACCAACGTTAACAACGAATTGCCTGAACGACGAGAAGAGCCAACTACTATAAAACAGTTCCAGAACTTGAAACCTACCATATTTACCGGCAGCACAAACCCACTGGTGGCAGAAGCTTGGGTCAGAGATATGGAGAAAATTTTCCGCGTACTACCTTGCACAGAAAGACAGAAGATAACCTTCGCCACGTTCACCTTCAAAGACGATGCACAAGAATGGTGGCTACTTGCCCTGGAGAAAAAAGATATTGTGACTTGGGCCAGATTCTTGGAGGTATTCTATGAAAAATACTTTCCAAATTCGCTGCGGGAACAAAAGGTGTCGAAATTCATACATCTAAGGCAAGGAACCATGACAGTGGCCGAATACGAAAGCAAGTTCACGCAACTGGCCCGATTCGTGACATATGTCATCTCCACCGAAGCTCGAAAAGCCAAAAAATTTGAAGCGGGATTGGATCTTGAAATTAAAGACAGGCTGGAGGTTTTGAAACTACCAACCTATACGGAGGTAGTAGATCGAGCATACATTACGGAAAAAGGGATCAAAACCTTGCGTTCCGGGGAATCAAACCAGAAGAAGTGATTGTGGGAAAGAGATAACAGAAGGCCCGGTGCCGCACCTCCCAAGAAAGTAAATACAGGCACAACCAATTCAACCAGTTCAAGCCATCAAAGTCCTACAAATCCCAGAGGTGACACCATTCCAGCTTGCACTACCTGTGGAAGGACTCATTGGGGACAATGTCGTCGAGATACGGGAGCATGCTTTAAATGTCGCCAAGTTGGCCATTTGCTGAGAAATTGTCCAAAGCTCGTCAGCCCCTCTGAACCAATTCGAAAACCCGCGGTACCTGGAGAAGTGAAAAATGACCAAAAATGCCAAGGAAGAGCCTTTGCCTTAGTACCTGGAAACCAGAAGTTACAGAGAACGTCGTGTCAGGTACACTTCCTGTTTGTGGTCACTTAGCCCATGTTCTCTTTGACTCTAGCTCAACTCATTCTTTTGTTACACCACACTTTGCTACCAAGTTGGCATCAACACCCGAACCCTTAGAATATGTATTATCTGTGTCTTTTCCTTCTGGTAATTTTGCCCTTAGTACTAATGTGTACAAATCTTGTACTATATCCTTAAAAGGTGAAACCTTACATGTAGATTTGATTCCCCTCTATATTAGTACCTTTGATGTGATCTTAGGAATGGATTGGTTAGCTGCCAACCGTGCCTCCATCGATTGTGAAGCCAAAAAGGTCTTTCTCCGATCACCAAACCAACTCGAGCTTATCTTCGAACGAATTGGAGCCTCTCCCCCTCCATGTATTATATCCTTCATGACAGCCCAACGACTGCTAAGAAAGGGTTGTTGTAGTTGTATCTGTTATGTGATCGATACTCAACAAGAGACCCCCACACTTGATGCAATCCCTATGATTCAAGAATTCTCAGATGTATTTCCTGAAGACCTACCTGGTACCCCAATTAACTGAGAAATCGAATTCATCATTGAAACCCAACCTGGTGCACAACCAATCTCAAAAACCCCTTACCGCATGTCCATGACAGAATTGAAAGAACTAAAAACCTAACTCCAAGAACTACTGGACAAAGGCTTTATCCGACCAAGTACCTCACTGTGAGGAGCTCCAGTACTGTTTGTAAAGAAAAAGGATGGTACAATGAGGCTATGCATCGATTACCAGGAACTAAACAAAGTCACCATCAAGAACCGATACCCTCTACCACGAATTGACGACTTGTTTGATCAACTGCAAGGCGCCCAAGTATTCTCAAAAATTGACTTGCGTTTTGGTTACCATCAACTAAAAGTCAAAACAGAAAGCATCAAAAAGACTACCTTCAAAACTCGTTACGGGCACTACAAGTTTCTCGTCATGCCATTTGGCGTTACAAATGCTCCGGCGGCCTTCATGGACCTCATAAATCGAGTGTTCAAACCTTATCTTGACGAGTTCGTCATTGTCTTCATTAACAACATTCTTATATACTCCAAATCGCCAGAAGATCATGAGCACTACTTGCGAAGAGTTCTACAGACACTACGTAATCACAAGCTTTATACCAAGTTGAAGAAATGCGAATTCTGGATCACTAGTGTACACTTTCTTGGTCACGTCATTAACAAAGATGGCATCTCAATTGATTCCCAAAAGGTTGCAGCAATCATGGATTGGCCACGACCTACTAACGTGTCCAAGATTCGAAGCTTCTTAGGCCTAGCCGGCTATTACCAACGCTTTGTGCAAGATTTCTCGAAGATAGCTTCACCCTTGACCCAACTAACTCAGAAGAACACGCCCTTTGAATGGACGGACAAGCAAGAACGTTGCTTCCAAGAATTGAAGAACAAACTCATGACGGCTCCTATACTAGCACTTCCCGCGAAAGCAGAAGGGTTTGTAATTTATAGCGATGCCTCATACAATGGTTTGGGTTGCGTTCTTATGCAAAATGGGAAGGTCATTGCTTATGCCTCCCGCTAACTAAAGACTCACGAAACAAACTATCTAACTCATGATCTAGAGTTGGCTGCGATGATCTTCGCTCTCAAGATCTGGCGTCATTATCTCTACGGTGCAGCCTGTAAGATTAACACTGATCACAAGAGTCTCAAATATCTGTTTACATAGAAGGAATTGAATATGAGGCAACGACGATGGCTAGAATTTATGAAGGACTATGATATAGAGATCCATCACCATCCCGGCAAAGCTAACGTAGTAGCAGACACATTAAGTCGAAAAACGACCAAAAGTTTGGCATGTACCCTTATTCCCCACAAGATCCATGGACTGCTCGCCAACATAATCGTGGAACCTGAGTTGATTGAAGAAATTAGAATCCGCCAATGTGAAGATAAACTTTTGAAGAAAAAGTACGAGGAACAAGGAAGCACGCCCGATCCTGATTTCACGATAAGCAATGGAATGCTAAAATTTCGGAATCGAATTTGCATACCCGACCTTCCAGAACTCAAGAAAAGGATCTTGTTAGAAGCTCATAGCTTGAGGTTTGCAATCCACCCTGGCAATACGAAGATGTATCACGATCTGAAGGAACACTTCTGGTGGACAGGAATGAAGAAAGACATAGCATGCCATGTCTCCAAATGCGTGCGTTGTCAACAAGTTAAAGCAAAACATCAGAGACCTACAGGAATGTTTCAACCACTCCCTATGCCTAAATGGAAGTGGGAACACATTATTATGGACTTCGTGGTCAGGCTATCGCAATCAGTCTCGAAGAATGATGAAATATGGGTTATCGTGGATCGATTGACGAAGTCGGCGCATTTTCTACCAATCAGAATCATGTACTCTCTTTCTAAGTTCGCCACTCTATACATTAAGGAAATCATTCGCTTACACGGCACCCCAATTTCAATCGTATCCGATAGAGACCCCCGCTTCGTGTCTCATTTCTGGAACAAATTGCAAGAAGCTTTGGGAACCACTCTGAAGTTTCGCACGGCTTATCACCCTCAAACTGATGGGCAATCTGAAAAGATGATGCAAATTTTGGAAGATATGTTACGTTTGTGTGCATTAGACCTCAAAGGTAACTGGGATGATCATCTACCTTTGGTGGAGTTCGCGTATAATAATAGCTACCATACAAGTATTGGAATGGCACCGTACGAGGCACTGTATGGAAAGAGATGGCGATCACCTCTGTATTGGACGGAAGTCGGAGACGAAAAATTATTAGGCCCCGAGATCGTGCAAATAACAAGCGATAAAATCTAACTCATCCAGCAACGAATTCGCACTGCTCAGAGTCGCCAGAAAAGTTATGCAGATACACAGAGACAAGACTTAGAATTTCAAGTGGGCGATCATGTGTTCCTAAAGATCTCACCAACAAGAGGGGTTATCCGATTTGGGAAGCGAGGAAAGTTAAACCCACGTTACATCGGCCTATTCGAGATACTCGAAAGGATTGGTTCTGTGGCATATCGCCTTGCGCTTCCACCTGAACTATCCAATGTGCATAATGTGTTTCACGTTTCGATGCTTGGTCGATATCTTCGAAATCCAGAGCATGTTGTCGATCATGAGAACCTGGAAATTCAAGAAGACCTCTCTCTATGAAGAGCAACTTTGTCTGATTCTTAATAAATCGTGGCGAGTCCTCCGAAATAAGACTATACCTTTCGTAAAAGTCTTATGGAGAAACCATCGTATCAAAGAAGCAATATGGGAAACTGAAAGCCAAATGCGGGCCACATATCCACACCTTTTCGAAAACTAAGGTACGTCAAGTTTGGGGACAAACTTCTTTTAAGGGGAGGAGAAATATGACACCCGAAATTTTTTCTTTTAAAATTGCAATAAATAGAACTCTAAAATAAATAAATAAATCAAATAATAATAATAATAATAAATAGGAAATTGGGAATTTATCAATTAAATTGTTTGTGAGGCACCACACAAATATTTTAGTAAGTGGTAAGTGATGTTTTATATTTTAGTATTGAAGTTTTTAGACGTGAACCTAACTTATAATTATACGTAATTTTAGGGATCATTATGAATCACCAAAGGAGTGATAACCCGTAAGAATTTTATAAAGCCAAACTAATTTTGATGACTCATGATATAGGACAGGTGGCTTCATCCCTCAAATACCAGCAAACTAATAACGTGGCAGGAAGTAGAAACAACATGGCTGCCATTAGCCCTTGGTGAATGCATGAGACAAAAGCAAAGCCAAACACATGGCCTAAATAGAAGCCTCTATGTACATGTGGCATTGAGAGAACGTACCTACGTGTTGCTTGGGCCTCACTGTTCGCCCCTTATAAATAGGAAGGGTGGTGTAGGAGAAGGCATCAAAACACAGTGACACAGTGCTATAATCAACATAGAGCTTTCGAGCTAGGAACACAAGAAGCGGAGAGCAAGCTCAGAATAATTTAGCAGTAATTTTTAGGTGAGTTTTATTATAACTTGAGTTATTATAATATGTTTTCTACATGTCTTAAGTTACCATAATATATTTTACGAATGTTTTGGGTTACCACAATTTATTTGATATAAATTATGTTTTATGGTTAGGTTAATGTTTCAATTATGTGGATTATTTTCTGAACTCTATTTGCTTAAATTAAAACCCATCGATATGTTTGTTTAAATTTTAGAGATTATCTGACAATGACCTTGTAAACAATTATTTTCTATAAGTACCACCACGAGAGTCCCATGCCTTGGGGGACTTAAATAACCATTGACTCCCGTTTGACCACTTTGTGGTCCCCTATTTGTCATGGATCCATTGACCCCTGTTCTGATTGTCACTTTAGTGACCCCCGTTCTGTTCTATTCTGTACCTTTGTTGTAGTGATTTATTTCAGTTTCAGCTACTTAATTAAATTGTGTATTCAACTCAAATTATGTTAATGTTTTAGCTTAAATAATTATCCATGGCCATTTTGTACCCTAATACTCACAATATAATATTTCTTACTCTGCTATGTGCTTATAGCTGTTACCCTTTCAGGTGACGAGGTTTAGCGGGATCAAGATGGAAAATGAATCGCTGTGTTGTTTTTTTTTATATATTTTTTTTATTTCTGTCTATTTTGTTTTGAACTCTTGTAATACAATAAAGTTCAAATGACTATGTTTTGTTTCCTACTAAATAAGCAGTTGGTACCTAATTATTTTATTTAATTTATCCGCTTGCGCTGCGACTACAGAACTATTCGAATTATTTTATTTTTATCTTGTTACGACGCCGAGCCTTTGGGCACCAGGTTTGGGTCGTGACATGTACAATAAAAAGAAATAGACATAAAAAGTTTAGGTACAAGTTGGTTCCAAATTTTAGCTGATGAAATGTTGTAGAAGCCAATCATCATGTATTGAGCTTTAAACAAAAATCAGGATGAAAAGTGAAGATAATTAGTTTAATTCCAAGTAAATATGGTATTTTGTTGAAGATAAATTTTCTTTTTTTCCTCTGGGCCACTTTTATTTGTGAATCAATCTTTGATTGCATCATACTAATGCCAAAGACAAGTACTGGCACTAAAGGTGTTCCCATATTATAATGTATCATGCTATGTGAAAAATTTATTTGGTAATTAGTATTTGGAATGGCTTGTCATTTTGAAAATAAGTGGGTTTTTTTTTTTTTTAGAATGGCTTGTCATCTTACACTACACACACTGACTGATAGCCTTTATGCTTTTTAGTTTGTTGAGCGTATGCTTAATCAATAATACTAAAAACACATAAACCAAACATAAAATTAAATATAAAAAAAAAAAAAAACACATGAATAAAATAAGATTTAACATTATTTATTTGTAAGATCCATTTCACAAAAATCGTATTCATCCATTTGTTTTCTTTTTGTATTCGGATACTGCTAAAACATGGAGATTAAAGAAGGGCCTTGTCTTTCGACGGGTAGCAAACTTCTTACGAGTCATAGCCTGTGATGTTGTGACATGTGGCACAAAAGTTTCTTGGGTATGGAGTGGTCAAAAACAAGAAATTCATGTTTGGATTCAATTTTCAACTTGAAAGGAGATTATGCAAGTTACTGTTAATGGGAGTAGACTGCTTCTATTTCAAGATTATGTGCATACTGTGCCCTTTATAAATTGTTGAAATTACAATTCAGCGAAATTTTATCTCAAGCTGCCAGTTTTTCCAAAACGGGCGCTAAGCTAATTATAAGCATTTTACTGTTTCTGGATATCAAAAAATGAATCTACATGCTTTCACATTTCTTCTTTCAGTTTCTATTTTTTGAAACTTGTTCTGAGCTTTGTCATCTCTCATTTTGAAATTTGAGTTCAATGGATAAGTTAAATTGGAGTTGGGATTCAAAGTATAAAATTTTTGAATAATTTCATTACGAACATATATTTATGAAAAAAAATCATCAAATGAGCATATATTTCACATTTTTGACAAATGGGTGGCTTTTTGTAATGCCACTTTGTAACATGCCCGGGGGGTATCCGTGCGCGTTAAACAGTTTGGACCCTCGATCTCTTTGATCTAGTCTCACGAGTGTAATGTGAAACATAGATGAGAGTCCAGATTTTGCAACTTTTATTGAAAATCCATTTTATTGCAATTTTGTCAAAAATGGACTATGCCATCAGATCTCAAAGTCGCTACCTAATATTTTTGAGAAATTAGGAAACCATGACTCATGCCAAGGCCACTGTTCGTTGTAACCAAGGATGCTTGGCTCGGAACCTTAGGTATGAAAGGGGAAGGTCATTAATTGAGCATCCGCGCTCACCCGATCAAAATATCGGCCTCTACTAAACCATGATATGACTTTTATTTTCTTTATATGTTCATGTTCTTATTATTTAATAAATCCTAAAATTTACTATGTGAAGCACACAAGGTATAGACTAGTTTGCTCAAATTGGAACAATTCAATTTCATGTTTGTTTTGCAAAGGGTTTGAATTTGCCACCTCAAGTGGGCTTACAGTTTATGAATTTGCTACTACAAAATGGGCTTAAAACGTACATTCATTGAATCATTCCAATTCAAGCAACAAGCCTTCATCCACAGGTATTCAAACAGTTTATCATTTAAGCAATTAGCCTTATGATGGGATGCTAAACATAATAGGAAAATTATGTACATGCGGGATGCTAAAGCATAACAACTCACATATTTACCAACGTCTCGCGAACAGCTACAAAACAAAGTTAGTAAAATATACATGATCTTATATACAAAATTCTAATGCAATACATACACAAGAATGCTTCTAAAGATTCGGCTTCTAAAATATGTCATGTGAATCATCTCAAGAACATGAGGTAGCGCATAGAATCACATAAGAATTGATTAAATCCACAAATGCAATTTTAGCCAAATCTTAATGCATGAAACATGGATGCAAAGCATGAATATACATGACATGTCAGATATATAAATATGTACAGTTAGGGAAAGCGATTAAAGAATGGGATAGAAAAAAGTGGGGTGGGAAATTATTACAACACTTTAAATATTACAAATCCAAAGAAAATGAATAAAATAAAATCCTCAACAACACACAAGATAAAAATAAAAGTTTTAAACCCCCGGCCATTGGTGGCAAAACCAGAATGACCTGTGGCAGCAACCGCACACCCATTCAATAGTGTCCATGGCATTGTAAGCCAGAAAATTCACACATAGACCCACCAAAAGTTAGTGGGTCCAATCTGCTTAACCCAAAATTGCAAACCAAAATATCCTACTAGCACTAGCAGGGCCAACACATGCACACCAAACCAAAACAAAAATCATGCGTGCACAGCCCAGCTGCTGTTCTCCTGCATGCACACAGAGAGAGAGAGATGAATTGTTTTCTCCTTTTTTTTTATTTTTTACCCGATCACCAGCTTGGAGTAAAAATGTATTCTGCTAATTTGCTCTCCTAACCCAGGCTTTTGCTCTACTTCTGTTCTAGAGAGAGCGAGAGAGAGAAGAAATGCCATGTATGTGTGTATATACCTGTGTGTTCTCCGAGAGGGAAAGAAGAGAAGAGCCCAGGTCTCTACCATCTACCAGAGAGAGAGACCAAATATGACATTGAACATTTTTTTTTTCATTTCCTGGCTATGCACGTCTCTCCCAAAAAAAATATGTGTGTGTTAGGTGTGTATATGATGTGCATGGAGTGAGTGTGTGTTAGAGATAGATAACCAGAGAGAGGAAGAGTGCCTCGTGTGTCTACTGTGTGTGATTGGAGATCGAGAGAGGAGAGGGGCCAAAATCAGAAAGATAAAGAGAGATAGAGGTAGAGAGAGTGCAGAAGGTTTATCAAAGACAACGGTGGCAGATCTGTGGGTCGAGAGAGCAAGTCTAGAGAGTCTTTTTTGTTTTGGTTTTGCCCAACTTCAACGGAAAAGAGAGAGTTTATGCATGTGTGTGCCTTTGTGTGAGAAAGAGGTGCCGAGAGGGTTGTAGAGAGAGAAACGAGAAGCTCGGTGAGCTGGAGCATGGAGTTTACATGGCCTTGTGCTGGGATGGAAAAATGAGTGCATGTGGTGGTGTGAACGTTTGTCGCCAGCGCAGCAGTAGTGGAGAAAAGAATGGATATCAGTTAGCAGCTGGGTTGAATAGGTGGTGGTTAGGGAAGTGGCTAAGTTGGTGGGTTGGATCAAGAGAGCCAGAGATGGGTTTGTTGATTTCTTAATCCAGAAACATGCTCTATATTCCTATAACAACTCTCGTCACTATTTACCGATTAACTACCGAATATTGCTAAACTGAGACTGATTATGATAAGTAATGGAACTGATTGAAATACTGAATTAACCGATTGAAATCTGAAATTGATTGATTGACTATATCTGTTTAAATGCATTTCTATCTGTTTGACTGTTTGACTATATGTTCATATTTTTATGTTTAAAATGCAAATTGAAAGCCTTATTGGCGGCCGAACCAGAAATTGATTGATGATTTGTGCTAATTAGAATTTATGTAATTTTATGGTATATTTAATTGAAAATTGATTTGGTATGATTAAATTAGATTTAAATAAGCTAAATCACATAGTTTGGTATATTTACCCTAATACCATTGTTAGTGGCCCACTATCTTAAATATATTGGAGCCTCTTTACACTCTAGCAAAACATTTCTTCAGCCAATTTTGAACACCACAACCGACCAAGAGAGAGAGAAAGTGAGAATAGTGAATTCAACATAGAGAATTGGCTTGAATCTTAGGAAATTGAAGGCTTAAGTGCATAATTGAGCCTCTAGACTTGGAATTGAGGAACCTAGGTATGAATTTCATCCTTTTGATTGTGTATTTAAGTTCCTTCTAGCGTGGATCATGGTGGTTTAAAGAGTTAAGTCATGATTTAGTTCTAACTTGTTGAATTGTAGCACATATCATGCATACATGTCTACATTGTTGCATTGTGAGGTTTGATTTCATGGAAATCTTGCATGCATGTTCATGTTTATGTTATAGACCATGTTTTCATCTTGGTTTTGAAAGAATTGGCTCACTTGAGCAAGTATTTGAAGCCTGGAATTGGTTTAAATCCATGCATGTTGCATGTTCATCTTGTTCATGGAAATTGGTTTGAAATTGGATTTAATTGAAATACCCTTGGGCTTTGATTTATCAAATTGATCTTTGAAACGTGTAATACTATAGGTTTTGAAGTGTTTTTCCAGAAAATTAGCCCAAGAGGATCGAAATTTGTGCATTTGAACTTGATTTGAGCTTGGAAGTTCAAATCTGGAAATTCTAGATTTTGGACTCCCGCTCGAGCGGGGAAAGTGGCACTCAAGCGGGAACTTCATGCTCCCAGTACTTTGCACTGTTTTGAAGTCCGCTCGAGCGGAAGAATTGACGCTCGAGCGGGACCTTGTGTCTTACGCTCGAGCGGCTATCAAGCGCCCATCAAGCGTAATTTTCGAGCATCCAGTACTTTTGACTGTTTTGCAGTCCGCTCGAGCATGGCAAGTGACGCTCGAGCGGAAACCTTTGTCTGCATATCCGCTCGAGCGGGGAAAGACACACTCGAGCAGGACTCTGTTTCACTGAAAATTCTGAAAATGTTTTCTAAGTGCATCTTTGCATCCTCATTTCATCCTAGGCATTCTTAGGCCTAGTTTAAGGCATCTTAATAAGGATATAGATGTAGAACACACCGAGGCAAATTAGGGATTAAGTTATTATCTTCCCCAACTACGTAGCTTAGTATGTGTGTTCGATTTGTTAACTGTGTAGGGTTGACGACTGGGGATGCGCTCTAGCTTTACTGTAGTCCAGAACTCTGTGAGTAACAACTGTGTAAAGATATGTTCAAAAATGATTATCTTCTGAACAATTGAACTGTACTATTAATTGAATGAATGTATGTCCTATATTCTGAACTGTATTGTGGCATCCTTAGCAATTACTATTTACTGTTACTGTTATAGAGATCTCTATCGGTTCCCTTGTTGGAACCACTACTGTTTACTAATTGATGGTCATCATTTACTGTTTGATCTTTTAAGACCTACTGTTTACTGTACTGCTATGCTAATAGATGTACCATATATGACTGAATGATTGACATACCGAATCAATGAACTATTTTTATTACTGTAAGGACATTCATTCTAAACCCCTTTACGCATTTATGTTATTCAGTAGGCTTTAGCTCACTATTTATATATATATATATATATATGTAGGTGTTCAGGCACCAGACCAGAGCTGGAAACATGGATTAGACTCCCCTTTTTGTCAAGCCAACTACTGTGCCTTACTGTGAGGTTCCGAGTATGCCAAGCTATGGCTTAGGGGTGTTTTATTTCCCCTGTCTGTCTCTGTGTCTATTTGTATAACTGTATAGACTGTTAGCACTGAACTGAACTGTTAATAGGGATTTGGTCTCTGCTCTGTCGAATTGTAAATATTGTACATACTGTTTCGTCACTGAATGCATATATGTATGAAAAAATCTTTTTATATACAGACTATCATAACTCATTGGACATTGTTTATTTACTGTATTGGCTTCCGCCATGCCCCTGTACTCTGTTTTACTGTATTACTGCTAAGCAGGCCTTCAGTAATCTTGGATTACTGGCCGGTTACGGTGCTAAATCCATAGGGACGGGTTTGGGTCGTGACAATTCCTCTTCTTGCCATGTACCGAGAAAAAGAGAAAAAGAGTTGAAATGTGTGTGTGTGTATCTTTTTTTCAATCAAACTGCCGAGAGAGAGCGAGAGCCGAGTTCGAATGCATGGTTTTATCGGGCAATCATGGATGGAGAGGAGTGAGAATGAGATGTAGAGAGAGAAACTAGGCGTTTTTTATGTCTTCCTCTCCCAACCGAGACCCAGAGAGAAAGTCAAAATGCTTGTCTAGGTGTAGCTCCCATTGTGTGTGTATGGTGAAGCTCAATGTGTGTATGTGGTCAAGCTCAATGTGTGTATATGGAGAGAGCCGAGAGGGAGAGGTACAATCTATATGTGAATGCTTCACCCCACTAAGAGAGAGATGAAAGTGGGTCTAGTTTATGTGTGTGTCGAGCCAGAGAGAGATCAGAAATGTATCCGTTTATTTTTTATTTTTATGGCCCCCTCCATGTGAACACCTCTCTTACCAAATTTGAAACTTCATTTTTTTTATGGCCTTATGCTCTCCCTCTCTGCCATCCAGCAAAGCATACCACCCTTTCTTTTTTTTATTTTTGTTGTTGTCCCCCCTCCAAATTTGCTTTCCATCACCTCCAATAAAATATCCCTCTCCTTCTCATCATCATTCTCCCTCAATTAATCAACTTTACACCCCACCCTACCATGCACTCTTTTTTTCTTCTGTTTTTTTAACATAATTGTCCACCCCCACCAAATATAATCATCATCATTTAGCATCATGACATTTTCTTTATCTTTCCCCCTCCGCAAAAATCCCTCCAAACATTCTAAACATACTATTTTTTTATTTTTGTTGTTCTTCTTTTTTTTTTTCTTTTTTTTTTTTTGTTTTTGTTTTTGGTTTTGATGAAAACACCTAAAAATATGTACACACACATAAAATTATAAAATATTATAAAATACTACAAATTAATAATTTGGCCAAAATGGGTGAAGTTTGGAATTAAAGCTTCAATCTGAGTTTTCTACTGAGAAATTCATAAAATAGTATATTTCAATTTTCATCAACGGGTGTTCAAAACAAAGTGCCCAAGTCTTAGGGCTGGTCAAAATAGGATGTCTACAAACTTGGAGGACCACGATATCATCTACAGGTCGTGTATATTATAAATATTGAATGTTATGGAAATACACTTGCACATATATTCATTAGATGCCTCTGGTTTTATGGATGTGCTGAATCCTATTCTTTTATGTTCACAGTTATGGTTATTCCAAAGAAAGATTTGTTTGGTCCTTAATATCTATTGTTGGTATCTTTTATCTTGGTTCTGGTGCTACAATCGTTCATAGCATTCAGAACTTGTGCACTTCTCAGGTAATCAACTAATTGAATTGTCTCTTGACAAATCTGCTCCATTTTTTTCATTCCTGAAATTTAGATGCTCCTATGTTACATGATGTAGTCACATTATGCAATATTGCAATATAAGGGCATATGGTAACAAAATAAACGAATATGTAGTCAAATTGAAAGCATGTTATTCAGATTGCTGCAATTTTTACATTGAAGTAATTATATTTTCTCTAATCTTGTCAAATCATGGTACTGCTGCTTCTTTCTTTGTAATCTGTCCCTTAAAATGCTGTCAAATATGCAGGATGGTCTTTGCGATATGAGTCTGTTCATTCTTTGCTACATCATTGGTTGCGATGAATACCACAGGAAACGCAATTTATGATCTCGTTGGTTCAATTATAGTGGGCAACGTTCTTAGAATGGTAAGTGATGTGCTCATACTTGCCTTCAATTCTTTCAGCTTAATATAAATGCACACTAATTTTCCTATATTGTGATCAAGTAAATCATTTACATATTTGAAAGTTGTATTTGACAACCTAGAGTTCAATTGTGGTAAACATATTATACAATTGATACAAAACTTGGCTTCTAAAACTAAAAATAACCCTCCTTTTTCCAAACGTTCCATTTGTTTTTGAAGGCATGTATGTAGCTTTTGCTCTATGTATTTAAAGAAAATCTAAGAAATTTATCACTATTAGAACCAAGAAAAATACAATACCTTAAAGTAGACTTTCTGTCAACAATATCCCCTGCTCCATTAGAGTAAAAAAAGCCATGAAGATCAAAAGTGCTTGGACTGTAGGTAAGACAGTGGAGAAGGCAATCTAAGATTAACGCTTGTAATAATAACCTCCCAGATTGTCTCATTGTATCACTAAGACTACATCAAGTTGGTTTATAGATTGAATCAGGAATTGAAATGGGTGCACCCAACCAAAATTCTTGTAAGCTTTTGCGAAATGAAATCAAACAATTTCATTTTTTTTAAGTGAAATCTCTTACTCTATAAATTTTCTTTTTTTCAACTTTAGATTTTTACTCTCGATAAAGGGAAAATTTATGTCTGCAGGAAGCCATGGAGATGATGGTTGCTTGCTCTGCAATGGCTTTAGCAAAAAGGAAACAATCAAAAAGAGGAGATAACCAATCACCAAACAGCTCTTGAGACAAGTGGAATTGTGGAGATATAATAAGTGCAACTGTATTAACCGGAGGAACCTTGATGGCAATTATTGGTGGTATGACATCTTCAGCTTAGGCTTTTGAATATTTTAAATGCCATTGGCCAATAAGCTTCTAATGACATGAGTATTTTTTCCTGATGAATTCATATTTTATTGGCAACAGGGTTAACTGCTACAGTTTTTGCCGCGGGTTTAGGTGCCTTAGCACATGCATTGAGCACCCTTGCCCTTGTGATAGGAGCAAGCAGGTTTGTTGTAAAAACTGTTACCGGTAGTTTTGGATAATCTCTGAATAGTTTGGATATATTTATAAACCTAGATATGCATAGCTTTTGGATGATTTAAACTTTTTGGACAGTTTAGAACTTAAAGATATTAGTTTTTGAATGTTTGGAATGTATAAACAATTGTTGAATGTTCATAATTTATGGATATAGTTTCTTTTTTATGCTTGAAACAATGTTTTGGTGGTTAATTAATGTTTTGTGAAGCTTATTTTAAGGTTTGTTAGATTGTACAGAACAGGTCTAATAATATTTTGGTGGTTGATTGATACTTATATATATATATATATATTTGTGAAACTTATTTGTAATTTTTTTTAGATTGTACAAAATAGGTGAAAAAAAACTTGTTGAATTAAAAATTAAAAAATAAAAAAAATAAAAAATAAAAAAACTAAACATATTCTACGATTAGCAGAATAGGCCGTTGTGTTAAATATTTAATGACTAGCAATGAGCGTCGTGGTTTGTCTCTTGAATTAACGACGTGCAAAAGTAGTCGTAGAAAAATTAAACATGACCTATAAGATGTGTTGTTAAAAGTTTTAACAGCATGCTATGGCATGCCATTGGAAGTGAATAACTTTCCATGACTGGTCATAATATTGTTAGGAATGGTTTTGGAAAATTAGGTTTTTTCCTAAATTTTGGTCTATTTTTTAGGTGGGACCCATGCGCCAAAGTTGGCGGGTCTAAGTAGTAACGCGTTCTATGTCGCGTTGTGATTTACATGGTATATTTGGTTACTCAAAACCATTATCGGGTGAATAGGAAATTGAAGCCAAAAAGAGCTCCATGGAAATGGTATATTGGTAAAGTTTCCTTAAAGGTTTGAACTAAAGGTTTGTTCCGCATTGGTTTGGTGGGCAAACTTTTGTGGGTTTATAAGGCTTAAGTTTACAACTTACGGAGGGCCCCAAAGGGCACCCCAAGTTTGTAGAAAGGAAAGGTTATGGGTAAAGTGGGTTGGACCCATTGGACTCAAAAATAAACACACACGCGCGTGCCGTCGTCAGTCCGAACGAGCTAGGCTTGGGTTGGGTTAGGTTAGGTTGGGTTGGGTTAGGCTTGTCCAACCCAATACTAATTATTTTTTGGCCAAAAATATTTGAATTTTATTTTTCTAAAATTAAATTCTAATTTTTGGAATTTAAATTTCAAAAATTAAATTCAAAAATTGGCTATTACACCTGTCCAGTTTTTTTCCCACCCGACCAGATGCATATCTGTTTGAAATTTAAACCCAATAGGTTCCTCACCTGTTCATTCAAACCGAACAAGTATAATACATGTTCAAACAGGTTTGTACCTGTTTAATTCAAACCAAACAGCCACAAATTCTCCTATAAATAGATAGACCCTCATTTGGATTTTGCATTCAGAAAATTCATTCTTCCCTCTGTAATTACTCTCCACATTTTGCTGCATTTAATTTTCCTGTGAGAAAGAGTGTATCCACAAAGTGTGTTCGTTGTGCAAATAATTTGTAGTGTTACAACTATTCATTATTGATCATTTTATCTTGGGAGATAGACGTCCTCAATCTGAAAGCACTGTGGAAAGGACAAATCTGTCTTAAAAACACAGTGTTAAACACTGAACTTGATCATAATTTTGTTCAATAAATATATAAGGTTAGTAATTAATTTACTTTTTGTTTTATTTATTTATTTTTTTATCAGATTTTGATTTTATTTTTATAACAAAATAAGAATCTATTATTTTATTTTATTTTCTTTACTGGTTTGATTTTTGTAATCAAACAGTGTATCTCCTTTCTTTATTTCTTCTATTTGTTGTTAAGTACATAAACTTTAATACAATGAAGATTGTCCTACAATCTTAAGACAGATGATTTTGGTGTCTTCATTGTATTTATTTTTCTGTGCTTTCACAAAGTGATAATCTGGTTAGAAAATACAAATAATAGTAATATACTGTTTATTTTCTGTGACAACTAGTAGTAATATACTGGTGTCATTAATAATTTCAGAATATTAATTTGTAGAGTACTGATACAGAAAATTATTGTGTAGTATTTTATTTTTTTAGTTTTAGTAACTAGAAAAGTAAAATTATTTTGTATTATAATTTATTTTCTGGTTTGAGTAACTAGAAAATTAATTTTTGTTTGGTTTTGGTTTTTTCTGATTTTTTGTAATCAGATATTATGGTTGCTGAAAGTAGTACTTCAAATCCGATTGTTACAACGACTCCGGTCCCTATCTAGAACCATGTTCAAGTTCCTATTAATCATGGAGAAATCAAAAAAATTTAATGGCATCGAGTTTAAGAGATGGTGGCAAAAAACGTTGTTTTATCTTACAATTCTAAATCTTGCCCGGTTTCTCCATGAAAAGGCTCCAATACTTAGAGAGAATGAAAGTGATCAGCAAGTTGTTGCCCCTGTAGACGCTTGGAAACATTCTGATTTTCTGTGTAGAAACTATATTCTCAATGGCCTTAAAACATGCTGTATAATGTTTACAGTTCTCTAAAAATAGCAAAAGAATTATGGGATTCTTTAGAGAAAAAATACAAGACAGAGGATGCCGGTACAAAGAAATTTGTTGTTGGTAAATTTTTAGACTTCGTTATGGTAGACTCCCAAACGATAATTTCTCAAATTCAAAATTTTCAATTAATTTTGCATGATATTCATGCTAAGAGTATGTCTCTGAGCAAGTCTTTCCAAGTCACTACGTTAGTGGAAAAATTACCACCGGCTTGGAAAGATTTCAGAAATTGTTTAAAACATAAACGCAAGAAGATAACCACGGATGAATTGATTGTAAGACTAAGAATTGAGGAAGATAACCGTAAGATTGAAAAGAATAATGGTAAAAATCTCATTGAGTCCAAGGCTAATGTGGTTGAACATGTACCCAAATCATATAACAAAAAGAGGAAATTTGCCGGAGATAGTCCTAAACAAGGCGACAACAATAGCAATAAAAAGTTCAAAGGTAAATGCTATAACTGTGGCAAGACCAGACATGGAGCCTTTGATTGCCGCTGCCCTAAGAAGGATCGCAGAAGTACAAGCAAAAAGACTACCAATCAGGCCAATGTGACAAAACTTGATTACATCTTTGACGAGGTAAATGACATCAATCTCTCTACTGTGGTGTCTAAGGCTAATTTGATTGGAAATCCCAAGGAATTGTGGATTGACACTGGGACAACTTGACACATTTGCGCGGACAAGAAGATGTTCACTACCTACAATGAGGTTGCAAATGGTAAGGGTGCGTTTGGTAACGTTTACGTTTTTAGTTTATATTTATAAAAATTTTATAAACTAGTTTTTGTTTATTTTTTGTTTATTTTTAGAAAAATAAAAACTACAAACGCGTTTGGTAATTCACAAAATGTTTAAAAAAATTTAAAAATATAAAAAAGAGTGAGAAATGGCAAGTGATGACAAGTGGCGACGGAAGATGGTGGTAAAAAGTGGTGGTGGTAGGTGTTGGGTAGCTGGTGGTGGTAGGTGGTGGTGGCGGATGGATGGTGGTGGTGGGTGGGTGGATGATGGTGACGGGTGGCAGCAAGTGGGTGGTGGTAGTGGTGAGTGGTGGGTGGTGGTGGTGACAGGTGGGTGGCGGATGGCGGATGGTGGCGGGTGGGTGGTGGTGGCGGTGGATGGTGATGGTGGTGGTGGTGGGTGGGCGGGTGGCGGTGTGGTGGTGGTGGTGGGTGGGTGACGGTGGTGGTGGTGGTGGTGATGGTGGCGGCGGCAGGTGGTGGTGGCAAGTAGGTAGCGGATGGCGGGTGGTGGTGGATAGTGGGTTGTGTGGTGGTGAGTGGGTGGGTGTGGCGGGTGGTGGTGAGTGGGTGGTGGTGGTAGGGGTGGCGGGGGCGGGTGGTGGGTAGTGGAAGCAGGTAGGGGGCGGATGGCGGGTGGTCGATGGTGGTGGCGGGTGGTGGTGGTGGTGGTGGTGGTGGTGGGTGGGTGGAGTAGGTGGCGGATAGTAAATGGTAGCAGGTGGGGGGTGGTAGTGGTGGTGGTAGGTGGTGAGTGGCGGGTGGGTGATGGTGGTGGTGGTGGTGGTGGCAGGTGGGTGGTGAGTAGTGGTGACAAGTAAGTGGCGAGTGGTGTTGGCGTGCGGTGGATGGTAGTGGCAGGTGGCGGGTGGTGGCGGGTGGATGACAAGTGGGTGGTGGGTGGTGGTGGTGGTGGCAAGTGGGTGGCAAGTGGGTGGTGGGTGGTGGTGGCGGGTAGTGGTGGCAGGTGGTGGTGGGGGGTGGGTGGGGGGTGGTGGTAGCGGAAGACGATGGTGGAAAATGGTGGCGGATGGTGGGTAGTGTTGGGTGGTTAAAAAAAAAAAAACTGGAAACTCAAAATGGAAACACATTTTTTGTGTTTTCATTTTTAACCAAATTATAATGAGACCACTGATTTATAAATCAAAAATTTTACCAAACAAGTTTTTATTTGAGTTTTTTAAATTTTTGTAAATATAAACAGAATACTGAAAACGTAAGTGTTAACAAACGGCACCTAAGCAACTGTTCATGGAAAATTCATCTACTTGTAACAACTCTCGTACTGATTACCGATTAACCACTGAATTAGCTACTGGTTACTGTTAAACTGAATTGATAATAACCGATAATTGAATTAACTGAAGTACTGATCGGACTGATTGAAATCGAAATTGAAATTGAATAAGTTTATCTATTATATTGCATTTCTATCTGTTTGATCGATTGATTATCTGTTTGAATTCGTATATGTTTAAACTGTTAATTGAAGGCCTATCGGCGGCCAAATTAGGAACCGTTTAGAGTTTTGGGATCAGTAGAATATTTGTAATTTAATGGCCTATTTATTTGAAAATTGATTAGGAATGATTAAATTAGATTTAAACGAGTTAAATGCCAAGTTTGACTTAATTACCATATTGCCACTCCTAGTGGGCCACTTAGAATAATGTACTAGACCTTATTCCATGTTGAACAAGCTTCTCCTCAGCCTTTTCCTTAGTCCCCACCGAAATTAGAAGAGAGTTAGAGAGAGAGGGACTTGTTTTTGTTGAATTTGCTTGGAGATTGCTTAGAATTGAAGTACAATTGGCATAATCTACCTTCCACATCTTGTAATTGACACTCTAGGTAAGGAAATCATCTTCTTCTTGTTGTCTTGAGCTAAATCTTACATGATTCATGCCTCATTGTAGAACTAAGTCATGATTTGGTCCAAAAGTATTGAATTGAAGCTTAACATTTGCATGCATGTGTTCTTTGTTGAGTTTGAAGTGGAATTCATAGCTAATTGTTGCATGCATGTACAAGTTCTAGTTAAGGTTCATGAAACCATTATGTTTTCAAAGTATTGAGCTTAATTGAGCAAGAATTGAAGCTTGATTTTGGTTTAAAGATCATGCATGTCATGTTTTGAAATTGTTCATGAAATTGATTTCGAATTGGGTTTAATTGAAACACCCTTGGACCTTGATTTCTTAAATTGAGCTTTAAAACGTGTTATTCTATGTGTTTGAAAGAGTTTTTCCAGAAAATGGGCCCAAGAGGATCGAGTTGGGAGTATCAAACTTGAGTTTTGAACTTGGAACACAAACCTGGATTTTCCAGATTTTTGATGTCCGCTCGAGCGGGGGAAGTGCCGCTCGAGCGAGGAAATCATGCTCCCAGCATTTTTTTCGACTTGTTTTACAGTCTGCTCCAGCGGAGTGTTTCACGCTCGAGCGGAGAAATCGCGCATCGAGCATCTTGCACCATTCATCAGTCCGCTCGAGCGGTGGAATGTACGCTCGAGCGGGGACCTTTGTTTGCTTGTACGCTCGAGCGAGGAAACCTACGCTCGAGCGGAGGCCCTGTTTCACTGAAAATTCTGAAACTAATTTCTGTGCACATCTTTGCATCCTCATCCCATCCTAGGCATTCTTAGGCCTAGTTTAAGGCATCTTAATGAGGATTTAGACATAGAACAACACCGAGGAAATTTAGGGATTTAATTATCATCCTTCCGACTGTGAAACTTAGTGTGTATTCTATTTGTTAACTGTTTAGGGTTGGCTCTCGGGGACGCGCTCTAGCTGCTATTAGCCCAATCTCTGTGAGTAACAATTGTGTAAAGATATGTTCAAAATGGTTATCTTTTGAATCTTGAATCATTTATTGAACTACTATTGTTTCTTGAATGAATGTATGTCTGTATTTTGGCTGTATTGTGGCATCCTTAGCAATTCTTTATTCTTTATTCTGAGCTCTGTCGGTTCCTTGTGGAACCATCTTATCTTGAATGATTGGCCATCATTCTTTGTTGGAGTGCATTAAGACCCGGTCCTTTGGACCCTCTTGTTTATAGGCTAATGGGTGTACCACATATGGTGATTGATTGAAATCTTGAAAATGAAATCTTGTTTAATGAACTGATTTCATTACTGTAAGGACATTCATTCATAACCTCTTTACGCTTTATGTTATTCACTGGGCTTTAGCTCACTATTTATATATATATATGTAGGTTCTCAGCAACCAGACCGGAGCTAGGAGTGTGGATTGGTCCCCAGTTTTGTCAAGCCAGCCTATGTGCCTCACTGCGAGGTTCCGAGTTGCCATGCTATGGCTTGGGGTGTTTTTGTGTCCCCTATCGGTCTCCTTACTGTTTTGTACTATTGTATAGGCATCTCTTGTTTTCTTGTCTTTATCGAGGATTAGGTCCCGTCTTGAATGTTTGTAAATGATTGTATAGATTTTCTTGTTTTGGGTGTATGAATGCATAAAAATGTTTTTGGCATACAGATTTACACAGCTCAATGGACACTAGTTAGTTACTGTATTGGCTTTCGCCAATACATACTACTGTTTAAGCGTATTCTTGTTGATGGGCCTTGGTAATCTCGGATTCTTGGCGATTCTGATGCTAAACCCATAGGGCCGGGTTTGGGTCGTGACACTACTTCTGTTGTGGTTGGACAAGGGAAAGTAGTCTTGAAGATGACATCGGGGAAGGTACTAACCCTCAACAACGTGCTGCATGTACCAGACATCTGAAAGAATTTAGTTTCTGGTTTTTTGTTAAATAAAAATGGTTTTAGGCTTGTATTTGAGTCTGATAAATTTGTATTAACAAAGAATGGTATATATGTTGGTAAGGGATACATGGATGATGGTCTCTTCAAGTTAAATGTAATGACGGTTGTACCAAAACTTGCTATTAATAAGAATAACATATTTTTTGCTTATATTCTTGAGTCAAATTTATGGCATGGTAGATTAGGACATGTGAATTTTAATGCTTTGCGTAGTTTAATTAGTTTGGATATTATATACCAAAGTTTGAAATTGATCATAATCACAAATGTGAGATTTGTGTAGAAGTGAAACTAACTAAGACTCCATTTAAATTGGTTGAAGAAAAATCGAACCTCTAGAATTAATTCATACTGATGTGTGCGATCTTAAATTTGTTCAAACTAGAGGAGACAAGAAGTATTTCATAACATTTATCGATGATTGTACAAAATATTGTTATGTATACTTACTTAGAAGTAAAGATGAAACCTTAGAAATGTTTAAACTCTACAAAACTGAAATTGAAAATCAACTTGGTAAAACCATTAAAATGGTTAGAAGTGATAGGGGTGGTGAATATGATGCACCTTTAAATGAATTTTGTGCACAACATGGCATTATTTACCAAACTACAGCACCCTATTCTCCATAGTAAAATGGAATTGCTGAAAGGAAGAATAGAACCCTTAAAGAAATAATGAATGTCATGTTATCAAGTTTAGGCTTACCGCAGAACTTGTGAAGAGAATTAATATTGTCTGCTAATTATGTTCTTAATAGAATACTCTATAAGAAAACGAATAGCACTCCTTATAAATTGTGGAAAGGTTGACCACCTTCCTACAAATACTTAAAAGTGTGAGGGTGTTTGGCAAAGGTAGAAGTTCATGTTCCTAAAAAGATCAAAATATGACCAAAAACAGTGAATTGTGTGTTTATTGGTTGCGTTTAGAATAGTAGTGCATATCAGTTTTTGACTTATAAATCAAAAATACCTGATATACATGTGAACACTATTATAGAGTCAAGGAATGCTGTGTTTTTTGAACATGTTTTTCCTTATAAGAAATGACAGGAATTAAGTTTACAGAAAAGAACTTATAATTGTACACAAAGTCAAGAGACAAATGACAATTAAACACAAGAGACTAATAATGGTCTCAACCAACAAGATTCAACTAATGATGAATGTAACAACCCTCGTACCGATTACCGAATAACCACTGAATTATATACTGATTATTGCTAAACTGGACCGCTATTGACTGATAATCGAATTAACTGAAGTACTGAATGGGCTGATTGAAATCGAAACTGAAATTTGAATAAGTTTATCCATTGAATTGCATATTACATCTGTTTGATTTATTGATTATCTGTGTGAATTCATATGTTTAAACTGTTAGTTGAAAGCCTTATCGGCGGCCGAATTAGGAGCCGTTTAGTGTTTTATGATCAGTAGAATATTTGTGATTTAATGATATATTTATCTAGAAATTGATTAGGAATGATTAAGTTAGATTAATTTGAGCCAATTAAAGAGTTTGCCGTAATTACGGAAATGCCATTGAGTGGCCTTGTTTGTTCTTGTCATTTGGAGCCTTGTTTGCACTTAATCAAAACATATCATCAGCCCCTATTCTTGAGCCCAACCGACCAAACAAGAGGGAGAGAGAGAGTAGAGGTTGATTTGGTGATTTTGGCTTGGATTTTGGTAGAATTGAAGTGTAATTGGCAAAATTTAGCTCCCACACCTTGACTTCAAGACTTAGACAAGGTAAATGAGCCCTTCATTGTTGCATTTTAGGTTGTTCTTGCATGAATTAAGTTAACTTGTGGAGTCAAGACATAAATTAGTTCAAAAGGGTAGGATTATAGCTTAATCCATGCATGCATGTTTGAATTAATGAGGTTGAGTTGAATCCATGGAAAAAATGTACATGCATGCTCATATTCATGTTTAAATCCATGTATTCATCATATTCTTGAAGAAATGAGTCCATTTGGACAAGAATTGAAGCTTGAATTTGGTTTAAAGCTCATGCATTGCATGTTTGAAATTGTTCTTGAAATTGGGTTTGAAAAATGGTTTTAATTGACTCACCTTTGGGGCTTGAATTCATAAATTGGCTTTTGAAACTTGTTATACATTGTTTTAGAATGTATTTTCCAGAATTTGGGCCCAAGATGTCGAGTTTTGAGTTGAGAATGCTTGGTTTGAGCTTGGAAGGCAAATCTGGAAATTCCAGATTTGGCTTCTTCGCTCGAGCGAAGGATTCCTCGCTCGAGCGACCAACGTTTCCTCTGAGCCACGCTCGAGCGAAGGATTGGTGGCTCGAGCGTAAAAATCGAGCATCCAGTACTTTTACTGTTTCATCAGACCGCTCGAGCGAAGGAAGGCTCGCTCGAGCAAACCCTTTGATTTTGGAAGCTCGCTCGAGCGAGCATCGAGCGAGCATCGCGCGTAAAAATTGAGCATCCAGTACTTTTACTGTTTCAGCAGACCGCTCGAGCGAAGGATTGTTCGCTCGAGCAAAGCCTTTGATTTTGCAACCTCGCTCGAGCGAATGAAGGCTCGCCGGCGAGACCCTGTTCAAAAGAACTTTTGGAAAGTGCCTTCCAACTGTATTTTTGCATCCTCATCCCATCCTAGGCATTCTTAGGCCTAGTTTAAGGCATCTTAATGAGGATTTAGACATAGAACCACACCGAGGAAATTTAGGGATTTAATTATCATCCTTCCCAACTGTGAAACTTAGTCTGTGTTCTATTTGGTTTACTGTTTAGGGTTGGCTCTCGGGGGCCGCTCTAGCCGCTATTAGCCCAATCTCTGAGTAACAATTGTGTAAAGATATGTTCAAAATGGTTATCTTTTGAATCTTGGTGAATTGTTTATTGAACTGATATTATTCTTGAATGAATGTATGTCTGTATTACAGGCGTATTGTGGCATCCTTAGCATCTTGTTTCTTATTCTGAGCTCTGTCGGTTCCTTGCGGAACCATCTTTATTCTTGTTGATGGCCATCATTCTTGATGGGTGCATTAAGACCCGGTCCTTTTGGACCCATTGTTTATAGGCTAATGGATGTAGCATATGGTGATTAATTGAAATCTTGAAAATGAAATCTTGTTTAATGAATCGATTTCATTCTTGTAGGACATTCATTCATAACCTCTTTCGTTGTATGTTATTCACTAGGGCTTTAGCTCACTATTTATATATATATATATATAGGTTCTCGTGACGAGATCGGAGCTAGGGCGTGGGTTGGTCCCAGTTTTGTCAAGCGACCTATGTGCCTCACTGCGAGGTTCGAGTTGCCATGCTATGGCTTGGGGTGTTTTTGTGTCCCTATCGGTCTCCTTCTTGTTTGTACTTTTGTATAGACATCTACGTTTTCTTTATCTTGTTATCGAGGATTCGATCCCGTCTTGTTGTAAATGATTGTATAGACTGTATATGGATTGTACTGTTTTGAATTGTATGAATGCATAAAAATGTTTTTGGCATACAGATTTTCACAGCTCAATGGACACTAGTTATTTACTGTATTGGCTTCCGCCAGCCCTCAGACTGCTTTGATCAGATATCGCTCGGAAAGCCTTTGGTAATCTCGGATTCTTGGCGATTCATTGCTAAACCCATAGGGCCGGGTTTGGGTCGTGACAATGAACCAAGACAAAATAAGAGAGCGAGAACATCAAAATCCTTTGGTCCAGATTTTCTGACATACCTGTTAGAAAATAAACCTCAAAGCTTTAAGGAAGTAATGATAGGTCTTGCAACACCTTTGCAGAAAGAGGCTGCTAATAATGAAATTGAATCTATTTTGCAAAATCATACTTGGGAATTGGTAGATCTTCTACCTAGTTCTAAACCTCTTGGATATAAATAAATATTCAAGAGAAAAATGAAAGCAGATGGTTCAATAAACAAGTATAAAGCAAAATTTATAATAAAAGGTTACAAACAAAAGGAAGGTTTGGACTATTTTGACACATATTTCCCTGTGACAAGAATAACATCCATCCGCATGCTTATTGCCATAGCAGCGTTGTATAATTTAGAAATACATCAAATGGATGTTAAGACAACTTTCTTAAACAGTGATTTAAATGAAGAGATCTACATGGAGCAACCCAAAGGCGTTGTAGTACCAGGGCAAGAAAAGAAAGTTTGTCGGCTTGTAAAATCTCTTTATGGATTAAAACAAGCTCCTAAGCAATAGCATGAAAAATTTGATCATGCTATGCTTACTAATGGATTTAAGATAAACGAATGTGACAAATGCGTCTATATTAAAAAACATTGACAAAGGTTATGTTATCGTTTGTCTTTATGTGGATGACATGCTTATCATTGGAAGCAATCTAAACATGATCAAATCAACCAAGCAAATGCTGAACAAAAGATTTGATATGAAAGATATGGGGGTCGCAGATGTAATATTAGGAATGAAAATCACTAAAACATCTTATGGATATGCATTATCTCAATCGTATTAAATTGAGAAAATTCTTGGTAAATATATCAAGGATAATATGAATATAGCAAGAACACCTGTAGACATCAGTCTTTATTTATTAAAAAATAAAGGTGATGCGATGTCTCAGCTAAAATACTCCCAAATCATTGGAAGCCTAATGTATCTAATAAATTGTACTCGTCATGATATAGCTTATGCTGTCAGTAAATTTGAGTAGGAACACTAGTAACCCTGGAAAAGACCATTGGAAAGCGATCATTCGGCTTTTTAGATACCTAAGATTTACCCGTGATCATGGTTTGAACTTTACTAGATATCCTACAGTACTCAAAGGCTATTGTGATGCAAATTGGATATCGGATACTAAAGATTCAAAATTCACTAGTAAATATGTCTTTACTCTGGGTAGCGCTGTTGTTTCTTGGAAATTCACAAAACAAATGTCAATCGCACGATCCACAATAGAATCTGAGTTCATTGCTTTAGACAAAGTAGGAGAAGAAGCAAAATGGCTTCTCCACTTCTTAGAAGACATTCCAATGTGGCCAAAACTTGTGCCAGCTAACTACATTCATTGGGATAGTCAACCTGCAATAGGCAAGGCACAGAATCATATGTATAATGGTAAGTCACGACATGTTCGTCATCGACATAATACTATAAGGCAATTGCTCTCAAATGGAATAATCTCAATATATTATATAAAATCTAAAAAGAATATTGTGGATCCGTTAACTAAAGGTTTGACAAAAGAGTAAGTGTATAGTTCATCGAAGAGGATGGGATTAAAGTCTATTACATAAGAGTCATCATAATGGTAACCCTACTTATATGACTGGAGATCCCAAGAACTAAAAGGACAACTAAGTTATGTGTGGCTCACCAGAAATCACCAAGGGATTTAAAATTCCCTACTCATTCCTATGGTAAGAATGATATCTACAACATATGTTGTATGCATGGGTTTAAAGATAAGCTTTGTTTTTAATGATTACTTATATCTTGATTTAGGCATAAAAATCAAGACGAGTATAAGAGATACTCACAATAAGAATCACCTATATAAGTGTCAAACTGGGGCCAGTTCTATAAGAATGAAAAGGCTAAATTCTCTAGAAAAACTCATGAACAACCAGGAGCGTTTAAGACCAAAATAAACACAACCGTAAGAACTACAATGTGTTAAAAGATATTTTCTGTAAAATTTATTGTCTTGGCTTACACAAACGGCTGAACAATTCAAGGCATCGTATCTATTGGTTAGCTAGTGAGTCCGATAGGTTATTACTAGGGAAGGTTCAAGGCCGAAAGCTACCTATCTTGATACAAGATATTTTCAATTTATACTCTTTCGGCAAATTCTGCATATTGTTGCATTTTCGTTGTCATCAAATTTCATTCATGTGAGGGATTGTAAGAAATGGTTTTGGGAAATTAGGTATTTTCCTAAACTTTGGTCTATTTTTTAGGTGGGACTCATACGCCAAAGTTGGCGAGTCTAAGTGGTAACGCATTCTATGTCGCATTGTGATTTACATGGTATATTTGGTTGCTCAAAACCATTATCGGGTGAATAGGAAATTGAAGCGAAAGAAAGCTCCATGAAAATGGTATATTGGTAAAGTTTCCTTAAAGGTTTGAACTAAATGTTTGTCCCAAATTAGTTTGGTGGGCAAACTTTTGTGGGTTTATAAGGCTTGAGTTTATAACTTGGGAAGACCCCAAGGGGCACCCCAAGTTTGTAGAAGGGAGAGGTTGTGGGCAAAGTGAGTTAAACCCATTGGATCCAAAAATAAACACACAAGCACGCGTGCCGCCGCCCGTCCGTCCGGGAGGGCTAGGCTGGGTTGGGCTAGGCTTGGGCGCAGGTACATAGTGTGAGGTTAGGTTAGGCTTGTCTGGCCTAATACTAATTATTTTTGGGCCAAAAAATTTGAATTTTTTTTTTCTAAAATTAAATTCTAATTTTTTAGAATTTGAATTTCGAAAATTAAATTCAAAAATTGGCTATCACACATGTCCAGTTTTTTCCCCACCCGAACAGATGCATATCTATTTGAATTTAAACCAAACAAATTCATATCTGTTTGAAATTTAAACCCAACAGGTTCCTTACCTGTTCATTCAAACCGAATAGGTATACTACTTGTTCAAACAGGTTTGCACCTGTTTAATTCAAACCAAACAACCACAAATTCTCCTATAAATAGATAGACCCTCACTTGGATTTTGCATTCAGAAAATTCATTCTTTCCTCTGTAATTACTCTCTACATTTTGCTGCATTAATTTTCTTATGAGAAAAAGTGTATGCACAAAGTGTGCTCATTGTGCGAATAATTTGTAGTACTGCAATTATTCGATGCTGATCATTTTATTCTAGGAGATAGACGCCCACAATCTGAAAGTACCATGGAGAGAATGAATTTGTCTTAAGGACACAGTGTTAAACACTGGACTTAATCAGAATTTTGTTCAATAAATACATAAGGTTAGTAATTAATTTATCTTCTGTTTTATTTATTTATTTTTTATTAGATTTTGATTTTATTTTTGTAACAAAATAAGAATCTATTATTTTCTTTTCTTTTCTTTTCTTTTCTTTACTAGTTTGATTTTTGTAATCAAACAGACTCTCTCATTTCTTTATTTATTTTGTTCGTTGTTAAGTATACAAACTTTAATACAATGAAGATTGTCCTACAAATATGACGTTACCTTGCGCGTCGTAGAATCATATCCATGACGTGCATTGGCACAGTAAAAACATTTTTTTGTTATAGTGTCAATCATGAACATATATGTATACACATTATATATTCTGTATACACATACATACACAAAATTTGGTGCAACAGTTAGGAAGTAATGGAGGAATATGTTGCACAGTAGTAAAAGCACTTCATACGAGTAGTTGCATCCCAACCTATATCATACAATATTGTTCATTTTCAACCAGAGCTACACGTCTTTATTAAGGAAAGGATCACAACTCACTATCTCACACTTATAATTCACGCGACACAGCCATGTGAGACTTGGTACACGTCTACATCTACAGACCATTGCAACAATCACCTCCTATCGCATATGTGGTTTGTCGAGTTTGTCACTCAAGCTTTGTGAATTTTCGAAGACCTAATACAACCAATACCTTCTTTTAGTGAGGTGCTCACACCTCCTAGCTCAAGGTGCCCCACAAAGTAGCCCACTGTACACATCTTGATGTAGCTTGCAAACTCTTCATCAAGTTTCCATACCTCCCTCACTCGAGGTACCACACACACTACATTTTTCAAACCTATTGTGCGTAACCGCGAAGATCATATTTAAGAGCAATTTATTTACCACTCTCAGCAACCCTAGAGAATTTGCACCAACGTCGGTCAACCCAGTCTGAACGGCTTAGTAATCCCCCTTAGTAGAGGGATTAGCTTGGCTGGAAAACGAGTGGGATTAAGAAAATAGTGAACAGTTTCAGTCTATCAGATCATTCGCCCGGATGTCTGCCCGAACATCTGATATAGTGCAATTTTTTTTTTTTTTTTTTTTTTCCAAACATAGCTGGCCTACCAAAAAAACATTCGGCTGGACAAAAAAATAGCTGGCCGGCCAACTTTTTTTTTTTTTTTTTTTTAACCCAAGTGCACCTTTTGTTTTAATATTTATTTTATTTAAAAATAATTTAACAACCCCAGCATTAATTATTTCTCATACTATTATCAAAATAAACACACTTTTACTTAATTCTCTCACTAACAATTCCTACATTAACAATCTCTTCATTAACCATATCTCACTAACAATCTCATCCAACCTAATCCGTCAAATAAACGTAGTCATATACGATTAAAAAGTAAAAATGCATGAATCTTAATATATATTATCTGTCCATCACTTACAAACTCAAACTTTTAAGCGGATATTAATTCTAAACAAGTGTTTTGGACCTTAATGTTGCATATGTGTACACCTCAATTTCTTTAATTTCATTGGCACTCACAATAGTAAGACAGAGGCTTTAAGCCCCCTGACTTCAAGGTTGACATAGCACTTGAACCTACAGCAGCATTGGCAAGTTTCAGTGTAAGCTTTATATGCATCATATGCCTCAACTATATGAATGATTTTGAATTCTATATAAAAAGATGTTACTATAAACAAAATCATAAATATGTATTAAAAAAATATATGAAATTTGAAAATGATATACAAATGTATTAAAATATTTAAAATATGTATTAAAAAAATATTAAGACAACTTGATTGTGAATTTCATAAAACTAAAATCATAAAATGATCAAGCTATTCAAGTTTGACGTTTAACTCGTTAAAATTTGTTTGAGATTAATTTGATTTATAAACAAGTTAAATATAAATATTTTTTAAGTTACAAAATTTTCTTTTTTGGCCCAATAAATTTATATACATAGAGAAATGATATAAAAAAATTAATCATTCAAACTTATTTCAATTGGTAAGGTCAAAAAATAAACAAATTGATTTTAATTAAATATAGTAGTATTTTTTAATAATTTGTTAGCATGTTAAATTTTCAAATTGACTACTCTTGACCTTCTTATTCTTGTGCACATGAACTACCCATTGAATCACAAACAAAAACATAGAAATAGAAACAAAAACACACCAAGATTAACTTACACAAAAAAGAAGAACAGTACATTAACACATTCAAAAAAGACCAAATAAGTACAAACCCAAAGACTGAAACTAGAAATTCTCCCTCAGCCAAGCATAGAAGAAAAAAACACCAGCCTACCAAGATACAGAGATCTTTCCATTATTTATAAACATAACAACTACATAAAACCTTTCAAATGACTTGACCTTCCTAACTTAAATTCACCTCTACAAATGTCAAAAAACCCATTTGCAGAAGCTACTTTAGACACCAAATTACAAGTACAGACAACAAAAAAAGGAAAATTACAAAGTGCTAAAAAAACAGAGGTTACAATTACACAAAGTGAGTGAAGAAAACAGATATACTAGAGAGCAGACCAATCAATTTCAACTGAAGGAAACTTCTCCAACGTGAAATTCTCCGATTCGTCGAATGAAGGCTCTGAGAAATCCAGGAAAGTGATATCGGATTCCGGCGAAGACCCTGCCGATGATTCGTCAGACAGTGATGGCGACGATGTCGGCGAGGCCTCTACCTTGAAGAAGATATCATCCGATCCTGTATAACCCAGTTCACTTTTCGTCGAATTATCAGAGAAATTTTCAGTTCTTGGCATCGAGAACTCTGTTGAAAGCTCCCCTGAATTTCCCTGTTTCTGTGAATTGGCAAGGCTCTGGCAAATGGCTTGGAGCTTCGCGTCGACAGAGGTATGGAGAGGCTTGTAATCAGCTAATTGGTGGCGAAGATTAGGGAAATTGAGTCTCGCAAAGTCTCCACGAAGCTTGTAAGCTGCTCTGTCATAAGCCAGGGCAGCTTCTTCAGCAGTATCAAAAGTACCCAACCAAAGACGAGTTCGATTCTTGGGGAGTCTGATCTCTGCAACCCATTTACCCCAATGGCGCTGTCTCACTCCCCGGTAGAGCTTGGTTGGCTTCGCCGGAGTTCCGACCTGCTTCATTGGGATTGGTTTGGGGCCAAGAAAACCAGAGGATTGTTGTTTTTGTCCAAGGGTTTGGGTGTGGATTGATGAGGCTGCTGCTAATGAAGCTAAGTAGTGTTGTTGCTGTTGTTGGAGTTGAATTTGAGCTTGGATTTGAAGGATTTGAGATGGGGTGAGGTGGTTGAGGCCAATAGGACCTGATTGCTCAAAACCCATTTGGTCATGGCTCGAGAACCCTTGAGAAAACACGTGGGTTGTCGATGGGGATGGGGATGAGCTAAAACCAGGGTACATGTTGGGCTCCGATGAGAGAGAAGAGTAAGGAGAGCCAAAAGGGTAATAGGAGGAAGAAGAAGAGGAGGTAGAGGGTGGAGAGAGGGAGGAAGTAGAGTGAGAAGGGGAGGGGGAAGAAGGAGAGGAGGAGGTGGTGGTGATGGTTGATGAGGCACTTTTCATAAAAGGCTCAAGTGCTTTCATAAACTCACCCCTGAAGGGATCTGAGAAAATTGGGCTGCTGCTACTGTATGTATATGTATTATCTATAGCTGCTGCCATGACTTCTCAACAAAGTTAGATACAAAAATAAAATATTAGAGAGAGAGAGAGAGAGAGAGGGGTAGAAATTGCAAAGAGCAAGAAAGAGATTTGAAAAAAAAAAAGAAATAATCCAAGTACCAACCTGTTTCTTATAACAAAATTAAAGAACAGGCAAGAGTTCTACACAAACTGAAGGATCAAAGAGGTTTAAAAATAACTAACCTTTTGTTATCCTTACAAAGAAAAGAAATTAAACACCAAAAGCAACCAGAGAGACAGAAAAATAAACCCTCTTAGTTGTTTTGTTCAAAGAAAAAAAACCAGAAATTTATACCAAGAAAAAACCTGGATCTCTATTCTGAATCGCCTGACTTTCAAAAACACCCTTACGGGTTTGCTTCTTTTTTCTATGCTTTTCGAGTGTGATTTTAATGAGCTTTTCAAAATCAAGAAAAAACAAACCCTGAAATTGAAGTTTTTGAAGACAGAAGATGACAGAAAGGGATTCAGAGAAGCGGGGTGATTAGAGAGGGGGGTTTGAGAAAAAAGAAGAGAAGATGATGAACACACACTTTGTTTATGTGACCTCACACTGTGTTTCACTCCTGCATAATAAGGTCACCCACTCTGTCCTTATATAGTGCCCTGACCAATTCCCCCACCTTTCTCTCTCTTCATCTCATCTCCAAACTCGCATGTTCTCTTTCTACTTTTTTTATTATTATTATTTATTTTTATAATTATTAGCTAATTTTAGACTTGATTTGGCATGTTTGAAAAAGAAAAAAAAATTAAAAAAATTATTATTTTATTTAAGTCACATCACTTTTTTAATACATCATTTCAAATTCAATTCAAACTCAACTCATATTTCATAAAAAAACAAAAAATATATTTATTCAGAACATCTCAAATAACTCTACATCATAAGCCTTGCTTGGCATAGGATTAAAAAAAATAAATAAAGATTTGGAGCTCTAAAAGAAAAATTTTAATAGTGTGTAGATTTTATTTTATTTTATTTTTAATGTCAAAGTCATTCAAAATTTTGTTTAGAGTTGCCAAATTATATCGATGAATCATTTTTATAAAATTAAAAAGTTAAAATAGTCATAAAAAAATAAAATAAATTAAAAAATTAATAAGATAAAATTTTATATTTAAATCATAATTGTTTTATTTTTTTTCACAAAAGTTAAAAAAATCAAAAAAATCTAACCCAAATAAAAATTTTAATCTCTTATTAAAATAGCCAAAAAATTAAAAAATCAAAAAAACAATTCACATCTCAATCAAAGCCTTACATAATTTTCTTTGATAAATAAAAATTCATAAAATATGGGTTGTTTTGAGAAAATAATTAAAAGTTGGTTTTTTAGCTTTTTTTTATTTAAAAAAAAAGTGTAAAAAAATTAGAAATGATGTGACCTAAAATGGATTAAAAACTAAAAGATAACTTTTAACCATCTTTCTAAAATAGCCCTATATTAGTTGATTTATTCTTCAGAGTTTGAATTCTACCACGTTAAGAGAGCATTGAGATTTGGTGGCCGTATTTTAGATTGAGTTTAATTATTCATATCATTTATTTTTTAGAATTTATTGAACAAAACATTTTTGTAAAAAATAAAATGATTGGACATTGGTAAAACACTCTATGCCATTAATAGTATGGGATACATACCATATATACTTGCGTAATTTCTCACAAATATATATAAGTTACTTCATACAACTGCGTAAATTCTTATAAATATACATAAGTTAAAATTTCTCAAATTTTTATAGGTTACCTTACGATGTTTGTGAAAACTTATACAATTTTGTGAAGTAATTTACATATATTTGTAAAAATATACGCAATTACATATAGTATGTACTTGCACACTTAAAAATTGCCCTAATAACATAGATCTGAGATACATATCATTAATATTTAAGAATTATTATATGTGTCATATCAAATTATAAATATAAATCATAAAAATAAATGGTAAATAAAATCTTTTTTAAAGTAAGTTACAAATACATCATTTAAAGTTGGCTTAAAATACAAATTATCTTATGATTTTAGAAATTATAAATATTTCTTGGGAGTCGCTATTTGCACTCCACTGTATTCTAAATACGCTCTCTTCTTTATCCTTATTATACATAGTTACATTAATATCATTTCATACAAAATATACTTCTTGAAAAAAAATCAAAATTCTAAGAGTATTAATGTAACCATATATGAAAAAATCAAAGAATAAGGTATATTTGGAGCTAAGTGGAGTGGGAAGAGTAGCTTTCTATTTGTTTGTTAGAAATTTTTTTATTTAATAGAATTAACAGAAAAATAAATATCTTAACTACTCTTCTATACAATAATGAATTACTGAATTATTAATTAAAATATATTTCTGAAATCATTAAAAATATGTAATTGATTTGATAATTTATTAATAAAAATGATCATTTGTTATGCAATTAGAAATTTTTAAAGAGACATAATCTGACTTCCAAAATCATATTACATAATTCATATTTTAAATAAATCTCAATAGATGTGAATATAATATTCTATATTCATTAAATTTAATATATTTTTTATAAATTCTAAAAAATATATTTCTCATTTTTTCAAGACTATTTGTTCACATTTTCAATATTAACAAGTGCTATAAAGACACTTTTTAACATTTTTAATTATGAGTCTTTCTAACAAATGGCCATATGCCACAAGTAAAAGACCAAAAAAAATTAAAAAATATAAAACAATTATGTTAAATTTAATATATTTTTATTGAAATTAATATATTTTTTAAATTTTATATATTTTTTTATGCATTTTCCAATATTAAATAATGCCTAAAAATACTTGTTAGCATTTGTCTCAAATTATTCATTCTACTTTTTATGTAAAATTTAAACAAGAAATTCATAAATAAAATTAATATTGGGTATATAGAATAATGCACAAGAAAATAAGAAGAAGAAAAAAAAAAGTAATTTAGTATTAAAAAAATCCAAATACCCTTGAAAAAATTAAGAAAAAAAATATGAAACGCAAAATTAATATTTGATTTGTAAATTATTTCAATTTATCATGAAAAATATATGAAAAAAATATTTATCAAATATAGTTCATATAAAATAGATAAAATTATTATCATTTAAATTAGATTTGAATTTGTGTAAAACTCTATATATAATTAAAAAAATATATACTAATATGACTCTTTTAAAAAAAAAAATCTTTATAATATGTTACTTGAGTATGAGAAAAATATTATTTTTAATATAATATATATATTATGTACAGTAATTTTTTAACATGTTAATTAGTGGGTATATAAAATATTATATTGATTATTGTTTTTTATTTTTTCATTACTTAATTGTCACTTCATAGATTCCACTAGTCGTTGAAGGCCAGCCAATGGCACAAAAGACTCGTTCATGAACAGTCCAATTATTGACCGGCGATTTTTAGTGGCTTGGCCGCGCATGTGTACGTGGCGAGAGATGATTAGTTAGAGGATTTAGTTGACTATTTATGCAATCGCATAGGCTTTCGGAATTTAATGAGTATTTTGTCTTTTATGGCATGCCTGAGGCTCTGACTTCAATGATAATTGATCACCAGGCAGGACTCCTATGTTTCGCGGTCCACCATACTAAACATATCACAACTAGCTTGGACCATTTGATCAGTATCAAAGTGTAAATATCATTCAGATATATTTTGGATGAAAAATGCGTTTTATTTATTTATTCTTTTTTTATCATTTTCCTTTTATATTTTTTATTATTAAAATTTGAATATGGAAATTATTTGGCTGACTACTCTTGAAATTTTTTTTCTAAAAGCACCTATTTTGTGGAAAATACTTTTAAATTAATTTTAAAATTTAAAAAAATTATTATGATACAAAAAAAAATTATAATTTGGTTTGGTTTGATTTTCAAAATCTATTTTTTTGAAAATATTTGAAAAAAAACAAAATATTAATTTAGTAAAAATAATAATAAATCAAAAACACTTGTCATTTGTCATTTTTATATGGTTCCGCTTTTTTGGAGATGAGGAATAATTTTTAAAATTTAAAATGTATCAAATTAATTTTTATTTTTAATAAAAAATTTAAAAAATTGATTTTGAAATTGGAACCGAACATAACCATAAATATATATATATATTTTTTTTTTTTTTGTTCCACCTTTGAGTTTCTAAATAGATGAAAAATATATTCCAAACATGATTCATAATTTTTTCTCTATTACAAAACGTTGTGTGATGGATTCAACAATTTATTAAACAGTTCTACTGGAGACCCCAGCAGAACACGACCCCCAGCACCCCCATCTCCACGTGGGAGGCTGCCACTGGCCACAAAAAAATAAAATAAAATAAAATAAAATAAAATTTGGCCAATCAAGAGAGACTCCAGCACCCCCACTAGGAGTCTCATGCATTTTCCTTTGTTAAATAACAATGGTATGTATATTAATCTTATGTTTTTTCTCATTTAATCTCTCACAACAAAAGTATGAGAGAATAAATATAGAGTGCGAATACTATTTCTCTTTATTAAATAATGAAATTGTTGATCCACTAAAATCCATTTTTCCTCTCTCATATCATCCTTATCCATACCAGCCACTAATCAAAAAGGTTTACTTTATTTAATTTGATAATTAATACAGAAACTAATCATTGTATAATAAGGCTTGGTTTGGCATAATAAAAAAAATATCAAAAAGTCACTATCCTATTTAAGTCACATTATCTTATTTAAGTCACATTATCTCTCTACCACATCACTTTAAATCCAACTTATACTTAACTCATATTTCATAACAAGTCAAAAAGTATACTTGTTTAGTTTATCTCAAATAACCCCTAAATAATAATTTTATGATGGTTAAATTTTAGGTTATGCCAATGATTTTGTTAAGAATTAAATATTGTTAAAAACAGTTTGAATTTTAATACATAATTTACCTATTTTAATATTTTTTATACATATATCAAATAATATCAAATGGTTAGAATTCTGACCTACATTTTAAGCCTAATGGCCTTTTTTTGGGCAAGCTCGTGTCGGCCAAAATTCTTCGGCCAAACCCTCTCTAACGGGTTTGGCTCAGATGAACTCACAAACTTAGCCCAATGTGCTTGAATTTAAGGTCTATTTTTGTATTTTTTTTTCTTTCCATTTTTAGTTTTTCCCATACTTTTTTCATAATTTTAGTGAGCTAATGGGTTTTTAAAATTTATTGTTTAATTTTGGGTATTTTCAAAACCTTGTTTTTTTTTTTTTGGAAAGCTTGAAGATTTTGTCTTACATTGGAAAGAGAGCAAAACATGAAGTACTTAATAAAATGCTACATGAAATATTCCTTTAATTATGGAATTGTGGGATAGATGTTAGTATGCATGCACTCACACAGCAAGAATGCAACATCCGCACACACGCACATGGCGTAGGCAATGGGTTGTGTGGTCTTTGATGGCGCACTTAGCACATACGCATCGGTGTCATGAGGGCACTTTCCTATTAACATCGAACAAGTTGGAGCGATGACGCCGATCCAACAGTCAGATATGATCGGATACGATTAAGGGACATGACTATTCGATCAGAAGCATCAAGGCCTATAATTAGGCTGCGAAATTAGCCACTTCAATCATCCAAAATTCAGAAAGCATTCCTGCAATTCTCTTTCTCTTCCTCTCTTGATTTAGAGTTTTTGATCAAGAGTTTCTTAAGTAAGTTTCTGCTTTTCTTACTGGTAATCAAATTCTACAGACTTGATTATCAGTATCTTAGTTTTCTTGATTATATCAAGAGTATTCTGATCTACTATCGTTAGTGCAGGCGTCGGTAGACTTGATCTTTAGATCAGGCTTCATTGTATATTGGAGACGAATTTGCTATAACCCCCTACACATCTTTTGGTGGATGCAAATATTGTCTTTAGGAAAACGACTAAGTAATGCAACTTGAAACACCAAATTTTTGTTCTACATAGATAAGATCATCGTCAAGTTTTGAAGACTCAAAGGTTACCAACTGAAGAATTCAAGACGAATTGTTCTAACAAGCTTAACTAATTGCTTCTCAAAGGGCAAATATTCAGACTCAATAGGTCACACACTGGTGAAGCTAGATTTCAAACCCTAAACCTTAAGCCCAACCTCATTTAAGTTATGCTAACTTGCCCGAGGGGGTGCTTGGGTTCGGCTAAGAGCCTTCTGGACAAATGATGATTTTTAATCGGAGTATATAATCACTTCATTTAAAAGAATAAGATTAGGTTTGGCATTTCTTAAAAAAAGTCAAAAAAATAAAAAGTCATTATCTTATTTAAGTCACATCATCTTATTAAGTTACATAACATCTCTACCACATCACTTCAAACCTAACTCATATTTCATAAAAAGTCAAAGAGTGTACTTATTTAAAACATTCCAAACAACTCCTAAGTGATAAGCGAACGGATTTTTGTTGAATTGAAATAATGCCCCATACTATTCATGATATGACACTTGTCATGTTATTTTTTCAAAAATCAACATTGTTTAAACTTATAAAATTAATATTTTGTGCGTAACTCTAATCAATTTCTAACCGAAATAACAATAAATGAGGAATCATTTGGGGATTTGGATTATTATTCCATACTAATTGTTTGACATTTGTAAAGATTCTAATAAAAAGGAACTTTGTTTGGTTTGGAATTTTTAAAAATAATTTTTAAAATTTTTAATTCGTATTTTTATATTTTTAGTGAATTTTTAAAATATTTTAATCAATTTTTTGACCTTTTTAAATTCACTTAATCCTAATATACTACAAAATTATAATATTTGTGAAAAAAAATTTAAATTTAATATTATACTTTTTAACTGTATCTAAATTAGGTGTATCTAAAAGATAAAATTTTTGATAAAATATTATAAAAATCACAAAATACAAAAAAAAAATGCTTCATACCACTAATTTAGCACCACTAATGTACCACTAATGATGTGGCATCATGTGGATCCTACCACTGATGTGATAGTTTAGCCTTTATTTTGTTTTTATTTTTTTATTTTTATATTGCCACCTCATTAGTAGTGTTTTTAGAACTTCAAATTTAACGCTCTAAATCACCACTCAAATACAAAATACTACAAAAAAAAAAAAAATAAATAAATAAATCAATTTTTTAAAAAACAGTATAAACCAAACAAATAAATTTTACAATTTCAATCAACAAACCCCATGTAAATTTGCTATAAGACCACCGCATCAAATAAAGAAAGCTGGAAAGATTTTGGATTTGGTTCAGTGATGTTGTAGTCATATCTTAACATCTGATAACAAAAATGTTAAGAATTCAATTGATAGATTAACATTTTACTATCTTTAAAATAAATAAAGCTAGAATAGAATCATCGAGTTTTTTTTTAAAATATTTAGAAAAAAAATAATTTAGAGAATTGACTCACTTTTTAAATTATTTGAGAAATTGACTTGTTTTTTGAAATCGTATTTTAAAAATATAATTTTAAAATTAAAATTAAAATTATATTTTCAACATACTATCACTTTGAAATTATATATTGAAAATGAAATATATCTTAATGAAGTTCATATCATCATAAAATATATTTTTAATATGTGATTTTAATTTAAAATTACATTTTTAAAATGTAATTTTAAAAAATATGTTAATTTTTTAAATAATTTAAAAAGTTAGTCAATTTTTTAAATTATTATTTTTTAAATATTTAAGGGGAAAAAAAAAACTCCAGCATAATCATGTGACCACTAGGTGACCGGTCCCCCTCGCAAGTGGGACGAATCCATCCATCGTTAATTGCGGCGCCAGAACTCTCTAGAGTGAGAGATTTTTAGAGAGAGAAAGAGACGTTAGAGTGGGGGATTCTAGACATTCGTGAAAGGCCCCCAATTTGGGTCCACCATGCTAACCAAGCAGCACCGCTGGTTAAGTTATTTAAACCATGGTTAATGTCGGTCCAGAATTCAGAGAACACAAAGTAACCATGGTTAGGTGTTGGAAGTCAAAACGTTGAGAAACGGGAGGTGATAACAGGGGTGTTTGCAAAGTTAAAAATTAGTTTTTTTTTTTTAATTCAAAAAAATATAAAATAAGTAGATAAAATATTATATTAAACAACAATGATTCATCTCCCTTTTCTTCCCATCCCTTTGGCCCCTCTCTTTATAATTACTTTTTAAATATAAATATTTTAATTTATTAAAATAATTAAAAAATAAAATAATCGATTAAAATAATCAATTTTTCAAACGACGCCGAGCTTGACTGCGAAGTAGCGTAAGAATGAAGCGAGAGGATCAAATTGCAATTTATTAGGGGTGGTGGGGGCAATTGATGATGGAGTTATGGTCCCACTTTTGATGCGCTCACACGTCGTTTCCTACGTGTATATCACTTACAAGACACGCAAAGTACCGCCGTAATTTCTCTCTCTCTAATGTCGTCCTCGCAATTTTATGTTTTGTAATGTTATATGTATCAATTAATATATGAATATTAGTTATGATATTATTGTGATATTTTGAAAAGTTAGTAATAAATTAATTTTTTAACTTTTTAGCTTTTTTGATGACTTTTTTAGCAAAAAAATTACGTTATTTTGTGTAAAAAAATTGATTTTTTTGGCTAAAAAAACTAAGACCAAGTTTGGCATAATCTAAATAATACAAAAAATTAAAAAGTCACTATCCTATTTAAGTCACATTATCTTATTTAAATCACATCACTTCTTTAACACATCACATCAAATCCAATCCAAACCCAATCCATATAAGCCAATAAGTTAAAAAGTGCACTTTTTAATAACATCTCAAACCAACCCTAAAAAATCAAAAAGTTAACTTTTTACCATTGTTTTCAAAAGATCCCAATTATTAATCATATTTATTATACAAATTATAAATATTAAAAAAAATTTAAATTATATTATATTATCAATGAGTACACTAGTTAATAAATTAATTAGTACATATAACATGATTATTTTACGTTAGATAATTAAAAAAATGGTGGTGTTACATAGATCAATTAGTGTACATATTAATGTACTAATTAGTATTATGATATTATTATTAACCATATTTATTATACAAGTTATAAATATCTAAAACTATAAATGATATTACATTATTTATTAATATATTAATATATACATTAATTAATACATATAGTATTATTTTTAAAAAAATGTGAAAGAATATAAAAATTTATAATCACTCAAAAATATAATCACGTGATCTCCCTGATCAAGCAATAATTATTCCTCTATCTGTCTGACAACGTTTTATTCATAATTTATACCATCAAAAGTATTACAAATTTACAGTTACACAAATTTTCTCTTCTAAAATCTCTCCAATAAGATGGCAAAGACAAAAAAATCCTGAGAAAATATTAAAGTGTGAGTCAACTTTTTAAATTTCATTTATCATATTATTCGGAAAGATTTGAGAAGAAAAAATATTGTGAACAAATCATTTTTCTTTATACAATAATTTAATATTATCAAATAATATGTTAAGTTAATAGCTGAAATAATAAATAAAATATATTAATATGTAATTATTATAACGTTTATTACCCCAAAAAAATGTCTAAATAAATTTTTCTATTAATTTATGCATCATACAATAGCAAATTTTAAAAATTGTAACATAACTCATTTTGATAACAACAATGCTAGGTTACTTAAAATTTTGTGGTTTAAATGGCTTAAATCACTCAAAACGACGTTATTTTGAGTATAAATGAGTATAAAACGATGTCGTTTTGAAGAATTTGAGCCATTTGAGCCACAAAATTTTGAGTTACCAAATATTTCCTTTTTGATAATATGATAAATATTGTTTTATAAAGTTTGTATCAAAAAATAATAATAAATTTTAGAAAAATGATTGCAAATAAAAATTTTATACAAAAATCTCGCAAGAGTGGCATAATAATGGTATTTTAAAAATTATAAATCATTTTAATTAACTTTTTGATTTGAGATAAATAAGCATACATATGTGATTTCATTATATATATATATATATATATATTTGTGCATGTCATCACTCTAAATTTTATATATAATGCAGTTTCTATGTCAAGGTCTTGTTTAGAGATTTAAGATTTTGGTTAAAATATTAAAAAAATTATTATAAATTGTCCTATCATTTTTTTATAAAAAAATTAAAATATTAATTAAAATAGTTAATTCTCAAATAAGGTCTCAGCGTTAACATAAAAAGAGATGTTTGCAAAACAAGTTTTATGTCAATTTTGTACATATATATATATATATAATAACAAAGAAAAAAGTTATAAGAATTAAATTATAATATGAAAATTAATAAAATCAAGGAGATTATTCAATAAGTTCTATATTTTAAATTTGTAATTCATATAGTCTCATATTTTTTCTTGTGATCTATTTTTAATCTTTTTGGATGTGGAGTTTTTAGTGTTACATCATACTTGTCACATTGGAGCGTTACATATCATGTTTAAGAAAAATACACTAAGAAATTTTTAATTTTTTTAGAGTGTCACATCATAAGTGTCACATCATACCTTCACGTTGTTATATTTAAAAAAAAGTCTACTAAGAAGTTTTTAATTTTTTTAGAATGTCACATCATTAAAGTATCACATTAATACCTGCTATATTATAGTATCACATCATACATATCACATTCATAAAATGTTATAGCTATCTACCAAAATATTACCAAAATAAAAAAATAGGACCACACAGAAAAAACTCTCTACTAATAGAATTTAACAAAGCAATAAAAAAAAATTAAACTGATTAAAGTACTCATTTGTAAAATAAGATTTATTAATACATATCTCTAAAATGAACTTAAAAATTAAATAAATTTGAGTCATTTGGGAGAATCAAAATGTTACAATCCGAATCGAAATAAGCCTTCGTTTGAAAAGTGGGTTGGCTTTTTGACTTTTTTTGACTATTTTAGCCTAAGTTAAAAAGCTTAGTTTGAGAAGCACTTTTTAGCTTTTTTGACTTTTTTGTGAAAGAAGAGTGTACTGATTATGGGTTAGATGTGATATTTTGTTTGTTACGGCTAAAATAACTTATTTTGACTTTTATAACTATTTTAGCCACAAACCAACTTGCTAAACAATGATGTAACATTCCAGTGAATATGTAACTAGGACGATGAAATAAAATTTCATTTGTTAATTATATATTTTAATTAAAAAATTATTATAAATTATGATATCGTTTTTTTTAATATATTTTTTATAAAAAAAAATCAAAAAAATTATTAATCTGTCCCAAAAAGAGGGTAGTAGTTTGTAAGAGCAATTTTTTGGTAGCATCAACACGTGCTGCTGAAGTGACGTGGAGGAAAGGGGTTGGCAAAGTTAGTTGCTCTTAGGGCACCTGCTCAAACGGTACTGTGTTGGGTGAATGAAGTGAGGTTTCTAAATTTATATTGAGTAATTAACAAATAGAAGAAAAAAAAATGATAAATTGTAATTGATAAAAAAAAAAATGATAAATTTTTTAAAAAGTGTTCTAATAGTGTGTGGCGTCATAATGATGTAAGGGTTGTGTCTTGTTTTTTTAGTTCAACAATAATTCATCCCACTAATTTAGGAGGACTAATTAACCACTAATAAGGTGGAAATTCAAAAAAAAAAAAAAACACACAAGAGCAAAATATCCCATTATATAGAACTCCAACGATGATTCATAGCTCGAATTCGAGGCTCAAATTTGGCTCGAATTCGTCGGAGTCGGAGGAGGAGGAGGAGAAGGAGGAGGAGGAGAGAGGAGGAGGGGAGGGGGCCATAAAAATGGCTGGAGGAGGAGTCGGGGCCGGAGGCGGAGGCGTCTTTGCGACGATCGAGCTTGCGACGATCGGCGGCGTCTTCTGACGAGGACGGCGGAGGCGACGGAGGCGACGAGCTCCTCACGATGAGGACGGCGGGCGGAGGCGGCGAAGCTCCCTCTCTTCTCTTCCCCTCTGTTCCTGGTTTCAACGAAGAAGACGAAGAAGAAAAGAAGAAAAGAAGGAAAGAAAAGGCGGAAAAAGAAAGGGAAGAAAAAAAAATGTAAAACGACGTCGTTTTACAGATTCGAGCCAAAAATCGAGCCAAATATTCGAGCTACCAAGAATTATTCATAGAACTCACACTACTTTAAAATTATTAATGCTCTTCTTTTTAATGATCTCACTCATTTTTATTTTTAGTTTTATTGTGAAATCATTAAAAATTTGTTTATAACTCTTAAATTAGGGGAGGAATGATTTCTAGATTAAAAAAATCTAACCAAATCAACCAATAATTTTTCAATGGATTTGGTTTGTGACGCAGACGTGACACTTCTGGAAGTACTGGCGGACAAAGATGGCAACCGGAATTTTTATTATATAATAAATACTAAAATAAAAATATTTGAAAGGACCAAGGTCTGATAACTCTAAAAAAAGTTAAATCGTTAAAAAATTAAAAAATTATCACTATTATCAAAAGTTAAAAATTACGGTTGCATAATTTTTAATTTTAATTTTTTCCTATACACTAATTTATACAATTTTTTAATACATATTTTTTTATAAAAACTTAAAAAATTAACCCAAACATCTATATTTTTTTTTCAATTTTTGAGTCTAAAAAGACAAAAAGTACACTTATTTAAGACACTCCAAACAACCTTTAAAAGTAAAATTTTAATAAGAGGTCTACTTATATGACAATGGATTTTATTCATGAATTATTTGATATATGTGATTTTTTTTATTACTCCATATCACATTATTAGAGCTATTACTAAAACAACAATGCTAGAGACCTCTAAAATGGCATCTCTAAACCCACCTCTAATGAGGTGGAAAAGGAAAAAAATAAAAAATAAAAAAAATCAAGACACATGATTGGCTGTGACAGTGGGAGACCCACTGCTACATTACTAATGGTACCTCTAAATTAAAGGTCCCAAGCATTTTTGATTACTAGAATTCTAATTTAAAGTTATAAATTATTACTCATACTAAAGTAGGAGAATGGTAAAAAAATATTATTTTATTGACTAGGCATGTGACCGCGTAACCCGTGTTGTAATTTCTACGTGCAAGGATTCTCCCCTTACATTATTTTTTATCTGTAGGGTTATTAGGCCCATTTTTAAGTTTAATTTTGATAATATAAATTGTTCATATTTTAAAATTTATTCAGTATATCATACTTATAAAAAAATCAAATTGATTGGATTTTATAAAGTATGTGTTCAGAAAAATTGAACTAAAAATTATTTTTTTTAAAAATTTAATAAATAGTTTTCCGAACATATGTTTTCTAATATCTGATCACTTGATTTTTTATAGGTATAATATACTGAACAAATCTTAAAATATGATCGATTCAAATTATCAAAATTAGACCTAAAAGTAGGCTCAATAATCTTACAAGTAGGGAATATAAAGAAGGAGTGCAAGGAGAGGATCTTGACTCAATTTCTACAGCTTGAACCGAACAAGCACAGCAAACAACTTTGAATTATATAGTGCTAAAAAAAAGTGAATGATAACAAAATAATATGAAGTGATATAATTTAAATAAATAAAAAAATTAATGATTTGAATGATAAAAAATAGGGTAAATTACATTTACCTCCATTGAGGTTTTTGAAAAATACAGGGACCACCCTTGTGGTTTGAATAATTACAATAACCTCCCCTACTTTACCTGACAATATCAAGATTCTCCCAATCCGTCAATTTTGCACAAACGACGTTACTTACCTATACAGAATGACCATATTACCCTTTAAATTAAGTGTAAAAAGACGAAAATACCCTACAAAATATTGCTACTCTTCACATAGACCTTAAGCTGATTGGAAGAAGTTTCGAGTGAGTAGAGCTCATTATTCACAATAGCAACAAGAGGCGGTGAATGAGAACTTAAAACCGGATCATCTTTCAACATGTCAGGGATTAAGTTCCACCTGTTCATACATTCATCAAAAAATTCTCCACAGGTGAGTTCACCATCTTCATTTCACCCACCAATCACATAGAACTTGTTGTCCATGTAACACCCTGAGCAAAGCTTCCTCTTCGTCTTCATCCTTTGGAGGGGTTCCCAAGATTTTCTCTGGATTATATTTCTCGGCAGTATCATAGACTTCACTGTTTGGCTCTATCCCAACCCCGCCAGCTACAAAAGCAAAGATCTGGCCCTCTAACTCATAATCAAGTGAGGGAATGTAAGAGTAATCTGCATCCTGAGGTTCTGTACCTGATGTACCATCATCACTACCATCACAGGAAGAAAATCCAAGCCAGTTCCGGCCTGATCCCATATTAGTCTTGCAAGTCTTCATCTTTTCCAGTGATGGACTACCAGAACTGACCCAACAGCCTTTATAAAGCTCACCATTCTTGCTCATACTGTAGCAATATTCATCGAAACGTTCTGTCTCTTCTTCATTCTCAGTCTCTCTCTCTCTCTCTTTCCTCTTAACCATTGATCAGACTCAAAACACATTCAGAGCCTTCAAATCCTCTGTATGCTCACCAAATTAAGCATCCCCTGTATAAAACCTATAAACTCCGTAACTATGCCGGAGACCTTGCTGATACTGTCCTGGAAACCGACTACCTCTCGCCTAGCTCTCAATCCCATACCGATCATACCTCCCATCAACCCAATCTCCCTCATACCTACCATTTACAAAGTAATTGTACACTTCACTAATTGGGGATGAATCGGGACGAACCGGCAAGAACGGCAACGAATTAGGGATGAACTGGGTTTGTGGGGCTTTTGAACTGGGTTTGTGGGGGCTTTTGTTCCTCTATGTCTTCTTCGTCTGGTTTGATCTCGTTTACAGAAGATAGGGTTTGGATTGGGTTTTGTGAAAAATTCTTTGATTGGCATTTTAGTGCATTATGGGCATTATGGGTATTTTAGTGCTTACATTAGATGACATCAGCAAGGTCTGTTAGGTATATAAACGGCTGTCAAATTTTGGGGGAATCTTGATATTGTCAGGTAAAGTAGGGGAGGTTATTGTAATTATTCAAACCACAGAAGTGGTCCTTGTATTTGTCAGAAACCTCAGGGGAGGTAAATGTAATTTACCCTAAAAAATAATGATTTGAATAATAAAGTGAATGATAAAAAATAATGTGATTGAAATATGTGATTCAAATAAAAAGTGATATAATTTAAATAAGATAAAAAGATAAAAAAAAATATTAATAACACAGGCTAGACAACCTCCAAACAAACACCGATTAAAAGTTTGAAGTGTAAATGTACAATTATTTAAGAGTTGACATTTTTTAAGGTTGAGAAAATTGCTCAGGATTGTGAGATTTATTATAAATTCTATTTTAATGATTTGAATATTGTTGATTTTATTTTTAAAAAATTATATATATATTAATTATGTAAAAAAATTAAATCAATTTGTTAATCATATTCTTTTTTTCCTTATTTTATTACATTTGTCTTCAAAAAATAAAAGACATGTTTTTAAAAAATAGATTATCATTTTTTTAGACAAACAAAATAAATTAAAAATATTAAAATTATTAAATTAATTTAATGATATATATAAATAACCACACAAAATAAACTATTTAAATTATTAAAATAAAACTCATTATAGACTCCACAAACCAACAAAATTTTCGCTGCAAACTTGAGAGAATTGTCAACCTATTCTATAATTTGATGTCAATAGTAAACCCCACAATTGAAATATTACTACTCATTCCCAAATAATTTTACAATTGCTTATACGTAGTTATTATTTTGCGCAGTTTATTAAAAATTAAAAATTGATAATTTAAAAACACTCTTCACTCAATTTTAAAAATTAATTTTTTTAAAACTATTTCTTTTCAATAAATTATAAGTAAAAATTGTACCAAACAATCCAATGCTAGATTTTTTTTTTCCCCTCTTTTTTCGGATAAGTATCCCATATTATTGTTTTTTTTTTTTTTTTGAGTGAAATATCACATACTTAGAGAGACGTACCAAACTCACAGTGGGCTTTGCCGTATAAGATTATGGTTTTTTCCATTTATTTAATATTTTTCTATGCTGCTGTATGATTGTCATAATTTTGTCACTAACCTTATGTTAGTGTTAAATAATTGATTTGATCACGTGACCCCACCCCCCTATTTCGCCGCATCACGTGCCCCATATTTTAATAGGAGAATTACAGCATAATAAGATAAAAAAATAATAAATTATAAAAACATATAAGGTGTAAATAATTTTGTGATGGGATACAAGTAAAAAGTTATAAAGGTATAAGTGTCGCTTACACTTCTTCATATTTGTATTTAAAAAAACAAAAAATTAGTTATCCCATTAATATGAAATTCCCCCTATTTCAATCCTCATCTCTCATCTCTAGGTTCCATTCTTGAACAAGGGTGTTGTGTAGTAGACAACACAATCTATCATAGACTTCGTTTGGGATATGAATTTAATTTTTTGGCTTTTTGGTCTTTGGATTGTTTAATCTGGAGTTAAAAAGTCTCATTTGGAATAAGTTTTTTGACTTTCTTAACTTTTGTGAGAAAAAAAATAAAATGATTATGATTTTAATGTGACATTTTGTTCTATTTGACTAAAACAGCCAATTTTGTCCTATATGATTATTTTAGTCCAAATGGGCGTGCCAAACATAGCCTACTTTTCCTTGCAATTTCCTTTTTATTTAAAAATAATAATGCTTTATATTTTATTTATTCTTTGATGTGTCATTATTTTATTAATAATAAATATGAATAGTAAGACTTATTATAAAAATAAAAATAAAAATTAGATAGTGTATTAAATTAATATAGTGATAATATATGACATAAATAAAAAATGTGGCATATAATCTCATTTACTACCCAATGTATTCATTTTTTAAACAAAAGTTAATAAGTTTCATATATTTATTAATATGGTTTCATATCTTGTGTTTAATAAAAAAAAATAAGATTGCATATATTAAGGGTGTTTGAGATAACCTATATAAGTATATTTATTTAGATATGTGCTGTTATTTGGGTCACATCACCTTACTATTTTTTTTACATATTTTCATAAAAAAATTAAAAATTATATTTATTTGGATCATCTCAAATATTTCTTTAAATATAATATTGGAAAACACTATGGTCCATACCCTTTAAAAGTATGTACCATACACACCTTATAATTAAAGAAGAAAATGATATAATTTCATACTTTTTAAGTCATAATTAAAAAATAATAATATAACTAAATACAACATAAGACATAATTAAGATTTTATAAGTCATAACTAAAAGAAATGTCATAACTAAATACAACATGAGTCATAATTAAATAATTCATAAATTATAAGTAAAATAATATTATACTTAAAAAATAAAATTGATCATATTTAAAGAAAAAAAATACTATAACTAAGACCAAGTTTGGCATACACAAAATAATTCATCTTTTTATCTTTTTTTTTTATCAAATCACCTCTCTACTTTTTTATACATCTTTTTATAAAAAGATAAAAAATATATTTATTTAGGACATCTCAAACAATCCCTAAATGTGCATATGATATATTCTTCTAACAGTGTGTATATTAGATTTTCCATATAATATTACATAATGACATTATTGATTGAAAATTCGCATTATTGATTGGAAAAATTCAAACCATTCCATCAGTTGACTTTGGCATCCAATAATGATAGCAATTGTGCACCACTTGATGGGAAAATATTCTATTATACATATATATAAATATAATATAAGGTAAATTACTATTACATTTTTTAAGATTTAGGCCTTATTTGGGAAGACTAAATAAGTGTACTTTTTGTCTTTTTTGACTAAAAAAGTGAGGTTGAAAATATGGATGTTTGGATTAACTTTTTGACTTTTTATGAAAAAATGTGTAATAAAAAATTGTAAAAATTAGTTTTTAGAAGAAAATTTGAATTGGGAGTTGTGCAGCCGTAATTGTTGACTTTTGGTGAATAGTGTTAATTTTTTAACTTTTTGAATAACTTTTTGACTTTTTGGATTATTCTCTACATCCCAAACAAGGCCTTAAATTTAACACATATCATTTCTTAATACTTAAAAATTTATATTAGTTTCTTATTATTGTAATTATTTAGACAAAATAAAAATATTAAACTCATATACTTTCTTTTTTCTTACTTTGTTTTATTTTTATTTTTTTTTTTGATTTATTTTTTAAAAATATAATTTCTTCTATTTTTTTACTAAAAGTTATTCTCTAAGATTTGATCTAATTATATTTCATTTTCTAATGTCTTGAAAATTACATTCTCACTGTACATGGACCTAATTTGAGCTTACCCAAGAAGGGAAGAATTGTTTCATGTTCCTATTTTATATGGTTATTACAACTCAAGTCAACCTCAAATATTAATTTCATTGATGTGTGTATATATTATTATTTCTAACTGTATACTAACGAGAATAATTATATTGACATCAACGTTCTTATTAAAAATCTTATTAAAAGTATAAGAGCTCAAATATAATTAGTTGTCAAAAAAAAAATAATGATAATATTTAAATATCTAATGATATTTAGAAATATATGCTTTTAATAATTTTTTAGTAAGAATTTTAATATATGTATAACTGAATTGAACTACTAGCAAGGGTCATGTAATGTCCCATGTGAGATTGGGATGTTCTGAAATTAAAAACAAATTATTATTAGTATTATTATTATTACATTTAAGAGTTAAGTTTTTTTGGTATTATTAACATATGTTCTAGGGCATATATTAACATATTTAAAATGATTAGACTTACCTGTAAAAATAAGGTAGATAATGAAATTACAATTTAATTCTTTAATGACATCGTATCCTAAAAACATTAGTAAAAAACTAAGATAAACCAGGATAAACAAGTAAATCGTTCTCCTCCACAAATTAATTATTCTATTTTTTAAAAAATTTATATTTCCAATAATAGAAACTAAATGAATACATAATCTTAATAATAAAGAAATAGTAAACAAATTACAATATATTATTAACTAATCACATGGACACGAGGTCTTCATAGCATACCAAATAATTTTTGCTCCAACAAAGGGGGAGGAAAACAACCGAGGGTGGTGGCCTAGTGGAGAATGCAATTCTCTCCACAGGGATGACCCAGATTCACATCCTAGGGGGTGCGAATCTGCTGAATTATCTAGTTGGCTCTCTTCAAAACCCTCTCAATGTACTCCGATCGACTCTAAGTTCTTCTATGGCGTGTGACTGAACTCTATTGGTACCTGAGTGATGGGTCTTTTTTTATGGATTGAATTAAATTTGACCGGCACCCAATAACCAAGAACTAGGGCCCACGGATGCGGTGACGACACTTCCTATTTATAAAAAAAAAAAAAGAAGAAGGAAATGTTGGAGCGTGAGACCCCTTCTATAGTTTGGGCTCACCGATCTTATATTGGGCTTATAGGTCCAACAAGTAAAAAGGAATAAATCATTGCCCAAAGATATCTTGGACCAGTATGAACAAAGAAACAAAAATGTAAATGCATTATGCAACATCATGGAAGGGGAGATTCTATTTACACTCAAAAAATCAAGTATGCTTAATTTCTCAATATTTTTTATTAAATTATTTAGAATTATAAATTATTCTCAATACGCTCTATATTTTTTCACAAATTACTCTTTAAAGTATACCTAAATAGTAAACAAATCAAAAATTTCAAATTACACCACTTTGAAAAAACATTCAAAAACCCTTAAAACAAATTTCTCATTACAACTATCTATTTTATTCACTTACAAAGAATGATTGGTGTGAGTTATTCTATATAACATCATATTTACTTATATGTGTTCCTATTATATTAGTAATAACTCCATGAAATACTTTATTAAAAAACCCCGTGATAATTTCATAAAGATCGAAAAAAGCTTTTGTTGTTGAACCTCCATGGCATCTCTAAATGAACCATCTAACAATTCCCAAGAACTAAAGCTTTTCAAGATAATGTTTGATTAACTGAACAAAACATTACTTATTTTTCGATTTGATTAATTGAATAAGATATTATAATTTTTTTTTAATTTGATTAATTGAATAAAAAAATTATTGTGTTCTTGACAATTCCCACAATTTTTTTTTTTTAACAATGGCACATATTAGTCTGTTTTATTTGTAAGTAACAACATAATAAAAAATAATGATATTGATGATAATTGTGAGTTTTGATAGAATAAATTAAAGTCTTAGAGTGAGAAAAAAATGTGAAGGAAAAATAATTAAAATTTGAAAAAAAAAAGGTGAAAAATATTGAATATGAAAAATACATATAATTGATTTAAGTATATCATGAGAAAAAAATAATATCTTATTTTAGAATTAATTTAATATTATTTTTATTAATAAATTCACATTAAAATATAATAATAATTAAAATTTTAAAATTTTTATTAAACATATAAAATTATTATTTGAATGTGAATAGAACCACCCTAGTTAAAGGCATGCTTGCTGTCATCGTAATGATAAATGTGAGTGGTGTGACACTGACTCTCATCATCAAATAATAATTTGAACACGATTTCTACCAGGCCCATCGTCACATCTTGACCATTGTACACCACCTAATTCCAAAAACACAAATTATGTGGTTGCTTTTGGGAAATGCCCCAAACCCTCCAAAGTCTCACAATTCCTTGGGCCCCTGTATTTAAGGGAAGGCCCCACATGATAGTACTGCCTAATTAAACACATGAACACCATTGAAGAAAATGTAAATGTATCCAGGGCCACACCATGCATCTATTTTCAAAACAATTAAACTATATTTAGGCCTTGTTTGAAAATAGACTAATTTAGTAATTTTTTAATTATTTAGTTAAAATATAAGTTTAAAAAAATTAATATGTTTGGAATGATTTTTTAACTTTTTATAAAAAGATTTGCAAAAAGTAAAGAGAAGAGAATCTTTGACTTTGTGATATAAATTGTTGACTTTTTGACTTTTTTAATAACATTTTGACTTTTTAACTAAACCGGCTAGTCCCCAAACGAGGCCTTAGTTTATGAATTTAAACAGAAATTTGAAAAGAAAAATAAAAAAATTAAGTAAAATATGAATAAAATATAATTATATTTCACACTTTTCACTTTTCAAATTCCTACCTAGATTCATAAATCAAACACAACATTAAGCAAATCAGTATTAGAAACAACTAAAAGTACTTTAGGAAGCAAATTTGCTAACATTGCATTCAAGTGCGTACATACAGGTAAACATGGGAAGCAATGGCAATAATCATCCAATCACTATAGAAGGTAAACTAACTGGTAAGAAAGCTACTTTGATTACAATCAATTACTAAACAAACAATATATTAAAAGATAATAATAACACTAATCAAATGTGCCAAACCATTTAGATTGGTTCAACCAATTCCGTCTCATCTCCTTCTAAAACATGCCGACACTTTTTACCAAAAACGAAAAGGGAAACATTAACGAAGTTTTGGGATGATAACCAATTAACTTGGAATCAACCTAAACGAAATACTGGATGAGGCACAAAGGAGGGGAGCATATTAACATATAAAGCACTCGATGACAATCTTAATTTCCGAAGCGAACAAACATTGTTTAGGCATCAGTAACAATGGCAACACCAAAATATTACAAATGCTGCAGATGTCTTACATCTTCTATGAGAATGGTATAAGCTTCTAGAAATTTCCTAACATTAATATGGCATAGCATGTGCACATGCAAACAAGGACTGAAATTAGACTCTACCTAAACAATCTTACAAGCACAAGCATCAGAAGCAATTATTGTTTCTCCAAAGGCATCCCATTAACCATCTCCAACTCTGTCTTGCAATTCTCTCTCAAATCTTTTAGTGCGAGCAAACTGGTTTCCTGCCACACAAAATTGGAACTAACTATTAATAAATAAATAAAAAATTGAACATAATAATAAAAATCAAAAAGGGGCAATATAACAATCTTATTTGACCGTAAGGAGTTACTAACATAGCCAGTAAAGTTAGTAACAACAACTTAAGAAAACACCATCTCACATAGTCACATGACTGGTCTGTAAACATCGATTGTCATCCAACCATGTATCATGTTTGAGCAAACTTTATATCTCGAAACACGTGTTGCATTGTATATTGTATTCTGTTAACACCTTGTATCATAAATTGAAATTTTCAACTAATTGAAAAGTATGTGCAAAATATAAATATGCTAATTTTGAAATTGGAGAAATGCAATGCAATTGTAGACGTCTCCGAACGTCCTGAGAGGATGAGTCCCGTTCTGTTTATTTGGGTTCACTACAGTTCGGAGTCAAATTGTCACGGTTCTTAATCTTGAACCGAAGAGTCCAAATCCGACAAATCGTTTTGAAAAAACAGATTTTGAAAGAAGTGCCAAACATGGACTGCTTCGCCAGATACAGAGTCGCTACCTAAATATTTTTAATGGGAGAATTTAAGAAACCCTGACTCGGTGCCAAAGGCCACGTGTCCATCATCACCAAAGTTACCTCGGTTCGAGAACTTAGGTACGATTGGAGAAAGTCAGCTATAAGCACTCCCGCTCGCCCGATCCGAAGATCAGCCTCTACTAACCATGATATCCGATTTTAAAAACGTTATGTGTTCTTATTCCGATTATTAGTCTAAAATTACTATGTTATGCGTACAGCAAACAAGTATAGACCAAATCGCCTAAATTGAAACAAAACATTTCATGTTCGTTTTTGAAAAATGATTTGCTACTCGTAAGTAGGCTAAAACACAGATTTCAACGAGTTGTCCCAACTCAAACAATCTAACCTTCACTCACAGGCATTTAGGCAGTTACTCAAAAAAACATCTAGCCACATGATAAGCATGCTATTATGTTTAACATTCACACTCATGCGAGATGCTAAAGCATAAAATACTTACAGTGTACTCCATGCCAAAACAGTAAACCAGTTAGCAAACATGCGTGATCCTAATTCATGTTAAAGTGGCTAATGTATCGCATACAGAATGTCACATAGAATAGGCTCGGCCAATCTAAGAATGACATGCGAAAATGCACAAGTAGCATGTATTCAAGTTAGATTTAAAATACTTATGCAGTTAGCATGATGCGCCGAGCCCGGTACATGCAATACTAATGAATGATGCACGCATGCATAGTATAAGATATGTTAATTTAAATATGCCCTAATACTAACCATCAAAAACAGGTAAGTAAAAAGAAAGAAAGACGTGGGGTTGGAAAACATAAACACACACACCCACACTTATTACAAATTCGCCCTCGCTCGGAGAGACCAAAAGAATAATACAAATTAATTAACCTACAAACTAATTAATTATTACAAACCACCTAATATAATTGAATATAATTAAGCAGTAAACAATAGCCTCAGGAAGAGGGTCCAATGTGCGCGTGCTCGGGTTTGCTCGGAAATCCAATGCCATGCACAAGATGCCTCTGCTTTGGTTGTTATCCTCCTCTGAAGACTGCACAAGTCCCAGGGTTGCTTCTCTAAGTGCTCTAGAACACCACCGGCTGAAGGGATTGGTCACCGGCCATGTATAATAGTCATCGGCCACAAAATACTCCATCGGCCAACAATGGATGGCGGTCAGATCGAAGATGGCCGGCCAAATCTCTCTGGTTTGTGACAAAGAGAGAGGACAAAGCAAAGCATGGCAATGTATTTCAAGTAATGTATGCACTAATCACATCCCCCTATCATGTTTATGACTCAAAGGGATATGGGTCTCGATTTTCGAACCACTAATCACGCATTTCCATGCATGATGGCCCAAGGAATCGAGGGTGCATTTTGATATTGGAATGCAATGCACATAAGCAAATAAAGGGGCTCAACCTCTATCACAAGCAATTCAAGAGGCAAAACATGCATGCCAATGCAATGCAATCCTAAGCATGTCGACTAGTATGCAAAATGAACCATGCAAGCAAGCAATGCATGTTAGGCGCACAACCTAAAGAAGCATGTAAGGCATGAAGCAATGCAACCTACAAGCATGCAAGATGTAATCTAAACATACAAGTATGCAAGGCATGCAACATCATACAAATGGGACCAAGCATGCAACAACACACAAGGTAAGCATGCAACACATGCTAAGGGAGGGACTTACACTAATTGGATAGCCCTAAACTAGGTCCAAAACAATGGCCAATGCTATGGAAGTGAGGTCCAAAACACACACATGCATGCAAAATGGTCCAATTCCTAAGCATAAAGGGACAACTTCTAAGCACACTTAAAAGGAAGTAAACATGGACAATTAGCATGCAAGGTAAGCTCTGAAAATCATGTCAAAGATGATGCCGAATCAAGCAAACAAGACAAGCATAGCATGCAATTGGTCCAAATATTCAAGGCAAGCTAAGGATGTATTGAACTACCCTTAACAAAACCAAACATGGCATAAATTGAATGACCAAAATTAGAGGTTTAGGATGTTGAAACAAAACTAAAACACAATGACATGGCGTCCTAGGAGGCCTAAACATGATGGCATGCATGGAGGCCTAAACATGGAGCATGAGATGACAACCTTATAGAGCATTAAAGGGACATCGAATGCAAGCATATAAGCACATCATGACGTCTGAAATAACATACCAAGTGATTCCAAACCACTGAAACAAAGCAAGGATGGCATGCTAGAGGGGCCAAAGCTTAAGGCATACAAGAGGAATTACATGGTAACTATACAAAGCAAGACTTGAATGACTCAAATGACCTAAAACAGTCCCTTAGCACACCAAAATATGCATGTAAGCTTCACAAAGCTCGGCCAAAACACATGAGCATTGGAGTCTAAATGCTATGCATATATTGAGGCAAATCATGGCATTACAAGGCATGTATGCTAAGCAAGCATGGTGTACCAAAACCAACATAACACAATGCTATATTATGACATAATAAGCGTAAAAAACAATCAAGGCATGTTCAACATACACTTAAACTAGATGCTCCCTCAAGAAGAGGCAAAAAAAAAAGCCCTTTTCAAGGACAACAAGGAGAGGGGGTGGCCCTCTCCTTCCTAGAACCTCAAGGCACCATCCTCACCTCTGAAATCTCTCAAGATTTCAGTGGTGAGGAGGCCCAAACACAATGGTCCCGGAGCTCAACCAAAATGGCACAAAAATAGAGCCTCACAAGGCTTAAGAGGGGTCAAACAACCTCAAAACTTAAAGCAACCTTAACCAACTATTTAAAGCACTTAAAAACAGAACTTTTCTATGTTATATGTTAAGCTCAAAAACAGATGCAAGATAGGCTAAAAAGCTTTGCAAAAATAGAATAAAAAGGGACAAAAGTCTTACCCTTGTAGACCCTCTTCACAAACAATGTTCCATCAGCTCTTTTGGTTCCAAACCAGTCCAAAAGCTTCAAGGAAAGACCTCTGGTACCTCAACAACTAAGAAAATGTGTGATGGTGGGTGTTTGTGCACAAAAATGAGACTAAACACACACTAAACACAAGAGAGAAAGAGATATAGAGATAGAAGAGATACAAACCCTAACCCTAAAGCTCAAACTCTGGAAAAAAATGTTGTCTAAAATTGTCTAACCCCTTTACAAGAGAGAAGAAGCTCCTTCTTATAGACAATTAGTCTTGTAAAGCTTCCAAAGGAAGCTAACAAAAGGGAAATCCCTCCATACACGTGTATGGAGGGGGTAAAAGTGCATGCCAGCTACACAAAAATATCTGCAAAAGCAAATGCACAGTAGTCGGCCGGCCAAAAATGCAATTGACCAAAAAAAGATAGCCGGCCAGCTATCTATAGTGCCGTCCGGCCAAACATTTGGCCGGTGGCAACAAAACACAGCCGGTGGAGTGTGGGGATGGCCCACAAGCCATTCCTTGCCCCTCCAAGGCAAAGCACAAGTGTTTGGTGCAAAACCAAACACAAAACAGTCAAGTCGAGAAATCCTGAAGCAAGACGCGTAACCGAGACCTCCGGGAACTCAAGACGAACACAAATATGGATGATCACCGAGTGTTCAAACGGTAACGTCTAAGTCTTGAGGACGGTCAAAAATGGGATGTCTACAGCAATACTGATAATGTTATTTCCATGATTGTCATATTTTTCCAGTTGAGATTAAATATTGGGTATAGATGTCAGGGTTTAAAATCAGGCTTTCATTGCTCTAGAATTACAAAATCTCACAAACTTATAATCATGTATAACATTTTCTTGACATTTCATCTCTTTGGCTTACAATGCTTCATCAAAAAGGGTTGGTATTGCTTCACTTCTATAGAAAGCAACCTTGTGCACATACGCAAACATGAATGCATTCTATTGTCCATTTTTTTGGCAAGTAAAATAATATATTTCATAGAGGATGAAACATGAAGGTACAAAGAAAACAACAGGGGATAAAACACCCTACCAAACCACAACTAACTAACAGCTAAAACACAACCAACCAAAACTTGAGCTAACACTGGCTCTCAAAAATCAAAACAGAAAACAGAACCGATACAACCATCAAAAACACCCCAATCAAACAACAGAGAAATCAACTATTAAACTAAGTTTTAAGGATTTTTGTAGAAATGACCATGCTAAGAAAAGCTGCCAATTTGCTTTGCATTCTATTCTCTATTTTGTCTTTTGTAAAAAGATGACGTGGTGATGTAATCAATATATGGCTATAAAAACCATAGGATGTTCGACCTATCAACTCTTGAATGCAACCAACCGCCATAAATAGACTTACTTAACATGGTAGATCTCAAATCTGACAAAGGTTTTTTTTTTTTCTTTTTTTTTAGATTTGGGAAGATGAGATTTTTTTTGAGGTTGTGTGTTATGTTAAAAAGTGTGTTTAATGGTAAATTTTTAAATTTTTTTTATTTTTAAAATTGATTTTTTATTTAAAATAAAATAATTTAAAGGCAAATTAATTTTACTTTTCTTTAAAATTGTAGTGGTGTAATTTTATGTCTCCAGGCTAGTCTACAATTGATTTTTTTTTTTTTTTTTTTTTTTTTTTTTTTTTTTTAAAAAAAAAAAAAAAAGCACAAGCTTTTTTTTTTTTTTTAAAAAAAAAGCTATAATAAAATTCAAACCTCTAATTGCCAAACACCCCCAAGGTTATATATATCTCAAGATACCATTCTTGATGTACTGCTATTCTGTTTCCTCACCTCTCATTAGAAAGTTAGATCCAGACATGATAAACTTGACCGATAAGAGCAATTTAGATGGCTGAAATCCGTTTATAAATATGTAATTAGTTTTATTTTCCCAAGACACATTCATTTATGGTTTTACTGATCTTTGGGGGGAATGGCCCCTGCCAACGCCCCTCTCCCTTCGCCCATGCCACCATCACCACCCCTACCACCACCACCACCACCATCACCGTTCCCACCACCACCTCCTCATCTGTCAGCCCACCACCACCATTAGAAAAAGAGTTCGATAAATGGGTTGGTCTAGTAGATTTGTCTAACTTATACCCAATTCAACCCAACCGTTTAAACCTGTTTATTAAAGTCATTTTACTGGACAATCCAGTTTGACCCAACCAAACCCACCCGTTTTGCCACCCTAGTATCGGATATAGATAATACTATCTATTGGAAGTATCTATGTTTCCTAGGTTGCCTTTGTTGTAATTAACCATCTAGGAGATGAGAGCGTAAATTATTTTATGAAGTGCAATACATATTGTAAGACCTTGCACCAAATTGTTTAATATGCTTCTCATACCATATTGCACATTGTAAAACACAAGGCATACTTGAATATAGGCCAAGAAACAAGTAAGATATTGAAAAATATAATTGTATTGTGAAAATAAAACATTAATGCATAAACACTAGCATGATAGAATTATGGCTAAAAGACGCATTCACTATCAATCCGGCACGTTCAAAATTGAAAAAAAAAATATGAAAGAATATAATACATTTTATTGCATTAAATCATTAATCGATTTCCAGTACAAATTTCCAAAAATATAAGCTACAATGAACAAAAGAATTAAGAATACACAATTCAGGTTTCCAACCATATATATGTAAACTGTAAAGCTATGTTCGCTCACATTTGCAGGTGCAACTACACTGGCAATGCCACATCAGCTCACCCAGACACAACGTATAACACCTTTAAAAAAAATTCAAAAATTTTGGATTTACATCCTATAATGAGTTCTCTCTCTTTCAAATTTTGGATTCACATCCTGTAGTGAGTTCTCTCTCTCTCTCTCTCTCTCTCTCTCTCTCTCTCTCTCTCTCTTTCAACTTAAAACACCTTTAAAGCTCATAATCATGGAAGGCATTTTTACAATGCATTATTTACTTTTATGAAGTGCGAGTTGCAAAAAGCAAATTCAAAGGCTAGTAAAAGCCACAGCAAGTTCCAGGTAAGGGCTTGAATTTTGGTTGCAGCCCTTCTTCTAGATGTTCTATGGTTATTACTTTAACTATTCCATCCATTATTTGCATTCAAAGGCATTAGAAATCCAGGGGCAAAAAGGAACAATATACCTTTCCTAAACAATTTTGGTATTACAACCAAATTGTTTAAAAAGGAAACCCAAATTATTTTTAAATGTGAAACACATTCTAAACCTAATAGTAAACAATGTCGTGGAAGCTTTTATGCACAACAAAATGTGTCATAGATGCACAAAATGCTGTCATCGTTATAGTTGTAGTTTGTAACAAACTTTGTAATGTGTGATGTGCCATTATAGCTTCTAAGCTAAGAAACATGGACATAGACACGTGACACGACACAGATACGCTGACACGTTAATTTTCAAAAAATGCAGGACACAACACATGGAAAACACGCATGAAATATATAATTTTATATATTTATTATATGTTATACATATGAATATATCATTCAAAGATAATAAAAAATGCAATATAACACTAATTCCTATAAATTTATATGGTTTTTGTTTTATTATCAAATCTTAAGTTGTTTTGTTCCAACTTATAATTAATTTCACGTGTCTAATCGATAGACACGTGCGTTTCAGCGATTGACACGTGCATCCTTCAAGTGTCCAAAGAGTGTTCGGGTCTGTAAAAAATTTAAAAAATATGACACGTTTTGAAGAGTGTCGGACACGTGTCCTAAGAGTGTTCAAAGAATGTCAGTGTCTGACACGGACACAACACGAATATGTCACCTTTTTAGAAGTGTCCGTGCTTCTTAGCTTCTAAGTCCCAAGTCCCAAGTCCCAAATTCTAGATTACATATCCCAATTTCTAAGTTATTGTTGTATGGATGAATCATCCACATGCCCCTAAAACATTCAAGAGAATAGAAGACAATAGAAGTAATTGTCATCAAATTCTATGCACCACCTTTTTTTGGTTGTTGGGGGGTGTTAAGGAACAAAGAGAGATCAAGGGGAAGGCTAAGGCACTCAATGAAGTGGGGGTGAGGAATTTGTGGGGTCAACTGGGTTAGATTACATAAGGAAGCAGGATCCTGCAAATGTGGCCGTGATGGCTTGAGTTAAACCCATTGTCATGCCAAGTGTAAGGAGGAAGAGATGCTGGACTGACTGGGTTAAGGAGAAGTTCCAAAGAGTGGATAAAATTGTTGGGCTCCCTTTGTCAAAATCTGAGGAACTCACTTTTCTAAAGGCGATAAAAAATATAAAAAATAAAAAATAAAAGAAGCTGCAGCAGCAAAACTAGGCAAGAGGAATGAGTTGAAGCCATAGTTTCGAGCGGAAACAGTACTGTTTTGCTTAGATTTCTAAGCTAGGTTTTTTTTTCTTTCTTTTTGTTCCTTTGTATTCGGGTTGTGCCCTTTTGGCATTCTATCTAATAAAATTTGCTAATTTAAGGACAAAAAAACAAAAAAAGGGAACAAAAGAAATCAGCACGAACGATCAAATGTATTGAACACATAAATAAGTAGATTTTAAATCCAAAACTAAACAAAACTTTGGAATTATAGTATTTAACTTGAATAGAAAATCATTCAATCTGCATTTTGCTCCAGAGAAAGTAAGAAGAAAATAGTTAAAACTCACAAGTTGGCTGCCTTCACGTACAAATATATCCTCCATATGAAGAAACAATGACTTCCACTGACCCATGAGATTAGATTCTAACTTTGAGTATTTTGGGCAATTTCCTTGACTATGTTTATCAACTCCCTTGTCCCTGCAACTTCTTTGAACCATAATGCTTGCTTCTTTCTGACTCTTCTTTAGTGCTAAGTAAGCATGAAATAATTGTTTTATGATAAGTTAAAAAAGAAACAAGATTATATGTAGAACTAATATATACCAATGTCAAATTATTAACTGCAACTTTTTTGCAATAACATACCAGCTATTCGACCCTTCATATCCTGGTAGTGGAGGTCTGACAAAATATAAGCAGCTGAATATCACCAAACAAAACAACCATATCTTATCAAATCAACCATATAGGGAAAAGAATATTGATAATCAGCACTGATGATTGAATGCAATGCCCATAAAATCAAAGCCAAATTAACAAATGAGAATTGTAGCTAGGAACTAACAGAGTACCTTTCAAGCAAAAAGAACAAGAGCAAGCTTTGATAGAGTCAACATTTGCACTTGAGTTAGAGATTCCATCACCCTTCAACCCTATGCAATTCTCTAGTTCAAAAGATCCAGAACCCTGTGACTCGGGCAATATTGAGCACTCAACGGACCCATTTTTGCCTAAAGTGAAATTATCAGCACCAATAATATCTTTGCAATCCTTTCTGCAAGCATGAGAGACTAATTCCTTACCTCGTAAATCATTTTGTATAATGTCATTGTTGATACAATTTTGTTCAACACCAACACATGATCCAGGGACCATAGGCATTGAAATGCTAGAAACACAGTTGTCTCTAGAGGCATCGACAACTTCTACAACATTGTCAACGACAGCATTGCTTTTACCAAGATGAAGGCTGGCACCAAATGAATTCAACTCCTTAACTTCACTGGTTATTTTTGAGATGCCAGATATAATATTTCCCCGCAGTGAATTAATCTCACTGCAAGGACGTGGCGACACACAAGCCTTCTTACCTTTGTCATTGTCATTTACAATGCATCTGATCCCATATTTCTCTTTGACTATATTCTCCACTCCCTGACACACTTTCTGTGTAAAGAGTGAATCACCCTCTTTTTCATCAACTTGTTTACCATGAACATCTCCAAATTTATTTCCCGGTTCTCCCGAAAGCAGCAATAATCCCCTTTTCCCTAGCCGATTGGTTACATCGCCCAAAACGGGACGAGTTTTTTGAAACCCATCAACAGAATTATCCCCACCCATCATGAATTCACTTGCGTGACACAAAAAACATCAATCAAATTCTGGGTCTAACATTAAATATATGTATATATGTATGTATAAATTCAAACCCTACTTTGATCCAATCTTCTGATCCAAACAGAGAAAAAAAAAAAAAACAGCTTTTTTTCCAAGTGGTATGTAATCAAATTTTTTCCGCAAAGATGTGCAAAAGCACCAACAAACTGGAGGAAGATAAAAACCCTAGAGGAGTTGAAAGCAATATAAAAACACAAAAAAGGTAATGGGTATTGAGAATCTTGAACATGAAAATCTAAGGGCAAATTGAGATTAGTGAGTCACTGACCTTTGTATAGAAGATTTAAGAGATTTGGGGAAATCTTTGGAGGTGTTTGCTGGGAAGGAATCTGCAATGTGTGGTGGTGTTGATAGGTTTCACTTTCTATAAATTCACTCACATCACAACAAGCCAAACAAGCAAGCAAAGAGAGTTTTTTTTTTTTTCTTTTTTTTTTCTTTTTTCACAAAGAGGGAAAGAGAGAGAACTTGCAATTATTCGAGCGGGAAATGAATCAGCACAGCGCCTTTGAAGTTTCAAGATAAATTTGGGGGGAGGAAAGAAGAGAGCCGCGCGCTGGTGTGGGTCCTGGCCCACAAATCACATTCTCCCCGATTGGTACCAAATCAAATCACCACCGCGGAGATCTGAATTGAAAAAAATACCCCTATTATCAAAAAAAAAAAAAATGGCCGTGTCTGGGGAAAAAAATTTTGGGTTTTTTTTTTATTTTTTTCACTAAAAGACAAATGTCTTGTTTGATTTATTTTTTAAAAAAAATTTTTAAAAAAATTATCTACAAATAAATTTTCAAGAATAATCAAACCAAACTAATTTTTTCAAAAAAAATTTAAAAATTTTGGTGTAGTTACTTACTTTCCAAAATCTCTCTCTCTCTCTCTCTCTCTCTCTCTCGTGCACATCAAATTAATTACTTTTTAAAAACTCTCTTTCTAAAATAATTTTCTAAAACTATTTCTGAAAAAAGGTAAAACAAATAAATTTTTGTACTTTTTATCTAAAAAATTACTTTACAAACACAAATCAAACACACGCAAAGTTTTTTCAAAATTTAAAAAAATAAATCCAAACAAAATATCATATCCAATTCCATAACCATTTCATTTTTTCTCTTATAAATATCACATCAATTACAAAAAAATCTAACTATCTTCCCAAACATCAAAAAAAATTTCTCCAATAATATTCTATAACTAAAAAAACTTACATAAAAATCAACTTTCCAAACACCACAATGACAAATTCACCAAAGTACAATTTAAGCCTATTTTAGGAAGATTGTTAAAAGCCATCTTCTAATTTTTAATTTTATTTTATATTGTTTCTTTATTTTTTTAAACGTTTTTTAGAAAAATAAAAAATCAGCTTTAACCAACTTTTGAAAACAACTCTTAGTGCATAAATTTATTTTACTTTTATGAGTTTGAAATTATTTTTTTAATTTTTATGTTTTTTATGTTTTCTCCAATTTTATTTGTGAATAAAATTAAATATTTTGATTTTTTTAAATTCACTAAATATAAAAAAAAATATAAAAATAGATTGACTTTTAGAGCATTCCTATCAAATTACCTAAATTTTATCTTCAAATAATATTAAAAAATTCAGTTCCTATTTTAAGAATCACTTTTTCATTTATTTCCCTCAACAGACTCCCTATTATTTTCCTATTCTATTAACAAATTCTTTATTTTTTCTCTATTTTATTAAAATATAATTTTTAATTATAAATTTTAAAAAAAATCATAAATGTATATTGCAGTCCATAAACAAAACAAAATAATATATATATATATATATATATAATAGGGAGTCAATGTAGTAATTCTTATTTTAAGGAAGTGTTCAAAGGCTCTAATGGAAGGATATAGGGAGCCACTAATCCATTAAAATATGTAAGGATGGAATTTAGGGGTTTTATTAGGGATGTTCTTAATATTTTTGTATTTAGTGAAATTTAAAATATATATATTTTATAAATTGTGTGATCAAAAATGTAAACAAAAAAAAAAGAACTTGATTAAAAAATCAAATTGTTTACTAAAAAATATAAATTAAAAACTCAAAAAATTATTTTTAAAAACTTCAAAACCAAATAGAGCCTTCGTTTAGGATGTGGGTTGGCTTTTTAATTATTTTAACATGGGGTTAGAAAATCTCGTTTGAGATGGACTTTTTGACTTTTGTGAAAGAAAAAAATAAAAGCCTTGTTTAGTTTGTTTTTTTAAAAAAAAAAATTTGAGAAAACTTTTCTACAAACAAATTTTTAAGAGTAATCAAACCAAACAAATTTTCTTTAAAAAAAACTCAAAATTTTGTTTAGTAACTTACTTTTCAAAACCACTCTCTCTCTCTCTCTCATATACATCAAATCAATCATTTTTTTTTAAAACTCTATTTTCCAAAACAATTTTTCAAAACCATTTTTGAAAAAAGACAAACTAAACAAGTTTTTATACTTTTTATCTCAAAAACTATTCTATAAACACAAATCAAATACATCCAAAATGATTATGGTTTGGATATAACATTTTATCTTATTAACTTTTTAGTATATTTTGATTTTTTGTGACTATTTTAGTTCAAAAAATTTATACCAAACATCGCCGGAGTATTTTATTTTATTTTATTATTATTTATTTTTTTTGCAATTAGGGGCCAACACTTTAATTGAGTAAAAATTTATTATCAGTCACCATATAATACGTTCTTCTCAAGTCCATCATATATATTTTTGGATAATCTTATTAGACGTGGATGGTCACTCAAAAAAATATATGAACAAAAAATTTAAAAACTATAAAATATATTATTATTATTTTATATAAAATTTTCTTGTTTATTTTATTTTTTATTTAAAATCTCAATGAATTTGAAAAAAAAAAAATTGAAAAGTGTTGTTATCATTGTGGTAGTTAGGCCAAGTTTGAGAAGTTTAGAATAATTGCACTTTTTGATTTTTTAAAAAAATAAAAAGATGAAATAAGTGCACTTATATTGGAATGCCAAACTTAACCTTAGTGATGGAGGTGGTGAAATTTTTTTGGTCAAGCTGGTGTTAGCATAGTGATGGAGATGGTGAAATTTCACTGGTCAAGCTGACGTTGACAGTAATAATTTACCATCTATTTTGAATAATATAATAAGTGTGTGTAGAATAAAAATAAGTAAGGTGTAAGTTGCACACCATAACCAAACCCTTTTGAATAAGGCATCAACAACAACAAAAAAAAAAAAAAAAACAAAAAAACAAAAACCAAAGGGCTTGTTTGGTTGATGTTTCTGAAAAAAAATTTAGAAATTTTCTCTACAAACAAATTTCAGAAATTTTCTCTACCAAACAAATTTTTCCAAAAAAATTTCCCAAAACACACAAACTAAACAACTTTTCCAAACAAATCTCTCTCACACACACATCAAATCAATCACTTTTTCCAAAACTCTCTCTCAAAACAATTTTCCAAAACAAATTTCCCAAAACACCAAACCAAACATGTTTTCGTACCTTTTTTTTTCCAAAACATGTTTCTGAAACACAAACCAAACAAGCCCAAAAACTACGCGTAGGAAGCACAAGATTTACAATCTCACATTGTAGTACAGGTATGGAAGACTCAACACTGACATAAACCAATGCCCAATTATTAAGGTCAAGTTTGGCATAATTAAAAAAAGATAAAAAGTCAAAAAGTCACTATCCTATTTAAGTCACATCATCTTATTTAAGTCACATCACCTCTATAACACATCACTTCAAACCCAATCCAAACCTTACCCATATTTTATAAAAAGTCAAAAAGTACACTTATTTAGGCCTATTTTGGCAACATGGTTTGTAGCCACTTTTTTTGATTAGTAGCAAAAGCCAAAAGTTGGCTTTTTTGTCTTTTTTTCCATTTGGGAAGTTGGTTTTTAGCCAACGGTGAAATTACAATTTTACCCCTCATGGGTCAAAATGTGTTACATATGTAAAGTTGTAAATATTTTAAATAAATGGGGGTAGTTTGGTCATTTTCTTATGATTTGACATCATAAACAAACATTAATCAAAAAAGTCAAAAGTCACTTTTTACCAACTTCCCAAATCATTTATCTAAAAAAGTCAAAAGCTTGGTTAAAAGTCAAAAAGTCACTTTTTACCATCTTCCCAAAACAACCCTTAGTCTTCCCAAACTAGACATAAATAAAGAAAGCACAAGACTCCTTGAGTGATAAACTTGAGCATAACCACCTTATTTATCATAGATGCAAAATCATATGGGTTGATGCAATCGAACTCCAAATCAGCCAAACACATAAGTTGGTAAACTACAATAACAATAAGAACTGTGAGGAAGAAGAACAATAATCATGTGAATAGATCATCTATACTGTCTTTAACTTTTTTTAATTTGTCTCTCAACACATACGAAAACCCAATAAAAATTCAAAATTGAAAATGAATAAATGATATAGGAACCGCCGGATTGAAACGTTGTAAGTAGGAATGAAGTAGTAGAAAATTGACGAATTGCGAATCAAAGCTTGTTAAATGGGAAGACTTTTTTTTTTTTTTGTGATTTTACAAGTCCAGGAAGATCTATACTATATATATATATATATATTATAGGGTAAGATTTTTTATTAAAAAATTAGAAATATTTTTTTTATTCTTCTGGAAAGAGACGGGTTACAAGACTATTTGAGGGCGCTTAGAAGATAAATAAAATAAAATAAAATAAAAATAGGACCATCCTTTTCACATTAAGATGTTGGGCTTAAGAGGTTTTGGTCAAATTTCTATAAAAAAAAACTATAACCTAGTGTTTGTTTTTTAACGGTACTAACACAGTGAGCCCTTCAAAATATTTATTTGGTTGATTTTTTAAAATTAAGGGTGTGTTTGGTTTGTTTTTGAGGAGTGATTTTCAGAAGAAAAAAAAATTTGGAATGAGAGTTCAGAATTTTTTTTTGGATTTGTTTGGTTGTATATTTTGAAAGTAGTTTTAGAGTTTGAAAGTTTGAAATGATTTGATATTTTATTGTAATTGAGGAGATGTGTGTGAGAGAAAAAGTGATTGAGAAAAGAAATAAGAGAGAAAAAAATATTGATTAATGTGTAAAAGAGAGAAAGTGATTTTGAAAATTTTTTGAAAAAAATCACAAGCCAAACAAAAATTTGGATTTTTTTTTCGACAACAACTCTCCAAAAAACAAACCAAACAAGCTCTAAAATTTAGTTTGATAAAAAAAAAAACAAAAAAAAAAAAATTAAAAAGGGATATTTTAAAAATTTTGTTTGGAATGTCCTAAACACTACTAGAATTATTATTTTTTGCGTCTATTTTTTTGCGACTGATTAATTAACCGTCGCAAAAAATCATTTTTGACATTAAAATTTCATTTTACAGTCTCATTTTCGTCACCCAATCGTGTCCTTAACTTAAAAAAAAAAAAAACCCCCAAATTCTCTCCCTCTCATTTCCGAAATCTGAACTCTCTCTTTCTCTCCTTCTCAAAGTCTGTCTCGCTCGAATCTCACTGGCTCTCTAGCTTGAATCTCTCGCTCGAATCTCACTGGCTTTCTCGCTCGAATCTGTCGATCGATTCAACTCTCTCAAGTCCACAACTATTGAAGATTTCATAATCGGTAAGCCTAAACACATCTTCATCGATTCAACTCTCTGTGTAACGATCCGAGTTATGTACTTCTCTGTAATGGAATCTGTCTCAATAAGAATCTGTAACAGCGCTTTACATGGAGCTATGACGCGCTTGTCTTTGGTCCGCTTGTGTGAAGGTGCCCGTGAAGGCGAACGCGTGTTCTATTTTCCTCAAGGACATATTGAGCAGGTTAGTTTCCAACTCTAGGCAATCATATTCGGAGTTCTTTGTTTCTTTCAGAGGTTAGATTCATTAGGATTTCTCATAATGCTCTATAATTTTATCAATTTTGTCTCTCTTGGTTGTGCATCTCCAATTGTTCATCAATTTGTTCATCAGATTCAAATTTGATGAAAGAAATGGCTCCAAAATGTTTGATTATTGATGAAGAATTATGTTTGATTATCTTCAGTCATCAAAATGATATTACTCCAATTTTGCTATCATACAATGATTTTAGGAATTTCTAAATTTTTATTTTATTATTTTGTGATCTAGAATTAGCTGATTATCATTGATATGATCCACAATATAAGCCTGACCTTGTGACCCAAACAACTGATGATGTACATGATGATGACTTGTAGATCAATTGACATTACTTTTAATATTATCATAAGAAAGGTTGACATTACTTTTAATGCCAAGGGAAGCCAGTCCAGATGCCCCAATCACTGCCTCTAGGTAAGTTATAGAGTTTGGTGTTGTTTGGTCCAATTTATTAGAGTTGTTTATAGTTATTTTATTTTGAGAAATTTGTGCCAAAGTATTTTTTATAGTTTCGGTTTGTAATTTATGAGGCAGAAATAGCTTAGGTAAAATTATAAATAAATACAAAAATTAATTATTTGAAAGCAGTGAGTTTTTAACTTTTTACTTTTTACTTTTCTGTTGTCAACTTTCAGTTTAAGGAAAGTTATACAAAATAGCCTCTTCAAGCTTATAGGTTGTTGGCACTGCAGTTTTGGAGCATCATTGTAGAGCATGTTTGTGTTATGTTTTTGACTAATGAGGTTGTCCAAACAAGGCGGAATTGGGCTATAACGTTGTCTCGACCTAGACAACAAGAGTTGATTAGGTTCACTCTACTCATCCTCTGACATTTAACAAAAAAAAAAAAAAAACAAACTCTAATTTTACCCCATTTTGATTTCTTCTTCTGATGAATCTGTAAAATTTCCTTTACTCACTCACAAGCTTACCTGTAAAGGTGGATGATATTTTTTACCCCATTTTGTTGCAGTTTCTAATTTTAGATTTGTGGTGCTTCAGAAAATCAAGAACCCCAACTATAAGGGCAAGTGGAAAACCCCATGGATTGATAACCCAGGTATAGTCCTGTTCTGAAGAAATTTAACTGGTAACATGGGCAATGCTAGATGTGTCATTGCACTTTTGAAATTTTCTGTGAATTTGTTAATTTTTTAAGTTATGCTTATCACTAATTGTTTGGGAATGTAAGCTAATGAGGTGGAAATTAAAAATAAATGGTATGTCGAAGATGAAATTAATTTTTTCTATGAATTAGTTTAATTACAATACTTGTTTGTTCCCTGCAGAGTTCGAAGATGATCCTCACCTTTATGTGTTGAAGCCAATAAAATATGTAGGCATTGAAGTTTGGCAAGTAAGACTCTTGACTCTTTATTATTAAAGTATTGTTATTTCTTCTAATTGGGTCTATGATCTTGCACTTTCTGATTCAAGCTGAGCCTGTGAACCTCTGTTGTTATGAAGTAAAAAGGTAGCAATGCTTCATTGTCAGTTTCAGGACTTTGGGCCCTTTAAGAGTTGCTACCAACTACAATTAGTTCATTTTTGTTGTAAATTTTTTAGCTTTGCCTAGAATTATTGGAGCTCTTTTATTGCATTGCGGTAAAAATGGTGAGAATCACTCAAATATTTTATTTACAAGTTTTTATCATGTGAATTGCTCTTTATAGTTGATTTGATAGTTATATTATCTAATTTGCAAGTTTTATCTTTATGAAATTTCAGATTGAAAAGGATGCCTTTGAGGAGGTAGAGAAAGCAAGAAGAGCTAAGGAAGAGGAGGTGATTGACAAGAATTAAATTATTAATTGAGTTTTGTGGCTTGACCTAGTGTTTCTTACGAATATTCTCTGCTAAGGAACAAGATTGTGGTGCGAGATTGTTATCACTCTCACGATCCTTGAAGGTAGCTGGATGCCACTTCGAGCTTCCTATGCATTCATGATTAACTTCAAGCTTTCATCAAAATTCGGTGATTGGCAATTTTTTTGTTAATATTATGCCTAACTTCCAACTAATCCCACTTTTGACATTCTTTTGGTGAATCTTTATAGTATTGTTGATGTATTGAAAGCAAAAGAGAAGAAATGTACACTTGCAATTGAGCTTCCTATGAATTGAGCATATTGCGAACCTACATAGCAATTAAGTGTTCATCCAATTTTTTTTCTCACAAGTTTCTATTTACATCAGCACTTTCTCATCATTGATACTTCACAACACTTCTTTCATAACAACATATATGCATGTTCTATATTGGAATAAATGAATAGTAATGACTTTCATTATTTAATATTGATGAGTTAATATGACCTAAGGAGAAAATCCCTAGTTTTGAACAAGTTTGCTTTGACTTAAGCTTTAATGATTATGAGGTCATCTCACCATTGGTTTTCTATTGTGACTCCATTCTAGAAGATAGGATTTTGCCTTGTCTTGGTGGATGGGATCCATGTTGTCTTGTAGCATCCATGTTGTCTTTTAAATGTTGTTTTTATAACTTCTTAACTATTCTTTCTTCACTAGGATTTGAGTTGTATCTTGTATAGCCTAAAATTCTCATGTTAAAATACATAAGTTAATCCTAAAGAAGTTTGACTGCTCTATCAGTAGCCGCATATACGACAATATTCTCATTGGTTTCCATTCTTTTTTTGGGGCCATTTAACGGGTATGCACAAATGACCGATTCTAGACATTTTTTTTGGAGTGTCTTCATTTTGTTCTGGCTCTACAAAAACATTTAAGCACAATAGATGGCTTGGTGATCTGACCTGGTTATTTGGAAGGCTCATGGAGTTGACAGTGACTGTGAATTAAGTACATATGACTCCTGTTCGTGAGACACTTGTAGAGATGTTTTGTGCACATCCAAGGAAGTCAAATGACAATATCTATGTAATATGTATGCAAAACAGTTGCTAGAGGATATCATTAATCTCCTGTATTTCATATATTCAGTTTTCTTTCTCGTGTGTTTGTGCTATATTCAATCTCTGTTTAGAAGAAAGGAGGGATATATTCTCCAAGTATATTACTGAATGGCTTTTTTTTGCTTCCAGGTTGCATTTCATTTTTTTGGCAGTTCCATATTGAAAAACTTTATGATATTTTTGTTTTATTTTATTTAACTTATTTTCTTTAACATTGTTAAGTGGAGATGGGACTCTGTCTGTTTGCAATCTTCGGAGCAACAAGGTATTTTTGTTGGATTGCTCTATGTGATTTGTTTGATTCAAGATATATTGTGCTTAAACATTTCATGTCAATTAATATATGTTTTACTGGTTGATCCATCTTCTATATTCTAATTGCAGGTTCAAACTCGCACTGAATTTTTACGAAGGCAGTGCTTTCTGTGTTAATCATGAAGGTAATTTATCTCTCTCTCTATACATATGAAGTACGCAATGTGTACTTTCTTATCTTCCCTATTGTCTCTATTTTCTTAAACTCTGTGTTTATGCACACATTTCTTTGGCAACATGTATTGCACATGAGTGACATGATATTTATGGAGACGTGTTTCTCTGTGAACATGTATTGCACACGTAATGCTTTTAGATATCAGGTGTGGTATCAAGGTGGTGTGCCATCATATATATTCTTTTTGTGGTACTAAACCTGCCAAATGTATGCTACCTTTAATTCTTGTCGGTGTTCCATTCCTACTAAACATGTTATGAGATAAAAATGTTATCAACAAACATATTAAACTTTGTCTGGAAAAGAAACTGTTTTGTCCTTCTAATTCTTCTATTTAATGTCAGGCTTATACTGAACTGAAACAAAGGAAAAAAACTAAGCTTCCTCAACTAATTTTATCGAATCCAACAAAATCCAATGGAAGAACATTGGTCATAGCACCTGCCTGTGTTCGTTTATATGTTTTCTATTTTCTGTGCTGACTATTAATTTGTTGTGATCAGAATGGTCGAAAAGTTATATCTTGCCCCCAAAATTAGGCGGAAACATTTATCTTGCCCCCAAAATTGGGCGGAAACAGAGGGGAAATGAAGTGCTTGTTGGTAATATTTTTTTTAATCCCTACTTCTCAATTATACCTTTAAAAAAGGTTTTAATACTTTGTTACAATAATGACCACATGTAGTTGCATCAATAGTCTTGCAACACAAAATGTCATTGAATTGGAAGTCCGATGAAAAGTGGCACCAATTGAAGATAAGATGATGCACAATTGTTTGAGATGGTTCGGTCACGTGCATCATAGACTAATTAACACAACTGTAAGGATGATTGATTTGATCCTACTTTGGTCACGAGCATCATAGACTAGCTAACGTGCATGTAAGGAGAAGTGATTTGATCAACGTGACTAGTTAACATGCATGTAAGAAATAGAGGAATGCTAAGAAGAACTTGAGTTGATGTGATAAGAAAGGACATGAATATCTTAAATTTAAGTAATGATATGACCAAAAAAGAACCAAATTGGAGTAAATAGATCCATGTAACCGACCTCAAGTAATTGGGACAAAAGCTAGTTGGGTTGAGTAGAGGATTTAGACAAACCATTTGAAGAAGTACAACCTTATGCCCTTCTTTAGATTCAGTTTCCAAAATATTTCATGTTTATGCGTTCGTTATGGTTTTTGTTGCTAAAAAATGTTGTATTTGTTTTCCCATTACTTCAAAATTTAAAATTTTTTTTTTCTCTATTGATACATTAATGTAATGTATGATTATAATCATTACAGAAAATGCCATGGCTGAGTTAGGGAGGCTGCTTATGTATGAAGCATCAAGGGATTGGCTGGTGAGCTAATATTCGATGCCTGTTGTTTATTTTCAAACAATATTCATGCTATGGATACTTTAAAAAATAGTATATTATGTGGGTCTAATACAGAACTTAGAAAATTGGACAATCATTGATTTATAGGGGATAATAACATTATGTGAACAACTCTTTCTTTGAAGTCAATTGCAACCTGTTTATCTGTTGTAACAGGGCCCGTAATAGAATTGTTGGACTGTGGTTGTTAACGTTTGATTATCTGTATCTTTGCCGAGTCTGCTTCTATTATTTACTATCAAACAGTGTTGCAAGAAATACATGAACAATTAAAACAGTGTTGAGAAGAGAGGAAGATGTAAAGAAAGTAATTTGACATTTGTATAGGAATAGTATTGCATCCATGGTTTTGGTGGGCTTTTTAAAACTGGGAATTCCAATATCTGGAGGCATTCTTTAATCTACTTTATAAATTATAAATAAGGTAAATTACACTGACATCTCTTGAGGTTTGTTTTCATTACATAAGTACCTTTGAAGTTATACAAAATTACATTTCCTTTTCTAAGTTTGAGTCACATTACGATTCCCCACTCCATCAGTCATTCAATAAGTGAAGTAACAAATTTTGCTGATGTTTTCAAAAAATCAAAAATCAAAGTACTATGTGTAACCCAACACTATTTCACAGCATAATCAAAGCACCCACATAAACATCTAACAAGCAGATTTAGATTGAAAACTGAATATTTTTTACTTATGTTGCTATGGTTTTATTGCTGGCAGCCTACTATAAGAGGGGAGATTCAGTCACCAATGGGTGTTGCCTCTGTAGAATTTATTGATCCAAGGGAACCGGTTGCGGTTAGTATATCAATCTCGTTTTTAAAATTTTTTTCTTGTCTCTCCTTTCTATGTAATGGATAATCTGAATTTATTTCTTATCTTCTTGTTGTGTATTTAGTATAGGAAGTTCCCCACAATACATTTGTTGCAAGCTAGTTGGGGTTCCCTTTTTTAAGATTTGATGATAACAATGTTACAAATTTATGAATGTGACTTGCTTTAGAAATTATTTAATCTTGGAAGAGTATAGCTTTTCGATAGCCGTCATCTGATGCACTATTTATTTAGCTTTGCAGATTGTTCCTATCTTGAGAGCTGGTCTTTCTCTAGCAGAAGATGCATCATCAACTGATATGGTAAACTGGGATCACTGGTGGAGGACATTGTTGTGGAGTATGTAACTGATATGGTAATCTGGGATTACTTGTGTCTACTTCATGAGTTACTTATGTTGTTTTTTTTTTTTTTTTGAAGACTTGAATTTTTTAGTACAGTATATTTAAGGATGGTTAATGGATAATGTCTATTATAAATTTAATTAATTTGTTAATTTTGTTATTTTTTATTTACAAAAAATTGTTTGGTGCTTATAATTGATTTTTTTTTGTTGTAACAAACTCATATATGATTTTTTTTAATAAATAATTATTTGCGACAGTAAAACAATGGTCGCTAAAAGTGTTTTTTATTTTTTAATTTTTTTTTGCGACGGCAAAATAACTGTCGCAAAAAGTAGTTTAGGCGGTCGCAAATAATTTGCGACCGTTGTTTTGCCGTCGCAAAAAGTATTTGCCACCCCCATATTTGCGTCCCCCATTTGCAGTCGCATAGGCCGTCGCAAAAAGTCTTTTGCGATTGTATTTTTATTATTTGCGACGGCATGTGACGGTCGCAAAAAGTGTTTTTTTTAGTAGTGAAATAAGTGCACTTTTTGACTTTTTATGAAATATGGGTTAGGTTTAAAGTGATGTGATAGAGATGTGATATAACTTAAATAGGATGACGTGACTTAAATAGGATAGTGACTTTTTAACTTTTTAACTTTTTTTTAAGATGCCAAACCAAGCCTTACTTGTTTCTCAAAACGAGAAAACTACATAAAAATAATGAGTGTTTATTATTTTTTCACCAAACCAATTTTTTTATTTTTTCTAAAAAATAAATTCTAAAAATTCAACCAAATTAATAATGTATTTTAACAAACCCAAATCAAAATTCCATCAAAAAAATTTTAAAAAACTAACACAACCATGAATAAAAAATAATTGTCTACTTTTATCTAGATGAGTAGGTGAAAAGAAAAAAAAAATAAATAAAAATGATACAAAAAATAAGAATCGTGATGTCAAGAGATAAAATGAAAAAATAAAAATAAAAAAGGTATTTTGATCTCATTATAAAAACATTTATTGAGTTGAGACCGCATTTAAACTTTTTATTCTTTCTATATAAGTGGGTATAGTTATTTTCATTTAATACTTCCTTAACATATGTCTTTAAAACATGTATTAACAAAAGTCAAAATATAACTGGAGGATAGAGTTTTGCACAATCTGATGATAATATGAAGACTAAGTTCCAAAAATTAATTGATGGAACACAGATATGAGTTTAGAGTTATTTTATTTTATTTTTTGTGTTGTTGTTGAACACAGAGATGTTCTTTGAAATCAACAGATAGAGAGATATATGTTCTTTAAAACTAATAGATATATATATATATATATATAGAGAGAGAGAGAGAGATTTGAGCTTAGATTTGTGTTCAAAGCTCAGATCTGAAAAGTCGTCTTCACCAGCATCATTTCTTTCCAATCTATTCCAACAGAGTTTGAGTTAGGGTTTTTAATGGTTTTTTATTTTATTTTATTTTTTTTTTCAAGATTTGAACTTAGATCTGTATTCAAGGCCCGGATTTGGAAAGTCCTCTTCATGATGATGATGATGAAGACTTTCCAGAATTTTGAACAGATAGATATACATATGCATGTAATTTGCATAGATAAAAAATGAACATGAAGGAAAAATTGGCTTGTTCAATTTCAACAGATAGGAAAAACTAGGATAAGAATTTCAACAAATAGAATTTCACACAGATAAAAATTCAACAAATAGAATAAAAAATTTCAACAGACAGAATAAAAATTTTAATAAATAAATATAAATTTGAATAGATAGTCAAAAAAATTCAACAGATAAAAAAAAAGTCAATGGATAAACTAGGGGCAAAATAGAAAACAAAATATCTTCTAAAATAAACAAAAATATTTCTCACCAAATTACTCCACGAAGAGTGGACCTCTCACTAACAAAAAGTATTCACTAGGCCTAATGCCTTATATACTCTTTATATTGGATTTATCACCAATTTACTCTAAAACAAATGTTAGTTATTACATAATTTAATCCTACTGATAACATATTCAGTACTGATTACTAAAATTAATCAAAAAAGCAAATATATAAAAACTATTATTTGTGTTCAATTTGCTTAAAATCCACTCATTATACAAACATATTTAATTGAAATTCATTGATTTACTGATTTGGTTTGAATTTAGCTCTATAAAAGTTCAGCTCGTTATCGGTTTTTTTTTTTTTTACTCTTGAAACTCAATAAACTACCATCATAATAACAAAGATTAAAATACAAAATATAATAAATACAAAGAATCTCCTAAAGTGGATACTTTTTAAATTTTATTAAGTTTTTAAATTAAATTTAAACGATTTTCTATTTATTTTGACTCAACTGTCACTACTAAAAAAAACACTTTTTGCGACCGCTATAAACCGTCGCAAATAATAAAAAACAGTCGCAAAAGACTTTTTGCGACGGCCTATGCGACGGCAAATGGGGGTCGCGAATATGGGGGTGGCAAATACTTTTTGCGACGGCAAAGCAACGGTCGCAAATTATTTGCGACCACCTAAACTACTTATGGCGACTGCTATTTTGCCGTCGCAAAAAACAAAGAAAAACACTAATATGATCTTTGGCGACCATCTTGTTACCGTCGCAAAAAAATAAAAATAAAAATAAAAATAAAAATAAAAACAAATAAATAAATAAATAAATAAAAGTGTAGCGTTAAGCACTCTAGGAATAACAATGACTAGAATTCAGACAGTATAACATTATAGTTTGATTGAACATTCTATTTGAGTCTCAAAATTTGAGCCATATGTAAAAGTTATTACAACTAAAAACTTGGGAAAAGTTCTTTTATGAAAAAAATACAATTCAGAACTGGCCAATCTTCTCATCAATTTTCTTGCTCGGGTGTTTCTCCACTCTATCAATGAACTGGCATAACACCTTGTACTCCCCAGTGCAAGAAATGAAAGCAATATGACGAGGGGAAAAGCTCCTTCTCCACAATTGAAAAAGGTAAGCTTTTAGTAATTCATCTTGCCTTGCGCAATCATAAAATGATACAATTGATCATGCTTTCTGTAATTAACTTACAATAAGTTGATTAAGAGCTTGAAAATTAAACTACAAACGAAAGGGACCACATTAAATGTAAGATGGCAATCCAGAGCGGGCAAATTATAACTATGCTGTAAAAATATCTGTCTTTGTATAGGCCTACTACTAAAGCCACAACATCCAAGTCCAACAAATAGAGTGCAACATAAATGGGTTTCTGGAAAAGATCCTTGATGCCGGAATATGCACAAGCACACCTTAACACTTAAAAGATATCCTTACTCACATTTTACCAGATAATGTAAATAAATCATAGGCAGAATATGCACACCTTGACCATTGTCTCATGTGTGGCCGGCTTATCAATATACTCTCGCTTTTATCACGCATAAGGCCGATAAAATATATGAAGTAAGGAAATAGCAACCTAATGAATATCATAAGAAGACAAGGACAAACAATGAAGCACGTGAATGAAAAGATGTAGACACTGTAGGTCCTCATTGTTTGTAACAAAGCCGCACAACACGAAACCAAATGTCATCACTGACAAAATCTCCTGCTTTGTCAATCAACTAAAGAATCACATCCACGTACCTGCACAGTGATTAGAAACAAAAATGATATTATAAGTAGTGTACAAAATTATAAAAGAGTGAAGAGAAAAAGTTTCAATAGGTTAAAATTTATTGCATTCTAAGCAGAAAAAATGAAATTTTTAAGTAAAAAACCGAAGTAACACTGCTATACAGAGAAGCCATTTGACATCAAAATAATTCATCAATCGAGAGTTATTCATGGTAGTTATTCATGCGACAACTGAAAATATCGCATTCAACAGTATATCATGGTGTGCTGCCTCGATCTAATAATGAAATACATGCTCTCCCTCTTGGATAGAAATGCGTACTTACCATGATAAGTCGGGCAAACTTCTCTGCTAGAATAGCAGCTTTTGGTGACAATTCTTCACGCCTTGCAAAGTCAGCTGTGTTGAGATACTGATCACATGCCATATAACATCACACATGCCATATAACAAATCAAGAGCACGTCTCCGAATACTATGGGGGTTAAATCATTGTCAGTAAGGGATGGTGATTTTTAAAACTATGACGTAGAGTACCAACTTCACAGAATATAGATTTATGAAAAACTGCCTAGCACTGCAGATGAAATCACAATTATGACTATCATGTTTTATTTTAATTGAAAAACTGCCTAGCACTGCAGATGAAAAGCATTAAACAAATATAATTTCCAAAAACTACATCAAACAAAGTGAAATGATCAACGTAACATAAATATAATCAATAGACCTTGAACCTAAATGTTCAGATTATACAGAGCTTAGAATTAGAAATCGAAACTCGAGAGATTCATGTATCTAATTGAGATAATCAAATCATCAACCACAACAAGCAACGTAAATTATAGTTAACATTCGAATCAATTTGCTTACCTGAACTAAGCTTGAGTCCCAGTTGACGCAATCGCAGTCATGGCAGCACTTATCGTATCTAGAGCGATGTTGTTCGTGCTTCTCATCTCTCTGTTTTTTTCTCTTTGCCCGATCAAACAATTAACCTAATTTCACTCAACAATTTCTGTTTCATCGTCGATCAAATCTTGTAGAGACTGCATCTTCTCGAGAAAATTCAACTTAGAAACTCGAATTTTGAGTCGGAAAATGAAATTGAAGATCAGAGAAACAGAGCATGATAAAGAAAGTGAGAGACCGAGAGACAGAGATTCATACCACTGGAGCTGCGACTATGGCGAGCAAGAGAGCGAGAGAGATAGTTTGTGAATGTCCGTGAGAGTGGAAGGGGCTAGGGCATTGGTATATAAAATAAACAAAAGAAATATGAATAATAAATTGACCTATTTCCATTCATTTATTTTTTTGCGTCCATCTTTTTGACGGTTGCAAATATTTTCTTTTTTGCGACGGTTAATTAGTCAGTCGCAAAAAATTAGACGCAAAAGGTCAATTTTCTAGTAGTGATATAGAATGATATCTCTAAATTATATCTATTCAATGGAGTCAAAAATCCTTACAATAGTTCATAATTATAAAAATATCGTTATGACATTTTGTAAAATAAAAATATCATATATTTAACATTTGAACAAATTATATTAGTAGTCCTTATATGTTGTTCATTGTGTTATTTTGTTTCCTATACTTTTAATTAGTATAATTTTGATCCTCAATTTTAAATTTTATATTAATTTGATCGAATTAATAACGTTATTTGTATTTTGGACAAAAAATAATCACTAAATTGATTGAGATTAAACTCATGAAGTTGAGCAAGTTTATAATTTTGTTCCTACAAATATGACACATGCCACTTATGTACGTATTTTCTATTAAAAATTGCTAATTGTTATAATTTAAATTAAATTAAATTAAGTACGTATTTTCACATGCCACTTAATTTGCTAATTGAAAATACGTACACATGCCACTTATGTACGTATTTTCAATTAAATTAAATTAAGATAAAATTATAAATTTAAGATAAAAAACAAACTAATTAAAATTATAAAAATCAAAATGATACAAAAACTAAAATACAAATACTACCAACATAATTTGCTCTTAACATGTTTTAGGTGCATGTAAACAGGAGGAACACATTCTGGTCTATTAATCAGCCAGCGTTGGCAACAGTTGTACACATATTAATTATTATACCAATTAGTGTTTCAATATATATTATAATATTATAATTTCAAAACTATGGACTCCACTCATTATATAATCTACAAAGACTCAAAGCTAATAAAACTATAACACATCATCTAGTAGTACACTAATTGATATATCAATTAATACATATTATTTATCCTTTTATTTACCCTTAACTCGTATATAGATGTAGTGAGTTTTGATAATTTCTCTTTTAAGAGCATCTCTAAGGAGATAGTTAAAAAGAGCTTGTTAGACATTTTAGTCAGTGTAACTCTAATTTTGAACGCCAACAGACTGATTATTGGGTTAACTACTTTATCATCTTACTTTTTTGGTGGCTACAATTGAAGAGCCCCAGAGGCTCTCCAAACAAATACATATGTATATATCTTGGATTTTTTTTTTGTATATTTGTGTCTTGGATTTGAGATTTTATATATTTTATATGTGTATTTATGTATGTAGTAATTTTATATGTTCTTTTAATTCTGTTTAATGAATTACGGAATAACTTATTTTGTATTTTTTTTCTCCTCATTCTACAACTTATTGGTGTATCAATTTTTTCATTAGCGTGAGGAAACAGCAACCTCAAAACCACTGAATTAGCCCTAATTAGTTCATCCACAACCTTTTTTGTAATTAGTTGGGGACGATAGACAAGGCTCCTCCACATTTGTATTATATGGACAGCTATAAATGGAAACAAAGCAATTGTATCAACATAGATGATACAAAATATTGTTTAATTGTTATTATTTGAATTCTTCATGATAACTATTTAATTGTTTAATGTAGCCAAAAGATGATACAAAATATCAAACAAAGAAATTTTGTTTAACTAAAGGAACCAGCATCATGTTTAGCTGTTTCATGGTAAATATTGGAATCTTCTCTGTAATAAAAGCATTTCAATATCATGTGAAACTCATGTTCTATAGATCCATTAACAACTATCTGTATCCCCTAGATAAATTTAATCAATATTCAAAAAATCAACCAATTAAACAAAAGTTAGGAATTGATGGCACCTTCATAGATTTATACACAGAAGGTAAGGCACTGCACGTACTGCACTAAAAAGAACTAAAGAATATTAGAGATGCATTACAAACTTAAGATTTCAAGTTGAACTCAACTTTAAGGAGCAAAAACAGTTAGAAGAAACATACATCATTTCGAACAAGAATTGTTGGCCTGAATTCTCTTGTGCCCTTGTCAACACCCTCTTTACATTTGATAGAAAGCTGACCAGTGCCTTTATCTTTCCATGCATCATTATCTGCTAGATCACTTGACTGATATAATAACCACAGACGTTGTCCCATGTCCAACTTCATGGTCTTGAATGTTCATAATAGATTCATTTATAACTAATGCCAAAACATAAGGACTTAGTATTGATTTTTTTATGTAAACCTATTACCATTAGAAATTCACATGTTTCTCCTCTGCTTAAACAATAGTTACAACTCAGATATACATATATATCTTTAATTACATCAACATATCTAACTAATGCTTCTTTATTTTCCAAAACTATCCACATTATATCTATCTAGCAGCTCATAATGCTATCTAGGAAACCTATCATATATCTTATCTAAACCAATAATCACTATATAAGGTCTTGCAAATTCAAAAACTTTTGTATCTCATCAGAATTTGTCAACAACTTTGCTGCATATATATATATATATATATTCGGGCATTTTCTCAGCAACAAAACAGAGGCAAAAACTATAAATATTACCAGAAAAATGTACAGCATAAAACTCTCATCTTAATTTTCATTCCAAGGGACTAAAAACAGAGCTAAAGAATAAAACTCAATTTCTTCAATTTTAGTTTCTGACAATTTCTAAGCAGATAAATAGAGGCAAAATGGAGAAATATGATCAGACAATAAAAACGTGCTGAATTTTCAAGCTTAAGAAGCATCAAAAAAAAATTTGAAATGAAAAAATAAAATTGAATTGCATTCATCGAATAATAGAAATCATCAAATTTGAATAATACAAATCATCAAATTTGAATATTGCCAGGGTCATCCATCGATCCAAACCCTAGGAGCATTTTCAAATCACAAAATGAGAAGAAATGAAGGAAAATAGAAACAAAGAGAAGAACTTCCGAGAGTACCTTGAACTCGATTGAAACCCTAGGTATCCGAAAACAAGAACAAACGGAGAAAGAAACTAGAGAGAGAGAGAGAGAGAGAGAGAGAGAGAGTACCTTCAATGATCGAGTTCAAAAGAATCGGGGAAAAGCTTACTGTGTCTTTAGAATATAAGAAACAGAGCACAAGATTGAGAAGAACATCAAGAGAGTGAGATCGAAAGAAGAGAGAGAGCGAGAGATTCATTCAGTGTGAGACTGAGAGAGAGAGCCAGCGAGAACGCGTGCTAGAAAGAGAAGGATCATTGTGAGGGCTGGGGCAAATATAAGGGAAAAGGGGAAAATAAATTGAAGAAAATAAGGAATAAAATAATTATTTGCGACTGATTACCAGAGGGTCGCAAATTATAGGGCAGCAAAAGGCCACTTTTTTAGTAGTGTGTTAACAAGATGTTCTATATGAATTGTACCATTTATTATATTAAAAAAATAATCATCATAGTCTTAAATTGCATTACTTTAAAGCCAGGTTCATCTCGTTGATTTACCTTGCAAGATTAAAAATATTTCTTCAATAAGAAGACCAAAAAAATAAAATAAAATAAAATCCTTTATTACGTTTGTGACAACTCACTGAAATAGTGGTGTGATGTTAAGAAGGCAGGACTGTGTCTACTCGTACACAAATTAAATTGTCTTTTGAAAATAATATGAAAGTAAATAGGATTAATCATGTTATTGCATTAATTGATTTTCTGTGCTTGATTTTATTTTATTTTTTTTCAAGAAATGTTATGAATTGATACTATTTTTATTGTTTCGTAAAAATCATATGACCATGATTAACAATTGTGATAGTGCAGTTCGTTCTGAGTGGATGGGTCGGACTGATCCAAGTTCTTCGAGCTCCGGTCCAAGTGGTCGAGTCCGTCGAGTGACCTGCAAACAAGTTCAATGGGGGGCGGAGTAGTCCCCCAATGAACCCTCCGGTGAGCAAATTAGTAGTGAAAGTGGGGAATGTCGAGAGAGAGAGATGGGAATAGAAACTTAACCTTCTTTTTGTCTTCGATGCTTGCTTATATCCTTTGGTAATCATTTCACTGTCCCTTCCGACGTGCCCACCTTGCCGAAAGCCTGTGCTGTAGCTTACCTTGTTCAGGGTAAGGGGGCGCTGTTCCGACGGGAAAGTGTTGTCGTAATAAATGCTGTGATGGGCTGCATTAATGGTGATGTGTTGTGGCAATAACTTTGCAGATTTTTGTCTACTGATGTGGCCCGTCTTACGCCTGCCATATGTCCGAATGCCATTGGCCCTTCACGCCCAGTTGACCTCCAGCTGTCCTTGGACTTTACTAACTGGGTTATGCAATGGGGTCCAAATGCTGGGTTTGGGTTTGTTCACTGTGGGTTGTGGCCTTTATGGGCCTATCCATGTCAAATTGTATAAAATTTTATTGTTTATTTATTGTAGAAACAAATATAGTTGACTAAGGGGATTAGACTTTCTCCATCTCTTCTATTTTAAATTGTTGGGCAATTTACTTACACCTTTCTTAAGATTTACATAAATTACAAATTCTCCCATAAAGTTTCAAAAATTATATTCTATCCCTGAGGTTTATATTCGCATAACAATTTAATCCCTGCGGTTAACTAAACTTTAAGAATGGTTAGCTGACATCACCAAAATATAAATTGATGGACGATATTGCCCTTGCTGAAATCCTTTTGATAAATCAACAAAATTTACAAAAGAATTACATTAAGTTTTTGGAACCATGTTTGATTTGTTGTTTAGAAAAAAAAATTAAAATTTAAAAAAAAAAACTAATTTAATAAAAATAAATATGAAAAAATATATTTTGTACGAGTACAAAATAATTTTCTCGTATAATCTTGTTGACTAAGTTTGCACTCTTCCAAATGTCGTCGCTTTGCTACCTGAAAATACACATGAGCTAGCCGACGAGTGTGTACCAGAAACTCCTCCAATGCCTAAGTCAGCAAGTATATAATAGATAATAAGTTCTGTGCATTTGAGAGTAAGAATTGCAATATTTGTCCATAAGTTTTGTTATGAGCTTTTATAGATTTCGCTTGACACAAGCCTAGTAGGACTCTAACTCTCCTTAGCAAAGTCCTACTAGGAATCACTTTCCTAAGGATAATGTCTATCATGATAACACCCTATTTACTGCCAACCAAGTGAGATGACTAAAACTCTTTATCTCGATTGTCATTGTGATCAACCGAGCTATCTCGACCCTGTGCTTCCCATGGTCAGAGCCGTGATGACCCTAGCCACAGGATAACCACCTACTAAGCTACACCTAGCTTAGTCCTCTACACTAGTAGTCTCCTCAGTCTAACAAAGATCTATCTCCAAATAGCTAGGTCCAAGCCCTAGCAACATATCCGTGACTGGCATAACGCTTGCTCGGCCCAAGACCGAGCTACACAAAAGTCTTATCTTAGCCCATTTGCCCGACCCAACTTCCAAAGAAGATTTTCCCTAGCTCGGCCCAATTTGCACACAAATTGCCCTATCAATTGCCCCTTAATTCCATCTGCACCGCATGATTGGGATTACTTACCCTTAACCGAGCTAAGAAATGCCCGAATTAACCGAGCTAAAGTTTTTGCTCGGTCCCACAAATTGCTTGGCTTTCAAGAGTCTTTTCAATTGCACAACACGTCTATCCTCCAATCTGACATGCCAAACATGTCTGACATACTTGGAACATGTGGCCCTATCCCATTGTGCCCGTACCCCCATTACAGCTGTCAGGCACATGTTCCCAAACACTTCGAATCATCTCCCTTTTTTGCCTCTATCAGATATATAACTAATATGCAATGGAAGCGACACTTCCTGTCATGACTCAAACCTGCCCTTATAGGTTAAGGTCATAACTGGCCAGTAATCATAAGATTACCTACGACCTTAGACAAAATCAGCATATATTATAATAATAAAGGGGGCCAAAATGAAAAGCAGACTTAAAAATTTTGTCCAATGAACTGTACTTGTATGGCATATCAAAACATCTCACATATATTCAATAATAACTCACACCACATGAAATAAAAACTAACATGTTGTACATCCAAGAACTTTCAGACATACAGTCAGCCAAACAAAAGTTTATATACATAGATGATTCAACGAAATCCCCAAGATAGCAAAAGGGGTAAAACAAAAGAACAAAAACAAGTCTCATACGTAAGACGTTCGGGCTGACTTCACAAAAACTTGGATTTCTCTCACATCTTTCACTGAGGCTGGGTTTGGACATCTCTTTGCTCACCTACATACATATAAATAAGAGTGAGCGAAAGCCAGTGAATAATACTAAAGTAAAGAGATTGTATGAATGAAATTCTTGTCAAACACATCAATTGGCCTTAGGCCCATTCATATTTCTATCAAATATATCAAACGGCCTCAAGCCCAAACATGTCAAACTGCCTCAGGCGCAAACATGTCAAACGGCCTTAGGCCCAATTTATCCTTATCAAACAGCCTCGGGCCCAATTCATTCTTATCAAATGGCCTCGGGCCCAACTCATTCTTATTAAACGGTCTCGGGCCCAATTCATTCATGTCAAATGGCCTCTGACCCAATCATTGTATCAAACAACCTCTGGCCCATTTGTCATGACCCGAACCTGCCCTTATAGGTTAAGGTTATAACTGGCCAGTAATCAAGGGATTACCTGCGGCCTCAAACTAGACAAAACGTATTCCATCAGAGTTAAGGGGCCAAACGGAAACAATTTAAAACTTTGTCCATAGAGCTGTGCTTATATGAGCTTATATGCACATCATAACATTTCACATAAGTATTCGTTAATAACTCACAACAAAAGGGAAGTTAACATATAAACTTTACATAACAGGATCATTCAAGTCTTAGTCAGCCTAGCCAAAACTTATATACAAAGGTAGTCCAGCATTTTCGCCTACATAACAAGATTATAACAAAAGATCAAAAGAGGCGAAAGTAAGTCTCATGCGTGAGACGTTTGGGCTGACTCTCCAAAACTGGACCTTTCTCACAAACTTCACCGAGGCTGGGTTTAGACATCTCTTTGCTCACCCACATACACATGAATGAGTGTGAGCGAAAGCCTAGTGAATAATATCAAATAAAGAATGTACGCAAATGAGATTCATATATACAAAATGGCCTTGGGCCCATGTGGAATTCTATTTAGTGCGTTATTTTGGTGCATTAGGCGATTCAAGCCCAAACGTATCAAACGGCCTTTGGCCCACTTCGTTCCTTAACAAAAGGCCTTGAGCCTAATTCATTCATGTATATCAAACGGCCTTTGGCTCAATCAATTGCATTCAACGGCCTTTGGCCCAATCATTCATGTATGTCAAACGGCCTTTGGCCCATTCATTCATTCATTCATGTCAAACGGCCTTCGGCCAATTTGTTCATTTATGTCAAATGGCCTTCGGCCCAGTCAATTGTATCCAACGGCCTTTGGCCCAACCATATGGCATAACAAATATTTGTCCACAATTCAAATTAACAAGCTTATGAGACTTACAAGGAATAAGCAATAAGACAAATAGCATACTTCAAATCATCTTTACTAAGATATTACTCACAGTGATCTGCCGGTGGATTTGCTCTCGTGCTTGACCCTACACATTTCATGAACATAATTGGTCACAAACGATTTAATCCGTTCTTAATTCACACATTCCTCTTAGGCTCATTTCTTATCATTTTAACTCATTCACAATGTGTAGACGTCCCCGAACGCCCCGGGAGGATGAGTCCCGTTTTGTTCATTTTGGGCTCACTACAGTTCGGACTCAAATTGTCACGGTTCTCAATCTGAACCAAAGTGTCCAAATCCGGCAAATCGTTTTGAGAAAACAGATTTTTGAAAGAAGTACCAAACATGGACTGCTTTGCCAGATATAGAGTCGCCACCTAAATATTTTATTTTTGGGAAATTTAGGAAACCCTGACTCGTTGCCTAAGGCCACGTGTCCGTCATCACCAAAGTTGCCTCAGCTCGGGAACTTGGGTACGATTGGGGAAGGTCACTTTGTGAGCACCCCCGCTCGCCCGATCAAAGATCGGCCTCTACTAACCATGATATCTAGTTTTGAAAACATTATACATTCTTATTCCGGTTATTAGCCTAGATTTACTATGTGATGCGCACAGCATACAAGTATAGACTGGATCGCCTGAATTAGAACGAAACATCTCATGTTTATTTTTTGAAAGACGGTTTGCTACTCGCAAGTAAGCTAAAATGTGGATTTTGCCACCCTCAGGTGGGCTTAGAAAAGATGGTTTTTGCCACTATCTAATGGGCTTAAAACTCACAGTTGATGATTTGTTCCAATCCAAATAACCCAACCTTCACCCACAAGCATTCAGGCAGATATATCACATAAGCACGTAGCCTCATGGTAAGCATGCTATCATGGCAGTCACTCACACACATGCAAGGATGCTAAAGCATAAATACTTACCGAGTACTCCAAGCCAAAACAGAAGCTATGTTCATGCATGATCCTAACTATACAGAAATGCCCAATGCAACACATGCAAAAATGCAACTATAGCAGGCTCGGCTATTCTAAACATGGCATATGAGATGCAACCGCTAACAAGTATTCAACTCGAAATTGAAATACAAATGCAGTTAGTATGATGCGCCGAGCCCGGTGTAAGCAAAACAGATGAATAAATGCAAACATGCTATCATACTGTATGCTAATTGAAACATGCCCTAATCTAACCATCATAAGCTGGTAAATAAAAGGGAGAAAGACGTGGGGTTGGAAGGCATACAACACACACACACTTATTACAGTTGTGCCCTCGCTCGGAGGGTCCAAATAAATAATACAGTCCCAAATGAATAATTACAGTCCAAATAAATACAAAATCTTAATTAATTAACAAATTAACCTAGGAAAGCAGATAAATTAGCATGTAAGCCCATGGACCGCCTTAGCTCTGTTCCGAATGATTGAATGATGCTTCCTTGAGTTGTCTTGCGCGGAAATCCATTGCGATGCCCCAATTAGCCTCTGTTTACGATTAAGCCTGAAATATTGCGCGAAGCTCCAAAAGACTGCCGGTTTTTGATTTGTTGCAACAGAGAGTAAGAAAAGGGCATGGCAATATATTTTCATATATGTATGCTTGACTATTCTTCAGGGAGTGTAGTTCTCGACCCTCGTGCCACCAATCACGCATCTCGATGCATGATGGCCAAGAAGTCGAATTGCATGACTCAATGTGAAATGAATGCACATATGAACAAAACAAGGCCTAGACTCCATCATGGGTAATCCGGAGTATCGGCGACTAGGACTTGAGACACGTTCCGTCACTCGGAGTACGAAACATCTCTCATTTCCCGTGCTTGGGCTAACTCCTATCCCAAACACAAAGCAATATGCATGACATACATGAATGCAATCCTAACATGCAACCTAGCATACGCAATGCTATAAGATGGCATACACAATGCATGATGTAGCAAGGCATACACAATGCTCTAACATACAACCTAGCATACACAATGCTATGAATTGAAATGACATACACAATGCATAATGGACTTACACCAACATGAGTGGACCTCAGCCACACTCACATCAGTGGCCATAAGATGAAAATGAGACTATCGAAATGCGCGCATATATGCACGCAAACCGAGGACCGAACCTAAGACACCAAATGCCACTCTAACAAGGCATGGCAAAGCATGAAATATGGCATTCAAATATGAAAATTCCAGCATTGAATCATGATGCAAAATGATCCCGAATCATGGATATATGTCATACAATACATGGAATGGTCCCAAAACTCAAAACTAGGCACATACATTGACTTATAGCTATACAAAGCATGCATTATTTGACTATGAAGCACAAAGACAGAGCCAAGGCAGTCCCAAAACATGAACATTTCTAGTTCAAAGCATGACCAAAAGATGCTAGCATAATGGACTAAAATAGCATGCAACTTTGACTAGCAAACATGGTTTACATGACATGTGCATGAAGCATATGAGAACTCACAAAACCAACAAAAATCAGTGAACAAAACATGCCAAAATATACCCAAATAATCACTGAAATGCAGCCAACATGTGTAAAAATGGTGAGCTCCTTTAGAGGGCCATACAAGCGGTTATTAAGCACATACAAGATAGACATGAAGCATAGCAAAACCACCCCAGGAAATGAGTTATGGGGGTCTTAAAATCCACTAAAAAGTGATAGAAACAAAGCTTGGAAGCTTGCAAATAGGGAGTCCTTTGGAAGGCCAAAAAGGCCACCAAACATGACAAGGAGAGAGTGGGTCACCCCCCTCTGATTTTGGCCTTCAAGAATACACCTAAGCCACTGAAAATCCACTGGATTTCAGTGGCTAAGAAGCCAAACCATGGCTAATGCAAGTGTTCTAATGCATAGCCCTAATCATGAAGAGATGAAGCACGCATAGGGGGAAGATGACCCCAAACAGAGGATAGACCTTAATAAAACATGAAGATGATATCAAAACAAGACTTTTTTCAGTTTAGGTCAAGGTCCAAAAAGGCTCACAAATAAGGCTAATGTATCATGCAAAAACAACCCTAAAAGAGAGATTGGACAAACAGGGCCTTAAAAGGCCTCAAATAGCCAAGTTTCCTTCAACAAAGTTGAAAAGAGGCTCAAAATAAGATACTTTACAGTTTATGAAAAATCTCGAATATGCTCACAAGTAAGGCTACAATATGATGCAAAAATGGCCCTAAAAGAGAGATAAAGGGTAAGGGGAAGTAGATGGCTTCAAACAGTAAAGAGCCCTTCAATAAAGTTGAAGAATGGCTCAAAATAAGGCACTTTATAGTTTGTCTTGAAGCCCAAAAATGCTCGCAAGCAAGGATAATATATTATGCAAGATAAGCCTTAAAAGAGGGATAGAGCACAAAGGGTGAGTAGAAGACCTCAAACAGAGAAAAGTCCTTGATCAAACATGAAGATGAGCTCAAAATAAGACTATTTTTAGTTCAGGTCAAAGCCCAAAAATTCTTGCAAGTATAGCTTATAGATGAAGCAAAAAAATGCAAGTTTAAGGGAAATAGGTGCTTACCCTTGAAGAGCAGCAAATCAGGAGTTTTTGGTCCGAAATTCTGAGCTTTCAACCTCTTCAAATGGTCTCCAAGGTACTGGAATGAGTGATGGAGGTGATAGGCTATGAGGTATAGGGTAAATATGCAAGACAAAGCGTGTTTGGAGGCTTGGAGTATAGATATATGAGGTGTATGTATAAATGCCCTAGCTGGTTTTTCTAACCCTTAGAAATGGAGGTGGGGGGTTAGTTATATAGAGGGAGAGGAGTGAAAGAAAGGGGGGAAAAAAAATTCAAATCTCCCCTCCAAAAGACAGACCCTTGGGTAGGGGGTCTGGTGCAAAACAGTTGGCATAGCTGAAATGCACCAGGAGGGACAAACTTGGCCGGCCAGGTTCAAAAGGTTCAGGTGGCCGACCGGCCACCTCCCCTAGCCGGCCAACCAGGGGTCAAAGAGGTCAAGTAAGATTACTGGCCGGCCACCCCAAAAAGGTGGCCTCCCAGATGAGTACAACACAGCTGTATGGTCAAAACCCAGAAAATGTGAACTAGGAGAGAGAAAAATTAGCTTTTTAGAGGGGTTCAAAAGGGTCAAGGACAATTACTGGCCGGCCTACCCATATTGGTGGCCTCCCAGGTGTGTACAACACAATGGTGTGGTGGAAAGTCAGAAAAGTGGCCCGGGAATGGGAAAAATCAGCTTTCTAGTGAAGAAGAAGAGCGATGAAGGAATAAAGCTGGTTTTTCAGAACAATTGCTGGCCTTCCACCTTCCTACAATCTTTCTAACAATGAAAATAAGGTCTCGGCCAAAAATGAACCCAAGTCGATGCAAAACGAAGGTTCAGGGGCCAAAATGCACGGCCCGAGCCCCCGAAAACTGACTATTAAGCAGTAGAGGTGGCGTTTGACCACGAAGTTGGTCTCTCGGGCCACAATGTCCCTCAAAAGGGAGGAAACAAGGTGTATGCCAAAAAATCAGAGCAAACGGAGGTGGTTAAGCGGTCCCGAACTGAGGCACACGGCCGACGGCTCCGAAAACCAAGAACCGGGCTCCAAACGGAAAAAATAGCCTACGACCACGAAACATAGCCTACGGCCACTGAGAGATGGTCTACGAGACCTCTCCTTCCTTTCAGGAAGAGAAAACAGAGGAATAGAGCCTGGTTGGCAAACCGAGGCAAGGCACAAAAGAGTCCGGAAGTCCGGAGGCAAGGCTCGCGGCCGAGATTCCGCAACTTCAGAACGAGCACAATATGCAACATCACCGAGCGCTCAGTTGGTGACGTCTGAGTCTTAAGGTCGGTCAAAAATGGGGTATCTACACAATGCTCAATGCATGCCTAAGAGTGCTTAGAAATGCAAGAGAACGGAAAATGAAACATATAGCTACTTTTCAAAATTTCAGAAACAGGACTCCCCGCTTGAGCGTGGCTTTGGCCACTCGAGCAGACCCCTTTTGTTTGCAAAAATACTGGTTGCCTCATTTTTACTCTCAAGCGTGAATTCGGGCGCTCAAGCTGAAAGTCACACTACATAGCTCCCCATTCGAGCGTGAATCTCTCCACTCGAGTGGACATCCATGTCTGCAAAAGTTCTGGAAACTAGCATTTCACACTCGAGCAACGCTTTCCCCGCTCAAGCGGACATGCCAATTTCTGGGTTTTCCAGAATTGTTCTTCAAGTGCAACCTTGATATTCAAAGGTCCAACATTCATGTTTTTGGTCCAAAAATGTGGAAACACAATATATAGTATAAATATGTAAGCAATATGAGGCCAATTATTCAAAATCCATAATCATACTCTCAAATTAATCAACATTTCTCTCGTATGGTTGAAACCTATGCATTCAAACTTCATATAATCTTCATATCTCCATTAATCAAACATGCATGTCAATTTTGACTTCAATTCTAGTACAAATGACACTTATAATCACGAAACTCATGGAGATTATGCATGCATAAGAGATTTGGTGCCCAATTCTCCTTGTTTAACATGATTCATGCTCAAATATGCAAATTCATAGCAATTCTTTGCATGCATGTACATAAAAGCTTTCAATTCTTCAATTTCATTTCAATTTATGTTCTTGATCACCATCAAACCTTGAATTAACAAAACTACAAACTTAAGCTCATAAATCTTTGCTTAATTACTCACCTAGGAGCATCAATTCTCACAAATTGTAGTTAAATCTTGAGCCTAGCCTTCCAATTTCACAAACTTTGAGCCAAATACACAATTCTCCTTCTTCTCTCTCTCTCTCTCTCTCTCTTGAGTGTGACTTTAATTTTGAGTTCAAAAAAAATGAGAAAGATGAGTGTATATTGGCCTATTTATAGGCTCTCCTAATCATATTTGATTATAGCTAATTAATAGCACCTAATTAATCGCTCTGAATCTAATTATTTTGATCTGAATAAATTTTCAATTAAATTTCACCGTAGGCTCTAAAAATTATGCTAATCACAATGACGTAGTCAATTTCGGTTTCTTTGGCCGACAAGGCCTTTAATTTTCAGTTTATAACAGTAAGTTGAACAGATATTCCTACGGTGAACAGATAGAAATTCAAAACCACATATTCATATAAATAGCACACAAAATCATATCAAACACATAATCACAATCATAATTAAGATTAATTAGCATAATACGGGACAGGGTTATCACAGTATTCCTTCCTTTAGGAAGTTTGGTCCTCCAAACTTATTTTATTTTCGTCGGGAAACAAATGTAGATAGCGTAGTTGTATTTCATCATCTTTTTCCCATGTGGCATCCGTCCCATAGTGTTCTTTCTATTCCACTTTCACCATTGGGATGGACTTGCTTCTCAATTGTTTCACTTGCTGGTTAATGATTCGTTCCGGCCATTCGGCGTACTCTATATTTTCATCAAGAGCTACCCGGTGATAATCAATCACATGAAACGGATCTCGAAGATAACCCCTCAACATTGATACATGAAACACATTATGGGTTTGTTCGAATCCCGGTGGCAAAGCGACTTGATAAGCAACTGGACCAAGCCTTTCCAGAATTTGAAATGGCCCAATGTAACAGGGCGACAACTTACCCTTCTTTCCAAACCTGACTTGGCCTTTCATCGGAGTCACACGGATAAACACATGGTTACCAACCTTATACTCGAGAGGTCTTCTTCAAACATTTGCATAACTCTTTTGTCGGTCCTAAGCTGTTTTGAGCCTTTGCTGAATAGTTTTGATATTTTCAGAAGTGTCTTGCATAATTTCAGGCCCAAGAAGAGCTCTATCCCCAACTTCTGTCCAACAAATTGGTGATCTACACCTTCTACCATATAAAGCCTCGTATGGTGCCATACCGATGCTAGAGTGGAAGCTGTTATTGTATGCAAACTCTGCGAGTGGCAAATAATCTTCCCAACTCCGTTGAAAATTCAAGGCACACATCCTTAGCATATCTTCCAAAGTCTGTATTGTCCGTTCTGATTGTCCGTTTGTCTATGGGTGGAATGCAGTACTAAACCTCAATTCTGTCCCCATAGCCCTTTGCAAACTTTTCCACAATCTAGACACAAATTTCGGATCTCTATCCGAGACAATAGATACCGGAACTCCATGTAAACGAACAATCTCATCAACATATATAGTGGCCAGCCTATAAGTATCAAATGTAGTTCTAACAGGTAGAAAATGTGCAGATTTAGTCAGTCTATCAACTAGAACCCAAATAGAATCCATACCTCGAGGAGTCCGAGGTAGACCAACAACAAAATCCATAGTCACATGTTCCCACTTCCATTTAGGAATAGGGAAAGGTTGAAGTAGACCACCTGGTTTATGATGTTCAGCTTTTACTTGCTGACACTGAAGGCACTTGGACACATATTCTGCAATCTCTTTCTTCATCTTGGGCCACCAATAGCTTTGTTTCAAATCTCGATACATTTTATTATTACCCGGATGCATAGCAAATACTGACTTATGGGCTTCATCTAGAATTATCTTCTTTAACTCGAGAATGTTCGGAACACACAATCTATCTTGAAATTTCAGTACCTCATTTACCACACTATATTCCGGTCTCGGATTCATTTCAAATTCATCAATTATCTTTTTAAGGAATTCATCCTCCTTCTGTTTCTATTTAATCTCATCAATGATTGCTGGTTCGGCTGAAATAGCGGCTATCAATTCGCTCTGTTTACACATTATCACTTCAATCTCGAACTTTTCAAAATCCTGCAAGATGTCTTTTTGTTCAGTAAGCAAACAAGCCAAATTTCCCATCAATTTTCTGCTCAAGGCATCAGCAACTTTATTGGCTTTCCTAGGGTGATACTGGATTTCAAGATCATAATCTTTTATCAATTCAAGCCATCTCCTCTGTTGCATATTTAGCTCCTTCTGTGTAAAGAAGTACTTCAGACATTTGTGATCCGTGTAGACTTCACATTTCGCCCCATACAAGTAATGCCACTAGATTTTCAAAGCAAACACAACTCCGGCCAATTCTAAATCATGTGTTGGGTAGTTTTTCTCATGTGGCCTTAACTGTCGAAAGGCATAAGCAATAACCTTTTCGTTTTGCATTAATACACAACCCAAACCTTTGTAAGATGCATCACTGAAAATTACAACGTTTTTCATACCTGTGGGCAATGTCAATACTGGTGTAGTAGTCAATCTCATTTTTAGTTCATGAAAGACAGTTTCCCTTTCGTCATCCCATTCAAACGGTTGCCCTTTGCGTGTCAGTTGGGTAAGAGGCACAACTATTTTGGAAAAGTCCTTCACAAATCTCCTGTTGTACCCGGCTAAGCCCATGAAACTGCAGACTTTTGTCACATTAGTCGGCGTAGGCCAATTTACAATCGCCTTTATCTTCTGCGGGTCTACTGAAATTCCCTCCTTGTTGATAACATGCCCTAAGAAAATAACCTTATCTAACCAAAATTCACATTTCTTTAGTTTAGAAAATAATTTCTTTTCTCTAAGTGTTTGCAAAACAGTCCTCAGATGTTGTTCATGTTCAAGTCTATTCTTTGAGTATATCAAAATATCATCAATAAAAACCATAACAAATTCATCAAGGTAGGTCTTAAAAATTCGGTTCATTAGGTCCATAAATGCTGCAGGAGCATTAGTCACCCCAAATGGTATAACAAGAAATTCATAATGGCCATACCTTGTTCGAAACGCAGTTTTCTCAACATCCTTTGCTTTCACTTCAATTGGTGGTATCCGGATCTCAAATCAATTTTGGAAAACACTTGTGATCCCTGCAACTGGTCAAACAAATCATCAATGCGAGGTAAGGGATATTTATTCTTTATTGTCACCTTATTCAATTCTCGATAGTCAATACACAAGTGCAAGGTTCCGTCTTTCTTTTTCACAAATAACACCGATGCACCCCATGGTGAAGTACTAGGTCAGATAAATCCTTTATCAAGTAGGTCTTGCAACTGTTCGTTCAGTTCTTTCATTTCAGTGGTAGCCATTTTGTAGGGAGTTTTAGAAATAGGTTGAGTGCCTGGCACAACTTTAATAGTAAACTATATCTCCCTGTCCACTAATTCCCCTGGCAATTCATCTGGAAACACATTTGGAAATTCGCTAACAATAGGAATACTACTCAATTCAACATTCACAATTTGTTCAGACAACACATAACACAAATAACCCTGGCACCCTTTCCTGATCAGTTTACATGCCTTCATTGCAGATATCAAATAAGATGGAGGCACTACCCCGTTACCCATAAACACGATTTCATCCTGTTCTGGTGGTTTAAATACAACCCATTTTGTTACTCAATCAATGGTGGCACAATATTTGGTTAACCAATCCATGCCCAGAATTATATCAAAATGTCTAAAGTCCAAGGGTAACAAATCTACATATAGGACAGCATTCCCAATACGCATGTCACAAAATCGATATACAGACGCACACAACACAGATTCCCTGGATAGAGCACATACACATAGCAAATATGGCAACGGTTCTAGAGGCCTACTCAGTCTAGATGCAAATGCACAAGTTACGAAATAGTGTGTTGATCTGGTTTGTCTAGCTATGTTAGCTTCTGATATTATGGCCCGGTCTAGCACCACAATATAGGTGTAACAAGCCCGCGGGGGACCTCGCTACAGCTCGGACTCGATTTGGGTTACGGTTCTTAATCTTAAACCAAAGAGTCCAAATCCGGCAAATCGTTTTGAGAAAATAGATTTTTGAAAGAAGTGCCAAATATGGACTGCTTTGCCAGATACAGAGTCGCCACCTAAATATTTTATTTTGGGAAATTTAGGAAACCCTGACTCGTTTGCCTAAGGCCACGTGTCCGTCATCACCAAAGTTGCCTCGGCTCGGGAACTTGGGTACGATTGGGGAAGGTCACTGAGCACTTTCGCTCGCCCGATCAAAGATCGGCCTCTACTAACCATGATATCTAGTTTTGAAAACTTTGTGTGTTCTTATTCCGGTTATTAGCCTAGATTTACTATGTGATGCGCACAGCATACAAGTATAGACTGGGTCGCCCGAATTGGAACAAAACATTTCATGTTTGTTTTTGAAAGATGGTCTGCTACCCGCAGGTAGGCTTAAAATGCAGATTTTGCCACCCTCAGGTGGGCTTAGAAAAGATGGTTTTGCCACTATCTAGTGGGCTTAAAACACATATTTGATGAACTGTTCCAATTCAAATAACCCAACCTTCACCCACAGGCATTCAGGCAGTTTATATCACATAAGCACATAGCCTCATGGTAAGCATGTTATTCATGGCAGTCACTCACACGCATGCAAGGATGCTAAAGCATAAAAACTCACCGAGTACTCCAAGCCAAAACAGAAGTTAATTAGAAATCCATGCATGAATCCTAACTATACAGAAATGCCTAATGCAACACGTGCAAAAATGCAACTATAGCAGGCTCGACTATTCTAAACATGGCATATGAGATGCAACAGCTATCAAGTATTCAATTTGTAATTGAAATACAAATGCAGTTGGTATGATGCGCCGAGCCCGGTGCATGCAAGACAGATGAATGAATGCAAACATGCTATCATACTGTATGCTAATTGAAACATGCCCTAATCTAACCATCATAAGCAGGTAAATAAAAGGGAAGGAAGACGTGGGGTTGGAAGACATACATTACACTCACGCACACTTATTACAACATTGCCCTCGCGCAGAGGGTCCGAATAAATAATATACAGTCCCGAATGAATAGTACAGTCCAAATAAATAATATAGTCCAAATATGTACAAAAATCCTAATGAATTACCAAATTAACTAAGAAAACAATAAACTGGCATGCAAGCCAAGGACTGCCTTGACTCTTCTTCAGATGATGAATGATGCATATCCGGGTTGCCTTTGCACGGAAATCCACTGTGATGTCCCAATTAGCCTCTGTTTTGTAATAATTTTTGGAAAGCACGCCAAGCCCCGGAAGACTGCTGATTCTTGATTTGCTGCAACAGAGAGCAGGAAAGGGACATGGCAATGTATTTTCATAAATGTATGCATGCCTCGATCCTCGTGCCACCAATCACGCATCTCAATGCATGATGGCCGAGGAGTCGAATTGCACAACTCAATATAGAATGAATGCACATGAAAACTCAACTAAAACCTAACTCCATCATAGATAATCCGGAGTGTCGGTGACTGGGAATTGAGACACGTTCCGTCACTCGAAGTACGAAACGCCCCTCGTTTCCCGTGCTCGGGCTAACTTCTATCCCGAACACAATGCAATATGCATGACGTGCATGACATGCAACTAAGATACATCCTAACATGCAACATGCTATGAAATGGCATACGCAATGCATGAGGTAACATGGCATACACAATGCGCTAACATACAACCTAGCATACACAGCGCTATGGAATGAAATGGCATACACAATACAATATGGACTTACAATAACACAAGTGAACCTCAGCCACACTCACATAAGAGGCCATTAGGTGAAAATGGAACACTCGAGATGCGTGCACGCGTGCACGCAAACCGAGGGTCGAACTTAAGGCACAGAATGTCACTCTAACAAGACATGACAAGGCATGGAATATGGCATACTAGCATGCAAATTTCAGTAGCAAAAAGTGATGTAAAACATCCTTGAAACATGGAAACATGGCACCCGATGCATGGAATGAGACCCGAAACATGAAATTAGGTGCATGGAATGACCTATGGCTATGCAATGCATGCATTATTTGAACATGAAGTATGAATAAAGAATCAAGAAAGCCCCAAAACAAGCATATTTACAGTTTTAAGCAAGGCCAAACAGTGAACACAAATAGGGCTAAACTAACATGCAAAAATGGCCTCGAAAGAGAGATAATGAAGCAAGTGGCAGCTTCTGGCCATGAATGGCCAAGGTCCCTTCAAAAAATTTGAAGAGGGGCTCAAAATTAAACACTTTATAGTTTACAACAAACCACGAAAACAAACACAAGTATGGCTAAATTATCATGCAAGAAATGGGCCAAAAGGGAGACAAAGAAGCAAGTGATGGTTTCTGGCCTCAAACTAAGGAGGGCCCTTCATCAAAGTTGAATATGGGCCCAAAATATGGCATTTTACAGTTGATGACCAAACCCAAAATAGTGCACAAGCCAGCCTAAAATACTATGCAAGATAAGGCCCAAAAAAGAGGTTTAAACACAAAGAGCAAGAAGGAAGCCTCCAACAACAAAATACCCTTGATAAAACATGAAGAGAGGATCAAAATAAGGCTATTTACAGTTCGGACAAAAGCCCAAAAATATAAGCACAAAGGGCTAACAAATCATGCAAAAATAAGGCCAAAAGAGGGATACAAAGGCAAGTGACAGATGGAGGCCTCAAAAAGTGATGAGCCCTTCAACAATGTTGAATAAGGGCTCCAAATAAGCTACTTTTCAGTTTATGAAAAAGCTCAAAACAGTTAATACATAGGCCTAAAATACTATGCAAGAAATAGGCATACAAGAGAGCTAAAGAGGCAAGTGGTGGCTAGGGACCTTAAACAGGGAAGGACCCTTAAAAAAACATGAAAAACACCTCAAAATAATGCTATTTTCAGTTAGGGTCGGAGCCCAAAAATACAAGAAAGAATGACTAATGTATTGAGCAAAATAAGCTTAAAAAAGAGGGAAATGTAACTCACCCTTGAAGACCAAACTTTAGCAGCCTCTTGGCTTGAGAAAAGATGCCTCCTAAGCTCTGAAAAGATCCTCCAAGCTGCTGGAATGGAGTGGTGGTGTGGTGCTAGGTGGTGGTGTAGAAAGGGTGTGAGATTTGAAGGGTTTTGATGGTTACAATATAGAGAGAGATATATAGTGCAAGAGCCTAAAACCAATTTTTGTAACCCCTTCAAATGCAGCTGGAGCTCTAGTTATATAAGCAAAAGAGGGGGAAAAAGAGGGGGGAAAATGGGGGGGAAAACAATTCAAGTTTCCCCCCAAAAGGCAGCCCCCCTAGATACACAATCTGGGGGGAAACAAAATGTATATTTGTAATGTACCAACAGAGCGAATGTAGGCCGGCCTGTTATCCAGGTTGTTGGTGGCCGGCCGGCCCTCCCCATGGCCGCCTGGCCAAGGGTCAAAAGGTTCAGGTTGGATTAGTGGCCGGCCACCACATATTGATGGCCTCCCATGTGTGCTCAACACAACCATGTGGTCAAAAACTGGAGACAGTGAACCAGGAGAGAGAAAAGGCCACTTTTTGGAGGGGTTCAAAGGGTCACACACAATTACTGGCCGTCCATATGTACAACACAAATATGTGGTTTAGGGCAAGAAAAAGTGGCTTTAGAGTGGTCAACATTGGCTTTCAAGTGAGAAAAACGGGCGACGGAGGGCGATTGAGGAATAAAACTGGTTGTCAGAATAATTACTGGCCTCCCACCCTTCTACGACCTTTCTAACAATGAAACAGAGGTCCCTGCCAAAAATGGGCCCAAACCGATGCAAAAAGAAGGTTCGGGGGCCGAAGCGCGCAGCCCAAGGCCCCGAAAACTGACTGTCAGGCACCAGAAGTGGTGTTTGACCACGAAGTTGGTCTCTCGGACCACAGTGTCCCTCAAAAGGGAGGAAATAAGATGCATGCCAAAAATCAGAGCAAACGGAGGTGGTTAAGCGGTCCCAAACCGAGGCACGCGGCTAACGGCTTCGAAAAACCGGAAACCGGACTCCAAACGGGCAAAATGGCCTACGACCACGAAACGTAGCCTACGGCCACTGAGAGATGATCTACAAGACCTCTCTCTTCCTTCTGGAAGAGAAAATAGAGAAAATCGAGCCTGGTTCGCAAACTGAGGCAAAGCATGAAAGAGTCTGGAAGTCCAGAAGCAAGGCTCGCAGCCGAGACTCTGAAACCTCTGAACGAACACGATATGCAACATCACCAAGCGCTCAATCGGTGACGTCTGAGTCTTAAGGTCGGTCAAAAATGGAGTGTCTACAATAGGTTTCCAGCTTCAGGACATTTACCCTTTCTAAAATATCACTTCGAAGCCCACCTTCAAAATGTCTCGCTTTCTTGTAGTCGGTATCGATCACATGTGGTGCAAACCAGGCCAACTCAATGAATTTGGCCTCATACTCAGCTAATGTCATGCTGTCTTGTTTAAGTTCCATGAACTTCAATACTTTCTTGTCACGTACACATTGATGGAAGTACTTGTCGTAGAAAACTTCCAGGAATTTCGCCCAGCCAATGTCTTTATGATTCTCACGCATTAACATCCACCATCTTCTTGCTTCGTCTTCTAGCATAAAGGTGGTCACAAGTACTTTCTGTGTCTCTGAATAAGGAAACACCTCAAATAGCTTTTCAATGCCGAGAACCCATGCTTCGGCCTTTAACGGATCCAATCCCCCATGAAACTGTGGCGGTTTCATTTTCTTAAACTCTTTGGTGAGAGCTATTATTCGGTCATCATTCTGATTATCTGGCACAGGTGGCACTGGAGGAGGAGGTGAAGGGTGTGGTTGTTGCCACTGCTGTTGTTACCTCAATGTTTCTGTCATTTCCTAAATCAATCTTTCCATTCTATCCATTCTGGCAGTAGAAGACTCCTCTATTTCATCACCTCTTGTTCTCACCATCTGATTAGACTTGCATTATTCTTTATACAAATGATTCACAAGTATGCGCATACTAAAGAGCACACATATTCAAATAATTTGCAATGCAAGCAAATCACAAACTTATAGCACATAATTATTCACCTTGAAACATTTAAGCGTATTCTTGATGCTTTCAGATTCACACTTATCACATGAATGCATCCCAGATCTTATCTCAATGCTTATTGCTCTTTTGGACAAGTGTGTGAGTTATTAACTCGTGTTCTGATACCACTCTGTCATGACCCGAACCCACCCCTATAGGTTAAGGTCATAACCGGCTAGTAATCAAGGGATTACCTGCGGCCTTAAACCAGACAAAACGTATTCCATCAGAGTTAAGGGGCCAAACGGAAGCAATTTAAAACTTTGTCCATGGAGCTATGCTTATATGAGCTTATATGCACATCATAACATTTCACATAAGTATTCGTTAATAACTCACATCAAAAGGGAAGTTAACATATAAACTTTACATAACAGGATCATTCAAGTCTTAGTCAGCCTAGCCAAAACTTATATACAAAGGTAGTCTAGCATTTTCGCCTACATAACAAGATTATAACAAAAGATCAAAATAGGCGAAAATAAGTCTCATGTGTGAGACGTTTGGGCTGACTCTCCAAAACTGGACCTTTCTCACAAACTTCACCGGGGTTGGGTTTGGACATCTCTTTGTTCACCTACATACACACGAATGAGTGTGAACGAAAGCCCAGTGAAAACTATCAAATAAAGAAGGTACGCAAATGAGATTCACATATATCAAACGGCCTTGGGCCCATATGGCATTCTATTTAGTGCGTTATTTTGGTGCATTAGGCGATTCAATCCCAAACGTATCAAACAGCTTTTGGCCCACTTCGTTCCTTAACAAATGGCCTTGAGCCCAATTCATTCAAGTATATCAAACGGCCTTTGGCCCAATCAATTGCATTCAACGGCTTTTGGCCCAACCATTCGTATCCAACGGCCTTCGACTCAATCATTCATGTATGTCAAACGGCTTTTGGCCCAATTAATTGTATCCAATGGCCTTTGGTCCATTCATTCATTCATGTCAAACGACCTTCGGCCCAATCAATTGTATCCAATGGCCTTTGGCCCATTCATTCATTCATTCATTCATGTCAAACGGCCTTCGGCCCATTTGTTCATTCATGTCAAACGGCCTTCGACCCAGTCAATTGTATCCAACGGCCTTTAACCCAACCATATGGCATAAAAAATATTTGTCCACAATTCAAATTAACGAGCTTATGAGACTTATAAGGAATAAGCAATAGGACAAATAGCATACTTCAAATCATCTTTACTAAGATATTACTCACAGTGATCTGTCGGTGGATTTGCTCTCGTGCTTGACCCTATACATTTCATGAACAAAATGGGTCACAAACGATTCAATCCGTTCTTAATTCACACATTCCTCTTAGGCTCCTTTCTTATCATTTTAACTCATTAACAATGCTCAATGCATGCCTAAGAGTACTTAGAAATGAAAGAGAACGGAAAATGAAACATATAGCTACTTTTCAAATTTTCAGAAACAGGACTCCACGCTCGAGCATGGCTTTGGCCGCTCGAGCGGACCCCTTTTGTCTGCAAAAATACTGGTTACCTCATTTTTACGCTCGAGCGTGAATTCGGGTGCTCGAGCTGAAAGTCACACTACATGGCTCCTCACTCGAGCGTGAATCTCCCCGCTCGAGCGGACATCCATGTCTGCAAAAGTTCTGGGAACTAGCATTTCACGCTCGAGCAGCGCTTTTCCCGCTCGAGCGGACATGCCAATTTCTGGGTTTTCCAGAATTGTTCTTCAAGTGCAACCTTGATATTCAAAGGTCCAACATTCATGTTTTTGGTCCAAAAATGTGGAAACACAATATATAGTATAAAGATGTAAGCAATATGAGGCCAATTATTCAAAATCCATAATCATACTCTCAAATTAATCAACATTTCTCTTGTATGGTTGAAACCTATGCATTCAAACTTCATATAATCTTCATATCTCCATTAATCAAACATGCATGTCAATTTTGACTTCAATTCTAGTACAAATGACACTTATAATCATGAAACTCATGGAGATTATGCATGCATGAGAGATTTGGTGCCCAATTCTCCTTGTTTAACATGATTCATGCTCAAATATGCAAATTCATAGCAATTCTTTGTATGCATGTACATAAAAGCTTTCAATTCTTTAATTTCATTTCAATTTATGTTCTTGATCACCATCAAACCTTGAATTAACAAAACTACAAACTTAAGCTCATAAATCTTTGCTTAATTACTCACCTAGGAGTTTCAATTCTCACAAATTGTAGTTAAATCTTGAGCCTAGCCTTCCAATTTCACAAACTTTGAGCCAAATACACAATTCTCCTTCTTCGTCTTCTCTCTCTCTCTCTCTCTAGAGTGTGATTCAATTTTGAGTTCAACAAAAATAAGAAAGATGAGTGTATATTGGCCTATGTATAGGCTCTCCTAATCACATTTGATTATAGCTAATTAATAGCACCTAATTAATCGCTCTGAATCTAATTATTTTGATCTGAATAAATTTTCAATTAAATTTTGCCATAGGCTCTAAAAATTAAGCTAATCACAAATGGCGTAATCAATTTCGGTTTTAGTGGCCGACAAGGCCTTCAATTTTTAGTTTATAACAGTAAGTTGAACAGATATTCCTACGGTGAACAGATAGAAATTCAAAACCACATATATTCATATAAATGGCACACAAAATCATATCAAACACATAATCACAATCATAATTAAGATTAATTAGCATAATACGGGACAGGGTTATCACACCATTACTTTCATATTCATACTTATGTGCATTTCATACGTGTGATCATAATCATATTTCATACTGAAACCCATTCATATCCTTATCAAACATATATAACAAACGGCCTTAAGCCTAATTCATAGATATCCCAAACGGCCTTGGGCCCAAATCATGTCCTTCTCAAAGCTTAATATAACAATTAGGCATATAAGATACTCATGCATAATTCAAATCAACAAATCCATGAAGCCCATACAGAAGCAGAAGTAGCATTTGAAAAATAGCATACTTGAAAGGATCTTTACTAAGATATTACTTACTGTGTTCTATCAATGGATTTGCCCTCGTGCTTGACCCTACACATTTCATAACACATTGAGTCACAAACAAATCAATCTGTTCTTAACTTATTATTTCTCTTAGGTCTTTTCCTATCCCTTTAGTTCATTTACAATGTTCAATGCATGCTTACTCAAAAATGAAAGAGAACGGAAAACAGAACATAAAACAACTTTTCAAAATTTCTGAAACAGGGCTCTCCGTTCGAGCGGTCTGCAAAACTCTATAAAAGTACTGGTTGCATGAATTTTACGCTCGAGCGAGACTATTTCCGCTCGAGCGAGAAGTCTTGCAAAACAAGGTTCGCTCGAACGCAAGATTTGCCGCTCGAGCCACCGTGCAAATCTCTACAAAACTTCTGGGAGCTTGATTTTTACGCTCAAGCGAGGCTTTCTTCACTCGAGCGGACAAGTCAAATTCTGGAATTTCCAGAATTCTGTTTGAAGCTCAAAACTCATTTCCAAAGGCCAAAATCATACACGACTTACCTGAAAACTTCAAAAACATGTATTTGAACATTAATACTTGAAAAATTACATTTTATTATACATAAAACTTCTTGAATTTGGCAAATCACCACTCTAATTTTCCATGCAAGCATGATTTCAAACTTAACTCTTTTTTACCATCATCAAGACATGGATTTGAGCTCTATAACTTCAAAGGTCATGCAACTAAGTTCCATAATCCTATAATTCATGGATGCATGTCTAAATTAACCACCAATTCACATGTTTAACATGCTTCAAAGCTCAAATGTACATAATCATGGTGAATGCTTGCATGCATGTATATACAAACTTCAATTTTATCATATTCAACTCAAATCTCATTCTTAGCTTCATTTTATTTTTGAATTCACCTAACCATGATCTTGAACTCATAAATTAGAGTTTGATTACCCACCAAAAGCTTCAATTCTTCTAACTATAGCCAAATCTTGAGCTAATCCACCTAGCTTTTCAATTCCTTGGCAAAATCTTTAATTCGGCTCACTCTTTCTTTCTCTCTCTAGAATGTCTAATTCAGGTTTTTTAGCTCAAAAGAATGAGTATAAGTGTAATTAGGCTCTTATATATGTTTGCCTAATCAAACTTGATTAAGGCTAATTAATCGTGCTTAAGTTAATCAATTTAATCTAATTACCTTGGTCCGAATCAAATTTTAATTAAATTTCACCGTAGGTTCTAAAAATCATGCTAATCACAATGACACAATCAATTTCAATTTTTGTCGTCTCTACGGCTTTACAATTTAATCTTATAACATAAAATTAGACCGATTTTCCTACGGTAAACAGATATAAATTCAAAAACATAATTAATCACATAAGTATCACCCAAAATCATATTAAGCACATAATCACAATCATAATTAAGGTTAATTAGCATAACACAAAACAGAGTTATCACAATCTTTCCCTCCTTTAGGAAGTTTGGTCCTTCAAACTTATTTTGCCTCTGTCTAGAAACAAATGTGGATAGCGTAGCCACATTTCATCCTCCTTTTTCCCATGTAGCGTCCTTTCTATACTGTTCTTTCCATTCTACCTTCACCATTGGGATAGACTTGTTTCTCAATTGCTTTACTTACTGGTCAATAATCCGCCCTGGCTATTCTTCGAATTCCATATTCTCAGCAAACACATTCCGGTCGTAGTCAATCACATGAAATGGATCTTGAAGATAGCCTCTCAACATCGGTACATGAAACACATTATGTATTTGTTCGAATCCCAGTGACAAGGCAACCCTATATGCAACTGAGGCCATAGACAAATATCGGTTCATGGTAAGCTCACCTGGCCGAATTCAGAAGAAATTACCACATTCCAAACGACGTCTATCTCTCTCTAGCCAAACTAGACATCATGCCATGGGGCAAGCCTGGATTCGTTCATTTCTCATTGTTGTCCATCGTAGAGGGTGGACTTCGGTTCTTAGCCCAACCCTTTATCTGCGAGTTCCTTAAGCAGATTAAACTTTGCCCTACCCAATTGTCGTCTCAACCTTAACCTCGGTTTGGCCAAGTTGTTTTATCAGTATTCGTTTGGCTAAAACGATGATAGTTGGGTTTATTAGCTCCCGAGTCAGAAAAGGCCGAGAGAAAATCGTCAAGCGCACTCTTGATAAAGACTTGAACGATGATGACTTTCTCTGGGTCTCTGACAACTATGAGGACCAAGAGGCCGAAATACCGGGCTACAACATCAAATGGAATAAGGGAACAATTGGTAAAGATAGTCCGATTTTATCTTCTTTGCTACTTTGACTCCTCCTGCCGAACTAACCCTTTTTTTTTCTTTTGCAAATTTGAACCAGCTTAAATCAAATTACGTCTACGCCAATCAAAATGCCCTTTGTGTCGTGCTTCACTACCGCAATCGAGACTGGATCGAGCTTCTGAACTTTGAGCCAACTTGTTGTTATAATGGTAAGAGGAAGACTAAGGTCATAGACTTCCTCCTTGAGCCATTGCCTGAGCCAAATGCAAATCTCCTCCAAATGCTCTCACCGCCGAGCAAGAAATGGCAAAAAGAAAAGCTATTGAAGCTTTGATCATTGAGCATGCCTCTACCTCCCACACCGAGGTGGAGACCGAGCTACCTCCGGCCGCTCAATCTGTCACAACCCAAACTTGCCCTATAAGTTTAGTGTCATAACCAGCTAGTAATCCTGGGATTACTGAAGGCCTTTGAACAAATAAATAACATACAGGGGCTAGCGGAAGCAAATACAAATTATATAATGTCCATAGAGCTGTGTAGACATACATAAGACTAAAAATTTAAAAGAACTTAGTTTACATAATCAAGCCACGTCACTATTCATCGATACAGACAAACAAAAGGCTTGATCAACTAATAAAAGAAATACAAAAGATCTTTAACATGATTCACAAAAACTTGACCACTGCAAACGGGAACCTTCTCGGGAGGCATTGTGGCTAGCTGACAAAACGAAACTCTAGGCCATCAACTCTGAATCGAGTCATGCGCCTAGTTACCTACATACATACATACTAATACGGTGAGCTGGAGTCCAGTGAATAACAACAGAGTAAAGGATTTATGAATGATATCCAAATAGTTTCAAGAATCAAAGTTCATATCAAAAATAGATTCAAATGTATATACGTAACCAGAAGTTATAAGTAGTCATATGTGGTACATCCATTAGCTATCATATCATCTTGGTCCTGGGACCCATATGCATAGTCAGTACCAACGATCCCAAAGGTTTATATCTTGTACACAAGTAGCCATGGTATTGTTTCCCCCAGGTGAGGGCCATGTATAAACCACGGTATGGTTTTTCTCGAGTAAGGGCCATATGTTCATAAGCCACAGTATTGTTTCCCCTGGGCAAGGGCCATATAAACATATGCCACGGTATTATTTCCCCCGGACGAAGGCCATGTGAACTAAGGATGCCACAAATACATTTTAGAAAATCAGACATTCATTCATTATTCATAAAATAACAGTTCATAAACAGATCATATCTTATCATTCTGAAAATACTTATAATCAAATATAGCTTTATAGAGTTGTTACTCATAGATAGCTTCGATAGCAAAATGGACAGATCGGATAGCCTATGACGTATGATCTACACAAACACATAACAAATGCATATTGAACTCACACCTGGAAAACACAAAACTCATTCATTTTTCTATCTTGGTGTGTTTCTAATCCTTATTCTCATTATTATGTCTTAATTAAGGCTTAGGAATGCCTAAGATGCAATGAGCATGCCAAGATGTATATTTAAACATTTAGTCAAAATTTCAAAAACAGGGCAGTCCGCTCAAGCGCAACTTTGATCGCTCGAGCGGTCTACAAAAGTACTGGTTGCTTGATTTCTCAGCTCAACAAACGCTCGATGGTCACTCGAGCCAAAAACTGAGTAAAAAGGGTCTTCGCTCAAGTGCAACTTTGGTTATTGTGTTCAAGCGGTCTGTAAAAATTTGTAAAACTTCTGGGAGCATGAATTTTACGCTCAAGCTTAGACTTTTTCGCTCGAGTGGAAGCACAAAATAAAGGGTGGTCACTCGAGCACAACATCTGTCGCTCGAGTGGTGATGTCGAATTCTAGAATTTCCAGATTTGCTCCCCAAGTTCAAAACTCAATTTCAAAGCTTTAAAACACATCTTTTCGGGCCAAAACTTGGTAAAACATTGAGAAACTCATAGTATGTGAAGAAATACAAACCATTTCGCAAAATCCAGCCCAAAAGCTTTGCCAATTGTACAAAACAAAACTCAAAACTTTGAAAAGATAACATGAATGTATAGAATTGAAATCTTTCCTTCTCAAAACATAAATTCATGGAGAGAAAAGTGTAAAAACATGAAAAATCCTTTAAGGCCTTCTACAAAAGCCTCATGCATGTGAGAGTTAGTTGAAATTCAAACTCAAAATGGGATTAAAATGCATGCATGCATGATATGATCTTCCTTTCTATTCCATCAACTCAATTCTTGTATTACTCAACTTAATTCTTTGAATTCATGTGCTAAGTGACTCAATTACAAGGCTAAAAGGTTGAATTCTTACCTTAAATGATCAATTATGCTTAGATGCTAAGTTGGTTAAGCTTATAAGTCAAATGCTCCAAATTTCTTCTCAATTCAGTCTCCCTTTCTCTTGAACTCAAGCTCCTACACTTAAACTCTCTCTCTCTCCTCCACGTTTTGCTCTTAAAGAAATGAAGATGAATGTTACTGAGTCATTAATAGCCTTATATAGGCTTGGTTAGAAAACTCTAATTAATTCTTAATTAAGCTAAACAATTCATAATTACTTTATTCTAATTATTTTGGTTCTAAATCAAATTTCAATTAAACCTACAATAATTTTCTAAAAATTTCAAATAACACATAAACCAAGTCAATTTCATGATCAGATGATGATAAGGCCTTTAATTCACATAGTGAAACAAAAACACAAACAGATCTTCCTATGCCAAACAGATATAAACACATATAACACAATACATATGCAATTAATGTAGAAATTCCTCTTAATTATTTATTAGGCATACATAATCATGGTTTAACAGTAAATCATAGATCGAGGTTGTTACAATTGCTCGAGACGGTCGTAGCCCTCCTATTAGCCTGAGCTGCTACTTCTCGATCAAACAAAAGGCCTCACATCTCTACCACCAAGCCACAATGCCTAGTGAATGAAGAGAAGATCAAGCATCTTGAAGCCGGGTTGTTTGAGAGTCGTGCTAAACTTTTCTCCCCACCAGTGTAGGCACCAGCTGTGACCTTTAAAGGTCGCACTATGACCATATCTGACTCAATTAGTGCCGAGAAGGATCACCTCTTGGCTTTAAACTTGTCCAAGAGCCTCTGTCTTCCAGCCAACGTGGAACAGCACTAATAGTTGATCGAGCTGAAGGGCATTCGGTCAACGATTAAATCGCGCGTCTTGGTAAGCTCACAATTTTTGGTTTTTTTGTTTGTAACCTTTTGCACAGTATTTCTAATTATTTTTTCAACCGTACTGCAAGCCTTGCAAAAGAATCATGTTACCCACCAACGCGTGCTAGAGTTAAGAAAAATAGTTCGAGCTGCCATTGCTGATATGGGAGCCAAAGCTGCCTAGCTAAAAGATCTCCACGCCAAGCTGGTGAACTGATTGCTAACCGAGATCAATTGGCTAAGCTGCTTAATGCAGTTGAGGTGGATGAGCAAAAGCTTTGGCCTAAAAAAAGGACCGCTACCTCCAAGAGCTGGCCAAGTTAGAAAATAAGAAAGACACCGAGATAAAGACGCTACAGAAGAAGATGGAGGAAGCTGAGGAGCGCGGTTTCAAAAAAGGTGAGGAGACCTACGTTCAATAGTGCAAAGCCGCCAAAGACATCTTTTTCAAGAGTGATTAGAAAGCCGCAACAGAAAGGCTCGGCCAGACGTTTGACTCTGACATTTTTCTGAATCCTCATCACCACTTTATACCAAGCTATATGGTGGAATATGCTAATACCGTTCAATAGAAATTTTTGGAAGTAGAGGAGGGGAGCCCAACGCCAAACAATGCTCCAGTTGATTTTCCTATTCGGTCAGCCAAACCTGATCAGAACAAACTGAATCCAGTCATCAAAGAAGGCATCACTAACCTGATCTCAGATGATGGTGTTAGAGCCAACCTGGAAGACAGTGAAGTCGATACAGGTGCCAATGCTGAGCTGGACGACCTACTTATGTGACCATGATGAAACTTGCCTTTTTATCTTTGTTTCGTTGTTTTTCTTCTTTTCTTTACCTTGCGATGTAATTGGCTATATGCCCCTCTTCTTATAATCATTTCTTCAGTGTAATGAAAATTTGAACTTTTTGCACATCTATTGTATTTCTCCTAGAGTATTGCCTACCATTTTGACTGCATGTTTAGCCGAACTAATTAGTTCGGCCCATCCTGACCTACCACCCTCCTTTAGCCGAGATAAACATCTCGATTAGAGGGTCCAAAAATGTGTTGGTTAAATCTGCCAACCCTCTTTAGCTTAGATTCTTATCTCGACTAAAGAGTGCCAAAAAATGTGTTGGTCAAACCTGCCAACCTTCTTTAGCCTAGATACTCATCTCGACTAAAGAGTGCAAAAAAATGTGTTTATTAAACTTGCTAACCTTCTTCAGCTTAGATATTCATCTCGGCTAAAGAGTGTAAAAAAATGTATTCGTTAAACTTGCCAACCTTCTTTAGCCTAGATACTCATCTTGGCTAAAGAGTGCGAAAATGTATTGATCAAACCAGCTAACCTTCATTACCCCCAGTTGGGTAAAGAGTACAAAAAATTTGTTGGTCAAACTTGTCAACCTTCTTTAGCCTAGATTCTTATCTCGGTTAAAAAGTGAAAAAATTTGTTGGTCAAACCTGCCAACCTTCATTACCCCCAGTTGGGCAAAGAATGCAAAATTTTTGTTAGTTAAACCTACCAACCTTCTTTAGCCTAGATATTCATCTCGGCTAGAGAGTGCAAAAATTTTGTTGGTCAAACCCGCCAACCTTCTTTAGCCTAGATACTCATTTCAGCTAAAGAGTGCAAAAATGTGTTGGTCAAACCTGCCAACCTTCATTGCCCCCGGTTGGACAAAGAGTGCAAAAATTTTGTTTACAAACAGAATAAATACAAGTACTGAAAGAAATTGTACCAAAAAAAATGTCTATTTGTTTTATTGAATGTCAAAGAAAATTACAAGTGTAAAAAAGCTAAAAATAAAATACCTTGAGATTGGCCATGTTCTATAGCCTTAGGATAGCTCGGCCGTTACATCTTCAAGGTGGTAAGCTCCTTTTCTTGCTAGACCCATCACTTTGTACGACCTCTCCCAGTTGGGTCCCATTTTGTCATCCCCAGGCACCAAAGTGTTTCTCATTACTTTGCATAGCACCTAGTCTCTAATCTTGAATTGCCTTGGATACACCGCATTGTTGTATTTTCTAAACAGTTCCTATTGATACAAGGTGATGTGGACTAGTGCTCGTTCTCTTCTTTCTCCGGCAAGATCTAGCTCCAAGGTTATGGCCTCTCCATTCAAATCCAGATCGAATTTTTTGCTTCTAATAGTAGGAAGGCCGATTTCTAGGGGGATTACTGTTTCCATGCTGTCATGACCCAAACCCGCCCTGGTAAGTTAAGGTCATAACCAGCTAGTAATCATAAAATTACCTACGGCCTCAGACAAAACCAAACATACATTAGAATAGTAAAAGGAGGCCAAGCGGAAGCAGTTTTTAAAAATTTTGTCCATTGAGCTATCCTTACATGGCATAACGAAACATTTTCCACATATGTAATAGTAACTCACACCATTAACCAAAATAAACATCTTGTTCATCTAGGATCATAGAAATATATGGCCAGCTGAACAGAAGGTCTATATACATAGGTGATCTAATGGATCCATCAAAATAACAAAAATGACGGTAAAAACAAAAGAACAAAAACAAAGTCTCATACGTGAGACGTTCGGGCTAACTTCAAAAAAAAACTTGGACTCCTCTCATAAGCTTCACTAAGGCTGGGGTTGGACATCTCTTTGCTCCCCTACATACATATAAATAAGAGTAAGCGAAAGTCCAGTGAATAATACCAGAGTAAAGATGTTATATGAATGAAATTCTCTAATAGGTAACATCCTTATCAAACACATCAAACGGCCTTAGGCCCATTCATATTCTCATTAAGTATAACAAACGGCCTCAGGCCTAATTCATTCATATCAAACGGTCTCAGGCCCAATTTATATCAAACGCAAATCCTTATACAAACATTAGGCAAATTGAATACTCATTCACTATTCAAATCAGCAAATCCATGGTGCTTATACAGAAATACTAGTTGGAAAATAACATACTTGAATATATCTTTACTAAGATATTTTGTCGATGGATTTGCCCTTGCGCTTGACCCTACACATTTCATAACACATTAGGTCACAAGTAATTCATTCCATTCTTAACTTCTTTACTTCTCTTAGGCCTCATTCTTACTTCTTTAGTTCATTTACAATGTTCAATGCATGCCTAAAAGTACTTAGAAATGAAAGAGAACAGAAAACAGAACATAAAATAAATTTTCAAAATTTCTGAAATAGGGCTCTTCGCTCGAGCGCAGCTTTGGTCGTTTGAGCGGCCTATAAAACTCTGTAAAACTACTGGCTGCATGAATTTTACACTCGAGCGAGTAGTCTTGCAAAACAAGGTTTGCTCGAGCGCAAGATTTGCTCCTCAAGTCACCGTGCAATTTTCTGCAAAACTTCTGGTTGCCTTCATTTTTCACTCGAGTGGCAACTCCTTCACTCCAGCGAAGAGGTCGATTTCTGGGTTTTCCAGAATTCTATTTGAAGTTCAAATCATATCCAAGACTCAAATCATGTATGACTTGTCCAAAAACTTCAATAACATGCATATGAACACTAATGCTTGAAGAATTACATTTCTTAGGTACAAAACTTCATGAATTGGGCAAATCATCATTCTACATTTCCATGCAAGCATGAATCATCAAGACATGGATTTGAGCTCTATAATTTCAAAGGTCATGCAGCCAAGTTCCATAATTCTATAATTCATGGATGCATGTCTAAAATAACTACCAATTCTATATGTTTAACATGTTTCAAGCTCAAATGTACATAATCATGGTGAATGCTAACATGCATGTATATACAAACTTCAATTTCATTATATTCAACTCTAATCTCATTCTTAACTTTATTTTATTTGGAATTCACATAACCATGATCTTGAACTCATAAATTAGAGTTTGATTACTCACCAAAAGCTTCAATTCTTCCAACTATAGCCAAATCTTGAGCTAACCCACCTAGTTCTTCAATTCCTTTACCAAATGTTCAATGTCGGGCCCTTCATTTCTCTAGATTTGGTGCTCTCTCTCTCTCTAGAGTGTATATTCAGAATTTTGAGCTCAAAATATGAGCTTAAGTTTTTAGCCCATATATATATACTAGGTGATTAGATTAAGTTAATCAATCTCTATTAAAATTAATGAGCCTCCTTGTAACAACTCCGACCTTTGATTAACATTAATCCATACTTAATTATGCCTAATAAGAAATTAAGATGAAAACCTGAGTTAATTACATGTGCATTGCATTATTTGAGTTTATATCTATCTACGGTAGGAATATCTGTTTCCATTTCTGATTTGTTCTGCGAATTAAAGGCCTTATCGGCATCCAATCACGAAATCGACTTGGTATATGTGTTAGTTGGAATTTTTAGAACATTGTGGTAGGTTTAATTGAAATTTGATTCGGAACGATTTAATTAGAATAATTAATGCTCAATTAAGCCTAATTAATGAATTTCTTAATCCAAGCCTATATAAGGCACTTATTATATCTCCACTCATTTTTTTCCTTCATTTCAACACATCTTTGAGCTAGCACACTCAAACCAAACGTGGGGAAGAGAGAGAAGAGGAGTTTGAGCTCTAATTGAGAGGATTGCTAGAGAACTTGGAGATTTTGGCTTGGAACCTCCAACAATTGGTCATCTAGAGCATCATTGACAAACCTAGATAAGAATTCAACCCTTAGATTGTACAATTATGATGTGTAGGACATGAATTCTAAAGAATTAAGTTGGTTGATAAAGAATTGAATTAGAATTGAAGAGAATTGAACCATATCATACATGCATGCTCATTTCATCACAATTTGAGGTTATTTTCAAAGAATTTCCTCTTGCATGTCCTTACTTTGATCTTCTTCTAAGAATTCAACATGTTTTTGAATTAGACACCTCATTGGATCATGTTTTGAAAGCTTTGAACTTGTATCTTTATATGCATGATATGTAATGATATGTTTTCACAATTTCAAGGTTGAGTTTTGAATAATTAACAAAGCTTTTGGGCTTAATTTTGTGACATGATTTTGAATTCACCATGTTTTATCAGTTTACTCGTGTTTTCTAAAGTTTTGGGGGCCAAAAGTTGCATTTTGAGACATTGAGTTTGAGTTTTGCAGTTTGGAGGTAAATTTGGAAATCCCAGAATTTGCCTTTTCCACTCGAGCGACAGATCCTGTGCTCGAACGGCCACCTTTTTTTTTGTATCTCCGCTTGAGCGACCAGAAGTCCGCTCGAGCGTGAAATGCTCCCAGAAGTTTCATGTTTTGCAAACCGCTCGAGTGATAGAAGTTGCGCTCGAGTGGGGACCTCACTCTCACGCTCGAGCAACCGTCGAGTGGCCATCGAGTGGAGATTTCACACAACCAGTACTTTTTCAGAGTTTACAAACTGCTCGAGCGAAGAAAGTTGTGCTTGAGCGGCCCCTCACATGTTTGCATGTCCGCTAGAGCAAGGGAAGTTGCGCTCGAGCGTAACCCATGTTTTCAGTAAGTTATGTTAAATGTGTTAAACTGCATTTTGGCATCCACATTACATCCTAGGCATTCCTAGGCCACGTTTAAGACTCAATAAAAGGTTAAGACCTAGAAACACACTAAGAATGAAATGAAAGAAGTTAAGTACCAACTGAGTATGTGTCTCATTATGTGCTTCTGTTATGTGTATGTAGGTCACGCGCCATAAGTTATTCGAATTGTCTGTTCTGCAAGTGGAGCCATTTGTGAGTAATAATGTTGTAAAGCTATGTTTACGTTTAAGTAATTTCTTATATGATATGATATGCTAAAACATGCTCTGATTTATGAAATGTTATATTCTATTCAATGAATGATTGTCCAATTTCTGACAAGTATTCGTGGCATCCTTAGCACAAGGCCCTTGCCCGGGGTTAATAATACCATGGTTCAAGTATCAAGTATATTACAAGTTCACGGTGTCAGAGGTTTCTTATGGAACTGACAAGCATGTTAACGCTAATGGATGTACCATGTATAATAAAACATGAACTCTGATTTCTATATGTAGTTTGAACAAGAATGTGAATATAAATCTGTTTCTCATACGAACTCTGATTTCTAAATCTGTTACGGATATCATTCATTTAAACCCATTTACTATGTTATTATTCACTGGGTTTCCGCTCACTATTTATATTATGTATGTAGGTGAGCAGGTGCATGACCAGGCCTAAGTTGCTGCCTGGAGTTTTGGATCAGCTAGCCACTGTGCCTCCTAGGGAGGTTTCCTTTTGAGATATCTAGTTTTATAACTTTGCTACAGATGTTTTGTTTTGTTTTGTTTATCTGTACATTGGGCTAAGTTCCCTTTTGGCTTTATCTGTGTAAATGGGTGATGTAAAACTAATGTAATTATGATGTCATATATATATATACAAGTTTGTTTTAAAGATTTTTGTCTCATATACATTAACATAACTTTATGGACAATGTATATTTTCTCTATTTGCTTCCGCAGCCCCTTATTATATGTTATTCTATTAAAAGGCCTTTGGTAATCCAAGGATTACTGGCTGGTTACGACACTAAACCTATATGGACAGGTTTGGGCCGTGACACTTACTCAAACTCATGACACTTACTTAATTAATATAATTATTTTAATACGAATCAGTTTTCAATCAAATTCCACTATAGGCTATAAAAATCACGCTAATCACAATAACACAATCAATTTTTGTGACACCTTGAACGTTAATTAAATATCACATAAATATTTATAGTTATATATAATTGTGAATGTATGTGATAATATATTATTAAATAAATAATAATAAATACAGAATCTAATTTGGATAATATATCATTAAATAAATAATAATAAATACAGAATCTAATTTGGCATTGGGTTACCAAATATGGGATTAATTAGGGACTATTATTTGGGGCCAAATTAACAGAAATATGAAATTATAATACTGGTTGGGCCAAATTAAAGTTAAAGATAGTAAATAAATAAATAGGTTAAATAAATAAATAATAATAACAATAATGATAAAATAAATATATGGAATAAAAATAATAATAATGGTAGTAATGAAATAAATAAGTTATATGTGCTATGTAAATTAATTTGTCATTATGGTTATCAAATATATGATGAGAAAATTTATTAGGGTAAATTAAGTACCAGATTTATTTGGGGTATATTAGCTGCTCAGATTTATCAAATAAAAGCAAATCAAGTATTATTAATTATCAAGATTACAAATCTGCTGAAATAAAGAAATGGAGGGGCCATCTGGACACCTAGGCTTAGGGAGGGAGAGTGAGTCATCACCTTGGGGCCTTAGGATAAAGTTGAATCATCACTTGAAGTATGTGTATAAATAGGGGGAGGAGGTGCTGTAAGTGAACAGAGAAATAAAGAAGGAAAAAAAAAAAAAAAAAAAAGAGAGAAAGGAGATCAGTAGAAAGGGAGGAGCCAAAAACGAACAAAAATATAAAGGAATTAGTAAGACTTAATCTTAAGGTGAATTATATTATATCTTCAGTTACCATAATATATTTTATGTATGTTTTGACTTACCATAATCTATTTTATACAAGTTGTATTTTATTAGTTACACTAATAAAAGTTATGTTTTATTAATATTTCAATTACGTGGATTATTTTCTAACTCTATTTGTTTAAAATGAAACCCATAGATATGTTTGTTTAAATTTTAGTATATATTTGACTATGACCTTATAAATAATTATGTTTTGTAAGTATCACCACAGGGATCCCACGCCTTGGGGGACTTAAATAACCATTGGCCTCTGTTTTCTTACTTGTGGTCCTCTGTTTGTCATGGATCCATTGACCTCTTTTATGATTGTCACTTCTGCGACTTCTGTTCTGTTCTGTTCTGTACTGTGGTTATGGTTATTTACTTTCATAATTTATGTATTTCAGTTTTTGCCACTAAATGGTTTATTTACCAAATTGAATTATGTAAATGTTTTGGCTTAACTAACTATCCATGGTTATTTTGTATTCCCTATACTCTTGCATAATATTTCTCACTCTACTGTGTGCTTATAGCTGTTACCATTTTAGGTGACGAGATGTAGGGAAAAACCCACAACCTCATGAAATGGAACCCGCACGTGGATTGATATTGAACCACTTATTTTTTTTATTTTTTATTTTATATTTTTGCTCCCTTCTGTTCTATTCGGAGACGGTCACTGAATAATAAAATAATAAAAGCCCTATAAATGTATTTCTCTTATTAAAATAGTAAAATGCAGTAAATTCCTGTTTAATTATTTTTATTTCCGCTTGTGCAATTTAATTTGCTACAAATAGAAAAAGTAGTAAGTTGCGATTCCAACCATAAGCCCCTGGGATTAGGTCGTGACAATTTCAATTTCTGTAGCCTCTATAGTCTTTAATTTTCAAATTATAGTAGTAAGTTGGACAGATTTTTCTACGGTGAACAGATATAGTTTAAAAACATAATTAGTCACATAATTGTCACCTAAAATCATATTAAGCACATAATTGCAATCATAATCAAGGTTAATTAACATGACACAGAACAGGGTTATCAGACACGCCATAAGCTAAGGAAAAAAGGCGTTTCGCCGGTCGACTGCCTATGTGTAGTTCAGTAAGCCCATAAGATGTTGGAAAGTTCTTCAGCCCATTTTCCTTTTGTTTTTTCCAATCTCTTTTTCAAATTGACTAAAACTACTTTGTTGAAGGCTTCGGCCTGGCCATTAGCTTGAGGGTATGTCAGCGTGAAATTGTAGAATTCTATCTTGTGTTCTTCATAAAAACCCCTAAAGATTTTTCTATCAAATTGGGTGCCGTTGTCAGATATCAAGGTCTTAAGAATGCCAAACCGAGTTATGATGTTCTGCCAGACAAACTTCTTGACATCATTTTCTTTGATGGATGCAAGTGCCTCTGCCTTCACCTACTTTGTGAAGTAGTCTGTCGTCGCAGTAAAGAACTTCCTGTTGCATGGCACAGTTAGGAGTGGTCCTATTATGTCTAAGCCCTACATTGTAAAAGGCCAAAGGCTAGTCAGAAGTAAGAGCTCTCTAGTGGATTGATGGATTTGATGCGCGAATTTCGGACAATTTTCACATTTCTTAACGTACTTCTCTATGTTCGCTTGTATGTATGGCCACCAATACTCTTGTGAGATAGCTCAGTAGGCCAGAGATCTTCTCCCTTGGTGGCTTCCATAAACGCCCTCATGGATTTCAAACAAGAATGCTTCGACCTTGCTAGAATGGACGCACTTTAAGTATGGTTCTGTGAAGGATTTTTTGTACAGTACCAAAGATGGGGAGAGCCAGAATCGGTGTGACTTTGCCCTAATCTTGTTGGGCTCTTTATTGTCCTCTGGCAAAATGTCATTTTTTAAGAACACTACGATGGGGTCCATCTAGGAAGGACCTAGCTCAGCGCAGCATACCTCGCCTAATTTAGGTTCCTCAATGCTCGGTCTTGGCAGGAAGTCAACTGGCAATGGGTGTGGGATAGTGTGTCTGCCATCGACGCAAAATCGGTCAGTTCATTTGCCTTGCTATTTTCTTCTTGGCTGATTTACTCTATCTTCACGACTTCAAACTTCATGATCTCGTTTCTGACCAACTCTTGGTACTTGACCATTCTATCATCCTTCGCTTCATAGTCGTCCAATATTTGGTTGACCACTAGTTGAGAGTTATTGTACACCATCATCTCGGTGGCCTTTATTCGGAAGGCAAACTTTAACCCGGCTAGCAATGCTTCGTACTATGCTTCATTATTGGATGCTGGAAAACAGAGGTTGATAGCCTATTCAATGGTCAAGCTAACTGGTGAGATGAGGACTATCCCAAGTCCTGCCCGTGCTTGTTGGACGCTCTATCCACAAAGAGCTTTCACATTTCTCCTATGAACAGCTTCCAGCAAATTGAGGGATCTGAGGACGCTTTAGGATCAGGGACGTTGTCGATGCGTTCTCCTATGTTTTTGTCTGTTGTTAGGACTTGATCCTCATTGCCTGACTATTCTAGCATTTCACTTTCAAGCGTTTCCTTAGTTGTACGGCTTGCTCCTTCGCTTCCTAGTGATGAGTTGATGGCATTAGTGGATGACGCAGCCATTATAAGGCTAAATGGTTCGCTGTGCAGTTAAGCGACTTTGCGGGAGCTGCGCTATTCTTGCGACACTTTTCCCCCTTTGCTCGGTTACCTTGGTCAAGTCAACTGGGCAAACATAATGACTTCCTAGAGCAAACTCAACCATGAAGTTTGCCAAAGCTTGGGCCGTTATTGTGGTTCACGGTTAGAACTTGATGTTGAACTTCCCTAACTCCACGGCCCACTTCAATATTCGCCCAGAAAAGTCCGCCTTTTTGAATAAGGCTTTTAAGGGAAATGCTGTTAAGATGACTATAGTGTAGGCATGAAAGTAATGTGCCAATTTTCTTAAGGCCATCATTAATGCTAAGGCCAGCTTTTCTAACAGTAAGTACCTCGTTTCAACGCCTAGTAATGTCTTGCTCACATAAAAGATGGACAAGTGTTGTATTTCCTCTATGCGTACTAGTACTATGTTAACTACGTGTTGGGAAGCTGTTAAGTAGAGGAAAACTTCCTCTCCTAGCACTGGGGTTCCAATAGTAGTGGAGAGGTCATGTATTCTTTTAAGCTCTCTAGGGTTCGGTCATACTCATCATCCCATTCAAACTTGGCTTTAAGTGCTTGGAAGAACGGTCGACACCAGTTTAACGACTGACTTATGAATCGGTTTAGCGTTGCGGCTAAGCCCGTGAGATGTTGTAATTCCTTGACTGTGTTAGGCCTCTCTAGATCTTGAATGGCCTTGACTTGAGAGGGATCGGCTTCTATACCTCTGTTGGTTACTAGAAAGCCAAGAAATTTACCTAACCCTACACTAAATGCGCATTTAGATGCGTTCAGTCCTAGCTTATGGGTCTTCAAAATTTGAAACATCTCAGCTAGGTCATTGAGATGGTCTCCTTCATTCTTGCTCTTGAACACCATGTTGTCTATGTAGGCTTTCATTGCTCTGCCTAGTAATGGCTCGAACATCTTGGTGACCATTCGCTGAAACGTTGTCAATGCATTTTTAGGCCAAAGGGCATGACCTTGTAGCAATACAATCCCCCAGGTGTTGTAAAGTATGTAACCTCCTGGTCCGGTTCATACATAGCGATTTGATGGTATCCACGATACGCATCAAGAAAGCTAAATCAATTGTGACTTGCAGTTAGGTCCACCAGTTGGTCTATCCGCGATAGAGGAAAACTGCTTTTTGAGCATGCTTTGTTGACTGTCTTATAGTCCGCACAAATGCGTTACTTGATGTTCTTCTTTGGCACCACCACGGTGTTAGAGATCTACTTGGGATAGTGAACTTCTCTGATCACCCTTGCCTCCAGCAGGTTCCTTACTTTCTTAACAACTATCTCGGCGTAATAAAGTGCCAATCGATGAGTCTGTTGTATAATTGGTCTTGCAGTCGAGTTGATGTAAGTTGATGACAGATGAAATCTGGATCAATGTCGGGCATGTTATACGGTGTGTAGGCAAACACTTGGATGTTGCAGATAAAGAATTCCATGATCTCTATTCTCTCGGTGCTAGACAAAGATGAGCCAAGCAAAAAGAACTTCTCTAGGACCTTTTCGCCTATTCTCACCTCCACCAGATTTTCTATTGCCTTCTGTTCAGTTGCCTTACCGATGTCTGTGAATAACTCATTGCTTTTTGGTTCCTCTACCATCTGCACGAAACCTTTGGCAGCTCGACTGCCGTTCACCGTCATGAAGCATTGCTTTGACATGATTTGGTCTCCTAAGATTTCTTCAATCACTCCAGCTTCGTTAAGGAATCGCATCACCTGATGGTAGGTTGATGCTACCGCTCGCATAGCATGCAACCATGCTCTCCCCAAGATAATATTGTAAGTGGAAAGGACTTTCAGTACCCAGAATTCCACTTGCTTCGTCATTGTCCCAACTTTGACAAGCAAAATTATCTTGCCAGCTGGCCATTCTGGCATAGATTTGAAATTAACCAAGTGAGATGTCATGGGTGCTAAATCTTTGTCCTCCAATTTAAGTTACTTGAAGATCTCATAGTACATTATCTCACACGAGATCCCTTGGTCTATTAAGATCCGCTTGATGTCAAAATTCTTGACGTGCAGAGTAACCACTAGCGCGTCGCTGTGAGGGCTTTACAACCTTGCTAAGTCCCTGTCAGAGAAGGTGATGACGTTTTTCGCTTCCGTCTTCCCTTTTTTCATGAAAGGTTGTACACTTAGTACTTACCTCATGTGCTCCGCCTTCTTAATCATCCCTCTAAGTTCGCAGACTCACTCAAGCTCGATGATCTCATATATCACGTTGATTACTCTTTGAGACGGACCTTCGATTAGCATCTCATTACGGTCTTGGGGATTTGAGCTCCTCTTTCAATGCATTGGTCCAAGCGCTCGCAATACTACCTTTTCTAGATGCCTCGATGGCATGAAATTTTCGATTGCCCTACTTCATCATGGAAGGTGCACCGATCTATCGTCGTAGCCCTTTATGCTTCTCCCAACTTGGCTAGTCATTTAACGAAGGGCTCGTCACGTATTTCGCTAAGAATCCGGTAAATAGGCTTCTTGAATACCGTGGTGATGGTTGTGTAGACTCTCAACCTCCTTGTCTGGGAGTCTTCACCGTTTGGTCGTCCGCCTTGACTATTTTTGTTCGATCGGTCCTTCCAACCGACCATGTTAACTTTTGTCATGGGCTTTTTGTCCGACATCGCTGTTGTGCCAAACTTTGCCTTGGCTTGAGCGCTATTTTCGTCTATCCTGATGTGTTGGTGCACTATCTCCATCAGGGCTTCCATCGTGAGAGATTGTGTCATTGTCATTGAATCCCTCAACTTATGGCCCATCGGCAAACCCTGCTTATACTGTGCGATAGCTAGGTTGGTGGGGCAATCACTTATCTAGTTGAAGGTCTTCCAATACCTATTGTTGTATGCCTTCAATGTTTCTTTCTCGCCTATGTCAATGGTGAGCAATTGGTCTATCTCCACGGGGATCTTAAACCTAGTGACAAACGCCTCTGCCAATTGTGCCCATAAAGCGATGCTACCTTGTAGCAGCCTCTCAAACTAAGTCAAGCCTAGGTCACCTAAGCTTGATGGAAACAAAATACACATTAGAGCCTCGTTCCGTTGATGTATGGCCATAACTTGGCGAAAGTGGCAAAAATGCATGTAGGGGCCTAATTTCCCTTCATATGTTGTGAACTTAGGCTGGTTAAAGCCCAGGGGTAAGGGTGCGTTCTTTATCGCCGGAACGAACGACGAACTTTGCAACCTTACTAATGCTTTGTCTACCGATTCGTAAGTAAGATGCGGCATTGGCATTCCAACCTTGACATTTTCATGTGTCCGAGGAGCCAATCGCTGTAGAACAGAGACCCTTTGGGGGTCGCGTGCTTGGGCATCTTCTCTCTTTTGAGCCCTTTCTTCTAGCACGGTCCACAGGTCCACCGACCTAGGCAACTCAGTGTGTTGAGAAGTGGTTTGATGCGTATGTGAGGGTCAATAACTGCTTCCCTCCATGTAAGACCTTTCAGTCCTCGTTCTCTTAGACCTGAAGTAACAAGTCCTGGAGGTTCTTGATTGTGTGTCGCATGTCCTGAGGCTTCTGCTTTCAGATTGCGATGGTGTGACTCACCTGTTGCGATCGTCTTAGTGGCGAGAACGTGTTCTGCCTTCGCGGATTTTTTTCCCTTCCACCCCTTTGCCTTTCATCTGGCGGTTCATGGTCTCCATGTCAGCTCCCATTCTTTTTATCAATTCGTCTTGCTCCTTTACGCGATCCTTCAGAACCTAAGAATCCATCCTCCGTCTCTGTCCATCTGGGCTTTGAGAACGATGAGGACTTGAGCCCCATTTTTCTCTTGTGCCTCTCCATGGGTTCTATCACTGAGGATCTAATTCTGCAATGGGCGGGACAAAAGGCAAATCCTTACGCCTCCTGTCCTCTTTTGGAGTGTGTCCATCAATAGCAGAATGGGGAAAGTCTTCATTGTGCGCCATTGAAATCAGTTGAAGAAAAACATAATCAAAAGGTTTGTTCCCATAAACGGCGCCAATTGTACGAGCACGAAATAATCTTCTCGTATAATCATGTTGACAAAGTTTGCATTCCTCCAAATGTCGTCGCTTGGCTACCTGAAAACACACGTGAGCTAGTCGGTGGGTGTGTGCCAAAAATCCCTCCGTCAGCAAGTAGATAATAGACAATAAGCTCCGTGCATTTGAGAGTAAGAATTGCAATACTTGTCCATAGATTCTGTTATGAGCTTTTATAGATTCTGCCTTGTATAATCCTAGTAGGACTCTAACTCTCCTTAGCAGAGTTCTACTAGGAATCACCTTCCCAATGATAATGCCTATCCTGATAACACCGCCAACCAAGTGAGATGGCTAAAACTATTTATCTCAGCTGTCACTGTGATCAGCCGTGCTATCTCAACTCTGTACTCTCCATGGTCAAGAGTCGTGATGACCTTAGCCATAGGTAGGGGTGTAATTTTAGCCCGTGGGCGGCTAATCTGCTCATGACCGAGATAGGCCCAGCCTCGAGCCCAAGCCCGGCCAGGGCCTTGGGCAGGCACAGGCTATTGTTTTGAAGCTTCGACTGCCCATGGGCCGATTCACCGATCCACCCGATGCCCGTGTTAATTTTAATGGAATATAATAAAATTTTAGTAGAAAAAAAAATTTTTTAAATTGTTTAGGCCTACCCAAAGCCCGAGCCAGGCTTGGCCCGAGGCCAGCCTCCCAAAGCCCGAATACTGGTTTGGGCTTGGGCACAGGCCTAGTTTTCGCCCATGGCTGCATCGATTTTTATGGAGCGCAAGGTCTGACATAGGCCTGGATGGGCCAAAATTACACCCCTAGCCACAGGATGACCACCTGCCAAGCTACACCTAGCTCAGCCCTCTACGCTAGCAATCTCCTCGGTCTGACAAAGGTCTGTCCACAAATAGCTAAGTCTAAGCCCTATTAACACATCCGTGACCGGCATAACGCCTACTCGACCCAAGACCGAGCTACACAAAAGTCTTATCTTAGCCCATTTGCTCGGCCCAACTTCTCCCAATTTGCACACAAATTACCCTGTCATATTTAATTTGTAAACATTATTTCTAACCACTCAAAAGATAAAATTATATAAAAATAAACATTATTTTTTATTTTTTATATAAAAATAAACGTTATTTTTTATTTTTTATTTCTTAACCAAATTAATTTTTAATTTTTTTTAAAAAAAATTGAAAATAAATTTCTAAAAATCAAATTAAACATATTCTAAGAATTTTTTGACAAGTCATTTCTTATGTTTTTGATTTATTTAATTATTTATTAATTTTATGATATTTTCACCATCTGACATTACAACATATAAGAGTTTTAGAGACTAATTTTTTTGATCTCTAAAAGTGAAAATGTTGTTGCAAAAGACATTTAGGGATTAACTTATATCACCATGAAGATTGTCGTTAAAAAGTCGTCATGAGAAGTCAAAATAGGGCTTTTAGGGATAAAATTTCGAAAATGTCAATAATAAATAGACTTTTAGGGATAAAATAATTTGTTCTTAAAATGATTTATTTTTTGAGACAGAAAATGTGATACCAAAAAGATAATAATTAATCACTAATATTCAAAAATGTACTTTTTCACACTTAAGCTTGAAGAATAGGCCATCGGAGGCCAAAATCGTTACCACAAGACGGCAGAAACACCTCAACCACCTCGAGAGGGGCCAATGTGAGTTGTGGAAATTTACAGAACTAGCACAGGACTCTCGGTTTGAAAACTAAGTCCAAAAATGTACTTTTTCACACTTAAACTTGAAAATAGGCCATCGGAGGCCAAAATCGTGCTACAGCCACGAGACGGCCCGAGGAACACGTCAAACACCTCGGAAGGGACCAATGTGAGTTGTGGAAACTTACAGAACTAGCACAGGACTCTTGGTTTGAAAACTAAGTCCAAAAATGCATTTTTTTCACACTTAAGCTTGAAAATAGGCCATCGGAGGCCAAAATCGTGCAACATCCATGAGACAGCCCAGGAAACACCTCAAACACCTCGGGAGGGACCAATGTGAGTTGTGGAAACTTACGAAACTAGCACAGGACTCCCGGTTTGAAAACTAAGTCCAGAAATGTACTTTTTCACACTTAAGCTTGAAAATAGGCTATCGAAGGCCAAAATCGTGCTTTCTGACCCGCGAGGCGGCCAGGAACACCTCAAACACCTCGGAAGGAACCAATGTGAGTTGTGCAAACTTACAAAACTAGCACGGGACTCCCGATTTGAAAACTAAGTCGAAAAATAAACTTTTTCAAACTTAAGCTTCAAAATAGGCCATTGGAGGGCAAAATTGTTCAACAGCCACAAGACGGCCCGGGAAACATCTCAAACACCTCGGGAGGGACCAATGTGAGTTGTGGAAACTTACGGAACTAGCACGAGACTCCCGGTTTGAAAACTAAGTCCAAAAATGCACTTTTTCACACTTAAGCTTGAAAATAGGCCATCGGAGGCAAAAATCATGCTACAGCCACGAGACGGCCCGAGGAACACCTCAAATACCTCGGGAGGGACCAATGTGAGTTGTGGAAACTTACGAAACTAGCACGAGACTCCCGATTTGAAAACTAAGTCCAAAAATACACTTTTTCACACTTAAGCTTGAAAATAGGCCATCAGAGGCCAAAATTGTGCAACAACCACGAGACGGCCCAGGAAACACCTCAAACACCTCGGGAGGAACCAATGTGAGTTGTGAAAACTTATGGAACTAGCACGGACTCGATTTGGCCGAGTCCAAAATTGCACTTTTTCACATTTAAGCTCGAAAATAGACTTTCGGGAGCCAAAATCGTGCAACAGCCATGGGGCGGCTTGGGGAACACCTCAAACACGTCGGGAGGGACCAATGTAAGTTGTGAAAACTTACGGAACTTGCACCGGACTCTCGATTTGAAAACTAATTCATAAAATGCATATTAAATTGTGTATTTTATAGATGAGATAATAATTGTCTAACTTGCATTTTTTTTATTTTTTTGTTTTTTGTGTTTCATTTTTTTGCAGATTCAAGATTTGATATAGACATGTTTGGTAATTTGGAGGGCAGATGGTAGCTCATTTTGTGTTTTTGTTCATATTACCTTACATGTTTTGTTGTTGGATATTAGGAGATGTGTTTGGTAATCCGCATGCGGTTGATATGATATTTTTGTGGATATTAGTAGACGTTGTTTGTGGATATTATGAGACATGTTTATAATCCACATGCGATTCATATTATATTTTGTGGATAGTGGTGAAATTCGATTGTGATGTTTATGAAAATGAAATGATTTTTGTATTGATTTGTAATAGATATTTTATTGAGCAGTTATTGAAATGCGAGGAATTATTCTTGAAAAGAAAAAATTTTGGAAGAAAATAGTATCCCCATTTTCAAATTTTTAATTTTTATTAATGTGAAATAAAAATGTAAGCTATTAGTTTTCAAAAAACATGACTAATAATTTTGTCACTAATGATATAATACGAAACAAATAATTTCGTCACATTTGCTGAATATTCCATCGCTAAATTGAAATATTTTGTAACAAAATGTTTTGTCATTGAAGAATTTTCTTTTCTGCTTATTTTAGTAGCGAATTTTTTGTCACCTTAATCCATATCATTGGTGATGAAAACTTTCGTCACTAAAATCTATTGGTGACGAAATATTTAAATCACGAAAAATAATTAAAATAAAATATTATTTAGTTTTGGTGGCGAAATTGATGTTATGGAGGACGAAAAATTCAACTTTTTAGCGATGAAACATTTAACGCCAAAAATAAAAATAAGCGACAAGCTGTTTTTCGTCACGGTGTACTTTCAACGACGACGTATAGGCCATGAGCGTGGTGACAAAGTTTTTTCGTAAGAGATCACTTTAGTGACAAAAATTTGATGTTTGGAGATAAAATCACTGTCACCAAAGGCCTTTTTTGTTGTAGTTATACTATTTTACCTATTAGTCTCTATTAAATTTGCGTCTAAGTTTTACGATGAAATTTTGGATAAAACCGATTACAAAGGTTTTAGGATCACTTAATTATATTGCTAAATTTAACAAAGACCTTAGGAAAACACCAACCTCTCTTTGATCGGTTAAAGAATAATCCTCCTTCTTAGTCTCCTACTCATCTTGTTTTTATTAAACAAGTCAAACAATATGTCAAGTCACTCCCTTGTCACAGTATTCCCTTGAAAATTCATTCAAAATTATTCAAATTGATGCCTCTAATATTAGTTATGGTGGCATCCTTTTGAAAAGTCACTCCTCATCACTGAGCAGTTGTTCGATTTCATTACGTATGCGGAATAAAGCACAGAAAAATTATAGTACTATTAAACAAGAAATTTTATCTACTGTTTTATATATTAGTAAATTTCAAAATGATATTTTAAATTAAAAATTTTTAGTTCGTGTTGATTGTAAATCTGCTAAATATGTTTTAGAAAAAGATGTTCAAAATCTTGCTAGTAAACAAATTTTTGCCCGATAACAATCTATTTTAAGTATTTTTGATTTTGATATTAAATATATTTCTAGTAGTCAAAATTCTATTCCTGATTTTCTTACCCAAAAATTTTTACAGGAAGGATAGGGATGGCCATTCCTTTTATTTCTTACTATAAAACCCAAGTCACCAATTACAAAAATCTTATTTATCAAACTATCTAAGTCAAGTGTATCTAAAAAAGTAAAAAAAAAAAAAAAAAAAATTACTTAAAATTTTAAAAATATTCACTAAAAATAGAAAATACGAAAAATAAAAAAAGTCAATTTTCAAAAAATTGAACCAAACACACTAAATGTTATTATATTTTTTACACTGAAATATATATTTTATCTTATTTATCTGTATGATTTACATAATTTATTTTAGTTATAGTTCCTTTAATAGTACTAAAAAAAATGATGTAATTATATGAAAATTGTAAAATATAGTGTATTTTTTCTTAAATTTTGGGAGGTGAGTGTAATTTACAAAAAAAAAAAAAAAATGTTTGTTGAGTAACTTTTAATTAATTATACTCAACAAAACTCAGCAAACATGTTTTAGTAAACTACACTCAATTATACTCAACAAACATTTTTAGTAAATTGCACTCACATTACATCACGTTTGAAAAAAATACAATTAGTCGTACATTTTGTTACATAATTATATTAATCTTTCTTTTAATATAATTAAAATGATTGAAACTAAAGCCTCTTATGAAAACACTCTAAAACATTCCAAATAAAGTGCTTGTTGAGTTGTTTTTATCAACAATGATTCATCCACTAAAACACCACCACTAATAGCACTAATGTATTAAAAAGTAAAAAAAAAAAAAATACAACTCCAAGATCAAAACATCACATCATTGTCGGGACCCATTGCCGCTTAATTAGTGAGCACTAATTAGTACTCCCAAGCATTTTCTATTTTTATCACACCACTTTTATACTTTTTTTATTCGTCTTTTCATAGTAAGTAAGGGGTTGTTTGGAATGTTTTAAATAAGTGTACTTTTTATCTTTTTAAATTAAAAAGTTGAGATTGAAAATATGAATGTTTTGGTTAACTTTTTGACTTTTTATGAAAAAAATGTGTAATAAAAAATTGTAAAAATTGATTTGTAGGAAAAAAATTAGAATTGGGAGTTGTGCAGTCGTAATTGTTAACTTTTGGTGAATAGTGATAATTTTTTAATTTTTTGAATAATTTTTTAACTTTTTGATTTTTTGGGTGTTCCCAAACTTGGCCTAAGAATGTCAAAAATAAGTCATATCCAAAACAATCCTAATGCATATGATAAGTAGATATTAAAATGAACTAAAAAAAGTATAATTTATTTAAAAGTAGATGATAATATTATTTTTTATTCATGTGTTATTGATGAAAAATAATTTAATTGTCATTATGTAAATTAAAACATTAATGTAATTATGTTAAAAATAAAAATTTAATTATAATTTTTCAAATTTTAATAGAGGTGGGTGTATTTTTTATAATAGAAAAATCGAAAAAAATAAAAAGAAAAAACATGAAACAACGATCGGCTATTTTTTTTTTTTTTTTTTCTGAGGAAATCCTCTTACTCTTCCGAGTCCAAGCGGCGCCCTTGCAGAGATCACCAAAGTGTCTGTTAGCCGGTACAAGCAAGAGACTATAACACAGGAACTTGCCTGACCTCCCAAGACAAGCTCGCTTAAGTCGGACTCGACGTGAGGAGTATTGAACCCACACCAAGTGCTGAGATCACCAAAGTGTCCTGTTAGCCGGTACAAGCAAGAGACTATAACCTGGGAACTTGCCCCGACCTCCCAAGACAAGCGGGGGAGTATTGAACCCACACCAAGTGCTGAGATCACCAAAGTGTCCTGTTAGCCGGTACAAGCAAGAGACTATAACCTGGGAACTTGCCCCGACCTCCCAAGACAAGCTCCGCTTAAGTCAGGACTCGCACAGCGGGGGAGTATTGAACCCACACCAAGTGCTGACTAGACAACTTGAGGTCCAACCTCCTAACAAGCTCCGCTTAAGTCAGGACTTCATGACAATGAGAGTATTGAACCCACACCAAGTCTTGTTAGACAACTTGGTCGGCCTCCCAGCAATCTTGGAGATTGGCCCCTTGGGGATTGAATTGACCTTGGCAGAAACCCCAAGGCTTTACCACAATGCCACAACCCCTTGGGTTAAAATATAAATAACTCTATAAGAACTAATTGGGAAAAAAACAAAATTGTCAGTCACCGATCTAATCCAATTTTAGATAACGATCGTTGGTCTCGACGTTGAAAGGCGCGCCAAAAAATAAATGTTAACTGCCATACATATCCTTCCAATCAACATCCGCCACGCGTCAAAAACCCACGTCATCAAACGTTACGTCTACAACCCCTTCTTCCTTCATTCAATTCACACGCCACTTTCTCTCTCATCAAACACACACACACACACACACACACACACACATACATTTATATATATATACATACAGACACCGACCCCTCTCTCACTGTGATCGAACAATGGAGTCTCGTAATCCACTGCAAATGATCGCTTTGAACCCCACAATTCATTCTCCCAATCCCAATCAGACGGCCGAAGATGATGATCAACCCATTTCCCGGCGAATCCAACGGCTGTCCTTATACCTAAACCCACCGCCGATTCATCCTGACCGTCAAGTGATCGACGCCCTCGAGCTGCAATCGTGCGCGAGCAAGACGAAGCTGAGCGTGAGCACCCAACAGCTGTCAAACTACATGAGAGGGAAGCACAGGGACATACAAGAGAGGGTTTTTGAGTACTTCAATTCTAGGCCCGATCTTCAGACTCCGGTTGAGATCTCCAAGGACGATCATCGAGAGCTGTGTATGAGGCAGCTTCTGGGTCTGGTTAGAGAAACTGGGATTAGGCCTTTTAGGTACGTTGCTGATGACCCTTCCAAGTATTTCGCCATTGCTGAGGCTGTTGGCAGTGTTGACATGTCGCTCGGTATCAAGATGGGGGTTCAGTACAAGTATTTTCTTTTCTCTATATACTATAATAGTAATACCCTTTTCCCTTTTTGGGTTTTTGCTTTTCAAATTTGAATTTTGTGTTTTGTACTTCTATGTGGTATTGGGTTTAGGACATACTGATTTCATCTTTTGGGGATTATATTATATTATTACTGTATTGGATTTTGAGTCGAATGGAAATTGGGTTGTGTGTTTATCGAAGTTATTGTTCAGGCAATTTGCTCATTTGGTTACCTCGGGAATACATATTTGGCCTCTTGGTTGTGGATTGTGATGTGCAATTACAATTATGCTTATTTGATTTAAAAAAATTGTATCTTTAGTAGTCATATTATACATTGGGGTGATGCTACAGAGCTCGAAAGGGGCCCCCGAATCCCCCGAATTCGAAGAAGAAGGAGAAGAAGGAGGGAAGGAGGGGAAGGAGGAGGAGGAGGAACTGGAGGGGGCCATCAAAATGGAAGGAGGCGGAGGCGGGGCTGGGTAGAGGCTGCGACGGCGGGGCTGGGCAGACGACCGACGGCGGCGACAGGCTGGGCGACGACGGCGACGGGCTGGCTCTCTTCTCTCTCTCTCTTTCTCTCTTCCCCTCTTCTTCTCTCTTTCTCTCCCTCTCCCTCCTTCTGCGCTTCAGAGCCGAAATGGAAGAAGAAGAAGAAGAAAAAAAAAAAAAAAAGAAAATGGCCAAAACGACGTCGTTTTGGCCATTAGGGGGATTCCGGGGGAAGAATTTCGGAGGACAAATCATTATTCTATACATTGATTTTGAAATAGTGAATTCAAACTAATAATCTGCTTCAGTGGCTTTTCGTTACCATACTGTTTTAATTCAATTCAAATTGCTGTTTTTAAAATTGCTGGCACATTTTTATTTTATTAATCGTAGTAGAGTCCAACGCTTAGTAGACACTCTTGTGCCTGTCAATGCTATAATCACACACTAATTACACTTAGCCACTCACCTTCTTAAAGAAGTAAACATTGTTTGCTTGGTCCAACGTTTGTATAGCGATTTCATATTTTCATCTACTAATTACTTACAGGGAGAGATGATACTTTGTCAATTTGAATTGTTGGGTCATTTAGTAGTATTTTGTTTTGGATTAATCCTAAGAGCCATTAAATTAGTTCCTAAAGTTTGATCCATGCTTTTTCTAAGTTGTTGATCCCATATCTGGATCAATAATCATTTCTAAATGCTTTTGAATTTTTCTACCTATGGTTTTTTCTACCAATGGATTTTTCTTTTCTTGATGCTTGTAAAATACCCCTTAAGTCGGTATTATCTCAAAGTCCAAATTCATTTGTACACCTCTGTAATGTGTCCTGCACTTCTATACATTGTTGTTTCCCTCAATTGTAAGTCTCCTTTGCAACTTTTCAGATGTTCCCCTAGCACCATCATTTATTCACGTTTGTAGAACAAATGAGGTGTAAGTCAGTGATGAATGCAGTAGTCAGACTCTGTCATTTTTTGATTATAGGAAATGGCTGCTACGGATTATTTAGAAAACTGGATTCAGTCAGGGGTCTGTTAGTCCTCTAGTGTGCTAAACTGAAAATTGTGATTGATTTCGAATTCTGATTTTGAACTTTCGACCTGGTATTCCAATATGTTGTGCTAAAATGTGAGGCATGTGCTAATATGTTCTCTGTATACTAAATGATGAGATTTAAAAACTGCAGCCTATGTTATTACCCAATGAATTATTCTTCCGGTCTCTTTTGGGTATGCCACATAGTTTGTTAGGTCCTAAGCTTCATATGCAACTTATATACTTGATTTGTTTTAAAAAGTTTCCTAGTTGACCAAAATCAGCCATAATCTCAAAGAAAAATGTCGTGTTTGTGACTATGTTCAACCAAAGATGAAGACATTCTTGTCACCAATTGGTTTGAGGCCTCTATGATTAATCAGATAATCTATAATCCGTATGTAGTGCCTCGGCTTGATGATGGTAATAGTTGTAATCCAATTACATAAATTATTTTAGGAATAGTTGTTTCTTCTCTTGTTGCCTAGTCTAGGCATATTCGTCCTTACAAGCTGGAGTGTCGGTCGGTTGGCCCTTGTTGCATTCTGTACCATGAATATAATAACTGTGTACCTGTCAGGGCAGATTTGAATTTTGACACCTTTAAGGACTGCATCCTCAATAACTTAATTTATTTATTTATCTATTCTTTCAGTCTTTGGGGAGCTTCTATACTCAACTTGGGAACTAAAAAGCATAAGGATAAGTACTTTGAAGGCATTGACAATTTGGATTATCTGGGTTGTTTTGCTATGACGGAACTCCATCACGGTATGCTCTCTCTCTCTCTCTCCCAAGATCTCCACCTCCAAACAAAATATTTATTCTTTCTGCTTGGATATACTGCTTGATCTCCACCTCCAAACAAAATATTTATTCTTTCTGCTTGGATATACTGCTTGCTCAGTTGTTAAGATATTTCATCTGTTACTTTGAACACTTCATCATTCCTACTATCTTTAAATGCTTCTCGAGTGTTGAGGCAGAGTTGATGCATTTCACCTGGATCTTTTCATTCATAAACACAAACCACAAATAATAAATATAAATGTGTTGTTTTTACTGAATTCATGTATACTTGACTGTACACTTTATATGCATGAGAAATGTGAATTATGTTGTCGAGGATTGTATGCATTATACAATCTAGGAGAAGCTATTCTGACACATGCCTTTGGAAAATATGAGAGTTTAATTTAGCCTCAGAATTCATAGCATATGTAAGATGTTGAAGACCCAGAATAAAAAATTATGGTACATGATTTTCTTATCTGTGGAATTACATTTTCCATATCAACAAGTGGCAAGAGTCTGATGATAATTATCAATAATTTGTTATCACATTTTTCTGTAATTTTCTCTTTCAAATTTTGTTTCAGTTAGTCAATTCATACTTATTCTTTCCTTTCTTTTGGCATTTTTCAAAGTAGAATGGTTCTCCCCTTTCACACTCATGATTTATTATGAGGTAAATGTGGAACCCAAGAAATACTGTATGCTCAGCTGAGATGCCGAGTGTTGACGCATCAAAGTCTGGTCCACTTTTTATCAATGACAAATAATAAGTGGCAGAGTACACCATGTCAACCAAAAGTTTGTTATGGCTTTAAATAAGTACTTATAAACTTCATAACCACCTGTCACTTGCATCTAGGCTAATCTTTCTCAATTGCTTGTGATTAAAAAGGATCAAATGTCCAAGGCCTCCAAACCATTGCTACATTTGATCCACTTACAGATAATTCATAATTAACACATCCAATGATGGGGCAATCAAATGGTGGATTGGCAATGCTGCAGTTCATGGAAAGTTTGCTACCGTGTTTGCCAAGCTGATGTTGACAACTAATGATACAAAAGGAGTTTCTGATATGGGTGTTCATGCCTTCATTGTTCCAATTAGGGATTTGAAGACCCACCAAACACTTCCAGGGTTGAAATACATGATTGTGGTCACAAGGTTGGTCTGAGCGGAGTAGATAATGGAGCATTGAGATTTCGTTCAGTAAGAATTCCCGAGACAATCTCCTTAATCGATTTGGAGATGTCTCAAGGGAAGAAATACACAAGCAGCCTTTAGACCATTAATAAACGCTTTGCTGCCATGCTAGGGGAGCTTGTAGGGAAGGGTTGGCCTTGCATACTCTTGAATGGTGTCCTCAAGATTTCCGTCCACGATCGCTGTCCGATATTAGTTACTCCGACAACAATTTGGTCCTCCCAGGCAGCCCGAAATCAGCATTCTTGATTACCAGTCTCACCAGCATAAACTCATGCCTATGCTGGCCTCAACTTATGCTTTCCATTTTGCCACATTGCATTTGGTGGAGAAATATTCTGAGATGAAGAAGTCTCATGATGAACAAGTGGTGGCAGATGTCCATGCACTCTCTGCAGGTCTCAAGGCTTATGTGACTTCTTATACGGCAAAGTCATTGAGCATCTGCAGAGAATCCTGCGGAGGCCATGGCTATGCTGCTGTCAATCGGTTTGGTAGTTTGAGGAATGATCATGACATATTTCAGACATTTGAAGGGGATAACACTGTGCTTCTACAACAGGTTGCAAATCAATCTTATCCATGATATCTTGTTCTTATAATTTTTTCAAGGGTAAATTGCACTTTTTACCTCGATAGTTTGACCCAAATTTCACTTTGGTCCCTATTGTTTCAATTTGAACAATTTAGTCCCTACACTTTTTAAGTCTAGTTTCAATTTGGTCCTTGCGTCAAAATTTCTGTTAATTTTTTTAGGAGATTGACAAGTGTGTCAAAATTGTTAATTTTAATGTTGAACTAACGGAAGGACCAAATTGAAGCTAGACTTAAAGTGTAGGGTTCAAATTGTTCAATCGGAAACAATAGGGACTAAAGTGTAATTTACCCTTTTTTCAAATATAGAAACCGAGTCTTCTCATTGAAACAAAGCTCAGGAGTAATTGAATTTGTGGTGCTATAGATGGGTATGGGTATGTGAATATGAGTTGGGTTGAGTTACTTGAGTATAATTGTCTGCCATGTGGGTTTTTAACTAGTGGAAAAAGTTTGTTTGCAACTTATTAATTAGATTTACAATAAAAGTTCCGATTTTTAGTCCATTTCTATAAAGTTGCCGTTTGCATTTCATATGAAAGCTAGATTTGGAAAATTCTCTTGTGATGCAGGTAGCAGCAGACCTTTTGAAGCAATACAAAGAGAAGTTTGAAGGTGGGACACTTGCTGTTACATGGAACTATTTGAGAGAGTCCATGAACTCTTATCTGTCCCAACCAAATCCAGTAACAGCTCGTTGGGAAGGTGAAGATCATTTGCGAGATCCAAACTTCCAGTTGGATGCCTTCAGGGTGAGTATCATTTTGGTTCTGTGATTTTCACAGCATAATCATGGCATACCTCTAACAAGTATGGACACTTCTAAGAAGGCAACGTGTTGTGTCCGACACCGATACTGACACGACACGACACTCCACTTGTCGGACACTTCCTAACACTTAGATACACATGAAACACAATACAAGTTTGAATAAAATAACGTAGAATCCAATGATAAATAAAAAATAAAAAATTGTAAATTTATACCTATTCTATTGCTTTAGCCTTTAAAAATTATTAACTTTGACTTAAATATTCAGAATATATGACCTATAATAATTATTTATTCTTATATATGACACATAATAAATATATAAAATTATATATTTGCATTTGTTCCCCACCTATCGTTTCCTACATTTTTAAAATTTTCCATGTCGGCTTGTCGTGTTGTGCCATGTGTCCATGCTTCTTAGCATACCTTTCAGACTGTACTTTTGGCTTATATGACCTTTCTTGGTGCAGTATCGTACATCTCGATTGCTTCAAAGTGTTGCCGTGAGACTTAGAAAGCACTCTAAGAATCTTGGGGGCTTTGGTGCTTGGAATAGATGTTTAAATCATCTTCTGACACTTGCAGAGTCCCACATTGAATCTGTCATCCTCGCAAAATTCATTGAAGCTGTACAGAGGTAATTCCTAATTTCAGTGTCAGAAAAATCTTCGTTTTTCTCTTCAATGAGTTTTGAGTCCAAGTATGCCTTCTTTTTGCTCCAGCTGCCCTGATCCAACTTCTCGAGCTGCTCTAAAACTCGTTTGCGATCTTTATGCCTTGGACCGAATCTGGAATGACATAGGAACTTACCGCAATGTGGATTATGTGGCCCCCAACAAAGCTAAGGTATTGAAGCATATAGATTCAAACTCAAGAACTATGTTGATTAGATTGCTTCAGCTTATGGCCAAACAAGGGCAAAGGCATGACTCCTGTTGCCTATGAACTAATGCTCCGACCTCAACTTGGTGTGCTAGTTTATCTCTCATCCAAGAGCTTTCAGAGTAATGCCTGAGAGTTGAAGGATAAATGTGAAATTATGCACAAGAAACAAAATGAAAAGGTCTAAAATCACAGTAATGGATCACAAAACCAAACACATCCCTCTCATATGAGATGGGTCCTATCTTTGTGGATCCTACACCCATTTGAGAAGGTTGTGCTTGGTTCTATGATAATTTGTGTGTAAATAGGAGAACCGAATCAAAATTTGTTTGGATTATGTCCTGCTGATATAGCTGGATTTGTTTTGAGTCGAAGGGTGAGAATGCATGATGCGCTTTCCGTTTTGCAGGCAATTCACAAATTGACAGAGTACCTCTGTTTCCAAGTAAGGAACATTGCAAGGAGCTTGTAGATGCGTTTGATCTTCCGGATCATGTTACGCTGCCCCAATTGGCAAGCAGTCAACTGCAGAAGTTTACTCACAATACACGCAGATTGTTGGATTCTGAGTCCTATAGCAACTTCAGATTAGTTGAAACAACAGCAAAGAGGGGCGACAGTGGTAATGGCAAAATTAAAGGATGTTATTCTTAGTTTTGTTCTTCAATTCTTTCCGTATCATCGTAGGCAAGGGGTCAGAAATTTTTCCGAAATGGCGTGCTACTGCTCTTAAAACCAAGTGGTAAAATTGGGCCTGGAAGAATATTGTTGTGAAATTTGAAGCACTTGACAGGTAGTTGTTGAAAATCTGCCTTTTTTTATATTCCAACAGATTTGATACCCACAAAAGAAAGGACCCTAATAATCATTGATTACCTGTTTGATTATCTTGCTGCCCTGTGTAAATTGGATTGGTTGGTTATGCATGGTTATAAAGAATATAGGGCAAATTTTAGTCACTCGTAATAGTACTTTATATCCTGTCTTTTAGAAATATCGGTGTATTCTAATGTGGTTTCAATTAAAGTTATACTATTACTTTTTCAGTACAGACGGGAGGGAAGTAAAATGAAGAAAAATTTCTTTAATGGAGGTCAAATATTAATGGGGAAAGACATCTTTATCATTTTCTTCACCTTCTACTTTCAAACCCTAATACCCAAACTCTAATCCTCACTCTTAACCCACCTACTCCTCCCACCGTCCCTACCGCTTGGAAGCCACCTTCCCCCACCATTTATCCACCTCCCTGTTCATTTTTCCATCTTTGGTTTCTTCAGAACAGCACTCTAATAATAATAATAATAGTCACTAATATCAGTTTGAAGAACTGCAACTCATTAGTTTAAGTACAACTCAGTCCACCGTGCTTTTGCAGAGTGCATCAGTTGTCAGATTATTGTTCTGAGTTGATCTCCCTGCCACTGCTTCCATCCTTCTCTGCAACTTCCCAACCTCCCCTACCACTCCCTCTCCTCTCCCACCTCTCTAACCTCGCTGCCGCTGCCTTCTTCCTTCCCCATCTCCCCTGCAGCTCCCCAATAACGTGATTACTTTGTGGATCTAGAATTCATTTTGTACCCAACAATGGAATGGAACATTAAATTCATCAACCGTTTTGAATCTTTGGAGCCTTAACTGTATATTAAACCTTCGTTCAGTATATTTATGTAGTATGAATAATTAAAGCTGTAAATAAATTAGATATTAGAATATAAAATTTAAAATACTCGGGTTAATATGAGATTATGTTAAAAGATAATATATAAAAACAGGCTTTTTACGGCTTACCATATCCTCTCAACAACATATTTTTGGAACGGAAGTGATTGAGACTCCCTCCAATCATCACCCCCACCACCCCACATACACATGGCAGGTGGTGATTGGAGGAAAATGAAAAAAAGGAAAAGAAAAAAGAAAAACTGACCAATCAGAAAGAGAGGGGGTCAAAGGGGGTGCCTCTTTGAGGGGGTCCAACTCATTTTCCTTTTTGGAATTTGCTGCTGTTTATGGCTACTATCCTCCGTGTGGTTTTGGAGAAATAAGCAAATTTCAAGGAGCCTATCAAAGGGACGATTAGAGAGATTGAAGCAGCTAAGTCTGCTCTAACCAATAACAATCGCAGCACTGCTTGGGGTAAGCCGCTGGAAGGATGGGTCAAAGTTAATGTTGATGGAGCCGTTGCAAAGCAGAGTGGTAGTGCGGGTGCAGGGGGTTTAATTCGATCAGATCAGGATGAGTGGCTCATCGGTTTCAAGCATTATGTGGGACGTGCTTCAGTTGTTTTGACAGAGTAATGAGCCACCTAGGGTGGAATTCAGTTGGCTTGCGTGAATGGTTACTGTCAGTTTATTATTGAAACTGTCTGCGTTGAAGCAGTCCAAGCTATTCTCAAGCCTAATATGGTAGATCCAAATTTCAATCTAAGTCGAGCGATTCGAGACATCGTGGCAAAGGATTGGCAATGTGTCCTCACTCATATTGGAAGGGAAGCCAACACCTGTGCTGATCTTTTAGCAAAGGGAGCCCTTCATTTGTGCCATGGCAGGGATGATATCTCGGAAGTGCCACCAGAATTGGTGATAGCTCTTAACTGCTTCCTTTTGGTTATTTTTTTATTTATTTATTTTTTGTTGCCTGGCTTTGGCCGTTTGTAACCCAACAAAAAAAAAAAATTAGCTAAGAGGTATCAAGATCATTTTTCAACAACCATTAAAGGAATTTGCGTTAATGAATTCGCCTTGCTCGTCACATGGAGTGTATGTAGCTATTTTTAAAAAAAAGGGGTATAGTGTTACCGGACCTTAACACAACTGTAAAGCAAATTTTGTGTAGAACTTCATGTAAAAAAAATAAAAATCCACTAATGGAAAGCCAAGGGTATAATTGATGGTAGGTAGGAGATTGATATGATTCACTGGCACAGTCTCCATCTTCAGCGCTGGCGCCGTTAGGCCTTACCAGTAACTACCAGCGGCACCACCACCATGCAGAGAGAGAGAGAGAGAGAGCATAAATTCAAACATAACATACAGCTACCACTTTTCCATATTTATTTGGGAAGAGATAACTAAAAAAACTGGACTTGCTCCACTACCAATTCCCCCACTCCTTTGAAAAACTATAAATACTGAATTTTCTCCACTGCCAATTCAAACCTATTTCTTCTCCAAGTCACCTCTGCAACAACTTCCAATTTTACAAATATCTATTTCCAACCAAAACCCTAAAAAACACTCATATCTGTTAACTAGATGATGATGACCCTTGGAATCTAGGTGGCAAGTTCGAATATGTAGTTCGAGCAGTTTCACTTTTCTGTCGAATATCTTCATACATTTTCAGAGAAGCCTCAGAGAACCTGGTCAGCTGTTCAAGAACCTTCGCGAGACTCGTATTTACGCAGCTTAAGTTTGAGGACCTATCATCATTCTTCTCGTCATTCTTGCATTCTGGTTCTCCATTGTTGTTTGAATCAAGCTTTTTTTGTTCCTCCTGCAGTTTCTCAGCTTGTTGCCTGATTGAATTGTGCAGATCACAAAGAAAGGCTTTGATGGAATCGCTAAGTTCTTCAGACGTCAAGCCTTTAATCCCAGCTGACCAATCGCGAAAGAACAAATATAGGTGGGGCCACAATTCCTCGAGGAGAGAATGGCTTCCTGCTCTTGGACCGCCTCCCGGGTTGCAAGATGCAATTCTGCAGCCATCCATTGAGAGCTTCCACGTATGTTGTATGGCTATTGATCCAGTTGGCAAAGCTCAGACCAAAGCATTCAATCTCATCCTCAAGCTGAATCATAATCTGCCTTTGTGTATCTCCTTGAGGAGTGCCAGTTGAGCTTTTCGTCTGGTATGCTAATGAAATAGTGATGTACTGTGCATGATGGCATTCTAGCATGGTCTTCCACATCCTAATCAATCTGCACATGATCCATTGGTCATACATCTGATAGAAATAATGATTTGTAGACTAAGGGGCTGTTTGGTGTAGTTTATATGAGCTGCTACAGCTTCTTCTTCTTCTTATTTATTTATTTTTTTTTTTAATTTTTTTAATTTTTTTTTAAAAATTTTAAGAGCCTATGCCAAATTGTTTGGTGCAATTTAACATATTAGGCGGAGATAGCTTAGATAAGCTGGAAAAAAACAGATTATCTGAAAGCTAGAGGAGCGGTGCTTTTCGCTTCCACTTTTTAGTTATCAGTTTTCAGCTTATGAAAAGATGCACCAAACATGCCCTAAGAAGCTACAAGAACAAGGTGTCAAGATCTAATTTTCAAAATAAATGTTTTTTCAAAATTAATCTTACCCCTGAATCAGTTCTACAAGTTGTGGCTGCAGCTCATCGTCCCTCATTTTCTCAATCCGCTTTGATATTGAATCAACAGAATGAAGGGCCACTCTAATTTGTGAATGCAGATCTTTCACCACTGCCCGAGTTTTATCAATTACTTGGGCACTATGATCTTTGCAAATTGGCACCTGGGTTGGTCACACTTCTGAGCATCCTCCTTGCTGATAGACTCACTGGCCTGCACAACGCCAAGATGAGCATGCAAAAAGTGAGGAAGATGCGATGCTATGTCAGAGATGGATCCGATAAGAATGGGATTACAACAGTTATGCCAAGGATATAATAATCACTACAAAGTTAGAGATCTAGCCCACTTGATTAATTGAAAACATTTTTGAAACTATTGATGTTACAAACATCCCAATAGACATTCATCAGGTAAGAACAGAGTTACATTTTGAATGGATTCTTCCTTAATTTTCAAGTCAAATGAAGTGTTTCTTTATTACCTCAACAAATTTTGGTTTGATCAGACAAAACAAATTCTTTCAGAAGGAAGAAGTTAACCGGCACCAAAACTGAACAATCTAGTCCTACTTTGGTGTTTTTATTTTGTTATTTATTGCACATTTAATAGCAACTAAAAAAATACATCTCTGAAGTATATGAATAACGACAAAATACATCCCTGAAATGTTGAACCACCGATCAATATTCCTCCAGACATAATTTGATTTGTCTTAAACTGAGGATTATGTGGTAATGCTAAAAAGAAATCGGGTGAATATATTAAGGTGGCTATTCACCATCCAAGTGTTGTCTATTGGGTTCTCTAACCTGCCAAGTTTATCAACACCAATTGCCTCGGTGATGTACTAATTTCTGTTACCAGCAGTTATGACACTTTTATCATTTAAACAGGAGCCTTCTGCACTGAGTACAACCTTTATAGTTTGCCAATTGTATCATAATTAAAAAATTTAGCTTCTAAGCAACTGGTTTTACAGTGCACATACATTAACAGAAAAGCTAATGCTGTGTAGATTTAGTAATATGAAGAATCTACAAAGAAAATCAATTCCTATAAAGCAAGTCATTATTCACAAATATAAAATATTGTGCAACCAAATTTAGTTGGGTTAGATCTTGTTTGAGCCTTTTCACCGCAAATTTTCTGAAATATTCTCGCTGTTCTCCTTCCATTCATATCAACAAGCAACAAAATGAGATATCACCCATTTATACAATTTATGGGTATCAAAATGAGGTATTACTAACACATTGTTTTCTGAGAAAAATCTAGACAGAGTTCAAATAATGGAATAAATTGACGCAACAAATAACAAATTCACGAGAGAACTATTTAAAGCATGCAATTTGTAAATCAAAACCAAATTCATCAAGAGGATCAGATGCTTTGCATTCAGATTAGCTTGAATATAAATAAAAAGAAAAATCTGTATACCAAATATTGAAAATTGTGATAAATAATCACTTGAAATGGCAGGTGATTAACAGTAAATGCAACACCATACCCAAATAACCAAGCAGGTCAACAATGATAAATTATTTTGATGATAACAAAGAGGCTTCCAACAATTACCTTTACTTCATCATACAGTTTCCTTTCCCATGCATACAGTCTATCCAGAGTAGAGGAGTGGCTTCCTGCAATCATGCAGAACTCTTCAACAAAATCACTTCCACTATCATCATTGTCATCTTTTGATGCCGAGGTAAGAGGATTCCTTGAAGAGGATGACCTTGAGGATGTCGCGCTTCCAAGTAATAACCTTTGTCCCATGTTCTGAAGGATCTGTACAGATAGTAAAAATTAGATTATGGTAACAAAAAAAACAGAGGAAATGTTATCTAACTAGTTCAAGATCAAGTATTTCTTCTTGTTACGCTACAAGTAGAACTGCCTCCACCCTGATAAGGCTTTTTACTAAGTTGGTTGTATGTTATGCTGATGACTGCTCAAACTAACATATACAGAATTAACTCCACAATCTAATCAATTCAATTACATAAATATGCTTTCAACAGGTACCAAGTGGAGATAGCGTTTAGGTGAAGTGCAGGATCCAAGAGAGTACATTCGATTTTGGAATTTAGCGAGAGAAATTCTGAAAGTGGTGTTATGTTATCCAAGACTTTGCAATGGCATATGATTTTGTCATAGCAAATAAACGCATTAAAAACGGGATGAACACTTGATAAAATTTACAAGTGGAATGAAAATCAGTCAAATAGATTTCTTTCTCATTAGAAAAATTGATAAATGAACATGTAAGGATTGTAAACATAGTTCAATTGTTCAGATGCATTAAGAGAGAAGAGGAAGATTAAAGGAAATAGGGACTTGCACAATTGAAAATATTTTAAGAACATAATGATTATGAAAGGAAAATGAACTTCAAATAAGGAAATTTATTCAATGTGATGTGAGATGAATACTTGCATTAAAAAAACTAGCAAAAGAGATTCTTGGTGAATCTAAGGGAAGTGGCCACCATCTAAAGAAACTTGATGGTGGAATGAAGATGTTCAAAAAGTAATCACAATAAAAAGAGTCAAAAAATTTTATAACAAATATCTCTATATGATGTTTATTGACTTAGAAAAAGGATATATGATGGGATTTTTAGAGAGAGAACGCAGAGAAATTTTAAAAAGTAATAGTATTAGTAATAGAGACATGTCTAATGGAGTTGTGACTAGTGTTAGTTGTGTTAGAACAGCAGAGGAGAAACATGTGAATTTCTTATAACAATATGTTTATATCAAGGATCAACCCTAAGTCTTTACCTTTTGTAAAAGGTATGAATGAACTCAGAGGCGGCATCACTAGAGTTGAGGGTATTCATTTGAACAATCAGTCAATAAAATTAATACTAGTAATAGTATATGTTTGGAATGGCATTTGCCCTTCTGCAAAAAAAATTGAACACTTACGTATTGCCACTTGTCACTTCAATATATATATATATATTTTAGAGTGACAAATGTGCAAAAAAAAAAAAGAAAAAAGGTTTTGCTTTCTTACAAACTTCCAATCCTGACTTGTATATATATACATATATATTTTTTTGATGTCTAGAAATTAGCCCATTTCCAAGAGCATATGCATCTCATTAGGAGGTTAGAGGTTTGATTTTGTGATCTTTCTTATGTCTGTTAAGTTTACTGTATATTTGCAATTGTGTTGAGCCTTTTTTCATAGTTGAATGTTCAATTTGACGTAATTATCATAATATTTGTAATTTATCTTCTATTGATTGACTATAAATTAAATGTCTACTCGGACAAAATTCTTGGAACTGCCACTAGATGAACTTTCTAGGAACATTGACAGAATATTCCCCAGTATATGTTATTTGCAAATGATATAATCTTTGTTGATGAAACAAGAGAGGAGTAAACTTTAAGTTAGAATTGCAGAGAGATACTTCAAAATCTAAGGGGTTTAAGTGTTGAACTAAAATAGAATATATGAAGTTTAACTGCAGCAAAACTAAAAATATGGATAAAGGGAGTAAAAACTTAATGGTCATGAGATACCTAAGAGTGATGATTTTTGATATCTGGGGTGGTCAAATATTCATAAAGAGAGAGATTTAGGATGTGACCCATAGAATTAGAACAGGTAGAATGAAATGGAGAAATGCATCAATTGTATTATGTGATCATAACTAAGAAACACAATGATGGACAAGGACCTGCCAATACAAAGAATTTTCAAAAAATGTAGGGTACAAAATGGATATGGTGATATGGTCATTTGAAAAAAAAAGAAGGTAAATTACACTTACCACCCCGGAGGTTTCTAAAAATTACAGGGACTTTCTTTGTGGTTTCAATAATTACACTAACCTCTCTTATTTTTGAAACTATTATCAAGATTCTCTCAATTTGTTAAGTTATTTTTCAAATAGCATTAGTTGAGTGTGAAATGACCATATTGCCCTTTGATTTGCATGTTAAAAGACAAAATATCCATAAACCAACTCATTCAAGTTATCAATATGGGTAAATTATACTTACCTCCCTTAAGGTTTTGCATATATATTATCAAAGACCCATATATATTTTTATCATTATTTAATAAAATTCTTAAATTTCATGCAAATAAAATAAAACCCTTAAATTGTTAAGACATTATTAAAACATTTAACGGAAAAAAAAATTAGGGCCAAGTTTGGTATGTGCCCAAAAAAGCCAAAAAGTTAAAAGAGATTGCTCAAAAAGTTAAAAAGTTATCACTTTAATTCACTTAAAAAGTCAAAAAATGTGAAAGCTACCATAACGCTCCCAATTCTAATTTTCACCTTCACACACTAATCATTATACAATTTTTTAATACATTTTTTCATATAAAGTCAAAAAGTTAACCCCGAAACAAACATTTTTTCCTCAACTTTTTAGTCCAAAAAAGTCAAAAAGTTTCACTTATTTAGGATATCCAAACAACTCCAACTTTCTTATTGATAAAATACTTAAAACAAACAATTTCTCTTACAATTAATATTAGATAAAATCTTAATAATTTAATATAAGAGTTATTACATACTACATAAACAACGTAAAATTCATTATTTTTAAATAATGAATTTATTATTTAATTTTTAAAGTTGAAATAAATGGATTAATTTTTTTTGACAATTTACATTACTTATTTATTCATATGTAAAAATTATTATTTTATCTTTTCCCAATCATATATTATTCTCAAATTTTAATTTTCATCTTTGAGTCATTAAACTTCTAATCAATACATATTAAAATGCATAAGTTAATATTTCTCCACATAATTAAAAATTTAAAATATAAGGGCTGTACAGTTTAGGGATTATTCCTAAAAAAATTGCACTTTTGTCTTTTTGGACTATAAAAGACAAAAAAAAAAAATGAGGTTTGAAGTTAACTTTTGACATTTTTATGAATGTGTATTAAAATTGTATAAAAAGTAGGTAAGAGATGATTAGAGAGACTGACATTAGCCGGTGGTGGGCCCCGACCATTTTCAAGTAGTGGAGTGTATTGGAGGTGAAAATTATTAAGCTAATTTTTATGTCTAAGCATTAGGGCCAGTTTTGTTTTGGCTAGTGGAAGTCATCGCGGGTCCAAATTTAATAATCTGAGGCAGATTCAGTAGTGTGTAACTTTAAGTGGAGCACTATGTACCTATAAAAAAATCACATTAATTGGATATCGATAAAGCGGATAGATTTATTTATTTTTTCAATCTGTTATTATAACATATCCATTTGTGTATATAATGATTTGATCATATAGTTATCGATGCTCCGATCGATGTGACTTTTTGGAGACGCCTGTGCTCGGCCAATTTCTACTGCATTGAGCGGTTCAGATTATGAAAAAGCGGGACTGTAATGGCTATGGGGCGAGCTAGCGGGTCGTGTGTGAAAAATCACGCCGAATCATTTCGTGATTGATGGCGTGACACCACGACCATTGCTACATCAATTCAAAATTGTACTTTTTGGGAAAGAAATTGATTTTTTAATTTTTTTTGTGAATAGTGATATCTTTGGATTTTTAGATGTAACTTTTATTTTTTACGACTTAGTATAGCCAAGCAGACTAAATATAGATGTAAAAAATTCTTGCCTCTACTAAGGTTTTGACAATTAGAAAGCCAAAACTCATTCATTATCAACAATTAATCTTAACCTTAAATGCATTAAATTTAATTTATCCATATTAGAAATATATGTAGGTATTATTTATTTTCACAACTTTTCAAAATATAAATCAATTTCTTCAGCATTTTTGTCCTACTACAACAAATTTTGAACTTTTATAATGAAAGATAAAATAAAAATTCAACCATTAATGAAGAGTGAAATTAATTTAAGATTTAATTTAATAAAAATGGATTAAATGAAGAATAAATAAAGATGGAGAGAATAGAGTTTAAATATCTTTTGTCTGTATAAATTAATTGGTATTTTACTATTCTCAAATAATTTTCTCCATTCAAATAAAGATTAATTTTAATTTTGAGTGTAAATGATAAATTGTTTGAATCGTTTATTATTCTCAAATGATTTCTTGATCCTTCATTCCCCTATAACTAATTTTAATTTGTTGTAAGAAGCGATTAGTTTTTTTACTTCTATATTGTCACTAATTTTTTTAATCTATAAAAAATATTAACTACTTGTTTTTAAAATATATCGACTAAAATTTAATAGCTTAAAATAAAAAATTAAAATTTAGAACTAATATATGATTGAGAAAAGATAGAATAATAATTTATTTATATATCAATAAATAAGTAATGCAAATTGTAGGAAAAAAATAAATTCATTATTTCAACTAAAAAATTCAAATAATAAATGCATTGCCAAAATGATAAATTTTCGTTAACTTACATAGTGTGGAATAAACCTTCCCTCGTATTAAATTATGGGATGTTATCTAACATTAATTTTTAGAGATATTGTTTATTTAAAATATTTTATCAGTGAGGCAAATAGTAAACTAAGACTTTGGTTTTGTCATCCTAAGTTAAAAGTTAAAAGTCAACTGTATCTGTTAAAGTGTCCGTCTTATTTAAGTTCATCACCTCTCTCACCATATCCACTTCAGAGCCAACCCTATGCCAACCACTATTTTCTTAAAAAAGTCCAAAAGTGCATTTATTTGAACATCCAAACAACCCTTAAATCAAATGTAGGCCTTAGGATTTCAAAGTAGTAAGTTAGGCTACATGAATCCTTCTTCTTCACTCACGACTCTATCTAAGAGCCATTTTCATTATTCAAATTAAGGAAGAATCATATCTCTATTTACCTATACTAACACATGTCAAATCTGGGTCTATCCCTTCCCCTAACATACATATCTTAAATGTATATGCATCTCTTTACTCTTTTGTCTTGCTTGGTCTCCACAACATATGTAACAGTCAAACTATGCCCGATCTATAATTTCTAAACATCTTCCATGATTATTACTCTTGCCATTCTTAGAAAATACTTATTCTTAACTCATTATTTCTAGTCTAATACGCATCACCTTAGCACATCCTCATCATAAATAGCGTTCATCTTCTCTGCATGTTGTTTCTTAGTTGCATACCATTACATCCCCTCCTGCAGCCTCCACTAACCTAATGTCATTCTATAGAGCTTCCTTTCAATCTAATGAGTACTCGTTGTCTCTCGATACTCGGGCATTTCTCCCATGCAGCCACCTCGTCTTAGTGCATGGACATCCCTCCAGCCATCTCACAATACGTTTGTGACAATCGATCCAAAATAATGAAAATATTCACTCTTAATTAGTTCTTGATTCTCCAATCTTCCACTTCCTGCAACTTTCATTGCTTATTATTGCTAAGAATTACACTGCTGCTCTTATAAATGTCTCAACAATTTAAGGGTATTATTTAATATTGCATGAAATTTAAGAATTTCATTAATAATGCTAAAATATGTATAGTTTCGATAATATAAATATATATATATATTTTTGATAAATAATAATATATATACCAAAACCTCAAGAATTGAGTAAGAATTTCTCTCCTCATTTGAATAGATAAGGTAAACTAATGATTTGATTCATCATTTTGGTGTGCAACCTATGACTTTGTCAACAATTCTGTTAAATAGTCTTACCGTTAGGAAAATCTTGACAATAGTTTAAAGTAGGAAGGATTAAGTGTAATTAATCAAAATCATGAGGGAAGTCTACTTTATAATTGTCAAAAAACCTCGGAGGAGATGAGTCATGAATTTTTTAACAAAGTAGGAAATGACATGTTGAGAACACACGCATATAATATATGATTATATATATTTATAATATATATTAATATTTATTCAAAAATAATAAAAATATACAACATAACATGAAAGGATTATGGGTAAACATAGATCTATATTATTAATTTTATTTTGTCCATTGATTCTTAAATTGCTGTTTAGACTTGTAATATGTTTATGTGTCTAGAAATGATAGAGACATATGTCCCCTAAGTGTCCCAAAGCGATAATACCGGGTCTTGAATATTTTTAAAAAAGTAGTATGCTACAGGCTGGGCGTGTGGTCCAATGAGTATAGTGTCCAACATGTGTTTGCAGACACACCACACATTCGTGAAGTGTCCGGGCTTTTAGGATTGTGGGTTGCACTAGGATTGAAGAAGAAATTTGTTGTGGCAGCTACAAATTACAATCACCTGGAAGTGACTGCAAATAAGTCGATTGGAAGAAATGGATGGGGCAGGCAACCCCAGTAGTGGGACAAGGACTGGATTCTGTTGGGTTGAATTGCTTTTTAGATTTTGTTCAGATTTTAAGAAAAAACTTTGCACTTAGCTCCTTGTAAAATTCCAAAATAGAGTAAATCTTATGTTCAACATGGTAAATATCTATAAAAGACATCCTATACAAGGTCAAATTGAGTCAATAAGATCCTGGCTGATCAAAGGAGATCAAAGCACACATGGAATGATTCATACAGTAGTAAGGATTAACTGTATTCATCCTTGAACAACTCTAAAATGACTACACAATATTAAGAAAAGTCTTACAAACAATAGATTTAGGGAGTTGAATGTCTTGTGTTATAGGTGGCCTATGAATATGAGCCAGGAGCAAAGTTCAGAAAGTGAAATTGATATTGCCAGTACAGAGTTGGCGTTATACCTTGAGGAAGTGAAAGTGGCGAGTGTAATACATGCTCATATACAAATTGAAACTTACCCATGAGGCTCAGTGCAGTCTTCACCTCGACAACAAACCAATGCATTAGAGAGCTGCGCAAAATACAACACTATTGGCCCACTAAGAAGCGAACTACATTTGTTGAATGTCAACCAAAAAATCAGCAAATAAAAACAGCAAGCTTATATATGTTCTTCAATTCAGAAATTTCATTCTGATAAACTATTTTTCCATTGTTACTATGAATGAATTACTGCACGTTGCCTCCAGAATTAACTTGAATTTTGTTAGCTTCAAACATCGAGAAGACCTCATATGATTCAGATGCTCCTAAAAAAACGATGCTCAATATGCTATGCTAGAAAAAAAATCTTGTGGCTCTATGGGTGATGAACTCGAGATCCTCTGCTCTGAAAAACATATATCTTTCTTCACCAACAAATTATCCACCTCTTTGAACTAGATGGTTCTATTGCACAGCCTTCACCATCAGTGTTCAGGCACCCCTTCATATTTGTTCTAAATAAGCTTTTTCACTTCACCTATCAGTTGCATGTTGAATAGAATTTCGATTTCACTTCAGGTTGCGCAGATTAACATTCAACATCAAGATCAGTCACTTCTGTTCACCTGGGTCACTTTAGTTCACTAGTAACGATAACCTTTACGTTGTGATTCAGGGGGTCATGAGTCAGTCCTTCCATAAAAATTCATTGCTCTAAATCAGTTTCTCTCCCCACTGAATTGTCTATACCTCTATCTCACAATTATCAAAAATTCCTCATTCAGCCATTCTGTCCAACAAATCTAAAGCTCTCAAAAATCATCAGTTGGTCAAAGAAATCCCAGAAAGCCAGGCCCGGAGGCGGTGGCAGAGAGCGGCATTGTAAAATGTCGCAGATTACCACCTGTCATGAACACTGCCATCATTTCTAGATGGAGCTAACCTAAAAATCCCCACGCACCTAATTCACCTAATCTCATATAACTCACCTAGACAATGGGGGCGAAGGGGGCTTTCACGTTAGGCAATGAGAGTCAGCTTCGGCGATATGTGAGGGAGATAGAATGGATGAGAGAATGTGACAGGGTTTTGTCAATTCCAATGGCGAAGTGGACGAGATGACTCACCAACACTTCGGCCTCGGCAGATCGCCAAAGTGCAACATAATGTCACAGAAGATTGAATGAAACATGAGCAGCCACAAACATACCCAGCAGATCAATCACCTTGTTTTGATGAATCTCTTCCATGCTTTACATAAGTCATGAGGCTTCAGTCTTTTCCGGTTTTGAACTCATAGCTTATTTTCAGTTGTGGATTTAAATTAACAAACTGAACAAGCCATTTTCAGCATCCAAACACACACTGAAAAATGAGGAAAAACGAAGAGAAAAAGCAAATGGAAAAAACAACAAAGCCTCCTCTTTCTTCAAACCTATTAAAACAGTAATGAAGTGAAAACAGAAACTTTTTCTAGATGAGTTGGGTTTTCAATCCAGCAGAAGGAAAAATCTTTGTACAGAGAGGATCAGAGAGCCAGAGAATGACAAAGCTTTTGGATTTAAACGGGGTTGTATTGCTTTCACCAGAAGAGGCAAAGCAGAAAAGGGTGAGCAGAGGAAGAGTAGTTGAGTGAGCAGTCGTAATCATACCCCCATTAACAGAAACATCAATCTATATAATCTCTCTGAATCAGTCCACACACTGCACATGAGACTGAACCGTTTAACAGGACGAGAGAACAAGAGAAGCCGAAATGAAGAAAAAACAGAGACAGAGAAAAGAGGAGAGAGACAGAGAGAGGAGCGGGAATCTGCTTTGATTGATACACTGAGATGAACCACTCGTTATCGTGTGGAGTGACACAGTGTGTCTACTACATTCATTCTAATAAGTGCAACAATAATAAATAAAAGTGTGTGTGTCTGAAAGCTGCCTTCTGTTTTTTGTGGTAGCCTCCTTCTGGCTTATCTTTTCTTTCATTCGTCTTGTGTAAGTGGCCTTAATTGCTCTGGCTATACGTTTATTTAACTCTGCCCTAACTGCATTTTAACTGCCTTCCTGTTTTGTGTGAGTGGCTTGCATGAAGTGTGCTGGCAAAACCTACCTTTTGTGGGTTACTTGCTGCTCCAAGCAAATAAATTTACAGTATTTATACTTTAAAGATAATGATTTAAAAATATTATAAAATATATATATTTGAGTTATTGATATTTTAAAATTATAAAAATTCATTTGGTGATTGTGGATTCTGAATGAAAAAGTGAGATTAAATAAATGAAAATAATCAAAGAAAATAAAAGGATTGTTGGAATGTTCACAAATAAGTGTCTTTTGACTTTTATAAAATATGGGTTGGATTTGAAGTGATGTGATAGAGAAATGTGATATGAAAGCAAGTAAGATGATGTTAAATAGGATAATGTTTTGACTTTTGAATTTTTTTTTGAATGCTAAACTTAGCCTAAGTGTTTTTTTTTATATAGATTATATACCATACATCTTAGTCCATAATTAAAATGATGGATAAATTATTATAAAAGTTTATTTAGAAAGCACTTGTAATAAATGGTCTATGGAAAACTTATAATCTAATTAGATCATGTATTTTTTTGTGAACGCATCTTGCTCAGTATACGTTTAGAGCAGTAATTTAATAGCTTTTGGCTAATTGGCTAAGTGATGCTTTTGTATGTTTAGGATGACTTTTGTTAATTACAGCGTACATGCAAATGAAGAAAAGAGAATGTACTGACTTTTTTTGGTATGGAGTTGTTGACTTTTGGCTAAAGGTAATTTTTTGCTAATTGGCTAATTTGGCAGATCCCAAAACGGGGCCTCATCCCGATTAATGTGCATGATTAATGTGTACTCATATATGAGAAATCAAATATTTTTGCATAGTGTGGTGCTATCCGCTTATGATTTAGAAATTTGAAATTTAAAATAACGTAATTAATGACAATATATATAAATCTAATGTTAATTACGCAATAAATATGACATATATTATCCAAATGATGTGACATTTCAAACCAAACGATGATATTCTTATAACATAAAATTAAAAATAACTTGATTAATGACAATACTTATGGAAAATCCAATATTACCACTAGATTGTGGTACATCTATATAGTTAAATTTTAAATTCAAAAAACATAAATGTAACCGTAACATTCCAAACGATATGACATTCCCAAATCCAACGTGACATTCCTGCATATACTTCTCATCCCAAACTCATATTGTGTTCCCATATGCACCTGCATCCCAAACCCGTACGTGACGTTATGCTCTTCATCCACAAATCCCAACGTGATATTCCAATACTCACCATTGAATTATAAATAATCTAATCTCCTAAAATGTAATAGAGAGAAGCATTTTCCAATAAGAACTCTCAAAATATTTGCCAAGTTATAATTTGTAATAGTGATAAAGAAATAGGTCTCCAATGGCTTGACTGTTTTACTGCCAAAGAATGGTATATACCCATGTCACATTTGAAATTTGGCAAGTAAATAACAGCTATATATACATCGACAAATATGAACATATTTGTGGCTCCAGATCAGTTGAAGCAGGAATTGAAAGCGGTAGAAAACCAAGTAATTTTCAATTTAATTTTTTTATTTGGTCCTGGGGTGGATTATATTTTAATTTGCATATTCGTTTGCCTGATTTTTTCATATTTTATATTTACTGTCAGAAATACGGGGATAATATAAATATATAATTTTTTTAAGAAATAGTTGGCAAAAAGTGTAAAGACAAAAAATAAACAAAAATAAAATCACAAAACTATATCCAAACTTAACTTTTCTAAATTAGAGAAATTGGAACGAAAATTGTCAAAATAACTAGTGGTGAGCTAGCGTTCAAGCATAATTTGACAAAAAATACTTATTTGTCCATTCTTGGAAATTATAAGCGATAGCAATGGGTATTATAACAGCCATTAGAAGTGCTCTAACATCTCAGCCTAATATGTATTGAACGCATCACCACTGTAACAGTGTAACTTCAGCATCGGCGTGAGATTGATATGTTCAATTATAAATCAGAATTCCATAATTTGTACTTAATGTTGTGACATGTATGTAAACGATTACAATGAATACGATGCATTCAACAAGTACACAAATGTCGTCCTATTCATGGTGTATGTGGATTAGCATTACCCCATTAAAATATAACATGCATAAATATACGATGTCCAGAGCTAATGTACAATTGTCATCTTCTGGCATTAGTTCACACATTCAACATCCAATTAACAACTGACCAAATACCCTCACAGCTTGACATGAATCCACACACACTTGCACTACATACATCGGGACATGTCAAGCGCGTCTCTGTCTGATAATAAAATACCACACATTGCCAGGCCTCATTTAGGAAACCAAATTTGTACAGTAACTTTTTTATTTTTTGCAGTATGCGAGAAAAGTAAGGTGATGTGACTAGTTTTAGTTGACTTTTGTTTTACAGCTAAAATAGTCAGTCTAACGAAGTCAAACATTATTAAAAATTGTACCTATCAATGAAGTGTAATAGATTGTCGATGCCTATTAAGGAAATGAATAATCCCATAGCGTGCACGCTCTATCTATATATCGATCGATTGGGTAAATGCATTAAGAAATCAACACATAACTCTAAATTTCCATTAAATATCTTCCAACCATATCATCCATTTAAGCAACATTTTAATGTATTGGAATCATAATCAAGATGAAAAAAACTTGCCTTGAGTTGTTGTCTGTAATTGTCTTTCTAAAACTTATTCTAAATAACTGATATGATAAACCGGAAAATAAAGGTACAACATGGAAATAAATTATGGTGTAATAGTACACTATTATTATTCATTTACAAACTCATGGGACCTTATAGACACATTCCTATATAAATAGGACTTCAAACTCCTAAAAAGAATATTTTATAAGACTGCATATTAAATAAGTCTTTAAAAATAGGACTTATAAATAATTTTCTCAGAAAAAATAAATTAAAACTTAGATTAAGGTAATTTAATGATTTAATTTTATGAATTTAATAAATTAAGGTGTTTGGTTAATTTTATAATAATTTTATGTTTAATTAATTATTAAATAAAATTGGTTGAGCAAAAATAAAAAAATTGTTGAGAGCAATTTTATGGTAATGTTAGGATATTTAGTTTAATTCATGATTTGATTTGTTAAACATGTGATAAAAGATAGAAAAATTCCACTATGTATTGGAGAAGAGAGAAAGAAGAGAGAATATAATATGAGGAGATATTTAGGTAATTTTCCACTTACTTTTGTTAAGTCAGTTTGATCCCAGTTTTGAAGTATTCAATTAGAGAGGCAGTAGCTTGAGGTGCAAAAGCAGCGTGTTCAGAACCTTCCTTTTTTTCATCTTCTTGACAGTTCTTTTCTTCTTCAATTGATCTGAATCTGTTTAAATAAGTCCAGAGAATGAAGGAAAGGAAGAATCTGATTTATTTTATTTTATTTTTGAGCATTGAAGCCCATTACATTAAAGACAAAAAGTTTATAATGAGTCAAGAACTAAAAAAGGCGGAGAAATACATTAAGGAGGAAGAAGAGTTTGGGAAATGGGGATTCAGCCAGAGAAGAGGAGTCACCAGTTGGCCCCAACACAAATCACGAATCGAAGAAAGAGAATGCGTCTGTTCCTGACCCAAAATCAAAATCAAAATCCCCAACCAAACCCAATCCAAAATCAAATCAAAACAAATCAATCTAAACCACGAATAGAAATCAAAACAAATCAATCTCAAACCCCATGAATCAAAATCAAACAAATCAAACCACTTTGCATGCGGAATTCATATATCTACTTGAACATGAGTATGGGTTAGGATTGTGGGTAATTCGCGATCTCTGTCCATATGGTGGTTCCATGGCCCCTCTTGTTTTCTTCTCCTCTTTCCTCGCCTCTGTTTCTCTCTTTACTCTCTCTTTCTTTGAAAGAAGAGAAAAAGAAGAGGAAGGAAAGAAGACACAAAAAAAAGGAGTCAAAGCCTTGTGTCGTTTTGTCTCAGACATCGGGCCTTTTCAAGCGTCGAACTCTGAAACTTTGTTGAATTAGTTTTGCACTAATCCAAAACCCATGGGAGATTTTGTGCTTATATTTGGTTTATATGAGGATAAAGTGCCTAGAAACCAGAAATCATAAGGAGACAAAGTAAATTTTTGTCACACAAAAAAATCTTGAACCTCTTAATATGTTATCACGAAATAATAAATCTAGTTTAATTCGGTTCTAACTTTTATTTAGTGTAATTATTTTGGCCAACTTATAAATTCTAGTTTTAAAATATTGACTTTATACAGGCTGTTTGGTCCAAATAGTTTCGATTTTAACAATTTTATTTTAACTCAAAAAAACTAGAGAGTTAACTCATCTTCTATTTTTACTATTAGCTTTGTTATTAGGTATTAATTTATCATTATATCTTATTATTTTTTAGTTTAAAAAAATAGAAAGAAACTCAAATGGGTATGGATTGAATTTTTATAAGGAAAGTAATAAGCTGCGATAGTGAATAACAAAAAAATAAAAAGTTAATCGATGTTTTAGTTTTGATTTTCAGAAATTGAGTTTTAGTTTTAAATGTTTTTTTAATTTTTAGTGAATATTTTAAATTTTAAATAATTTTTTTATTTTTAAATGCATCTTACTTGAATGTATCTAAAATGATAAATGTTGTAAAAATATTTTAAAATTAATAAATACACAAAAATATGAAAATATCTTAATTTTCATATTTTTTAGTATTTAGTATATTTTTAAAAATTGTTCCTAAATATTATACTTTTAAGTGTATTTATATTAAATGCGTCTAAAATTAAAATTTTATTTAAAAATATTAAAAATTCATTGAAAATGTTAAATATAAAATAAAAAAATAAAATTTTCTGAAAATCGAACCAAACAAAATGAAAATTCAATTTATAACCTGTAAAGGGTGTATAGTTTACAATTTCCCCTGATAATTAAGAAAATACATTGCATCAAAGTGGTTTTCACGGTTTTTTTGTTAAGCTTCTTTGAATAATTTTAAAATCTATAATTCATTAATTACCAAACAAATTAGTAATTTTTTATTAAATTATAATTTGCCATCCAGATAAACTATAATTTATAATTTATTTTAATAACTACACAAATACCCCACATGGATATGAGCAAAAAAATGCAGATGACAAAACTGTTCCCCAAGTTCCCGAGAGACAGCAACGGCTCATTCATCCCGTTTTGAAATGAATTTCTTCTTTTTAAATTTTTTTTTTTATAAAAATAATTATAAATAAAATTCATATAAAAACACTTTGAAATAATATGTCAATAAGATTTGTGAGTATAAAAATAATAATAGTCACAAAATGAACTTATTCTACTTATATATACTTCATATATTTTACATCATTACTTATTTTTCATTTTCTTTAATTGAAGAAAAATTAAAGAACTACATATATAGATGAGGTTGGAAATTTTTTATAAACATATAGGGATGTAAATATTTTTGTAGTAGGATACAAATTTCTTCCATCCACATGTATTTCCTCCAAAAAAAAATAAAATAAAATAGATTTAGAATTGAGTGGGGTGTGGTGGTACTGGCTTGTGAGAGAGTCTGCAAGAATGCCCACTTTTGTGGGAGAGTTGGATCCCACACTGTAGAAGTGCCAATTTCCATTCCACATAGAAACCCATTTCTTGAATATTCCTTCCTGTTTATCAATATATTTGTAGCCTCTATTTTAATACTTTCCCAATAAGCAATAATTGCTTTATGTCTCCTGTGTATTTCTTTATTTATTTTAGGAAATAATTTGTCACTAAAAAATCTTCATAATTACATGCAATGTCAAGCAGCGTGCGTTTTGAGCATTTTTTTGCCTTGATCTGAAATTTTTGAGAATTGGGAGGCCAAGAATAAGACCTATGCGGTCCTTTATTTATATGTATTTATGTAATAAATGTCTTGATATATAGAATACTATAAACATGATAATTTATATTAATCAAAGAAGATAAAACCACACTCACTTGGCCTTGTAATGTTTACACATTAGAAACGTTTGAGGAGCAGTGTGCAGTAGCTTTTTGACACTAGATGTCTGAAAGTAGAGAATTGATGGCTAGTTTTAGTTGGGCTTTTGTGTTTTAATTTAAATAGCAGCTCACAACAGCGCAAATTCCTGTGTCTGTCATTTTTAAACAATTAATTCATAAATCTTTTTAGTTTGGTGTGTTGGGTAATTTCAATATCTTTTATTTATTTATTTTGTTTCATGAATCTTCTTTTTGTCTTATTCATGAATCTCATTTTGTTTAGTGAATAAAGTTGATTAGTTTTTAGCAGCTTTTGTGTCTTGTTCATGAATAGAGAGATTAATTGGAAGTTTATATGGACTTGTTGGTAAGTTAATGTTGGAGAATTCTCACTTGTCTACAGTTTAATGGTCATTATTATTTTTTGAGTGTGGTGTAGGTTACATTGACATAAATGGTTCTCTGTCTTCTTTTAGCATTGTATTTATATTTGAGAGGAATTATTAGCAAAAAGAGAAGTGTTTTTTTTTGTAGAGTTTTGAGTTCACCAAATGCTTGTGTGGTTGCTTTGAACTGTATGACAGCGGTGTTTGTTGTATCATAGAGAGGACAAATTATAGTTCATTATTGTTACATACGGTATTTGGAGTTTAACTGCACCAGCGGTGAGTTGATCTCATTAAAAGAAAATGGATATAATTACCTCGGCTTTGATATTTGTATCTCATTTTCTTCCTTGTTATCAATAAAATATAATTTTTACGATATTGCTACTAATAATTTGCAATCGGATCGGCATGCGGAACAATGCTGAAAAAACCGATGATGGAATTGAGATTTCAACAAGCCTTTTTCAAATTCAGGGAGATTCATTTTAGAGGGTGGAAGCAGAAAGAAGTTCTTTTATCTATTATTTTAAGAAGAAATTGCATATGTTTATTAGAGAACTAAACAAATCCCAGCAGGAAGATGAATGATGAAAATTCTGAAGGGCCACATTAGGCTTAAAAGTGACTTTCTATAATACAGATGAGTGTAAATGTCATTTTGTCTCTTAAATTTACTGTGCAGTCAGTTACATGATTATATGATATCCACTCACACTTCATAAGAAAATTGGAAAGCTTTACGGACAAGTATGATCTTGAAGAAGTAGGAGCAAAAGGTATCGCATTAGCCCTTTTCCAGCACCAAATGGTGGATAAGCGTCTGACGTGGAGTAAGCACAAGATTTTCAAATGATGATTCTTAGAAGTAGATCTTGGGAGGCATCTAAGATTGGTGACTTAACAAATTCTGCGGGACTTGGTGACAAGCTACAATATCTTAGAAGGAATTTCAAAGCATGCTTGCAAATAGAGAACTTATTAGGCGTTAATCCGCTTGCACTCCAGGTCGAAGGGAGTTAGAGGCTAGATAAGTAATAACATAAGGGTAATGACAATTTTACTGCAAAAATGGCTTTATTTCAACAAATAATAACTTACCCCAATTCCTGCCCAATTCCAGAAATGTATTTGAAGCCTTATAAAAGAATTTGAAAAAACATGGTAAACACTCCACGATAAATGGATTAAATCAAATAAGGACCAAAGAGTCCATCACACTCTGGAATTTTTCATGCTTTATACGCATTGGCCGTGGGCATATTGTTGTTTTACCAAATTTGGCATTTCTGCAACAAGGCCGCGTTATTGGTGCCATTTGTGGCGATGAATTACCGAACATTTGCATGGTTAATTATTAATGAATGGTTGGTGAAGCGGTCACAGTGTAATAGACATGTTTTATTATGATCAAGTTTGGTTCAAGAGTGCATACTCATTTGATGATGAGGAAAGACAATTATGCTTGATAATTCTAGTCAAACCAAGATACTTGGGAGTGGTAAGGTCGACCTTGGATTGCACTAGCGTGTGCTTACTTTAAAATATATGCTTTATACACCGTCCATGAAAAATTTGATGTCGAGTTATTTGTTTAGACAAGGCTGGTTCCAAGCAAACTATGGAATCCCTTGATCCAATATATGATTACCAAGAGAAAAGTGATTTTTAATAGATAATTTATGCTTGTGATGGGATGTTCAAATTGAATATTGAGATTAATAAACCATCTACTAATTAGGTTTTATATGTTGTCTTCTATTAATTTTGGCATCTTTAAACGTAATGTATTTCTGATAAACATGTAGGGAATCATGAATGGTTTATGTAGCAAAATTCTAAAGTGACAAAATTTGAGAAATGTGAGAAGTTTCATGATAGTAAAAATTACCAAAGGCATAAAGTGTTGAAAAAATATCGAATTGTTAAATTTTTCCATACTGCTGTGTGAGTTTGAAGGAATTTAACTTTCGGGATGTGTGATATTTATCCACTTTTATTGATAATTTTTCAAAATATCTGTCATATTTGTTAAAAAATAAAGTGATGCTTTGATAAATTTAAAAGATTCCCTTCTTGAAGTGGAATCAATTAGATAAAAAGATTAAGAGAGATTAAGTGATAGAGGCGAGAGTAAATATCTTTAGTTCACTCTTTTGTTCAATCTCATTGGAATTATTCATGAACTACTACACATATATTACACTTCATCTGTGCGTGGTGAAAAAAATAGAAGCACGTTAATTGACTTGAATCTATGTATTGATTCGGTACTCCTCCGTCTTTGAAGCGAGCTATTTTGTGATTTTACCATGTGATAAATAAAAGTGCCATCTAAAGGCTAAAATTGTACCTTATGAGTTGTGTGGGAGCATAAACCAAATCTAGGTTATTTGAGGGTTTAGGGTTGTTTCCCAGCTTTTGTGAACTTTACGGATCTAAACAATCTAAATTAGGTGTTGAACTGCCACTTGTGCTTTTCTTGGGTATGCTGCTTTGCATGAAGTATGGCTTTTATAGATTTTTGATATGGAGAAAATAATATTATTTTGAACTAGGTGATGCTATTTTCATGAAAAATAAATTTTCTTTCAAATCTAGAAATAGTGGGG